>JADWPU010000006.1:393310-993310 GCA_016109575.1 Phialophora chinensis | reverse complement strand
GCTCTAGCTGGACGCGTATCGGCTAGATGGACGCTGTATTTGAGGTATACCATCTTACGTTATCCACTTCGTCAATCAGGGAATTTTGCCCACGGATTAGAGTGCCTACTACTAAGGTCCAGCATGCGTCAAATACCTCGGATCAGCAGTTGACACTTATACTCTTCTTTATATTCTTCTTGGTTGTACCCAGTGCCAGTGCCCGAGTGCGTTTCACGCTATTTCGCCATCATGTCTGTTACTATCACCGCTCCGGCGGTGCCAGCACCGGTCGGGAAGACGAGCGGACTCTATGACAGTCGAGACACCCTGGGGGAGACTACAGGCCCGAGGCTCGAGTCCAACTCCGCCTTTGTCCCCGTATACACGAAGTTCACTCCTATGCAAGAACGCTTCATTACAGCCCTCCTTGCCACGTGTGGCTGGCTGGGGACAACCTCCACCACCGGCATCCTGTCGGCTGTGCCCGAGATCGTCGCCAAATACCAGAGCACGGCTGACGTGGTGAGCATCAGCAATGCTCTCTATCTCGTCTTTATGGGGCTGTTTGCCTGCATCTGGGGCCCGTCTGCAGACATTTTTGGGCGCAGAAAGGTTTGATGAATTCGCTTCGTCCCGGGGAAGAATTTGTCTCAGGACCGGATAGGCATATCTGTGCAGCATCACCCTCTTCGCCGCATTCTCGGTCGGCACCGCCCTATCACCCAATATCGCTTCCTTCTTTGTCTGCCGCGCCTTTACCGCAGCGCAGGGTACCGCGCTGCTCATTTTGGGATCTAGTTGCATCACCGACATCTATCACCCTGTAGGTAGACCAGCCTTGTGATGCTGTGCGAGACTGAGTTTGGCAGACGGAGCGGGCCAATGCCCTGGCATGGTTCTTGGCAGGATCGATGAGTGGTTATTCCCTAGGCCCCGTCATCGGTGGTGCCATCGTGACCTATACCTCGTGGACTGTTGTCTTCTGGGTGCAGGCCGGGATGAGTGCGGCGGCTGTCCTCATCACCTACGTCCTGCTACGGGAAACCATCCACAAGACCCACATGGCCGAATTGGCAGGCCAAGGAGTCAGGAAGGCGGCCTGGAAAGTTTGGCAGTGGGTGAACCCCCTGGTGACAGTTCAGGTTTACGGACATCGCAATATGTTGTTTGTTGTACGTCGACCCCTTTATGTGGCAGACGTCTCTTCTGGAAGCTTGTCTCCCTAATGGGTGATTGTAGATCCTGGCCTCGTCCGCACTGGTCTGGAACATGTACTCGACTTTGACGCCGGTGCGGTACGTACTGAACCCTCGCCTAAATTTGACGACCCCGTTACAATCCAGCCTGTTGTTCCTGGCTCCCGGATTTGGATATCTCGTCGGGGTCCAGATCGGCGGTCGCTGGGCTGACCGGGAGGTCCGACACTGGATCAAGAAGCGTGGGTATCGTCGCCCCGAGGACCGACTACGAAGCACCATCTTCTTCTTGGGTGGACTATTGCCCGGTTCCATGATTATGTATGGCTGGTTGGTTGACCAGAGAATTGGAAGAGTCCCCGTTCCCGTGGTTTGCATGTTCTTTCAGGCTGTTGCGCAAACTGCCGCATTCGTGAGTCTCAACGCCTACATCCTGGATGTCATGCAGCATCAGAGTGGCAGAGCATCCGGTCAGACGTCTACAATCTTCTCCCCAGGGGTCGAGCTAATATGTTTCTGCAGCGGCCCATTACATGATGAGGTTCATTATTGCAGGCATCGGCACCGCAGTGTGTCTGCCACTGATCAATGCGATTGGTGTGGGCTGGACCTCGACGGTCTCAGCGGCCTTCGTGTGCGTCACGGCCGTCCTCGTTTTTTGGACGATGAAGTCCGGCGAGGCCTGGCGTGACCGAAAAGCCTCGACAACTTCCTGACAAAGTGCTCCCGCGGGAGCAACATGAATACGACAGATCCACGAGTGATCACTCCACCTACAAGAAGCAGCGACCCAGCGCAAGTCGCAGTTACGGAGCTCGATGGGGTCTTACGGTTGACTACAAGCTGGTTTAGACCGAGAGTGTACCCTACCCTAGTCGGCACCTCAGACCACCCGCCACTGGCTCTTGGAGTGGTTCACGTGCCAATGATGTATATATTCCATCTAAACCCCCGCCTCCAACATTATGATCGAAGTTGCAGTAGCTTAGCAAGACTACTTGAGCATGATCAGAGTTACGCTTGTGGTCCGGCCAACGTCGAGCCTGGCCACAATGGCCTGCCCTCATACGACATGGCTCCTTTCTTTTAGTCTCCGCGCGATTAGATTTTCTGCCCGAAGTCTCCGCGCCAGGCGCCCGGGGGCATCTCCGTGCAAGTGTTGGCATGCATGTTGGACCGACATCCAAACTTGAACCCTCGGCATACTTTACGTCGTGGACGATGAGCCCGACAATATAAGGGAAAGGGGCAGACAAGCCTGCCGGTTCATGTAGTCGTCGTTGATTCGCCTCTGCATTCCGTCCAACATCCTCATCTTCCCTATTCATCCCGTGTTAGTTGCGACATGCCTTTCAGCGTGGAAATTCCGCAGAGGCGGTCCTCTAAGGAGCCATACTTCGATGTCGGCTCATATCACATGCCGATCACCACAAAGAACCCGGAGGCACAGGTCTGGTTCAACCGGGGACTTACTTGGACGTACAGCTTCCACCACGAGGAAGCCTGTTCTTGCTTCGCCCAGGCTCTCGCCCACGATCCGGAATGTGCTATGGCCCACTGGGGTTGGGCATTTGCAGCCGGGCCCAACTACAACAAGAGTTGGGCAATGTTCGACAAGAAGGACCTGGAAAAGACCGTGCCTCGTTGCCACGACGTGGCCAAGACGGCGCTGACCAAGGCAGCGTCTGTCACTCCGGTTGAGAATGCCCTAGTTCGGGCACTGCAGCATCGCTACTCAATGACCGCTGTCCTCGAAGACTTCACGCCACCAAGTAAGGCATACGCCGATGAGATGAGGGGGGTTTACCGCCAGTTCGGCGAGAAGGACCTGGATGTGATCGCACTTTTTGCGGACGCACTCATGAATTGGAAGCCAAAGCAAATGTTCGATATCCATACTGGCAAGGCTATACCTACTTCGCCCGTATATGAGGTCAGGGCGGTCCTCGAGCATGGCCTGGCGCAGCCTGAAGTCAAGGGCCACCCGGGGGTGCCCCATCTGTACATCCATCTCATGGAGAGGTCTGATACACCGGAAGTCGCGCTGGCGGCGTGCGACATCATCCGCGAACTAGTCCCAGACGCCGGACACATGGCCCACATGCCCACCCATATCGACGTGCTCGTCGGTGAATATCGGCGGTCGATGCTGTACAACTACAAGGCGACAGTGGCCGACGACAAATTCTTTGCGACCCACGGTGGCGTCAACTTCTACAGCTTCTACCGACTCCACGACTACCACTCGCTCATATATGCAGCCATGCTAGCGGGCCAGTCTAAGGTGGCCCTGGAGTCGGTGGAGCGCATGGAAGCGACCATCACCCAAGAGATGCTGCGGCTCGAGTCTCCGCCCATGGCCGACTGGCTCGAGTTCTTCTTGGCCGTGCGTGTGCACGTTCTGATCACGTTCGGCTTATGGGAGGAATTGAAGAAGCTGACTATCCCCGAGGACAAGGAGCTATACTGCGTGACCACTGTCATGATTTACTACGGAAAAGGAATTGCATACGCTTCGACCAACGATCTGAAGAATGCCGACATCCAACGCGAACTTTTCCGCGAAGCGGCGCCACATGTACCATCCAGTCGACTCGACTTCCCCAACCGCATTGTCGACGTGCTGAAGGTAGCGACCGCCATGCTAGACGGCGAGATTGAGTACCGCCGACAGAACTACGAGGTCGCGTTCAAATCACTCCGGGAAGCCATCCAGCACGAGGACGCGCTTATGTACACGGAACCTTGGGGTTGGATGTTGCCCGCGAGACATGCGTTCGGGGCCTTGTCTCTCGAGCAGGGTTTGGTCGAGCAGGCCAGCTTGGCCTACGCCGAAGATCTGGGCTTGGTCGAAAACCTGACGCGAGCACATCAACACCCGAAGAACGTGTGGGCGTTGCACGGATACCACGAATGTTTATTCCGTCTAGGGCGCAAGGCTGAGGCGGTGATTGTCAAACAGATGCTCACGTTGGCAGCAGCCGAGGCCGACATCTCGGTCGCGTCGTCCTGCTTCTGTCGCTTGGGACAGGTCAACGGGTGTAGCTCGGACAACTGCAGCAAAAACACGCAATGAGGCGACAGATGAGAGCGGGGCGAGATTGAGATGTAATTCGATCATAGCAACATTCTACAAGCAGCATGCATCACCCACACTACTGTACCATGAATGAAACGCGGCACTGGAATGGTCACATACAACATCGAAGGACCGAAACCCGCGCATGGATGAATATTTACGTAATTTCTTAGTCAACGCGACCTGTTGGCCGAATACTGTAATATGCCGGCGCGGTCACGTGTTGAGGGACCGATGCCGCAGTCTCGGGGTATTAATTGATAAATGGCCGCACGTCGCTTTTTTCCCTTCCGCTGCGGAGACTTTTCAAATGAAAAATCTCCTCCCAGACCCATCGTCACAGCCTCAACCATACAATCGATCGTAAAGTCGCAACATGGCGAGCCCCGCTGTTCCTCAGTCCGACGGACGTAGGCCTGAGCCGAGGACTAAGAGCTTGTGCTGCATGCAGGAGGAGATCCCGTCAACATCGAGATGGCTCGGATTCTAATCTGCCGGTGTTTCGCAGAGTCTCGAAAAATACGATGCGATGGAGCCCTTCCATCGTGCACGCGATGCGTTCGCCTGGGGCTCAACTGCCACCATCCGCTCCGCAAAGCCCTGGGACGACCGAGGAAAGATATCGGCCTTGCGTCCCCGCCGGATCCTTCAACCAGCACCAGCACTCTTACTATCGCCACTCCGACCGCTGACTTGTGTCAGCTCAGACATTCACCCGTGCCGCAGCAGGAATCTTTGACGTAAGACAGCCCTTCCATTTCCGCGATGGGGAAATTCTCGATTTTTGACTCATTCGGCTCCAGCGTTCCGACCAAGGCCTTGTACCCTCTTTCAACGGCCTGTGCGTGCATCTCTATTCTATATCTCGCCCTGGATGAATTGAGGGCCATCCCGCGATTCCAGTTCCCCGGCTCCCTGTCGCCGCTGCGGACCAGCCTCGCCTCGGCGGCCGACGCTCTAAAGTGTGAGGTTTGCCCCACGAGATTTCTGTCGGCAATGCAGAATGCCCAGCTCATTGGTGTGTTGCTCCTGTCAGCGGCTGAATGCTACTCCAAGATCTTGGATTCTCTGGCCTTGACGGAAGATTCCCTCTACAGTTCAACCGCCAAGCGGACCGTCAGTCTGCAGGGTCTTGACGGCGACTGTCACGGAACTTCGGCAACGTTCCCCTCCGACGTTTCGTTTACCATGGAGATAGACGAGGTCGATTGGCGACGCCTGGCGAGGAAGTCGTTGTTCCGCGATATCCATAATGCAACCGATGCGTCACCGAATTGCTTCATGCAGGTCTTGAGTAATCTGGAAAAACGTCAGATATTCTGGCATACGTTGTCCCCTCCGCCAGATGCACCCAGCTCCTATCGAACCACCTGTTTTCCCGACCGACCGGTATGCCTGATGGTGGCGGAGGAGGCTCGTCGTCTCATCGACTCCTTGGATTTTGATTGACACTGCAATCGGTCACGCAGGATGGTCTTGGAAAATCGACATCACAAGGCACAGGAAAGGGACACAATGGACCTGTCGTGCCACAATGGAAAGTTTGCGTCCAGCAGAACCTGCCCCGAGCGGGGTGGCAACAATTTGGAATCATATTACTCGCACAGCGAAAGCCTGACGCAGGGTGCTTACACAGTCAGAATACAGGGCAGCACGTTAGGCGGGAGGAGGCGTCGCCACCTTTCACAGTGGTAGCGCCGGCCGGAGCATGGAACAACTAGGAGCAGGTGTGTCCACCTGAATCTCTTACGCTGCAATAGTATATCTGCAATGTGCAATGACTCGGCTCTTGTGGCTGGCGCCCCATTGCTTGGGGAAGTTCTTCTGCGAGGCATGTTCCGATCCCCCTTCCAATGTGTCTTGACAGTGGAGGTCGCGAAAGAAGCTGGACTTCGTGATATGAGCAGTATAGGCTCGCATAAGATCTTTAATCTCTTCAGCGTAAGCCCACTTGAATGGACGAAAATGTCAATCCGTTATTTACACCGGCGATGTGGTCGTATCGCGATAGTGCAGCCATCGAGGGTCTCTGCGTATCCCTTATAATGCTATTGTGTCTTTACATGGGACGCGCCGATCTCTCGCGCCACAAGGGCAGCAGTACTCTGAAGATTGATTTTACCGAGGATTCTATAGTGTATAGCAGGAGTACCAGGTTCAGATTCCTCAACGGAATTATATCTTTTCGCTATAGGATGCCGACAAGTTGACAAGGAAACCATTCCTTGATGCTCTAGATTTTCGTGGTTACCGAATAGAATCTTCCTGTCATGCGGAAGCCAGAGCAACTTCATCGTCGAGATCGTTGCAGTAGTGACTTACACCAGCAGCACACATCATGCCGGTATACATGGCGTTGGTAACGTGAGTCAACTCTGTACAGGTATCTCCAGCAACGAAAGCGCCGGGTATGTTGGTGCTTTGGAACGGAGCATGCGCCAAAGCAACAGTACCAGTAGGGGAGAGTACAACCCCTAGTTGGGACAAAAGTCGTGGCGCGGCCGGTGCAGTCGGTGGCTTGTGGAATAAGAAGGCCATCTGTACGGCCGAACGGGAGCCATCCTCATTACGGAGATGAACGTATACTCCCTCCTTCTCGTTGTCGGCCACCAGTTTCACCACCGGCCTCGTGTCGATGTGCATTCGGTGAGCGGCGCAAGTGTCCAGTGCTTTCTGGATCTTGGGGTCGGAGTGGACATTTGGAGGGCCGTTGGTAAACACAGTCACCTTGGACTGGGAAGTGCTTCCGTTGGCAGGCGAGCACATGCAGTGCATCATCGTGGCCATCTTGGCCATCATCGAGTTGAAGGAGGGATAGCACAGAACCCCCCTTGGTAGCTCCCTGCGTTCGTAGCCATCACAAAACAGGCACTGATATCTGGCATACGTTAGTCAGCGCAAGGCCCAGGCCATTGGGGACAGTCTTCGTATCAATTTGCTCGGAAGGTCTTACATATTGGTGGGCCAATTTTCCGCATAGCCCTCAAGATCAGGCAGCATGTCGCGGGCGCCGGTGGCAAGGACAATGGTCCTACCCTGCCAGGACCTTCCTCCAGCGTCCTTAGCGACGAACCCCGAAAGCGAGCCAGCTGTGCGCGAAACCTCGACGATCTCGGCCTCGACGAAATCGGTATTCTGATATCTTCCAATCTGCTGCCGGGACAGGTCGTAGAAAGAATGAGGTTCGATGTGATCTCGGCTTAGCACTGCATGGATATGGCTTACACCTTGGTTTCGGTGCTTTTGGTGGGTGAAGACCACACAGGAGCGGCTAACTCGACCAAGACCGAGTGCAACACTGAGGCCTGCGGCGCCGCCTCCGACAATAAGACAATCGTACATCATTTCTATTTCTGCTGTGCGGGAGCCGTGTCTTTGTGAAGTTGAACCCGAATGGCGCACCATCAGGATCGGGCGCAAAGCGAAATATATATTCATGTACACAGAGCCGGGAGCCGGCGACTTACAGGATTTAAGTCGCCGAAGCGCAACAGTGAAAAACCGGCAAACAAAAATGTACGCGAATGCCCCGTCTACTCATCCGATCCCTCTACTGATTGTTCTGCAAGCAAAATGGTTCACCGTGGCCTTGCCTGCTTAATTTGTGCTGGAATTAATCTAATCACGCTCCTCTTTTGAATGGCTCTCCGATACGGACGAAGGTGGACACCGTCAAAATCGGAGAACGGGTAACGCACGACATTCAATCTAGCGATGGAGATGGGATCGCTGCACATGGATGATGCTATACATCAATACGCTGGTTAATGGTAGAGCGCTGATGGGCACAATTCTATTATAGGAATGAAGAGGTATACTCCTCCTGGGTAGCTTTGCAACAACGGGAGCACAGATCACCATAGGTCCTGTATCTGGCCCGGGATTTCCATATTCGCTGCAGACCCTCTTCCAGCGGTGCCTCGCGCATGGCAAAGGTCACTCGGAACCAACCATATTCTTCAGTCCCGTAGGAGGATCCAGGTGCAACCATAACCCCGTTGCTCGCACAAACCTCAACAATCTTAGAGTCCCGTTGCAGGTAGAGGTCGGATTCTCCAGATGTCGCTTTCAGAACATTGTAGTCGGAATATTTACGATCGTCCTGGGGCAGAAAATATGATCGGAAGTCAACCCAGATGTAAACACCAGCATTCCTGTTCAGCTTTGTTACTCCTGGCGCGATTTGATCCGTTACTCAGGCCGAGTGACACCTGCAAGAGCATCTCAGGTTGAAGCAGCGAGCCTCAGGGCCACGGTCAGGTTCAAAGATGGAAATAGGCAGTACGCTTGTCGAGATTCCGACCTCGGATTCGCTGTTTCCCGTCCCCGGCCTGGCTGACGCCCTGGTACACAGTACGGAGGATACTCGTACCACTGCACCTCCGTAGTATTGATGTGGAGCCCTGCCTGCGCCACTAATGGACAGGGAACAGCGCGCTGGTGGAGCCAAATCTTGTTTAGCTTTCTCGTGCTGCCAAGTTGCGCACTTTGATCTTCATTGGGTTTTGTGAAACAACTGGCGGGTGCGCTACAGACTTCTCTGTACAGTACAGCCCCGATCGACGGTTTTACCTCGACATGGAAATGACAATGGGGACTCTTAGTACAACTACACAGTAATTAGAAGTGAAGGGGGTATCAACTCCACACGAACACACGGGGTACTATCCAATGGCGACTTTTCGCTCCGATCGAAGAGCTATTGAAGCCCCCTTCCCGATGCGCATTCAGGCTTCCAAGCCGACCTTTCTCGGCGCGTTTCATCTCACGGCATTTACCGATCCGCTTGGTGCTGTCAAACCCACACGCTACATACTCCATACGCTGGGGGGCGGCGTTGGCGATGGATGAATCGGAGTAGCGCGCCGATCGCGGCGAACCGACTTGTGTTCACGGCCCACAAAGTCCTCGACTCCTCGACGCCTCGCTGTGGATATGGCTGGGCCCCCAGCGCGAGCGCCTGCCTCGAGACGACGGTTGAATTGCCGGAGACACAGTACTCCGTACATATGTCCAGTAACTAGCCGAGTTGACGTCCGCGGTCCTTTTTTACTCGTTCTTGCGGCGCACTTACACGTACATATACATATACACGCCATTCAAGATGGACGGACTCCAAGTCGCTGACTCGTCGCATGACCAACAGGCTGTTCCAGGCCGTGGATCAGACAAGTTCCCACACACAGACTCACAGTCATCCTCACAAACGTACACATACTCTCCTTCTACGACGAGCAATCAACCTATAGTTTCTGGCTATCAACAGGAAGGTTCACATGCACAGGCACCACCTCTCCCGTCACATGATGAGAAACCTTCGCGACCCGACAGTCGAGACCGGCTACCCTTTGGCCTCTCAGTGATTGCCTATACAGCCATCGTTTCTATCATCATGCTGGTAATCTGTGGCGCGGCGTTTGGAGGCGCCATCGCAGCTGTCGCCGGGAATAAAGAGAAGGATTGCTCGTATGTCTACCTGCTGCTGCAATGCCCTCCTCTTCTTTTCCTTCAGCAACCACCCCCAAAAAAGAAAATCAGCGCTGACACACGATATGACACACCGACACAGGCCTTCTAGCGGCGATAACGCAGCCCTGGGAGCAGAGTCTTCCCAAGCAACAGGCACAGCAACCACCACAGTCTTCGCGACCATCACAGCCACAGGAACAGCGTCATCTACTCCCACCAACAGCGACGGAGCCGACGGCCTCTTGGCAAACTACGCGCCCCTCGACCCCTCGCTGATCTCCACTGCCGCCCTGAACTGCACGACGGGCTCCTCGCTCTACACACCTCAAGGGTCCCAGTTCCAACTGAACTGCAACACGAATTACCCCGGCAACGACATCGCGCTGCTCACGGCCTACAGGCTGGAGGATTGCGTCGGCGCGTGCGCCAATCTGAATACGTTGACCACAGGGTCGACGACGACGCCGTGCATGGGCGTGCTTTTCAACGCAAACATGCACAGTGTGGTCCTGCCGAACGGGGGAAATTGCTGGTTGAAGTCGGCGATGAAGGGTGCACAAAACGACACGCTCCCGCCGTCGGTAGGTGCCGTACTGGTCGCGACGACGTCATGATGGGATGTTTGGATTAGACACCGACGCGCGGACACGGACGGGGAAAACGAAACGTCGACCGGGATGGAGTTGTGCATACTAGCTGGGTGGCTCTTATATTTTGGTTTCAGCTGGTTTGGTTCATGCCACCATGGCTGTGCCATCGCTGGCGGCACTCATGAAGCGAGGCGTTCTCTCCCTGCATTTGGAGGCTGCTATATAGGCCATGTCAAGCATTGGAGGTTGGGATTGCAACATCTGCGAATTTGGGACTTTAGATTCAGCGGCGGTACATCGTCGCCTGGGGGTGGGTGCGCACACAACGCCGCTGGGGCACCGTGGTCCCTGCCCTTTTGACTCGGGCTTCAGGTGACGTACGTACGTACGTACGTACGTACCCGTAACATGTACGGAAAAACTGAAGCTCGACTTCCTGTACAGGTAGCATGAGCTGCGAATCACGAAACACGCAAATTGAATTACCCGCGGATCTGGTCAAATCTTGCACCGAGCGCTCGTCACAGGTTGGCGGTCGATGCAGGGATCTGCTCGTCCCGCAACGCCAGACCGGCCCGGACAATGATCTGGCTCTGGGAGAAAGGAGGCGAATTGGGATGGCAGCGACAGGGCGTCATGAGCTACACTAGCTTCCTTCAAGACCGGAGCTAGGGCTAGGACAAGGAATTGCGCTGTATTAATACATATAGGTATGTAGGTAGGTAGGGTTGGTATTCTATGTCTCCGGCTTGGGTAGAACAGTGTCGCTGAAAGGCCCCGCTTCCCGTGTACGTGGCATGAATTGCTGAAGTCGTGCGTCTAACTCAGATCTAGAGGGAGATCGAGGTGGGAAGCGATTGATGCTTTGAGGACGCATTTCTTGAGCATCGAGCATACCATCTATCTATTGTAATGAAGTCGCTCTGCAAGGGCAGCAATGCCATGTTTTAGCTCCAACCTTGATTGCTCCTGCGACTCTTCCCATGTCAGTTTCTGTCGGCTAGCCCTCCAGGAGATTCTATCAGTCAACCGGCGCACCGTTTTGATCTTCTGGACAAAGAAGCGCGAGGCGGCTCCTCCACATGCCTTTACGTCCGACAATGGCCTATGGTCTGGCCTCCTACTCAGCAGCTCCCCGCCTGCCGCTTTTCGCACCTAACCCGACGGTGCCCAAGAAGTCGTTCATAGCCCGGTACGTTGTTTCGTGCCCGTACTCCATATTCAGTCCGTGTCCACCACCGGGTATGATCGTGATGTTCACGTCTGTAGCCTTCAAAAAGAATCGCTCCGCCGCGTCTGGGATGCTGTGAATGGTGGAGTCTCCCGTCGCGTAGCAATCGCCACCGCAGAATGGCAGGTCTCGCTCACCAGTGACGACCATGACGGGTCCGGAGAAATCGCTGGCCCCGTGCATGGCTCCGCCAATGGTAAGCAATTCGCCCATTGAAGCGGGTTGTCCATTCGCGTAAGCATAGGCTACTATATCGGGATCATACTGGCCTGGGGCAAGGAAATTGGTGTGTAGAGCTGCTTGATTCCCCGCAGCAAAGTATCCAGCTTCATATGCGGACGTGAGCTCGGTGACGGGTACCAAATTGCCGCCGAAGACAAAGAACGGAAAGAACGTCTGATTCATGGCCCAGCCTTGAAGGATGAGGCCGTCGGTAGCAGACGGATCGTCGCGGGCGAGGGCATAGGATATGACAGCTCCGAAGGAGTGGCCGACGTGAATGATCTTGAAGGAGCTGCGATCTGAGACACCGGACGAGTGGTGCTGGCGAACATACTGTGTCAGGGAGGCGAGGGCGGCTTGGGTGAGCGGAGCCTGTATTTCTGCCAGAGCATCGCCGTGGGAGGAATTTGCGATGCCCAGACGATCCCACGCGAGAGTCGAATACCCGTATAGATCAACAGCAGTTGCAACATAGCTGTAATTCCAATTCTTGAACGGAAGATCCCAGTAGCTCTTGTCGAAGCCAATGCCATGCGTGAGAATCTGCAGGACATTGCTTGGACCATTGTCTGGCATGCAGTGTGTCGCTGAGAGTTGGTAGCTGCCCGTAACAGCGGTATAGTCTTGTAGAATGGATTGCGTGTAGTTGTAGCCTTGACGGCCGAAGTTGAGAGCAAAATCAGTCACCTCAATAATGGAGTGAGGTACTGCCACATTGAAGGCGCCATTGCGGGCTGATATCTGGACCGGGACGGTGATGTTCTGACATTTCCTCGCCGACACGAGAGTGCAGAAGAGTATAATTTGGGAAAGGAATGTGTAGAAGCCCATCATGCTTGTGGTATGCAGATAAAGATAGCAATGCAGCAAATGTCGTTGTGGTGTACTGTGTCTCGGCGCTGATGAAGGTGTCAGGAATGAGAAGATCGGTAAAAAGATTGAACAGTAGCTCTCTTTTATATCAGGAGGAAGCTCGCAGATATATGTCATATCGAGAGTGAATCCGGCATGTTGTCACTGGCACAGTGTCCGTGTGATGGTCGTATCGAGCGGTCGCAGAGCAGTGACTTTGTGGTGATGGCTATTGACTTCACGTGGTGCTCATGTGCTCCTGTTCTCACTCCGGCTTCGTGACAAGCGGTGAATCCGGTGCTTGTACATTGGCAGCGGCAGAGACATGGACATGTTAGAAACAATGGGACTGGTTCTCGGGCGCCATAGCACGACCCTGTCGGTCTGCTCTAGTGCTGGGCTGGGTGAAATATATTTATGTCGCTTGCTGGATTTCATGGTTGGAACGCCATTCAGGCCATTGGTAGTGGATGGCTTCCTGGTAGGTCCTAACAGCGACACTGCGATCACCGTGCTGTGAAAGAGTTTGTCTGGCTGGACATCCAGAACACTCTTGGTGGCCGCCGCTCAAACCGATAATTGCTCCTCGGCCATCTTGAGGGCCTCCTTGGCTCTGATCTTCACACCTTTGCTGAGTCCTTCCCGGCTGACTTTTCGAACGGGCTCCATGAACTCCTGCGCCAGGTTCAAAAGGTCATTCTTGCGTTCAAGGTTGCTGTTCTCCGCGTCATCAAGTGCTTTCTGGGCTGCGCTGAGTTGCCTGGCCAGCTCTTCAACCCAAACATCAAGGACATGCAATCTTAACCCATCCGGTACCTTGCGCTCGTGGGGACTAAGTGGCCAAGCTTCGAGAACTTGAAGTTGGTGGGCCACTTGATCTTTCAGGTTCGGATCTTTTTTCACCGCCCATCCCAATGCAAGTCCGAAGTGTTCTCTGATGACGAACCGGATGAGTAAGAGAACTTTGTTCATGCGCCACTGGTCGATGGAAGCCCATTCTCTGCAAATTGTCTCCCAGAAAGCAGTCGTCCAAGTGTCTAGCCAGGATGGACTTTGAATGTTGGCGGCATGTGCAAGCTGCTGGTCCTTCTGTTCCATGGTTCTCATCGTTCCGGCAAGGTCGGCGATAAGTCTCTGAACTGATACTGCATTCTTACTATCGTGCATGTAGAGCGCAACGTAGAAGCCACGCCACAGCTGGAGACATTCAATAGGCGTCAATGGTGTTGAGGGGTTCCGGTCATCTAGGTAAGTCAAGATGTTGCTAAGACAGGTCCGTCGCAGAGATGCTTCTATTTCAGGGAGGGTCAGCAATCAGAGCACGACAAGGACAAAGACAGTAAATCGTAAGCAAACAGAGTAATGCTTGATCCGAGCCTTTCAACAATCATGGAAGTTGGTAAAGTCCCACGTTAGTTGTGGACCACCAGGATGAAGGCCAATATCAGCAAGCATAGTCATCTAGCTTTTAAGACAAAGAGATGTACTCCAGGCTAGATAATGCTAATTTGATGTTCAAGTGATTGCAAGTGCCGGTTGGCAAGGGAAGAGAATTCTCCGGTGGCCAAACAAGACAAGGGAATGGTGCAAGGAAAATGACCTACCACTACTAGCCAGGTCTTTGACACTGGGAAGAGCTGCAGATTCCACCGGTCCCGACATCGTCACGTCTAGTGGGAGACTTGTTGGGTGCAAAGATCAAGATGGCTTCTCTGAAACGAAACAGCAGGAGAGACTTTTGTAGAAAAAGTTGAGGCGTCAGCGGCCAATCAGGGCGCGCTGGGGCTTGGCTCCCGAAAACGGTTAGCGGCCACTAAAACCCTACCTCTAGCGAAGAACAACGAAGCCCGCCCGGTCTGCGAGGGCTGTGTCATTTCTTCGATGGAGCTCTGAAACAAGCTGATTGATATAACGCAACGGGCAGGACGGAAAGCCCATGTTCCTAAATATCCGTCCCTGTCATACTGATCTATAATAACCACTGGGATACGTCTACCCGTCAATCGACACTGTAGGGTGACCTCACGCATTGAAGGCCACCAAAGTCGTCTCCATCATCTTGGTCTTCGTCCTTCAAGTCATACCTAGCCGAGAGAAAGCTCCCAGATACCACGCGATTATACTCGGCCGAAGGTCTGCTACCGGGATGACGAAGGTAATCCATGTAACTTTGGCTTCGTCTTGCACCTGTATCCTTGCCGCCTGCTCCAGGCCGAGTGGGAGAGGCAGTACTATCTGAGGAGTGCTCGACCAGGTAGCTGGTTACCATATCTCCGTGGTTTGATGGGCTGCGGGAAGCGTTCAAACTCTGGTCGAGCTCGTCGTCCTCTGGTGATTGGAGGTTGACTCTAGCTCTCTGGGTATTGTCATCTGAGGTCGGTCGTCCACGACCTTGGATGACGACGGTGTCTGAAGACTCTTCTCTGTCATTGTCAATATCCTCGTCAGTGTCAAGGCGGATTGGCCTGTCAGGCTCTGGTACTTTTGTCTCGGTCTTGCTTATCTCATCGTGGTGAAGTCCAGGCTGGCTGCTACCAGCGGAATCGGGGATGGTACCACTGGCTTCTTCTCCGCCCTCTTGCAAGACGAGCGTTTCATACTCAGCCGAGACTTTCTGATGATTGTGATTTTCTAAGTCCTCTTTTCTTTCTTCTCGGTGTGCTTCTTCAGGATGCGTCCTAAGCGGTTGCGAATCATAACTAGGTTCTGGCGCGTCTGGGAGTTTCTTTGGCTTGATAGGGTGCTCCTTATTTTCGCGAGTTTGCTTGGGTGGGTTGATTGAGGTGCGGGAGCCCTGTTGCTGAGATGATGGCCCCGCTCTCTTTTGATCCATTCTCGGGTGATTCGATCTGGACTGCTGTGGCAACTGGCTTGCCTCTGACCTCACCAAAGTCTCCGTGTGTGGCCTCGTGGGTACTTTGGTCTTCTCGACAACCACAACGATCCAAACCCCGATCTTGTCGTCGCTTCCGAGCAACGGCGTTGCGGAAATCCAGCAAACTCGCCCATGACCTGCATCTTCCAACCTGCCCCCAACCCGCGTTGCCGTTCCGTCCCGCCGTTTACCAGCTTCTAGCAGAAAATTCACTTTCGCAGAGACAGGCACCCCATTTCCGAAGCTCTCGTTCAGTCCGCTTAGAGTGTTGGCGGAGGCAGCGAGGTGGGAGAGAAATGGGTGCTGAATGACGTTGCCCAGCCTCCGCCGTAGCTTGGGCGAGACAAAGATTATGCGAAGTGAAGGTGCTGGCCTGACGAGCAGATAGCTTTCGTAGACGCCTGGTAGCTTCCCTGAGAGCCCTGATCTTCCCGACTGTCCAAGTTTCCAAGTCTTGTCTTCATTGACGGCAATATCTTCGTCATCGTTATCTGAGGAGGTATCCGATGCGGCAAGAACCCTCCGGCCGCCTTTACGGCTGCTGCCAATACTCAGTTCGTCGTCGTCCCCGGATGTTGACGCTGAGCGACTGTGAGAGCGTACCACCGCCGACTCCTCCAGATCAAACATTTCACTCAGCTCCCTCAACTTTGCCAGTGCCCTCGGCTTTCGAAAGCCTTCGTCTGCTTCCACCTCTTCACCGCGAGCCTTTCTTTCATGTCTCTTCATATCGCTGTTGATCATGTATCGCTCAAACCCATCCAGCCCTTTTCCGCGCACCACCAGACCTGTGACGTCCACCTGAGCGCCAATGTGGTATTTGACATTACCTTTATCGTCGTGAAGTGGGGCAATCATCAGTAAGTTGATGAACGGCCTGCCATCTCTCCGGTAGTTCAGCAGCGTCTCGCAAATATCTTCGCCTTTGCCAATGCTTTCCTTTAGTCTTGCCACAGACTCTCTTTTGGTCTTTGAACCTTGGAGGAAACGACAATTGCATCCAATGGCATCATCCGGACCGTAGCCCGTATACCGATAAAATTCCTCGCTGGCGTAGATAATCGGGTTGTCCTCTTGTGTGGGGTCAGAAAGGCAGAACACTTCGGACAAGCCGCCGACTAGATCCCTCATCAGAGGCGTCTGTCTTCCGGTGATCTCGTTGATGAGGCATTCGGACACCACCTTCACCAGACTGTAGGTGATGTACATTGGGAGAGCAGAATCTAGCATGAGTCGAAAGGCAGCGGTGCTCGCCTCCTCAAATACCTTGTCCAGCGTTGCTGCTACAGAAGCTCGCGGGACCGAAGACTCTTGTGTGTCGGTGTCTGAAGACAGAGAGATACCCTCGGCGACAGCGTTTGCGTACTCGACAGCCTTTATGGCCTTCTGAGTTTCCAGGTAGCGGAGAAGAACCGGATGGTACTGTGGCCGATACTTTGTCAAAAAAGAAGTAAATCGTGCCAGGTGATGTGCATCACGTAAGAGAACGCTAAGGTGACCTGATGAGAAGAGAGACTCTGAAAGCGACTCGACTGATGGTGGCTTCGGCCGTGGAGGAGGAGGTCGTAGATCGAAATCCAAGGCAGATGAAGAATCATCATTCAGCGAACCAATGCCAGTGTCATTCTCGGACATGGTGCGTATAATTGCTGGCTCTTTCGTAGGGTCTTGGCGAGGAAGTTCCATTCCAGACTTCCCCAAACGCGTGGGCTGGGTTTTGACTGACGGCTTCAGGTGAGAGACTGTCGAGGCATGCGTGAGAGGTGGTCGATGTTTCGCCACATTTGCGGCGCCACTGGATGTAGCTTGAGGTGTTTCTAATTTGAGGCTCGTCCCTGGGACAGATCGCTGGTCGACACCAGGCGTAGATTGCCTCGTTGCTCCAGGAGACCTGCGAGCTTCACCATTGGAAATGGTCTTCTGATCGGCACCGTCAGCACGAGCGCTGGCGTTCGAATGTGCAACGGGCTGTTTGCGAATCTTCTTTGATCGGCCGGAACGCAATCGAAGATTTTGCTTTATCCTCTCTAGGTCCATGACGTCGGAACATGTGTGGTGGAAGAGTGCATGAACTCCTCGGGAGAAGTAGAGAAGGTGAAGTCCCAGTCACTCCCTGAACTGAGAGATGGACATTCTAGAAGCCGGAACAAGCGAAAACTCATGTTGTTAGTTCGCACAGATTTGAATCAGAGATCGGACAAAAGGTGATGATGAGTTTGCGGTGGTCTGAGGTGTCAGTAGCTTGCTGCAGCTCCGATTCGCAAGGCAACCCGATGACGACGGCGATTCTCGACGTGGCCACCCACGTCCAATACAATGCAATACATCATCGACAACCGATTGCAAGGGTCTCCCCGACTGGGCGCGCCTACTCAAAAGCAGTTGCAAAGACCACGTTTGTGAAGAGGACGAGAAGTCGTGCTCATCATAAAATACACCGACTGAATGTTGGATTTGGGGGCTGCTGCAAAAGCCAAGACGAGGTAATTCGGCACCCAGCTCACCCGCCCACCCACCCTGTGCTCAGGCCCGGCTCGCGCGCATACGGGTGAGCGATCACCCGTGTCTCACCGGTTGTGGGGGTCAAATGGTCAACCACTGTGCTCGTGCACATACATTCCCATCATCGGAAAGGCCGAGTTTTCTGGAGTGACTCCGTAACACCTATACGACTGTCATGATCAGTAGTAGCCATGCAGCCTGGGGGAGATGTCTTGCATAATAGGGCATTGCAACTTGTCTATTTATTTTCCCTCGAGACGGCGGATGAGGGGCGGCCTAAAAAGCAGTTTGCTCAACAATGCCTTCAAGGGCTGATCTCCTCAGACGATGTGTCTTCTTGATGCCTTCAGCCAGCGGCCTTGAATTCTTCCAGAACACTGATCCTATCAAGGATTCTCTTTACTGTTGACAGGTTTCCAAGCTCCACGCCATACCGAACAGCGTTCTCAACCGCAGGTGCCAGGACCACGTCTACCAGTGGCAGAGTGTCCCCATATCTATACTTCCCAGCGAATGGCTTTGCCATTTCATCAAAAGCCTTCGGACCATCATCCATGACTTAAATACCCATTCCTCTGCCGTCACTCCTGCTTCCTTCACGCAGAGTAGAATTCTGCGATTGGTGAGTGGCTGGATATCGGCGGCGACGAGACCCACCAGGTCTCGTACACAAGCTCGTCCCATCAAGTTGTCGATGAGTGGGAGAAGGGGTGTTCTGTCTGGAAAAGCCTCCTCAAAGAATCCGAGGATAGCCACCGACTGCTTAATAGAAAAGTCGGTCTCTTTGGCCAGCGCTCCCGACTTGGGCGTCACGGTAAGCAGTGGTACGGTGGCATTCGGGTTCGGCCGAAGGAATTCTTCTTGAGATTGTTCGTTCCTTCTGACATTGACATAACAGAAGTGTAGGGAGATACATTTCAACCTCGCTGCAGTCCATACACGAGCAGTACTCGTAGACTGAAAAAAAAGTGTACAGCGCTAAGTGGGCTTGTTCGAACGAGATTTTGAAGGATAGGTATATCACTCAGAGGCTGGATTTTGCTCGCTGGAATCTGTAGAAAACCACAAGAATGATCCAGTTGTGATCACAAATCTCAGAGATCTACGAGGTTGCAAGTCCTTTTAGCCATTCGAAAAGCTTTAATCGATCCATGGATACGGTGTGTGCTTCCGACACCGATGAAGGCGGTGCGTCGGCTACGCAACTACTTTCCGCGGTGCCAGGGCCCTGGTCAGGTTCGCTCATCTTCTCTCCACCATTCTCAACCGAGAGGTCACTGAACAGGTCAATGGGCATAGCCGCATTTGGAGGGGTTTTGTTATCATTTCGAAACGCCTTCATCTTTGAATTCATCGGCGCTGTGCAGCAACGGATTCCTTGCGTGATAAGCGACATCTGAGGCGGGCCTCGCTGCGTCCCGACTTGGCGTGACTCGTCCGCCCCGGACTATGATAAGGGGAACTGATGCAAATTGAGAAACGGAGGTGCGCGCGAAACCGAAACCAGACCCCGTTGAGGCGTCCGCAGCCGAAGAAAGCGATCTTCTCGCTCCGATGGCTGAGCCCGTCAATCATAAGATTCGGTCATCTGAAGTCATGACTTCGCCGCAGTCCATGTTGGATACCCTCGAGAACGATGCCAACCATCACCACGGCTGAGACGCGTACTCTCAAAGTCGAGGCGACGACCAATGGCATACATCCCAGCGGCGACCCCGACTTGGCTTTCCCGAAGGACAGCGAAACTGAACCGCCAGTATTCAACGACAAGTATCAAGAAAGACGGTTCCTCAAGCACCGTCTGGCGCTGGCGTTCAGAATATTCGGAAAGCAGGGTTTTGGAGAAGGAGTTGCGGGACATATCACGGTACGCGATCCCGTGGAGTCGGATACCTTCTGGGTGAACCCTTTCGGCATGGATTTCTCTATGATCCGAGACGAGGATTTGATCCGGGTCAATTCAGAAGGTCAAGTCATCGATGGCGGGCGGAACAGACTCTTGAACTATGGTCAGTATACATTCTTTCTGGGTGGGTGCTGCTTTTCTATCGGCTAAGTCAATGTTGTGTAGCCGCATTTGCTATTCACTCTGAGATTCACCATGCGCGCCCAGAAGTTCACTGCGCTGCACATTCCCATAGCCCTTGGGGTCGAACGTTTTGCGCCACAGGTGAGGAGACTCGTTGCCCATGTCCCCAGACCTTGAGCCCGTTCCAACTCTACAGGCCATAGGTATCGGGCTAACAGTGTCATGGTTCACAGGGCGCCAATTGCAAATGCTTTCCCAAGACGCATGCGTATTCTATAACGACCACGCAGTGTATCGGTTAGTTTCCAACATCGAGAATCGAGCTACTCCTGGCTCATATCAGTGCGGCTAGGAACTTTGCCGGTGTCGTTCTCGATGCAGAAGAGGGTAAACGCCTTGCAGAATGCTTGGGAGGGAAGAAGGCGCTACTACTCGGCAACCACGGCCTCCTAGTTGCAGGAGTCACAATCGAGGAGGTAGTGGCATGGTTTGTCCTGTTGGAAAAGCTGTGCCACGACCAACTGGTAGCCGACGCCTCAAGCGCGGGCAGTGGTGTCCCCCTGGTGGAGATCGGGCCGGTTGAAGCAAATGCCACGTGGGAGGCGTTAGGCCATAGCAAGGCTGGATACTGTGAGTATACCTAATCTTCTGAAGTCCTCTTGAGAACTTTAGAGTCTTGGGAGTGCATGATGCTTGACGCGATCAATTCTGACGATTTCTTGCAGTTATGGGATTGCCAAAATTTCAAGTTGCAGAACGAGAGGAGTTTGGAGAGAGTACATATCTGGGGAAAGGACTAGAACCCTTGTGATTGGAAAGGGGTGTAGGAAGCTTGTACAGACGCGATATATTGGCATGGTCAGGCGTGGGACACGCGGTATTTTTTCAGATCTCGTCTAACCAGGAGTAAGTCCAGCCGATCCTCTGCGACCGACAAAGTCCTCCTCAAATGCCAGCCGTGAACTTCTTGCGTAGCAGTTCGTCGTATCGTAGATATGCATCCAAAAGTACCTGTGCCGACACCGCACAGCTGACAGCTCATCAGTCAGGATATATGATAATTTAAACATAGGCACTTACTCTTCCGGTCGAGAATACTCGGCTGGGTTATGACTGATACCGTCCCGGCAGCGAGTGAATATCATTGCCGTGGGCACTTTCTTCGCGGTATAAACGCTGCGAGAGTGTGAGAAAATGAGTTACTGAAGGGCAGACTTGGTCTTCCGTACCTATCGTGGCCAGCGCCGCTGATGATCTCATGAGTGCAATCGACTGCCTTTGCCGACTTGCGGACGCAGTCGACCATTTGCTCATCAAACATGGTAGCAGGAGATTCCCAGAAACAATTGATCTCCACGGAGGCGCCATGCTCGCGGCATATCTGTTGAAACTTCTTCCGTAGCAGCTCATCGATCTGTTGCACATCTTCGTCATACGGTGATCTTACATCCAGATTCATCTGAACTTGGCCGGCGATCGTGTTAATGCTCTGTGGCAAGGAATTGATCACCGCAATTGTTCCTCGTGCGCCACGCTCTGAGAGGGCTCCCGTTGTCACCACTCGATTCGTCTCGACGATCATCCTCGATGCTGCTAGGAGGGCATCGGACCTTCTGTCCATTGGAGTGCTACCCGTATGGGCCGCCCGTCCTTTGACCTGGAGATCATACCATCTAATGGACTGCGCACCTTTGACGATGCCGACAGCCTTGTGGGCTTCGTCGAGGATAGGACCTTGCTCGATATGTACTTCAAAGTGCGCTGTCAGGGGGTTGGCTTCATATGAGCAGGTGACGTTGCCAATGTATCCAATGCGCTCCAGCTCCTTTTTCATCGTCGTGCCGTCAAGGCTAGAGCAAGCATGGCCAAACTCGGTCGAGAAAACCCCCGCCCAGACACCGGAACCGAGCATGGCAGGCGGAAAACGAGCTCCCTCTTCGTTGGTCCAGTTTATAACTGCTACCGGCGCGTATGTTGTAATGTCATTTTCGTGGAGCACTTTGAGCACTTCCAAGGCACAATTGACTCCCAAAATGCCATCGTATTTACCCCCAGTCGGCTGGGTGTCGAGATGCGACCCCAGTCCAATTGGTGGTAGGTCGTTGTTTTCTCCCGGCCGGATGGCGAAAATGTTGCCCATTGTGTCAATTTTGTGACTGCACCCATGCTTTGCAGTCTCGGCGATAAACCAATCGCGGACGCTTTTGTCGTCGTCGTTGCCGGAAAGTCGATCCATGCCTCCGTCCTCTGTGCTTCCCCATTGACAAGAATACTGCAGCGTATCTGTCATTCGCTGGCTGTTAATCTGTAAACCCAAGCGGCCAGGACTCGATGGACGGGAAGTCATCGTGGTTGTTAAAACCGCTCTACGATTTCGACTTTGGTCAAACAAAATTTGTGTTGGAAAGCCCGTTGTGGATATCTGTTCGTGACCAAGAAAAGTAAACCTTTTGTCTGGATAATCACTCGCATTCACGTTAATCAGGGGTCTTCTGGGAGGATGGACGAACAATGGGCGCCGACCTCCGACGTGTTCGTGCGCGTGCTGACGGCTGCGGTGCGGTTGCGGCTCCGCGTAACGGGAACGGAAAATGATGATCAGCCAGAGACGTTGACTGTGAAGAAGGCGAGGTAGAGCATAAGAGTTCAATTGGATTATGGAATATGTGGCAGAGGTCCGCATCTAGCTATTAATAGTCTACCGCGGGGAAGAACAATTCTGTACTTTTTTACGAAGGCAGAACAGATAGATATGTTCGGCTGCGAGGTTCTAGAAAGTGGTGTATAGATTCTGGAGGAATACAACTGTAGACCGTCCCTTCAAGCGTCATTTTGGTCATTCAATGAATGTTCAGACGACCACGTTCTCGGGTAAACATGCGCCCCTAGACCAGCCCTCGAGATTGTCTTTCACACTTTGCATCAGATTGTCTAGCGTCACTTCGCTGTACCATGCAGTATGTGGAGTTACTACGAGAGGCAATGTGGCGTCTTTGTCTTTAGCCAGAGCCTCGATCAAGACCGAGTTTCTCGTGTATGCAGGTTCTGTTAGAAACACATCCGTCGCTGCACCATAGATGCGGCGGCTTCGCAGGGCATCTAAAAGATCCATTTCATTCACGATCCCTCCGCGGCTGACATTGATGAGAACGGCCCTTGGATTCATCATTGCAAGCTCTGATGCTGAAATCAAGTCAATAGTGCTTGGATGCCGCGGTACGCAGACGAAAATGACGGTGCTTCTGGCCAGGACGTCTTGGAATGCACATCTCGTCACTGTCGACTGGCTCTGAGTGCCGTTGATCGGCGACCGCACTTCGTGGGTGGTGTCTGTGGGCAACTTGCGGTTCGCAATGAGTGTAGCCATGCCGAGGCTGATGCAAAGCGTTGCGATGTGCTTGCCTGCGAGGTTTTGTCAAACCCAGATTCAAGCATAAGGTGCGCAGGGGCCCAGGGAAGCACCTACCAATCGCTCCGTGCCCAACAATGCCTACGATCTCTTCTTTCAGGCCCAGAGGCAGTTTCCTGGGCGGATCTTCCAATGATTTCACGAGCGTCTTCCTTTCGACCCACTGGTCATGGACCGTCTGCTGATGCGTCAGGACAATCCGCCTCCTGGTTGCAAAATACATGGCGAGAGCATGTTCGGCCACCGTCTCTGTGCATGCTTTGGGGCTATTAAGCACCTGGATTCCGCGCTTCTTGCAGCAATCCAAGTCAACATGGTCAGTACCAGCAGCCATTATCATGATTGCTCGGAGCTTGGGGGTGGCGTCTGCTGCTAGGGTGGAGGCAGTGATGGGAAAAGTGGTGATGATAGCAACATCGGCATCACGCAGTCGCTCATTCACAACTTCCACTGGAGATCTCGGTGTTTGATCATATGTTGTGATCTCGTATGCTCCACTGAAGCCGCTCAAGTGAGGGATTGAACAGTACTGCGTTTCCAAAGCAACGATTTTGCAGTGCGGTGCTGTGGCCCAGGCCGACTGTGAGCAGGCTGGTCTCGATTGACTGGCCATTGAGACCGATGTGTGAAAGAAATGCGACGCAGGTTCACGGGCCGGCGAAGTCCATCACCTGGAGTATTGCATTTTCCGCCGCAACAAACCTCCCAAGTACGCTTTTCCGGTGGCTCAGAAGGACCTGAACGCAGTCGGAGCAGGGCGCCCTCACCCATGCGAGGAACTAGCATTGAGGTCGACATCGGAGCAGAGCGCAGCGTGTATACTTTACGGCTGCGGATCTAGGTCCAGTAGGCTCTCTTCCGTGCCATGGTGTATCACGTTGAGTACGTGCAGAGAATTGTGGGTGCTTTGACCGTCTGTATCACAGTCATCAACAAAGCCCACCTAAGGTGGCTGAAAACTTCGAGCTTTCCAACGTAGTGTGAAGGTCCCTTTGCACAGATGCCCCTCGATTACTACGTTGTCATTTCCTATCCTTCCCGCGAGCGACAGTCTATTTCTCGAAGTCTACGACAACTATGGCACCGGCTGCGACTCTTTCTACGACGCTAAATGTCACCCGCACAGTGATTGTCTGAGTTCGAGCATCCACTCCCAGTCTATCATACTCCCGGAAAACGTGATCTGTTGAGTCCATGGGATCCGGCGTGTCAGGCTTTTCTTCAGAGAACGGTCATCCACTTCTTTGTTCCAGATCCGGACCCCTTGTCTCGTCAGCTGTGGCGAGATGCCTGAATGTCGGAAGCTCCTGGTTATCGGGGCCACCGGCCTAATCGGTAGCCACATCATGCGACACATCTTGAAAAGAAAAGCCAGCTTTGACCGCATCGTCGTGTTCACTTCGTACAATACCGTCAAGACCAAGCCTGGAGAGATTGCCAAGTTGGAGCAAGAAGGAGTTGAGATTGTTCTCGGGGACCTGAGCAATACGGAGGAGGTGGCGAGGGCGTTTCAAGGTATATTGTTCTGATGCCGAGATTCCATGAGAAGTGTTCTTTACGCCGGAGAGTGCCTGACCTTGTTGTACAGGTGTTGATACAGTCATCTCGGCTGTAGGTCGAAACATGATCGAGCAACAGATAGAATTGATCCGGATCGCTGACGAGACGCCCAACATTCACCGGTTTTTCCCATCCGAATATGGTACGGACATTGAGTACAGCCTCCGGTCGGCAGGCGAAAAGCCTCACCAGAGGAAGTTGAGAGTTCGAGCTGCTTTGCGTTCGTGCAAGAATCTCGACTATACATTTCTAGTGACGGGTCCCTACGCGAACGGAGAGCCGGGTCTCTACTTCAGTGCCAACTATGGTGCAAAAAACACCGGAAGTTTCGACGTGAAAGCGAAGACTGCTGTCTTGATGGGCGATGGGAATTTGAAGATCAGTTTTACGACCATGAATGAGTAAGTTGATAGTCCTTTTCAAGACCTCGAACCAAGTCCTTAGAGAAGCCGTGTGACTAATTATTGCACTGGTATTGACGGGCAGCGTTGGAAAATTGGTTGTATTGGCCCTTCTTCATTCTGAGGCGAGTCGAAATAAGGCTCTACGAGTGAACTCGTTCACAGCAACGGATGCCCAGATCCTGGCAGAATTTGAGAAAACATTAGGCGGAGAGAGCTTTCAGGTCTCTTATACCAGTCTCGAGGGGTTGAAGCGCCTGGAAAGTGAAGCCTGGCATACAAGCAACCCTCTTGCCACGTTGATCACCCTAAGGCGGATCTGGGCCGAGGGCGGCACGTTGTACGAGGGCCGTGACAATGCCCTCATTGAGGGAGATGGTGTTGTGGATACTTTAGAGGATGCTGTCGCAGATGCAGTAAGAGTGCAAATGCATGGAGAACAAGACATGAAGAGAAAATTGGTCTAACTGATACCATACTTTCTTTAGAGGCGGGGAAGGACTTTTGTGGTCAAGCATAGTACAGACGGAGCCGAATGGTTCCTAGCCTGATAATATTCTACATCAGAGAAGAATGCCCTCGTCACCGTCATATCGGGCCTGATGCTGGTCGTCATCAAGTCACTAAGGGTGGAGTCGAAGTGAGGGTCCTCTATCACAATATGGTGTCGATATATATCCTGAGCAAATGCAAGACCACACGAAGGCGCCTGTCAGCGGTAGATCGCGATTTATGTGTTGCCTAGTTTGTGCATTTTGTATTGTAGCCCAAATGCTTTCGTGTGATAAGACGTATCGATAGAGAAACCGCTGTGTACATCCGCCAATGGCATACTAAGTGGAGCGTATCAGCCCCGTCTTGGATCCTCGGGAGCGCGCGTTGGCGCGACCCTCCGCCTCGCCATGGGCTCTTACTGTAGTTCTCCAGGTTTCGTGCTGCATGGGAAGACCCAGAAAAGATATCCAACCGATCTATAGATTCGGACAGGGGCGAGTATCCGATCGGGGCGGAGCTGTTTGATAAGCTGCGATGTGGCGGCCGAGCGAATCAAAACCTCTCCGTTTACAATATCTCAGCGGAGGCGGACCGTGAATGCCCCCAGGACAGGGCTGATGAGAGATGAATATAATATACTGATCATGAAGCCGGTCGGCTCTGATGTTGACGCTTCACTTTTGTTGTATTCACAACTCAATCCATGGACGGCTCCAAATCAAGAAAAGTGAACATCACCATGACAGCTCCTGAAGAAGTAATTGAAAGCATCCCAGGCACCGTGCACCTTGTTGATCTCCAGCATACCCTTCATTTCCGACATGCCAAGGGGGACACGAGTGATATTGTACTGGTGCCCGCGCCGTCCGACGACCCGGAGGATCCATTGAACTGGACCCCTCGACGAAAGTTACTCTCGCTAACATGCATTTGCGCGTATGCCAGAGTCTCCTAGCGTGGGAGAGATCAGAGTGGAAGGCTGACACCGTATACAGATATACATTCTTCACCTCGCTGGCCTCGTCGACTATATTCTCCGTCCTGGTCCCGTTGGCCACGCAAACAGGCGTGTCAATCAGCACGCTCGTCGAAGGAACCGGCTACATGTTTCTTTTCTTTGCCTGGGGCTTATTAGTCTGGCAACCGGTTTCGTTCAGGTTTGGCCGACGGATCGTTTGCCTTATATCCTGCTTGGGTACCATCGTATGTGGTATCCCCCCTTCGATCCATGCCGACAGTCACTTACGTTCTACAGGGCACCAGCATCTGGTCGTACGTTGTTTCAGCATCTGCACGAGAGTGTTCCCGCTGATTTTTATAGCGTACATATCTCAGCCAACGGTCAGTGGATCGCCAGATGCATCGTGACAGGTTTCTTCCAAGCCCCTATAGAGGCTCTCCCAGAGACAGTCATCAATGACGTGGTACGCAAGCTGATGCGAGCATCGGGCGCTCTCAGGCCGATACTGATCATATGACAGTTTTTCACCCACGAACGGGGGTTCTATATGGGTCTTTATGTACTCTCCGTGATCGGAGGCAACTCCTTCACACCCGTGATCAGCGGGTTCATCGCTGAATATCAAGGCTGGCAATGGGTGTTCTACTGGCCTGCCATCTTTTTCGGCTTTCTCATGGTCTTCCTCTTTCTGTTCCTGGAAGAGACCAGCTATATTCGAAAAACGCCTGGTAACAGCACAGAGTCCCTGCCGAAGAGTTCAGACCCGGCAGTGATGAATGATTCCGAGAAGAACCCAGCTGCACACTCCGTTACCCCATCAGAGTCTGGCGAGGTCCACTATGTCCGGAAGACGTATTGGCAGAAGCTGAGTATCTTCCACTACTACCCGGGTCAATCCATTTGGGAGCACGATATCCGGAGTTTGAAGTATCTTTCATGGCCGGTCATCTTCTATGCCGGCTTTTCATATGGCTCGTATCTGATCTGGTACAACGTCTTCAACAACACTGCATCACTGGTGCTGAGCGCGCCGCCCTACAACTTCAGCTCGTCAATGGTGGGATTATCGTTCCTGGCGGCTGCTTTGGGCTCGATCGTGGGATGCGTCTTCTCAGGCCCCTTCAGCGACTGGTTGACTCTGAAGCTCGCCCGTCGCAACAATGGCATTATGGAAGCCGAACAACGCTTGTTGCCCTTTGCAATCTGCGTTCTCCTGGTTCCTGGGTGCTTGATCCTCTGGGGGGTGGGAGCTGCGCACGAGATTCATTGGTTCGGCCTTCTGGTATCTAACTTCTTCTTGACTGTGACTCTTGTCTTCGGCGGCACACTGAGTATCAACTACATGGTGGACTCGTACCATGAAATCATGGGCGATGCAATCGTGAGCATCATTTTAGTCCGCAACACCATGTACTTCGCAGTTAGTTACGGGTGGGTGCCTTTCCTTCCTCCTTGGCGGGACACTGCTGATCGTTTTCTAGTCTCACTCCTTGGTTGGACATGGGTTACCAGAACTGCTTCATCTCGGCTGCCTTCATTGGCATGGCTGCCTGCTCCGTCTTCATCATCATGATCTTCTTCGGCAAGAAGTTCCGTACTCGAAGCGCCGACAAGTACTGGAAAATTGTTCGCTCCGACCGAGCAAAAGTCGGGGCCTGATTGAAGACTGAGGGTTTGGCAGGAATTGAGGAAGGCTCTCCTTCGCGGAAATACACAAGACGCGTTCTTTTGAGGTACCTTTGACTTGGATGTAATGGACCAATTCGCGACCCGTAGACTGAACCTGGTGGTTGGCAGGGTGTGATTATGCGAATTCGAACATTCGAAATTACTGTCGCTTCAGGGTGTACCAAATATCCGAGTATGTAGCTTAGGCGTTGCTGAGTTGATGTTGGTGAGAGGTCAATGTGAATTTCAATTTGACAAGGAGGAAGAGGTTTGGTTAGTTGAATATTAGGCCTCTGTCTATAGTGAGCAACGTGCACAGACTAGATTCCGATCATGCGTGACAACTTCCAGTAAGGGTTTTACAACCTACAACAGGGAGAAGCAACTTGTAGAAAACGTAAAGTGCTCAAATCTGATCTGTTGCACCGATAATTTCATCCTCCAAACTGCCTCAAGAGCATCCAAAGGCCGCTAGATAGTCAGAGATGATGATTTGCGGCCAAGGCTTGAGCGAACAACTTCCTCCTGTGACGAGGCCATTAGAATTGAACCATTATGGAAGAGATTCGGAGTGAAACTCATGTTTGTTGCTCTGACTATGGGGGAAACGACAATAAGTTCTATGCAGGTCAATATGGATTTTGGCTAACACCTTGCCGACCGGCCTCATCCCTTTTGGTCAGCCATCTCGTCTCTTGAAATCGATATAGCAAGCATGCTCGACAATCTTCTGGTAGGTTTCATCGTAATGCAGCTCAAAACGACTTGTGATCCCAGGCGTGATGCCCGCGAAATGATCAGGGATACTAGTACTGTATTCCCTATAAATGGCAGCCACCAAAACCTTCATTTCCGCCAATGCGAGGTGCATTCCGATACACATTCTCGAGCCGCTCGAAAACGGCCAATAATTCCTTTTCCTGCCCGCGAGCTCCTCTTCGCTTACCTTTCTATCGTCGGCAGGAATGAGCCAGCGGTTCGGATCAAATTTTTGCGGATCGGGAAAAATGTCTGCGCGACGATGGAGGTAGTAAGGACCGACGCCCACGATGGTGTTGGCAGGTATCTGGTATCCATCAATCGCAGTGTCGGTCCTACTCGATCGTGGCTCTGAGGCAGGAAGTGGCGCGTACATTCTTAGAGTCTCCTGAATGACCGCATTGAGGAAAGAGAGCTTGTCTGTAGCCTCGACAGTGGGAATGCCGTAGGCGTTGATGGATTCCGCCGATAGAGAGGAGACTTCCTGAGTTAAACGCTCTTGGTAGGCTCTATTTTCAGGTTTTGATAGAGCCCAAATCAGAAACATAGTGCTGTCGCTCGTTGTGTCGACTCCAGCCAGAAATTCGTCGGCACATTCTGACGCGATATCCATGTCGGTAAGTCCGCCGCGTCCTTTGTAAGTCTGGTGATTCTTCCAAAGGAGACCGAGGATCGTATCTGCCGTATGGGGAGCCGACTTCTCCTCGTTTGATGCAGTGTCGAATTTCTTCCAACTCTTTAAACAATGCGCCCGTACTCCGGAATAAGTCGCCGGTTTTTGCATCGGGAGAAAGGGTTTCAAAAGATCCGCCTGGATGCCCGATCGAGTGTATAACCACGAAGTAAAGGTGGGAAAATGCATGAACCACCAGATCAACTTCCGGCGGGCGGGATCAAAGATATCGTCTAACAATGCCCGGTGTTCAAGGTTGCCAACTAAGCAACTGGTGCCTCCGAACTCCGGACCAAAGATGAAGTTGCTGATTGTGTCAATGGAGTAATAGTGAAGCGTGGTGAATGTTTCGATCGAGTTCCCGCGATTGCTTTCCACCTCTATCAGCCGAAGGTAGTACCTAGCGTTCCCTTCAATCATCGCAGCTGTGTCTCCCTTCATGATTCTTCCTTTGGAATAGGGGTGTGAAAGGAGCTTGCGGCGTTCGGCGTGAGGCTTGACGCCTTTCATGCTGAACAGATTGGCCGAACCCCAGACGTCAAAGATTCCGTAGTAGAACGTGGGCTTTTCGAAAGCGGAGCCCGCGCCATAGATTGATCGTACCGCTGATATACTGTTGAAAGAAACCTCGCGAGGACCAACCCGGACGGCGGGGCCATATTTCTCATGCAACTTGTTGATTGTCGGTGTCCGTTTGCCTCTCCAATCTTCGAACGCGAGTCTGGCTGGAGTCAGAGCCCAGAGCTTAGGGCCTGGAATTTTGGCCAGGGGTGAGAAAACAAGCTTTTCCAGAATCACCTTGTAAAAGGCGAAGGCCAAAAGTAAGATTATACCAATAGCAGTGGATGGAGACATGTCGGCGCCGATGGGATGGAAGTGCCCAATGTACATCATGTCGTAAATCTTGATGACAGCTGTTCTGTTTTATTCTAATTTAAGATGATCGTTATTCGGGCTCTTGAATTCGGATTGGTGGGTGTTGTCCATCCTCTCGGACGAGATACGCAGGCCGCACGACATTCTTAGCGGTCGCAAATGGAGAGAACGTTTATCGGAGACGGGCGCCACCTCAGCTCCCATCGACACGTGTCAGCCGCAGCACCAGCTCCTCTGTTGCAGGCTGGTTCCTCTTGCTTGCATCGCTCCGTAGCCTGTGGAATCGAGATGTTGGCTTAATAGGATTAGTTTTACACGATACGCACCCTGTGTGATGTACTGATTTCGACGATTTGGCAGACTTCATGGGAAGGATGAACCACCGAGTTCAAGGATCGACGAAATGAACGGTGTCCGCAGTTACTTTCCCCATGTTGCCCGAGGCTAGAAAGAAGCCAGTCTGGACGCCGAGGTTTATGCATTGCTTTACGATACAAGCACGTCGGAAAGTTTTGGGATTAAACCGATCATTCCCTCATAGGCATCTCTTGCCAAAAGAGATAGATTGTTGTTGCATGCGTGAATCAACAGATACACATGGAGCCTCCTCTCTCGAGCTCAAGCTGTCCCTTAACACGCCGAGATATGTTCACGTATTCAGTTCAATTTGATGCTGACCTGAAAGTCCTGATAAACCATCCCGCAGATCCACTCGACAACGGGCTCGTACAGAAGCATCTTGCTCTTTGCACCCCTCATCGCCCCGAGCATCGCAACCCAGTTGAGGATTTCGTGGCCTCCGTGTCCGGCTTCTTCCTCCACCTCATGATACGTCAGCTTCTTCACGTACTCAACGTCTCCTGCCGAATATTTTGCCATGAACGCCTTGTCCCAGTCCCAATTAACCAGGGGATGGGCGGAGTGGAGAGGGTATTCGTTTTTCTTAGCCATTTCGACTTCGTAATCATCAAAGTCGACAAAGAGCCGCGGGTCCTGTTTTAGGTACTCTTTGCCCTCTGTCTGATAACGCTTCATTCGTTGAAGAAATGGATCGCTCGGTGGGTCGCCGCCTTGGATCGGATTCCAGTACGGGGGCCAATGCGAGAGACCACCAGTGGTCAAAAAGGCGACCTTGATGTCGTCTGGAAGGGCCGTCTCTACCCCGTGGCGAACGGCTTCACCAAGAGTGTATGCACGTTTATAAGAGATCAACGGGGGAGTGAAGACATTGATGAAGATGGGGATGACGGCCACGTGGGCCAAAGATTGTTCGACTCCCATCAACTTCCACGGCATCAACATGTTGTTACCAAACTCGCATGAGCCTGCGCGGGCCACGTCGTAGCCTTGTTCCATGAGGCTCTCGAGCAGTTTTTCGGCCAGCTCTGGGGCTCCGGGAAAAGTGGTCTTCTTTTGAATGCGAAGTGTTTCCATCCATTGGTCCGCAGGCCCGATATGCGACTCCGCCATACCCATCGTCACCGGAGGACAGAGCTTGCGGAAGAAGTTCTCGAAATGGTCATCGAGGAAAGCAACAATGACATCCGGCTGTGACTCTTCCAGGGTCATGCCGAGAGCACGCGTTGCCGTCTCTGTGCGTTCTCTGACTTCTGGTTTTGCGGTCTCTGGAAAGGCTAGCGCACCCGGCGCATGGGAAAGACCAACAGCAGCGACGACTTTCCCCATTGTTGCGATGATCAGGTAGATTTGAAAATAGCGCGAACTCACGGAGGACAGAATGCCGTGATGAAATACTTCACTCTCACTCTCTTCGAGTGTGAAAGGTCACTTATTACACATCGCCCTGTCTTTTCTGCGAAGGTCCCCAAAGCCTTCTGGACCAATTTGCGGCACGGGGGAACGCGCAGTCTTCCAGGAGCCAGCGGAGGGGTCCGTAGCTAGAGTGGGGCTCTCCAAGCCTGAGGGACAGTACCACAGAGCACATCAGGCCCGGTAAGCCACACCCCGTATATGCGAGTACTGTAGCAATGTCATACGATTGGAGCAACAGGGTTGCGCCACTGAGATTCCCCTCATTAGGTGAATCAAGCTTTGGTGGTAGCATATTTATTCGAGATCCGCCTGTGGATGCTGGTCGTGACATAGCATCGTGCGGGAGGCAGACGAGGCGGAGCTTGCAAGGTTTCCGTGTGTCCAGCAGATGCTTAGCGTGCGAATAGCTCCTGGCGTTGCTGTTAGGAGTCTCAATGATAGGCAGCGTTGGTCTAGAGAGAGTGCTCTGTATCCATCCAGTCAGCGGTTGATTACGATTGGCTGGATCAAAGTTCACTTGTCCAAAACAGTATAGTATTGTACCCACCAAGTGGAGACCTCTATTCCCAGCCAAGAAAGATAAGGCCGGCAGACTGAAAGTCCAACATTCTCTGTATGGTGTCCATGTACTCACTGCTGAGCGGATTCTCGCGATGGGGCAAATAAGGGCCATCTTTTGGACGAAGGTCTGGACGGGCCCACGCACGACCGTGGCTATCTCGCTCCATGTCTGCCGCGCGCACGCCGTCCGCCCATATTAATCGAGTCGCCCTGACAAGACTGTGCTCGCTGGAGCTTCGACTCCGAACCGCGTTCAACGCCGGAGGCTAACAGAGACCCCAGGCTCTGCGCTGGAGGCCGTCGATACGTGCCTCATGCGCATCTCTTGATCGCTCTTCGTCATGCCTCAGCTACAATCAGCCACTCACCCAAAGACGCCTACAAGCTTAAATGAACCCTCCACTGACCCACAGGCCATCAGTCCTACGGCTCTTGCACCGGCAGAGGACCAAAACGGACAGGATGTCATCGTGGCTGCCCTGAAACTGCTTCCGGCATGCCACAGATGTCGCAAGCTCCGGCGGAAATGTGACCCTGGCCTCCCAGCTTGCAGGCTGTGTACCAAAAGCCAGTCAGAATGTTGTTACTACGACCACGCGCTCCAGCAAATTCTTCCACGAAGGTGAGCGCTTCGTCCAGAGTCGGGGGTTATTGTGAAGGCTACCTGTGTCTGATAATGGTCTTCATTAGCTACGTCAAGTCGCTCATTGAGCGGCTCCGTCGCCTGCAGCAGGGCAGTGGCGCTACACCACGCCCCTCCTTGGTGGTATCTGATGAGCGCCTCTCGCCTGGTATGCGTGGCCCAGCCCCTCCGCCTCGAGGCAGTATTTCTGAACAGGATGTCCCCGTTGATCTGCCGGCTATTTCACACCTAGTCTCGAGTACCGCCAACACGGGCGACTACCATTATGTGGTTCCAACTGCCTCCGGGCTTAAGACTCGATTTCATGGCAGAAGCTCCGTCTTTTCCCTTACTGTCGCTGTCCTCGGCAGAGCTCAAGTTGATTTTCCGTGTCTCCTCACGGAACGTTCTGCAGACATCGCTGTGTTAGCGCCCGAGGATCCTTGTGTGATGCTCGACAGTGGTAGTTGCAAGATCTCGGAAGACGTGATCCGTTCCTCCGCCCGCCTCTACATGAGCTCTATCAATGTGATATACCCATTCCTCAGCACTCAGACGGTGGACGAGAGTATCGAGCTGTTTTTACGAATGCAAGCCACGGGTGGGGAGCCTTCGACCCGAGAAGAGGTTTTCCGTGTGTTTTGTGTGGCCATGATTCTAGCAATCACTTCCGCGAGTCGGTCTCGCTTGAACCGGGACTGGGTCACGGTGGACAATCTCTGTCACGTCAAAGCAGCGAAACACATCGAGACGGTAACTTCGGTGCAATCGATGCAATCCCTGCATGCCTTGATGCTGTTGATCCTCTACTGCCTCTTTCGACCTAGGAGAGGCGATATCTGGAAACTGTTAGACTATGCCTGTCGCCTGAGCATCGAGTTGGGCCTCCATTCAGAGCCTGCAGGCAGCGCGGAGCAAGACTCGGAGGCACAAGAGACTAGACGAAATACCTTTTGGGGCTTGTACATCATCGAGCGCATAGTCGGCCAAGTCTTTGGACGACCTTCCGATCTGCCAGAGGCTATGTTCACCACCAGGTTGCCAACCATTACTGACCGGAACTCGACGGTTGGGGTCCTGGGGGACGAACACGTCCAAGAGTTCTCAGCCGCCCATCACTATCGACTGGTATACCTACGGTCGCAATTATATCGCGATCTCTATCTGCCGAGCGACCCGCCAGAGCATCCGTTGTCGTGGTACGCTTCTCGTCTCGCACCAATTATGAGCTGGTATCGCCAAATGAAAACAAACAACCCCGAGGAGAGCCTGTCAGGGGTCGGCACCCTCACGTGTGGCGTTGCCTTCCACTCCACCATCGTCTTCCTTTTTCAGTCTGTCATACTCCGCCACCTAGAACAAACTCGCGATCGGACGGCGTCCATTGTAGGGGAATATCCGATCGACAGCTTCTACTCCGCTTGTCGCTTGATCCAGATCTACAACAAGGTAACGGGTGCCCGGGCCGACTCCGTCCTCGGCACATATCCCTTGACCTTTATGGGCGCGCATTACTGCTGGTCAGCCGCTATAACAATCATGGCTCACTCTCTGCTCATTCTGGACGGCCGTCTGGTACCCAAGAGGCTGATCACCGACGCAGAATTGCTGAAGGAGACCGAGGGGATCCAGGTGAACAACATCGTCGAAATGTCCAACTCTTGTCTGGTCCTGCTTCAATTCTGTGCCGAGCAGTGGCCTGGCATGTTGGGAATGGTAGACGTGTACAAAAGCCTGGCGCACAATATTATCCCGCGAATGGTCGGGAAGGAGACTTTCAAGGTCGGTTAAACCGTCGGAGAAGCTTCTTTTTCTACATTACGAATATTGAGAATGAGTGCATGCGCTAGACAGTGACGGACATAGTTTTCTCTTTTGCAAATCGTTATTGGGTGTAGACGGCTTTGTGTGTACGGGCCGTGTTCGAAACAACTTTCTCAGCCTGATCCTTGTAGAAAGGTCCTGCCATACACGTTACTTCATGGCATGGACTTGAATTTCATGATGATACAATTGGCCTTCCCTTGTTGCGTCTTTAATGTCCCTTTCGGTGAAGGCTCGAGGAAGTGGACCTGGGGAGACTTATAGGGTGATGAGGGACGGAGGTGGATAGTGGAGGCACTTCACCAGTATCTACTAGCACAATTCGAGACAGTTTTTCAGAAGGACACAAAGTTGCTGGAACGAAGAGAAGGGGATGCAGTCGTCACTGTGGCCTCGTGAAATCCCAGACCTGTCTGGGATTGGAGGAGTACAACATCTCCCGATGGTATGGCAGTTTCAGTGACACGGTCGTGGCTCCCAAGTGCACCACACAAGATGTACCAGTGCTTGTGTCAAGTCAGGAAGAGATAAATGGCTTTGCTGCTGTTGCTACTGCCTGCGGCGTCGTCTCTTCTATGATCCACTGAGCATGGTTGGTCGACTTCGAGACCTAGCCCACAAACTGGACCTGACCTAAATGCCCAAGGTTTCTCTAAGGTTTCGACCATGCTCCACACATACAATGCATCCCGAGACATTGGCGCCGTTGTATGATCGCACGCGCTGCTCCGTTCAAATCGGTCGCTTGCAATTGGCAGGATAAGTTGCCGGGAAGCCGAGAGACATCTTGGTCTCCACACCCAGATCACCAAACGGGCTGGTCGCTCTGATAACATTCCAATTGCCCTGTGAGAGCATGAGTCGGAGTTTCTGAAATGCTTGAATACTTCCATCTAAAGGGCACCCGGCGCTCGCTTAGTTGAGAGTACAACGGTGCCATGGTGCTAGGTCCTCTGCCCACAATGCGCTCTCCTCCAGCCAATCCTCTGGCAGAGCTCCTCAACAAATCCGTCTACCTTGCGAGGTCACCCAGGAATGCGCATGTGCCAGTACCTCTATTGAGTCCTCACCATGCAGAATTAACCTGGCTACATACTGCTCAGGGAAATGGAGGCCTCGATCGGCTCGCCAGTAGCACAGCTTAGAGATCACATATGATGTTTCTGTGACAGACTTCATTCCTGAATATTCAGAAAATTTATTAACAATCAAGAACCTCATGCGATCTATCGCAATTCGAAGAAATTATGTTATCTCAAGCGATCGCAGGGCGTAAGGCTTGCAACCCCCATGATATGTATACATCTGACCGACGATCCCGCGATTCTCGAATGTGATGAGGTACACGATAGATGGAAAAGTTACTGTCTGTCTTACTCTGTGTAGATGTATTATAAGTTGTAATACCTGCGTTCCTCATACCCTATATGTCATGTATAAATAATAAGCAGGATCAAGGCTGCGTCAGTCTGCATTGCAGGCATCCTTAGACAGTCCCAGCCGGGACAAGATTGTCACAGTCATCCATCTGAGTATGAGGCGTCCAGATGAGCCATTTACCTTGCTAGTCGTTGTGCCAATCGTGTAGTTAGACATTATCAAGGGTACAATAGAGCGCCAAGCAGCCAGCCTTCCAACCCTGTTTTCGCGCGACAGAATTATTTGACCCAATCCCCTCCTTGCGTGGTTCGATTCAACGTACATTTACCAGCCCAAAGCCATGCCAGGCTAGATTGGATCGTCTGCGATATGTCTGAGGCAGGTAATGACTGTCATCGACGCGTCTTGTCCTGTGCTAGGTGTCGGAAGCGGAAGATCAAAGTACGATTATCACCACTGCGTCTCGAGAAACGGGCTGTGCTGATTTTCACCCAATCCTAGTGCGACCGGAAGCTCCCTCCTTGTTCAAATTGCCATACCGCCCAAGTGGATTGTATCGGCCATAATGTTATTGAGGGTGTGGAGGTTCCCCGGTCGATCATTGTATATCTAGAGCAAGAAATCGCCCACATCGAAAGTCGGCAGGCGTCCCACCAGCAGCAGCAGCGACAACGTCAGCAACAAGAACAAGAGCAGGGCAGTCAGGAGAGCTTGGATGATGCCGTTCGCAGCGGGCATGGCCAGTCTACCTTACCCGCAGCAACGAGAAGCCAGACGTCCGCTTCAGATCAGGCGGCTTGGCACAGCACAGTTTCCAAAGGTCCTCCTATCGACCACCAAATTGAAATCATCAAGAGATCCCCAGAGCTGCAAGAAATGGTTAGTGCAACGATGCCCACGGGACCTACGGCCATGGACCTTGTGGGAAGAGTGAGAATGGGCCTCACTCCGTCTTTCAACCTGGCAGCCTCAGGTCAGGCAGCCCAGTCACCTGGACCGGCGTCCGAGGTTCCAGTTAGATCGGATGGCACTGCCCTCTTAGATTGTGAAGCGACCTCTATTCTGCCACAGCATGTCATCCACGCCCTAATCAACCGATATGTCCAACGTCTTCTCCCAAGGGCGCCCTTCATAGCCGAAGACGTCCTGTGGAAACAAGCCGAGAACGTGATGTCCACTCTCGACCTACACAGCGACGAGTCGACCTCCAAGTCGAGCCGCCGGATCAAGCCATCGTATGATCACCTCATTGTGTGCACTGTCCTTGCCATCTCGGCAACGCTAGGTTGTAGCTACAGCGACCACGAGTCGAGGTGTATGGCGTTCTCGGAAATCCTATTCACCGAAGGGATTCAACACATGCGAAACGAAGCCATCTTTCCTGACGATCTGGCCGCCATCCAAGCTACTCTGTTGATCCTGCAGTACGCCGAAATCAATCCGAAATGTGCCAACATATGGGTCCTTGGTGGCGCTGCTATGCGGTACTGCCTTGATCTCGGCCTTCACCGGGAGCCTATGCCGGAGCCGCTGGAAGAGAAAACAGCCGCCTCGCTAAACCTACGCAGGAGTATCTTTTGGATGGCGTATTGTATGGATCGAGCCATCTGCTCGGCCTTACAGAGACCGCTTTCCATCCCTGATCCCGCGATCACAACCGGGTATCCCATCCTTGGACTCGAAAAGCTGGGGTCCTCTGACATTGCGGACGGCGCAAAAGAGAGCATCCCGCCGTCAGCATGCAAGAGTGTGGCTTTCCATCAGATACTATATTGGCGGATTCAATCGACCATCATGGAAGCCCAAGCGCGTGGACTTTCCCTGGACGGCCACCAGGAGGGTGAAGAGTGGTTCGCCTCAGTTGAACGGTCTCTTCGCCAATGGTATGAAGATTGTTGGCCAATCGATGCGGCTCAAGCAGAATTTGGACTGGTACACGGATTGGTCAGCCTCTATCGACCGCGAGCGACGTCGACGTCGACCCGCTCTACCGCCCATGTACATGTCGCCTTCGCGAATGCGTGCAAGTCAACCCAGATCTACCGGGACAAGGTCCTGTACGGCTTTGTTCGCCGACCCTGGCTCGCCGCACACGAGATTTCGCAGTCTGCGATGTTGGCACTGTATTGCCTCCGGTTCTACTACGAGAGCATCGTGGAATGCTACCAAATAGGGGAACTGTATGAGATGATGAAAGGCTTTACGGCAAACTTGTTGCACATCGCCGGTCAGGGCTGGACGGAGGTCAAAAAGCTGGCTGCGCGGTACGAAAGGCTTCTAGCCCCCATTCTCGAAGCCTTGCTGGGAGAAAGCCAGTCCGGCCCCGTCAAGTATCCGGCCGAGTACGATGCAGAGCTGAACGCATATTTTGACCCTAGCTCTGCTCATTTGGACTACCTTCACTTTGACAACAACAGTATCAACAGTACCTTGAACATAGGTGCTATGGATGTCATGGGCCCTGATGCTTTCATCTGGGACGAGGATTTGACCCACATTTTTGATGCGGGCGACTTGTTCGATTGGAATATGGAGGCACCATCTCTGACCATGCCTGGGGTTGACCCGGTCAATCCTGAAAGCCTCATGATGACCGTTGCCTAAGACAACAGGTTCTTGCACATGTTCTCGCCCATCCGCCGGCGTCATGCCTTCGATTCACGTCACCGAAAACCTAGGCTCGGCCTTGGAGTCCCAAATACTGCCAACAACCTTGCCAATATTAGTGAAGACATTCCAACATGCAGAGCTTCAAGTACCTTCTAGTCCCAGGTCATCCGAGAAGGAGCGCTCCTTCACTTGTGGGCCAAAAGTGACTCCTTCCCGGGGAGAGTAAGCAACGGCCGTTGTGCCCACCGCCAATGCCATCATCGGACTGATCTCAGGCAGCGGCGTCAGATGTTCGCACGGAATGCCATTCATCATCTGGGCAATGTTGGTGGCCACAAAGTGCCCTGAGTAAAGCGCAACGCCGACGCGCTTGATGCCAGACCACGCAATTATGTCGCCAGCTGCAAAATGATAAGCATTGTTGGGGACAGGCGCAGAAAATTGGAGTCTGGGGTTTGACGAATTAGTACAGTGCGCGAACTGTATGGAGAGAGAAGAGAATCACGATGGCAATATCTTCACAAAACCGTCCGCATTCAGCGCCTCAGTTGATAAAAAGTCCGTGTTCGGCTTGTGTCCCGTCGTGGTGTCAATGACCATCTCCGCAGTGATATGCTCAGCGTTGGAAAGTGACAACTTGGTGAGAATTGGTCCGGCGAAAGACTGCTGCTGTTGTTGCTTCTGAAGGACTCGACACCCTAATCCCACCGAGACTCCAGAGTCAGCGAGCAGCGACCGGGTTTCAGCTTTAAAATCGCTTGGTAATGGTTCCGACGACAGGAGTTCGCTCCGTGAATGGACCAGGACCACTTCTTTAGATGGGAAGTGATTCTTGACCTCGGAAGCCACTTCGACGCCGACGGCCCCTGGCAAGATGCTCAGTATGTAGTCTCTTGAGGTGGTCCGTGTCGGCGTAATATACCTCCGCCGATCACGACAATGGGAGTCTCGGCTTTCGAGAAAGAATCGACTGTTGCTCGTACATCCATCACAAATCCATCCTTGAGGACGGCTTTTGGGACGACTGGCCACTGTCGTCGCAGGCCCGATGCGACGACCAGATAGTCATAAGACTCGATCTCCTCTTCGCATTCGCTTCGCTGCTCTGGAGTGCGCCGCCAGAACAGTTTCTTGCTGGCTGGATCGACTCGCGTTACTCGGCCTTGTTTGAACGACACCCGTGAGAATTGGGGCAGCGTTCCGATGTTGGAGAACAGCATCCACGATCGCTTCGCAAAAGACTCTGAGACGATCGACAGCGGAGATCCCATGGTGTGGACTAGAGGACGTCTGTCAGCTACGGCCAGCAGAAGCTCAGGTAAACCCTACATATGCCGTCTCTCTCGTCGATGAGGGTAATTTTCGGCATTTTACTGGGCGGCGAAACAGCCGGAATTGGCATGGGGTTAAACAACTGTTCATTGCCATCGCAAATGTTCAATAAGTTGCGTGCAACCGACAGTCCCGCGTAGGCGCCGCCCACAATCACCACGTGCTGTGGATGTTGTACCATACTTGAGGAGCTGAGAATGTCCATGGATATTCAACTTAGTGGCGGTGTAATGGATATAAGCACCCAAGAGTCAATATCTCTAGTGGCAAGGGACTGTAGCTTGGTAGTATCTACTCCTCCTTCGCCTCACGAACAGTCGATCTCGCACCGCCGGTAGCACCACCAACTTGAAGGGACCTGCGCGCCCGAGCCCGACATAGTGAACCTGGCAGTGGCTCGATGGGGACCAACTCGGGCCCTACATGCCCCTGGCCGTGATGAGCCGGGCATCTCATTCAGGTATGGAAAATCTGCGTGGCGGAGAGCATCCGTCCTTTTTCATTCCCACGCGCCCCACCCCGTCGCGAGCACCATCCTGTAATGCTCATTGTCATTGTGTTCCTGACTTGGTTCATTCAACGTTCTTCTGTATGCTAATGTGTGAGCCATGCCATGAATATGTCTTGGAAGACCATCGCTTGATGCTCGCTGATCCAACACCACTTGACTTGTCCCGATCTCGTTCTCGCCAGCCTAGCTTGCCGCTCCAGACCAGACCGACCACGCCATGTCTCACAGCTGCCGACTGCCACATAGCGAAGATCAACCCCCTTCCACTGGAGACGAGAATAAGTCGTGGGATTTCACCCTTGAAAGAAGCAAGACCGTGACGCAGGTGGTCAGCCATGATATCGCTACTCAGGCCCTTGAAGACTTCGACGAGCTGTCTTTTCCCGAAGGCGGTAAGCAAGCTTGGCTGGCGGTCGTCGGGGCCTTTTTTGCTTGCTTTGCCGCGTTCGAGATGACCAACGCCATCGGGGCTTTTCAAAATTGGGTCATGACACACCAGCTCCGCGATGAAAGTGCGTCGGCCATCGGCTGGCTGTTTGGAGTGAACTCCTTCGTCCTCATCTTCTGCGGCCTTTTTGTCGGGCCCCTCAGCGACATTTTGGGGACACAAACCCCCCTGTGCGCAGGAGCCGTTCTGTGCGTGGTGTTCTACATCGTCCTGGGGTATTGTCATGAGTACTGGCATTTCATGCTTGCGGTGGGTGTCCTCGCCGGACTGGCCTCGTCCCTTTTATTTGTCCCGTCAATCGTGACGGTGGGACAGTACTTTTCACGGCGGCGAGGGGTAACGACGGGCCTTGCGCTGTCAGGAGGGAGCATCGGCGGCGTTGTCCTGCCCATCATGCTTGAACTTTTGCTGCCCAAGATTGGCTGGGTCTGGACCACTCGACTAGTCGGCTTGCTCACCTTGGTTCTGGGTGCTCTTGCTTGCCTGCTTGTCCGGCCTCGCCTGGCACCGACGCAGACGCTGAAAGGCTTCACCAGTATGCTGCCTGATTTTTCCACGTATCGCGAAAGGACCTTCTTCGCCACCAGTTTTGGGATCTTCTTCCTCGATACCGCCCTGTTCATCCCCCTGGCATACCTTCCCACGTACACCGCAGCTCAGGGTTTCTCGACAAGCACAGCGTACTCTACGCTAACGTATCTCAACGTCGGCTCATGCCTGGGCCGTTGGATACCCGCGGCTGTCTCTGACCGCATCGGACGCTTCAACACCATGATGATAACCGTCAGCCTCTGCGCGATCTGTACGCTTACTACATGGCTCCCCGTGGGCTCCTCCCTTCCCGGCATCATCATCTACGCAATTTCCTTTGGCTTTGCCAGCGGTAGCAACTTGAGCTTGGCACCGGTATGTGTTGGTCAGCTGTGTGACATCAAAAGCTACGCGAGATACTATACAACTGCAGTCTTTCTGGCAAGCTTCGGGTACGTCGAGATCTGTGCTTAAATCCAGTGTTTCCACATCTCGTTGATGCTGACCAAGTGCTTATAGGGCGTTGTCTGGGAATCCGGTCTCTGGTGCATTGCTACAAGCAGCGGGTGGCCGGTATTGGGGTTTGATAGTGTACACCGGACTGTGTTATGTGGCAGCTTTAGTGTGCTTTGGGGTTGCGAGGACTCGTGCGGTTGGGTTCGATGTGAGCAAGATATTCTGAATAAAAGTTTGTCATGTCGTCTTTTAGGGATGGAGCCTGTTGCGATCCCCTATCAATTTGTACTAGTTTGCGTTGTAGATTGTTCAAATACAAACCCTGCAAGAGATTATCAAGTTACAATGCATGGACTTTCAAGGATATTGCAGCTCAATGGAAGTCGAAAAATCTGCCTGGTTGCGCGACTTGCAGAGAGTATTTTCAAATATTTTGTCATAGTGCAGGATTACTGTATTGAATGCGTTATGAAAACTTCTAGCAATCAGAGAGACGAAGGCTGCACAAGGCAGAACTACAAACTGAGCAGGTACATGTCCCAACTAACATTCGGCATCCAGGGGTATGCGCCGGCTCCTCCGGTGGTGGTTCGCAGAGCTGACAGCTCCTGTCACGACGTCGCAGCTACTGCTGGGACAGATTGTACCTGCTTGTCATAAAAGTCCTGCCCATAGATCACTTTCATCTCCTCCTCGATGTACTCTGTCAAAGTCATGCCCCGGCGGAACAATTTTCCATCCTCGACAGCCATCTGTTCAACGTCCACATCTCCCACGATTGGATTTAGTTTGGTCTCGGGCTCAGGCTGGCAGAAGAACGCGACACTATAGCGTTCCTCGTTCCACGGGAGCTGGTCTTGGGTGATTCGATGCAGTGTGGATTTGAGCTTATTACAGGACCAGAATTGTAGGACGTCACCAATGTTGATCAAAGCGTGGTCGAATCCAGGAGCGGGTGCCTGTACCCACTCGCCAGTGGGTGAAAGGACCTCTAAGCCCACGGCGGATTGGAATAGAATGGTCACCGAGTTTGACCCGTCACTGTGAGGCGAGATGCGCGCTGAGTGCTTCGGGGGTGGCGCGTCAAACTTGGGATAGTGTAGCATGATGATCAGGTTTCTCGAAAACTCGTAGCGGTGGTGAGAGGCGAAAAAGTCCTCGCTGAGACCTAGGAAAATGGCGAAGCACCGTAGCAGCTTGAGTGACATCTCGGCACATGCCTTTTTATACGCATCAATTGCCGGGAGGTGCTTCTCCAGTGAAGGATGCAGGCCCTGGTTGCCGCTTAAGCTCCCAGGCAGTCCTCCAAACCACATGGCGGACTTTTCATCTTTATGGGCATCGTCACCAGGTCCTTTAAAGCCGACTTGATCTTTATTCACGGGATGCTTGTTTCTCTCGGACAGGGGTAGCGCGCTGAATTCCTCGTTGATGTCGAACATCTTCTGGACTAACTCGTGAGGGATTTGGTGGTTCTTGATGAAGAAGAAGCCCCAAGTCGCGCATGCTCTGTGCGAGCGTGGCATGATTAGCAGAGTGCGCATACAAGTGCGAGTCCAATTTTTCAGAGTTCATGGCTCTGGAGCTGGCTCAATGTCATGAATGGAAGGGATGAACTATACGTACTCGGTGATTTTCGCTGCTACGGAGCGGACATCATTGTCGATGTTCGAGACGTCGATGATTGGGATGGTCTTGTCGGCCATGATCGAGATATCTTTTATTGGGCGAGGTTGAGTCAAGTCCTAGTTTCTCCTTGTTTGAGACGAACGGCCGTAGGAATATTCGTATGTGGTAGGGGTACAAGGAAGTCACATGTTAGCCAAGATCTAAACTCGTCGCTCTGAGGTGTATATCGACGTTTTTAACCTATCTTCATGCCCACTCTTCCCGTATATGTCTAAGGGGTCATGTATCGTATATATTCGGACGACTTCGATGGCTAAAACTGAGGGCGGCCTCGGCCGAGGTCGCCCTCAGGACCAATCGAAGACAGCACACAAGCCCTATCATAAGTGTTTGATGGAGATAACAGCTGCTTCGTCTTGGCCTCGTTGACGCAGAGCAATGCCGCGACCAATAAGAGATGCATAGAGAACAGAGTCCTGTCAAATGGTCTCGGTTCAATGCTATTCGCCAGGCACTGCAGCACTCAAGTCATGCGTGAAGCGGGACACCCCCGCAAAGCGACTAGATCTTTCTAAACTGAGTCTGTCAGATAAGCAGAAGAGTCTCTGACTACATGCGACGACGACCGCGACCACCACGGCCCCTAAGCAGTGTGAACAGGAACTCCGACAGTCAGATCAAGGCCGCTTGCATGTCTCCAGCGTCCACGGCATGCCTCGATAAATACTCGAGTGGTGTTCTTGCAGCAGCTTTCCGATAGAGGGCGTCGGATTACATCGATGTCCGACGTGTCCATGATCTTCCAGCAATCCATCCCGCCTTGACTTCGCAGCTGATGTTCCAAGCTTTTGTAAAGCTCGAGACTCGGGGTCGCCGCGCAAGCACAACGCGACGCAGTCGTTGTTATGGTACCGGTACCATTCAACCAGATCAACAGCCGCAGGGCTGCACAATAGCACATGGGCGAACGGTCTGCGGTGCCCTGTCCATCATCCCGGCGACGAGACTGGAGATCTCGCGCAGCTCCGATTGTGCCCATCTGAGCGCGCGACATGTCCGTGTCCCCACACAATGCTAGCTCTAACAGTTAAGCATGATATTCTAGTCTCTATCAGGTTAGACCGTCCAGCAAGTTTACTCTGCTCATACTCATAATGCTCGCGCTGCATTTGACTGCATCCAGACGTCTCTGCGACCAAGTTCCCGGCAGTACCGCCTCACAGAATCCATGCTGAAACCTGCATCTGCACCTTTGAATGGGAAGGCCGCCGGGTCCCGCACCGCAGAGAGCCTGATATTGACCCAACGAGCGGTCTGGTAACGGAACTGTAGGAGATCCAAGGCTAGTCAAACCACTAGATGCAGACACCTTCGACAATCAATTGGAGCCCCTCAGACCGGTACCTCACCTCTTGCCCAACTGCGTTCCGTGAAGAGGCTTGTCAATGCGTCTTAGGCATAGCAGATGACCACTAACCGACTGTAGCCGCCAAATGTGGCACCAACTCTGTTCAAAACACCCCGAGCTACCATCATCTCAAGTCATATCTCTGCCTTGCCTTCGCCGCGTCCTCCTCCTTTGCCACTGAGCCATTTGCGTGCTGGGTGTAGCGATGATGGAAAGTTGGGTGTGTATAACCGGGTATAGGCAAAAACTTTCCAACTTGCGTCTGGTACTCTTTGTACTCCGGGTACTTCCCCGCAGACAACAGTTCGGTCAGCCAGGTACTTGACTGGAAAAGCAATAGATAGGCTGCCGCTCCGAGCCCGCTCCAGTTGTACGTTGTTTCCGTAGAGAGACAGGACCACCCGTAAAGCGTGACCCAAACGGCTTGTTCTGCTGCGAAATTGGGATGCCTGGAATAGGCGAACAGCCCGTTGGTGAGAAAGCCGCGGTCCAAGTCTGCCCGCCGCCAGCCGTGAGGTACTCTGGCCGTCTTCTGATACTGCGCTTTGGCCTGGTGGTAATTCCATTGCTGCTGATCTGCCGCGAACGATATGGCAATGAGCGTCAGCATTACCACAGATGCAACGGTGTCCACCAAGTTCCAAGACTTGATGGGCCCATCATAAGTCGCCAGTCGTTCGGTGAGCAGGAGGAGGTATGTGGGTGTCGTGACGCTGACAAGCAATAGAGACTGAGCAAGCGAAATGAAGACCACGTTGAAGAGGAACATCAAGGTGGGCCCCGCATACTCCTTAACAATGGCCCAACGATAATCCTCGCTACCGATCGAGTATCCTCCTTTGCGGAAGTAGTTGTAGGTTAGGCGGCACTGGACTGAAGGTTAGCAATTTGCGATCCGTGGATATTAAGTAGCATGCATACGCTCCATAGAGTGCTAATGGCAAATACGGCGTCCAGCCGTGAAGTATGTACGCCTACGAGGTGAGAATACACAGCGTAATGCAGATTGTAAATCGTCGGTAATATTGACCAGACGCGGTCCACCTGTGAGTAGTTCTTGTTGACCTCCGAGACGACCAAGAACACCGGAGCCAAGGCGAACGCTAAAGCAATAGCGGCTATTAGAGGATTTGTGTCCAGGTACAATTGTTTCAAAGCAGCAGGTTTGCTGGCCGAGGAGAAGAAGGTCTCAGGGAGAGTCGCAAATTGGTTGAGGAACGGCGCAGCTGTAATGTTGAAGTCGGCGCACTGTTTCAGGCTTTGTACCACGGGTAACGCCATCGTGAAGCGCTGGCGGTGGGATGAGCAGCTCGATAGCCAGGAACACTCTCGCAAGAGGCCAGAACTCGTTGATAAAAGGGTGATGGAGCTGTGTCGCGTGGCGCAGCTGCTACAATGTAATGACGCAATCATTGCCCCTTGAGCAGCCGAAGATCTCGCAGTGGCGCCACGCTGCAGGCACCAGATCTGGCCGAACTCCCCGCAGCCTCAGCCACCCGGCTTATGGCAGAAATACGGAGGATTACTCGACTCGTTTTGGCGCGTTCATGCGTGTTGCGACACGCGTTGCTTTCTCCCCCGTCCTCTATATCAAACTTCAAGCAGTGTCGACAGGGATTTGTCCTACAACGCAGCTGGCTTCATCAAATATGACACTCATCCACTATGAGCCATGCCCGTCCAAAAAGTCCTCTGCGTTGCAGAGAAACCCGCTATTGCCAAAGCAGTCGCTCACCATCTGGCTGGCGGCCGAGTAACCACCGTCAGTAGATGTAAGTTCATACTGTATGAATGGTCACTGATGTCTTTACAGCGGCCAGTCCGTGGTATCCCGTATGCGAAAAACTATGACTTTGACTTCAACTTTCGGCCCTGGGGCCATTGCTCGGTGACGATGACGAGCGTCGCGGGCCACTTGACTGGCTTGGATTTCGACAAGAAGTACAAAAGCTGGAAATCCTGTCCTCCAAGCCAGCTGTTCGAGGCGGAGACCGAGATCACTATCGACAGTGACAAGAAAGCCCTGGCCGAAAACATCCAGCAGCAGGCTCGCCTTGCAGAAATCCTGTACATCTGGACAGATTGCGATCGCGAAGGGGAGCACATTGGTGGCGAAGTACGAGATCAAGCCATGAAAGGCAACCCTCGAATAATCGTCAAGCGAGCCAGGTTTAACAATACCGAGAAAGCGTAAGAGCCTAGTCCGTTTTGCTCAGCTGAGACTAATCTTGCTAGTCATATTGTCCTGGCTGCTCATTCCCCGATTGACATGGACGAGCGGCAAGTGAATGCTGTTGCCGCCAGAATCGAGCTCGACCTACGGATAGGCTCTTCCTTCACGAGGCTGCAAAGCCTTGAGCTTCAACGCCTGAGTGATAAACTTAAAGATCATGTCATTTCCTATGGCTCGTGTCAATTTCCCACTTTGGGGTTTGTTGTCGACAGGTACAACCGCGTCAGAAACTTCAAACCAGAAACCTTCTGGTTAATCAAGCTGATTCATGTCCGTAACAGGATTAAAGTCAACTTCAGCTGGCAAAAAGTCCATCTCTTCGATCGAGTCGCTGTGACAGTCATCTTCGAGGCATGTCTTGACGCGAAAACCGCCAAGGTCACGAAGGTGCAGAAGAAGCCTACCTCGAAATGGAGACCATTACCTCTTACCACAGTTGAGCTTCAGATGCAGGGCAGTCGATTTTTGCGTCTTTCCAGTCAACAGGTAATGACGGTCGCAGAGAAACTTTACCAAAAAGGTTTCATTAGCTATCCTCGTACGGAAACGGACCAGTTTCCAAAGGGTTTTGACTTCAACGCCATCATTCAGAGGCAAACTCAGGGTAACCCATGGGCACAGTTTGCACAACACTTACTTCATGGTGGTTTCAGAACTCCACGCTTGGGCCGTCACAACGATCAAGCTCATCCGCCGATCCACCCGGTGAACTTTGCTGCTCTTGATGCACTCGATAACCAGGAAAAGAAGGTATACGAGTTCGTCTGCAGAAGATTCCTGGCTTGTTGCTCAGAGGATGCCAAGGGGCAAGCTACCGACATTGAAATACTCTGGGGCCAGGAGACATTCCGTACACACGGCCTCCTCGTCCTGGAAAAAAACTACCTTGAGGTCTACGTATATGACAAGTGGGAGAGCAGTCAGCAACTCCCGGATTACAACATTGGTGAGACCTTCGAGCCGACGGAGGCAAACATGGTAGACGGCAAGACTACGGCGCCAGGATATCTCACCGAGCCCGAATTGATCGCCCTGATGGACGCCAACGGGATCGGGACTGACGCAACCATGGCCGAGCATATTCAAAAAATTAAGGATCGATCCTATGTCGACACACGGCAACGATCCGGGGGTGGCCGTAATTCCGTCCAAGAATTCATTCCAACCACGCTTGGTGTTGCCCTGATCGAAGGGTATGATAGTGTGGGGCTCGACGTCAGTGTCAGCAAGCCATTTCTGCGCAAAGAGATGGAGGTCAAGATGAAGGCGATCTGCGAAGGCCGGAAAACTCGGACTGAAGTCGTGCAAGAGAGTTTGGACCAATACCGCGGAGTGTTCCTCCAGACACAACGTGAGATCCAAGTTCTGAAAGATTCTGTGACGAAGTATGTCGTGAACGGAGGAGCAGCGTAAGAGAAGATTTGAGGACGCAATGGCTACTGTGCAGACTGTGGATTTCCGTCCCCAGCACGATTGGCGCACGTTGTGATCCGACTGCCTTGACAAGTCACCTAGAAGATCCCATTTCTTGGCTTGTCGTAAGCCGATCGCCATGCCCCAAGTGTTCACGGGCACGAAAATGCTAACGAGGGGTTCGCCAGCGCCAGTAGGAGAATTTGACGCCACAGCTGGTTCCAACTTTCGTTAAGCCTTGTGACAGCTATGACGCGCAAATGACGCGACTGGGCAACCAAGCTGTGGCTGCAGCTTCCGCAGAGCCAATCGCCAGAGTTCAGCCACATATTTTGTAACACTTGCGGTTGGCTTCTTGCTCGATCCGATGGATGTCGCTGGCTGTCCAGGTGAGCCGAGATGGGCGGGGATTACATGCAGTGTCTCGCTTGGGCCCTTTCCACTTCAGCACGACCCTCAAGTGGTCTTCAGGAGGCAGGTGTGACGCAACCTGGCAACCTCCGATCGGAGCAGGATGAGGCTGCCAACAGCAAGAGGATGGTAACTGGAAGGTGCAAACAGCAGCAGCTTCGACTTTATAACCGCAATCACCTCTCTCTTCTCTCCGCCTCTTCTCTCTCTCATTACCACCGCATCAGTCAATTGACATCCTTTCAAATCCCCAAATCAAACACTCATTCTGATTGACTCAAGAATCACCTCACACTCAGCCAAAGCATACTTACATTTCTGTAATCAACATGTCGAACCTCGTCAACAAGGCAAAAGATGTCCTCACGGGCAACAAGACTCATCATGATGCCACAACAACTTCATCGACTCACGGCACTACTGGCACTCACCACTCCACCGCAGCCAACACCTTAGACCCCACCGTCGACACAACAACTGGACACAGCCATACTGCTCCGACGCATCACAAGACCACTGCCGGCCCACATTCTTCCAATGTGATGAACAAGGTCGATCCTCGTGTCGAGTGAGTGGCTGCTCTCAAATGAAGATTGCTTTGGTGCTAATCACAACCACAGCTCGGATCTTGACCACAGAGCCAACCCCCATTCCACTGTGCCGGGATATGGTAGCACAACCACATCAACCACTACGACCGGGCACACGGCCGGGCCACATTCTTCGAATGTCATGAACAAGGCCGACCCTCGTGTTGATTCAGACCTTGACCACAGAGCCAACCCCAATTCCAATGTGCCAGGATATGGCAGCAGCACATCAGGCTACGGCACAACTACCACGTCGGGCCCACATAACTCGAATGTTGCGAACAAACTCGATCCGCGTGTTGAGTATGTGCTTCATGTTGATAATAATTGGTTCAAATGCTGACAGCGACAACAGTTCTGACCGGGACCACCGAAATGACCCTACTTCTCGCGTTGGTGGGTATGGGACTCAAGGCACCTCTGGCATGACATCAACCGGCGCAGGATATGGCGCGACTGGACATGGAACAAGCGCGGTCACTGAGAGCAAGAGAGTTCATGACAGCACTCTGCTAAACAAGCTAGATCCTGGCACAAAAACCGATGCTCACGGACGAGCCATGTGAGAGGTGATGCCTGCGAGGTGAACCAAGAAGCGTGAGGTAAAGGTGTGACAGGCGTGAGTCGAACTGGAGGGCTTTCGAGCAAATTGTACAATAGACGCGTGACCACAGCACGAAGTTGTCAATCTGTATTCTTAACACTCGGCCTGCAAAGCAGCGCGACTATGCAGGGCTCAATCGAGGTCACTGATAGAAGATCCTCTTCCCGAAGGACTCTTGCAAGGTAAAAAGCCATACTCGACAGCGACAAAGGCCGATTTAACCAGGTCATGACGCCTTCACTCTGGAGGTAAGGATGTCATCCATGCATGTTTCATTCTTGCCAACCCTCTCCGTTGCGGCTCAAGACCGAACCCGAAGTAGCTTCTGGGCGTTATTTTGTCGCGCCCGAGGAGAATCTAGCCCCCTAAATGCAGAGTGCTGAGCGAGCTGCATAAACGAACGGCGAATGAGGACAATTGGATGAGTTGAGCAAGCCAAGGCGAAGACAGTTGCATGACTAAGTCGGATTTCTTCATGGCGTTTACCGCAAACGGATGGAAGTCGTTGCTCAGCTCAGCATCTCCAGGTCGATGTGAGGGGGCGTTGGTGGATTTTGATGATGCTAGGAAAGATCCATCCATGGCAATTCCGGGTGGAAAAGACGGCCATTGGACGGTAAGTCGGGCTCCATCAAGGTGCGTCGATTTCCCGGGCGCCGCTGGGCTTGCCTCTAACCACCAGAAATGCAACATGTCGGGCTTGATGCGCACTCTAATAAAAGGCTTCAGCTGCATCTGTTAAATGCAGCATCATTTCTTGCTGGGTTGTATTCGAGTCTACTACTTATCTGGTTCCATGTTATTGTTTGTCTCCTGGGCCAAGAAGTACATAATAGTTAGAGAGGTCGACCAACTCATTTCGGTCTGGCTGCCTCCCAGCCTCAGACCACTTTCCCACACCAGTGGCAATTGAGCATCATCCAGCCGCAATGTCTTCGCCGCGCAGGTTGTCCAAAACCGAACCCTTTCCCGAACCCTTTCCCTCTTATACCCCCGACAATGACGAGGCCAGCGAGAAGCCTGTCGACAGCACAAGGGACCCAAGTCGAAGACCGTCGATCACCTCTCGTCTCTCCAGAGCACCGTCGCAAGCAGTCTCGTCTCTCCGGACCCGCGCCCGAACAGGCTCCCTGAGCAAGGCCTTTCTCGAGAGCAATCCTCCCCTGGGCATGTGGCAGGCCACGGCCGAAATTGGCTCCAAGATCCCTACATTGCCAGAAATTAGGAATGGTTCCTTTGCAGATGAGGGTTGGACACACGAGGGCCAGATGGAGCATCGCGGGACGAACCCCCACGAAATCCACGCACGGAGAGTCGCCAGGACCAGCTCTGCGAGTACCAGGACAAGAAAAAGTTCGGTTTCAGCAAATGCGCCTCCTGTTATTACCGAGGAAACACATGAGTTCTTCCCGAAGAGGGCACCAGCGACGGTGCAGGCGGGGCCGCTGTTGGAGGAGGGATCATCTATACAATCATCGGAACCCACGCATGCTATAGCAGAAGAGATTAGCCGACCCGATGGGTGAGTTGTCCTTGAGACGTGTGGCTCTGGCTATCACTTACTGACACCATATTGTTCTAGCTCCGACAGTTATCCAGGGACCCCTCGATTCTCAGAGAGAAGTCCTTCCAGTAAGAGACTTTCAAAGACTCGGAAACCCACAATGTCAGTCATCACTTGAGCACTATACCCTAGCCATGCTGAAACTTCATTTCTAGCTCCGAGAAGACCGATTCAAGTTCTAGAAGAGACGGGTCTGTCCCACTCTCGATCGCAACGAGCGGTGCACAAGTTGTACCCGTTGCAAGCGGCCCGGACGAGACAGGCACGTATCCGAACGGTTATCGCTTCCCTAAGAAACACACCTGGACCCAATCCATCAACATCGGTCTCAAAGCCTACTGGAAATTCCTCATGACGCCGTTCGGTGTGCTGGTCACGATTTACGGCCTCAACGTGGTCGGCTGGGGTGCCATGATCTTCTTCGTTCTTCTCAAGGCAGCACCAGCCATGTGCCATCCATCTTGCGATGACGATAGCAGTGCCCGTGAGAAATGGATCGAAATTGACTCGCAAATTCTGAACGGTCTATTCTGCGTCACCGCCTTCGGTTTACTGCCCTGGCGAGGCAGGGACTTCTATTACCTCATGCGCTGGCGTGCCGGAGGCAATCAAGACTACCATCGCAAACTGGCAGGCGTCTATAGGGGTTGGTATCGCCTCCCCGGCTCCGAGAAACTGGAGGAGCACGTTGGCCCACCCCCCAAGCAACCGAAAAAGCAACCCCCAACAACAACAGCTGAAGCTCCACCACCATATACAGCCGAAGAGATTGCCAAACTGGAGGAAAACCCTGCAATTCCCCTTCCCGCTACGTCTATGCCCGAACCTCCCCTGACGGGACTTCGGGCTCCTCCCACTCGATCATGGACCCTTGACGCCGTCATCTGGCTGTACCTTTGGAACACCATCTTTCAAGTCCTACTCTGCGTCTGGATGTGGCACTGGAACCGGTTCGATCGACCCTCATGGGGCACTGGCGTCTGGATTACCATGGGCTGCCTGGTCGCTATTTTTGCGGGAGTAGTTGCCTTCCGGGAAGGAATGCGCGTTAAGAAGATCGAGGGCATCCCCGTGCAGGAATACGACGTCCTGGAGTCCGTGGAGGATTTCAAAGAGAGAATGGCCAAGGAAGCCAAGAAATTGGAGAGGCATGAGCACCATCGGCATTTCAGACACGGGGGCACTCACAAGGTCGTCCATTCCGAGAAGCTGAAGGGTCATGAATGGTTCACTCGCCATTAGAGATAAGGAGAATGCCACCGAGGGACGTTTTGTTGCCGTCGAAATTGTGAAAAAGCAAAGCCATCGTTTGGAAGCCATCCCACGCGCGCCACCTGCGAAGCACGCCCACCCGATTTACTTAATTGTCTCTATCAACCAGGCTCTGTTTTGGAAGCGTCGTCTTTGTGCAAACTATAATAGTCAACAATTGGATTGTGTCCGACCCTAGAGGACTGCGTGTCACAGTTGTATAACTATACTACTTTCATCCTTCGTAGGTTACCAACGCCAACTCTGCGTGTTTATAGGTGTGTGATGCAGACCACGCCACACCACACTCACCCGAGGATTAATTATGTGTGGTACCATTACCTCGGTCACTCGGTCACTCGGTCACTTCCTGCAGGACTGTCTGAACATGCCTTACCGGCGAGGTTGGTTTTGAACTGCAATGCTGAAGTGCACTTGACTACCAGGTATGTATATGTCTCCATGGATAGTAGAGGTGATGGTAAATTCGATGGTGACGTTAATCTACCTTCCAACTCGCAGGGGCGGCGGTTCTCCAGCTCAAACGCTTCAGAACAATTATCCGCGACGGGTTCTTATCAGCCATGTACCATGCTGGGCACGCAGGTAATCAACCAGTCGTCCCCCGAAGGTCATTATATTGGAATTTGCCCCAATTCCAACCCACTTGGAGGCGATATCCTTATCCTATCAGAAAATCCCCCAAATCGCATGGCTCTTTAGCCGCCAGGCCATTGTTCGGATAAAGAGCACCTCCGCGTGCGCCAGTTGGGGAAGCATCACGGTCCCAACCACGATCCGGCTATATTGTGAGTGTGGGTAGGTTCGCAGCCGTCGTACTGTCCGGTTTACGCATTATCAAGGCCGGGGGCGCGTTCATGGTCATCCGGTGAACGGGACAACTTCCCGCCGGCGAAAGGCTGTCTCTGATCTTGCTTCAACTGCTCGGAGAAGTGGTTGATCTCGAGATGTGGAACAGGTTGCATGTGTTCTGATCATGTCCATTTAGGGTGAAGGTTCGACCATAATCGACTTCGAAGCTCTCGCTGGCATCGATATCCGCGTGGATCCCGCCCACTGCTGAGCACTGTCGACGCAAACTACCTACCAAAGATAGGCGGGGTGCGAGGCCTGGAAAGCATGCAGGAGCGGAGCGAGTATCCTTGGAGACTCGACCGTTCTTGTGTCGTGGAGTCAATGAGCTGAAATGAGCCAGAAGCTCCAGAGGTGCTTCACCGTGCAAGCTCAGGATCGTCAGATGTCCCTTTGAGTACCATTTGCGTAAACAATCTTGCGACCTCGAGCTTGAAGGCAATTCCACGATTTTCCCGTGCCCTGGCCGTTGAAGTCGGCCCGACAAGTCAGCCGTGCCGTCGATATCGTAACATACTGGAATGCAGCTTCGTAGGCTTCCCACTCTGAGACACGGATCTTAGTTCATTTCATCATCCATTCTGCCTGGGCTTGACCTCCCCTTCCTGCATAATGTAGTACACGACCGTGCCATCACCGCCCATTCCTTCGTTGGCGCGCATGCCGAGAAGGACTCTTTTCTGGTCTGTGTGCTCATAGAAATCGCCAGGCCCAGCGGCTTTGGCCCTGCCATTAGGCTGGGCGGTGCTGTTGCCCCGACTTGGTGGACGCTCGACGCGGATGGTTTCCCGCTCGGGCAACGAATCAAAGACGCCGCAGAATTTATTCAACGTCCACTTCTCGCCCAGCGCCAGCGGGATCACAAACTCGCGCTGAACGTGTAGTTCGGCCTCTTTGACATTGTTCTTGATGAGGTACGTTTGAAGATCTGGGTGGATGTAGCTGTGTTGTGGCGGCAAGCCAGATATCACGGGAATGGAGCCCGAACTCGACATGGACGGTGGAGTTGAAGCGCCATTTGACGCAGATGTGCCGTCTAAAGTGGGCGTCGTTGATCCCGAGCTCGACTCTGACCGTGCCGGTGAAGCAGTCCTCGAAGATGAATTGGAGTGATTGAAATTTAGAGCCCGCAGGTCTACGAGTCCAGCATCCAAACTGGGGTTCAAGTACACCAGGTGTAATTTGAGGTCCGTCCAGTTATGCTGATACTGGAGATTATGCAGGATTGAGATCGCTAGCGATTCGGATGCGCATTTGGCGCCTGAGTTTGCGATGAGTGTTGAGAGGGCAGACGGTGGAGGTGGTGATGGCTTCGAGGTTGACAGTGGCATATTGAACATCGAACCAGAAGCCCAGAAAACCACAAAGAGACTGATCTCGTGGCCCGGGAGACAACCACGTTTGAACCGAGGGGTTTCGTTGACGATTGTTGGGTCTCTTCACATGGCAGTGTTGAACGGTGAGTCGAAGGTCGAAAATGAGGCTCTCAAAAGCTGGATGAATCAGTCTTGGCAGGAGGCCGATTAGTGACAGATTCGACCAATTGGAGCACGCATTCTTCCATTATTCGCATTAGGCTGACTTGATCACCCAACAAATGCCACAGTAAGAGGGCAAAGAGAAAACTGCTGGCAGCACACATGAGATTCACCCTGGCTGTGACGCCTCCAAGAACATCTACGTGGCTGCAGGAGCGCGAGCAAGGTGTTGCTTTCAACCTTCATCTTTATCCAGATGTAATGAAGCATATATCTGCTTCCACGGCTGTTCGTCCAGCAATTGTATCCACATAAACGACCTCAGTATTCCTTCCATACCTTTCCATGCTTTCACTTTACACTTGTCTACACACTCCCGCAATTCATCCTTCAACCACGGTTCTTCTGACATCTCAAAGAGTGAGTTGGCTCCAGTCATCAACAGCCAGAGCATTAGCTGAGAAGACGCTTCGACGACTAGCTTGAGGCGCACAATGCACTTGCGGTAGGTGGTGAGAAAGCGATAGCGAGGCAGTTTGACGTCTTGCCACCGCAAGAAGACATGGTGACAGAACGCCAAAAGGCCGAGGCGTATCGCTTCATCAACTGAGCCGGCGGCGAAGCTCATGTGGAGGAGGCGATACATAACCGTTATCATCGTTTCATATATGATTTTCGGGTACATCGGTCGCTGCGTTTGCATACCCAGATTGACCAGCAGGCAGAATTTCCTCATGACCCACCAAGCTGTCGCCAATTCCTTGTCCAGGGTGCAAATCAACCCAGAGTTGTCTTGATCAGATATATTTTCGCCTGAAGCCGGTAAGAGTTGCTTGGGATATTCACCCACTTGCTCTAAAGGCTGGCGGAAAAACACTGGGCTCGAGTTGTCGAGTAGCGCAATCCTCAGGTCGCATCTGCGAGAGATCAGTACCTCCACCGGTGGCTTCGGGTCTTCGCCATGCCTTACCTCAACATCTCCATAACGAGCTTGGTGCCTTTAAAAACATCCAGACCGCCTCTCAAGTCTACCATCCTGCGAAGACCGGCCATATGCTGCCTCGCCTCCTCACAATCTCCATCGAAATGTGAAGTGCCAGCCAACTTCAAGACCGTACTGATAGTAGAATCCGAAAGCTTTGTTTCGTCGTCTTCCTCCAGGAGTCTCTCGCGGAGAAGCCTCAGTCCTTTCTGGAAATGCAGCGATGCTGCGGTGTTGATGTTGTCTTCCTGACCCCGAAGAATCCTCTGAATAAAACCTTCCACTGCGAACGCAGTGATGTGCAGAAAAGCCGCATCTGTAGCCATCGGATAAAGCGACTCCGAATTGTCGTCCTGCAGGCCAATCGCCGCCATGAGAGGGAAGACGACCCTCCCTGCGAATGTTGAGACTGCGCTCACGTTAAGTCAGCAACGCGAGTTGAACTTCTGAGTCACTGACACTTTATCCAGTTTGAGAGCATCGACGGCTCTATAGAATCAGCGAACTCCACGAAGGACAGATCTGAACCGACGCGTCCTGGGAACAGCGGTGCAAACGTGCGGACTCCTTCCTCCAGCTTTACTGGGGCTGTTCGAACGCAGCCGCTCATGGACCTCCACTCGGCCCCGTGTTTGGACTCGTCAGCCCGAGCCTTCTTCTGCTTTTTCCCTTGCATCACATGACTTCTGATTAACTTTCGAGTGGCTGGCCCGGCCTTCTCAGCCGTCGACGACACAATAAAAATCATCCCGACGGATGTGCCAGAAGAGGCGGAAGAGCGCTGAGATTCACTAGGAGGCGCCATTTCGCCAGACTTGGCTCCATTCACTTGTCTACTTGAGTCGGCAACGGTTCGAAAGGGAAGATTGAAATTTGACAGGAGGGACCGACCACACAACTGGCGCCATCGGCAGTGGATCAAACCAGAGCGCCAAGACCATATTTGTATGCCGTTTCGGGCATGGCGGCGCCCGACCTTGGACGTCGGGACCTCGAACGGCCTTTGAGTTGGGCCGTAGTATTAGGCCTCTGGAGATATCGGACTCCTTTTACAGCTAGTCTATGGGAATTCATCGAAAAGCATATATAAGAGCAGCCAGCAGCCACAATGTCTCAGAGGCTCCGGACGAAGACAGTCGAAAGACTACATCAGACTATCCTCCACTGTAGGACGAGAAAGAGGCCGTGGTAGGGACAAGTCAATACTCATGGCGAAGACAATCTCATCCTTGGACAATGCAACTCAGGCCTCTCAACAATCTGTACCGCAAAAGTCGACCGAGCATGTCCAGATATCCCCGCCACACAATAGGGATGACGCCGAGAAAAGTGACACCCATGGTGGCTCAGCGCACAAACGTGAATACCCTACTGCAACTAAGAGGGTTTTGATCCTAGGGCCTGTCACTCTGACATACTTTCTGTTTTTCCTCGACTTGGCCGTTGTGTCTACGGCCACACCAGCCATCACGTCCCAGTTCAACTCATTGGTCGATGTCGGTTGGTATGGCGCCCTTGGGAAATTTCCAACAAACCTTGTCTTATTGACCATTACGTGTCAGGTACGGCGGGGCGTATCAACTTGGCAGCTCAGCGGTTCAGCCGTTGACCGGCAAGATTTATCGTTACTTTTCCATCAAGGCAAGCACATAACAGAGTCGATCCTCAAGCATTGATTCATAGCTGATTTGGGACGTGACAGTGGTCCTTTCTTGTCTTCTTCTTTGTCTTCTTGCTCGGGTCGCTGCTGTGCGGGGCTGCCCAGTCGTCGTCCATGTTCATCGTGGGAAGGGCTATTGCCGGCATGGGCTCTTCGGGCATTGGGAATGGCGCTCTGACGATCATCTCTGCCGTCCTGCCAAGAAGGGCACAAGCAAAGTTCATGGGCGTCAACATGGGCCTTGGTCAATTGGGATTGGCATTGGGTCCAATTGTCGGTGGATGTTTCACCGAATACACCTCGTGGCGGTGGTGTATGTCTCGCAACCTCTTCTCTGCTGTTTTCCCTGTTCTGGCGATGCCAATGGCTGACACAGACCATGCGTCAGCGGTATAGGTTTCTACATCAACCTCCCTATTGGTGGCGTCGTCTCTGTGCTGCTCTTCTTCCTCCGTATCCCGGAGCCAGATTCCAAGCCGCCTGCGAGACAAGTCCTCGGCACGGCCATCAAGTCTCTAGACCTTCCAGGATTCCTGCTCATCAGCCCCGCGGCCATCATGTTCCTGCTCGGGTTGCAGTACGGCGGCAACCAGTACGCGTGGGACAGCTCAGTCGTCATTGGTCTCTTGGTCGGCGCTGGAGTCACGTTTGCTTTGTTTCTGATTTGGGAACACAGGCAGGGAGACGAGGCTATGGTGCCGTTCGCCATGCTGACACACCGCATCATCTGGTCGGCAGCGGGGAATATGTTCTTCCTCCTGAGCAGCATCCTGGTCGCTGATTTCTACCTCGCCATCTACTTCCAGGCCATCCACAACGACTCACCCCTCATGAGTGGTGTGCACATGTTGCCAACAACAATAGGGATGGTCTTGTTCACCATGACCTCGGGTGTGATGAGTATGTATCGACGCCCTCGCGACTTCTTGTGTTTGCGAAAGGACTGCTCAGCTGACCGCATCCACGCTCCCTAGTCGAAATGTTGGGCTACTACCTCCCGTGGGTTGTCGGAGGAAGTGCAATATCGGCCATTGGCTACGGACTTTTGTCGCTCCTGGGCCCTTCGACTCCTGCCGCAAAATGGATCGGGTACCAGGTCTTCTATGGCGTTGGCAGCGGCGCAATGGCCTCAAGTGTAAGCCCCGTCCCTGACACGTCGTCTCTCGTCCTGCGCGGCAACTTACCTTTTCGTCCTCCTCATCCAGGCCTACATCGCGGTGCAGAACCTCGTCCCCGCGGCGCAAATCCCCACTGCCATGGCCATTATCATCTTCTGCCAGAACATGGGCGGTGCTGTGTTCCTGGTCGTCGCCAATGCCATCTTCAGCAACAGTCTGCGACAACAACTCCAGCAGCGCGCCACAGCCATCGGCATTGCCCCAGACGTCATCGTCGGCGCCGGGGTCCGTTCCATCCGCCAGCTCGTCTCAGGTGAGAAGCTCGCACTCGTGCTGCAGGCCTACAGCAACAGCGTCGACCGCGTCATGTACCTCGGCATTGCTGCCAGTGTTGCGACTTTCGCCTTTGCCTGGGGGCTCGGCTGGAAGGACATTCGGGTTGAGAGGAAGCTGATAGCCCTCCAGTCGTCCCAGGCAGGGGACCGAGATCAGACCGGCCCAAAAGGAGTAGAGTAAAGCGACGGACTGTCGTGGGAGGCCGATACGTTTCTGTCAGATGTGAAAATGGCGGCCGGAAATCAACTGATCAGGACGGAAAGCAGAACTTGCGAAGGAAAAGGAGAACAACCACAGGGTTGTGATCGAAGCTGAGTAGAAAATTAGTTAGGAACGTGTCATGAAAGCTGGCTGATGTCTGTGGGTGGGACGACTCGCAAGAGTCTCTCGTGCTCGCACCGATCCCCTCTTCCCCTTGCACTCTCCGTTCGGGGTTCTCCTCCTGACCATAACGCCGTCGCATTCATTTGTACATCTCGAATCAGATATACACAGTGCGAACCCAGGGTATCTAGAATGAAACATCGCTGGCTGAGACATTAGGTATCCACTCGTAGCTCCCCGTGACTAAAAGCCCCAAAAACTCCACATTGCGTGAGGACAGTTCCCTTGAAGGCCCGGCTGTAACTTAGGAATCGAAGCACTGAGGCGCTCAGGCGGTCAGACACTGCGGGCATCATTTCCAGTTCCCGACCACCAAGACCTGGATGACGTCGCCTTCTCTCCAGCCTTGTTCCTCCAGGGTCTTGGTGGCGTTCAACATCTTGCCCAGATACGCGAATCGGAGTCTCGCTCTGCTTGGTATCTGCGGTACAAAAAAAAAGTCAGCCGGTTGGAGGAGCAGAAGGCAAGACCACAGTGTGCCTACCTCTCTTTCGACGCCGATCCTGTCGGACAACAGAGCGACCTTCTCGCTCCGGCCCAGCACGACCGTGACATCACACTCTGGGCTTCCGCGGTCGCTGAGGCGGCATCGGACTTTGACGGCGTCCCGGACGGCGGTCTTGCCCTTGACAGCCTTGGCCTTTGCCTCGGCGGAGGTCTGCTTGTTCTGGTTGAGGGGGCCGCCCGGGTCGGTTGCCTCCAACTTGGCGGCGATGGCGTCCAGATCACTCGCGCCGGTGACGGTCTGGGAATCTATGTCATTCATGTCTTCGACCACATCATCCGGATCGGAGATGACGGCCTGAGGGATCTTGTACAGATTGCCGTGCTCATCGTAGGCGCCGTCCTCCAGTTTTCCTGTAGGAAGCGTCACGGACATGGCGGTCAGGATGCTCTGCGCGTCGGCGAGATCACCTTCGCGCAGGCAGTCGATCGCCTGCTTCAGGCCGTTCCACACCTCCTTGTGGCCCGTGACTCGGGTCTCGAAGAACTCGTATCTTTCTCGCAGCAACTGAGAGCGTGTCCACGTTCGGTGCTTGCTCTTCCACGGTTTGGGGGCCTCGAGGGGCAGGTCGTAGTGGTCTGCTAGGGAGGACTGCCGGCCTTGCCGGGATTGTGTGTTCTGGACAGACCCTCGGGGAGTCGAGAGCGCCGATCTGGAGGTTTCGCTGTGGTGGTGGATGGAGAGGCCCGAGGGGGGAGCAAGGCCGCGGGACTGCCCATCGTCCACTGCACCATTAATTGCAGTTTGAGATGTTATTGCCTGCGCCGTGTGCCGGGTTTGAGGGGGCGGCACAGTCTGGCGTCCGGCCTGTGGCACATCATCATCGTCCGTGGGTCTTGACGCACAGCAACCCTGCGCAGGATGAGCAAGAGAAGTCAACACATCAAGGCCATCAGAAGGCAGAGCGCGCGGGGTTGGAGTGCAAGAGCCGGGCCACATACCATGACTGAAAGGTCAATTCATAGCGTCCTAGGTCTTCATGCAGTTGTTCTGGACGCTCACGCTGAGGACCGTAAGTACCATAGCCGCACTTTCGCCGCCGATGAGTGTGCGGGTGCGATGAGTCGAGGTGCGGCAGGAAACATGCGACGAGCAAAATACAAACGAAACAAAGCTCGATCAACGACGCAAATGACCACGTATGTTGTAGATAGTCTAGAGAGGATGCATTAGTGCAGAGAGAAGAGGGGAATGATTGTCTATTTCCTTGGACTGAGTTCAGTCCAGATGCATGAATGAGAGTTTCTAATCTGAGAGGCAAACCGAAAGTGGGTTGCTCCCTCGCCCTGCAGCGTGGAGTGAGGCCGGCATGAAGCATCGTCTCAATGAAGGTCTAGATCCACGAGCACGACTCCGTAGCAGCAGACCACGCCCATCCCGGCGCATCTCCAGGCGCATCAGCCTCTCAGGGTACGTAGGTCGACATCATCTTGCAGATTGATTAATTGTCATCGTTGCGGAGCATGTGCATCCCTTCCGCTCTCAGCACCGTGTAAAAGTCCCGAAAGGCACAGCACAAGCTTTGGCGGTCTTGTGCCCTGACGGATTGCTGGACCCTTGCCGCCCGTGTCGGCTCGTACTCGCACAGTTAGCCCGTATCAGCAAAGAAAAAGCCCCATGCGAGAGGAGGAGACTTGTCGCTATTTTCGTGAGAGCGATCGATCTCCAAGTCGTCATGTAGCAGAAATCTATTTATCCAGCAAAGCTCCTGACCTGTCGTGGGCAGCAAAGACATACATAAATGCTCCAGCAGTATGAGCCAACTCCGATCTCGGCTCATATAGGAGTTCCAAGTATACACATGAAGTCGTCTGCAGAAGTCGCTTAAGCTCAATCAGCGGAACTCGATCGACGGGCACACGCCCATTCCCCAAACGCCCGGTTTCCCCTCATGCTTCAACTCAAGCTGTTGATATCTGTTGCTGGACGGTTAGTCTCGCGTATGGCGGATGGAGGGTCCGGTACTCACTTCTCGCTTTTGGAGTGGAAGTAAATTCCACTCACCCTCCCCTCAATTTGATTAAAACAGATATAGTAGAAGCCTTCAAAACTAGCCCCTTGGATCGATTTGAGCTTGTAGTCCGGCACGAGGAAATGCTCCTTCCATCTCATGAAGACGTATTCCTGCTGCCACCAATTCTCGTGGTTCATCGGGTACACAAAGTTGATATTGCGCTTCGCGTGCAGACTGAGCGGTCGCCATGCCGGAAATCTGGCCCAGTGCGTAAGATCCGTCTTGTCGCTTGCGCCCCAGGTGGGATCCCCCGTGCGGAAGCTGTACTTCTGATCGGGCCCGCCAATGATTTCACCAGTGAAAAATGTTGTCAAAGTGGGATGGTCGGGAGTTAGTCCGCAAATCTGGAGGTAGCCGGACATGCTGGACTGCTCGATGTCAACTGTCAAAATGGTCACTTCCACATTGTAGATCTGCCGATCGGACTGCTGAGTCCCCTTGAACTTGGAGTATGGTTGAAAGGTAGCCGATGGGTATTGGGGTCGAAGACGGCGGTGGGAGAAGTCCCAGTCCTTGAGTTGATTATTAGACCAATCCAATTCTTGGTCAATCAAGGGAATGCCGGGCTTCACTCCCGAGCTGTCAAAGCCACCAGCTCTGCTGTCTGCGGCACAACTCAATGGCGGAGACAAGAGGCCCAAGTTGGATTCATCGTCCGCCGACTGTGTTCTGTCTTCATGGTCAGTCTGCCCAAGGAAGGCATTTCTTCCTTCAATGTGGGCGACCTGGGCCACGACGACCGTATCCTCTAGTCTTTCTGTGCGCACATCCCGATCCAACTCCATGCCATCTTCGAATGCAGCTTCGTCCTCTACACCATCGCCTGCCAGTGATGACCGATGGCCAGCGTCTGTATGCATCTTTTCATCCAACGAGGGTCCGGTCGGATACATGGTCGCTTCCTGCATCAACGCCATGCCAGCGGCAGTGTTGTCGCTGACGGGCCGCCGGCTTACTCCATCGTCGCCATGCTGTATTCGTCGGGTACTCGAACGTCTTGTGTCCTCGTTCGCGCCGTTTTCTGAGGGCGGAGTCAATGGAGCTGGGCACGCGACATTGATCTGGGTTATGTCGGAGTCAAGTGGACTAAACGACCTATTGGGCGCATGAGTTGGCATTGAATATCGGAACTCCGGGAGGTTATCATATGGTGCGAGGCGGAAGGAGGAAGCGCTGCAGGCAGAGGCGGCGCGTGTCGAAGAAAGTGCTAGGTGGAAATGAAGGACGGGGAGGGAACACAATTCCCTCGTCAAAGCACGAGATACATCAGAGGGTGCAGGATGATGAGATATGCGATCGATGGGTGGATGGAAGGAGGAAAACGCCGTCAAGTGGAGAATTCAACCCCCAACAGCCGACACTTGACGTCTTCCTGCCCCCCGACTTTGGGGCCTCTTCACGCTTTGCGGGGTACAGGCATTTTCACGCATTCCACCACGCCCTCCGTCCCATCCCAAATAGTATGGCCCAAATGCTCTTGTACCTGAACCGACAGTGGTCGGGCTCATGGGTCGGCGTAATATCCAGCCGGGATAGCCACAGCCGTTTACTCCGCATACAATTTTCCAAGGTCGTACGTCCCTGGTCATCGCCCTCGAAGTTTTACATTGGCTTCCTGTCGCCTCCTCACCAGGTCTTTCTGGACTCAAGATTCAAGGCAGAGCGAGGCGACTAAGTGTCATGACCAACTGCGGTGGGTGTACTTTTGCGCGTGGTACCGGCCAGCCGACAAATTGAGCAATAGTTGGCTCCGCGAGGTAACTCAGATAGGTTTGATCTATCACAATGCTCAGATTAATGTTTCGGCAAATTCGCAATATCCCCTTACCTTAAAGTGAAGTGATATTAACGAGAACACCAAGGCTTTGAGATCCTGTACCAGGTAGTAAAATACTCGCAGGCCCTCAGGATCAGCCGAGTCTGTCACATCTCCAAGAGAGCCAATCTTTGCAGTCTGCTCGTTGTCAGTTGGGTCGACACATTTCTGGTCCTCATATGCAACGCACCTCAAACTGTATATGCTCATTGCCGAGCCTAATCTCGAGCTCTTGTCTTCCATCCTTGTTCTTTTGTGGCCACCGTGAATCGTCCTCCTTCATGATTTCGCTGTCTTTGATGATGCGTTTGATTTCGGAGATGAGGAGAGAGCTGACACACACTGAGGCGCCGTTAGTAGTCATACACAAGACGCAGGAGCAACTGACTGACTCTCTTTGCGGATGAGCGAGTCGTTGCGGTAGTTGGAGTTGTTGGCATATCTTGCGGTCGCACTGCGACCGTCGCCAATCACTCTGAAGTCGAACTCTGTCAATGATGAGCAGGTCGCAACCAGAAAGACAAATGCACTTCATACCGAGGAATTCATGCCCAAATCTTCCAGAATGGCCGGAGCTGGTCACAATCAGTATCTGCTGCGGGCCCAGGATAAAGCAATTGCATACTAGTACCGCACGTAGAATGGCTCGTTTGTCTCTTTAGTATTCGCCATACTGGAATTGCCAACGTCCCAGGGAGGATTGGGAGAACAGAGCCGCAGGTGAATGTGTGAAGAAGATCAACTTTTGAGTTATTGGAGATCCCGTCATGTCTCGAGGCTGCGGGCTGCGGCTGCGGGCGCATCTCGACACTGCCAAGGAGTGGGAAACTTGCTGGCGCCTCGACCCGCTTCCGGCGTAGGGTGATGCCGCCCTGTGCTCATCCCTTTCGGTTCTCTCTCACTCCAACCTCACTGTAATTTTGCCAGGGACACCGACACTATTTCTTCTGGCGGCACCAGGTCAAAAGTGTGCCATTGCCATGGTCAGAGAAACCAGCTGCAAATCCTCAATGGAGGAGCCACCTGCTTCTGCACTCCCTGTGATCGACAATTCCTCTTCATCCTTGCCTTCTTGTAGACTGCCGTAATGCGGAAATCCACAAAGGCGAGTGATGCGAGCCTTGTGAACGAATCCCACGATGTCGATCTCCATCATAAGTGTATGGAATGCGGCAAGTACTTCTACAATGTTAACGATCTGATGCAGGTACGGGTCCGAATTTCGACGTGTGCAGTCCGTTGAGGACGAGCTGACATGGAACGCCATTGATAAGCACAAGCCATCTCCCTTTGGCGATCTTGGCTGCGACCTCATCTTCTCCAAATTCTCTGCGATGATGATCCATCTCGAATCTGGTACCTGCGAGAGTGGCATTGATAGAGACGACATTGATAAGTATATCTTCGATACCTGCGTAAGAGATCGCGTATATGTCAACCAGTGGCTCGACCACTTCAAGTATCAATGCCCCGATTGTGCGCCCGACTTCCGCTTTGCGAGTGCTCTATGCTAGCACGTGGTAAGTAATGCTTGCAATTAGAATTCCCATAGTACCTTCAACGACATTGGAAGCCGCATCGAGTCGCGCATCTAGGTGTCTTTGTTGTACGGTGCAAGGCTCTCTGCTTGGTGGATTTCTTCTATGGGGATAGTGATTGCCTCCAAAGCCGGAAAGACCAAAACAGTCCCTGGCGAATTTTTGTGTAAACTAGGTTATTGTTCTGAAGGCCCGGCGGCGTGCTATTGTTTCAGGGTGTACGAACATTTGTGGGATCGGAGTCCGAAGGGAGGGATCTATGAGCGCAAGATCGAAAAACTTCTCTGTCGATCTAAACCGGAGCGTCTTTGTTTGTCTGCAGACATGGCTGGCAGGCTGTCTGCAATGCGAGATTGTCAACAGATGTGTGCTTAGCCGGTAGCTTTCTACTGGTCAGACCGATGCTATGGCTCTTGTTGCTCTGATTTCGAACCCGGAGGTTCAATTATCTGGGAGATCAGCTCCGTTGAAAACATGTCTGACTCTGGATTGCCCCGGAACGGCCAAACGGCCCAGTAGGTCCCTCCTGACACATCGGCTCAGAAACTGCCCCAAATTTTGACTGTTCACCTGTAGGTCGAACGCAGCAGACAGTGTCCTTATGAAGCATTGAACCAGTTTTGACAACTAAGGCTCTCTGAAAATCTTCCCGTATGTCTCGTCGAAACTCTCATCTTCCCCAACGCAGATCTTGTACGAAGTCCTGGCGTAATCAGTCGCTTGGCTCTCGAGATCCGGCGCGACCAGGCTGTAGGCCAGGGAGAGAAGCATCCAACACTCGATGAGACTGTCCTGCATCAACCCCCACTGCTTCACGACCACGGGCGTGCCCACAGTGCGCGGCAGTCTGCCACCCTCAATGACATAACCGAGAGATTCCAGAGATCTTAATCCCGCTTCGACAGCTTTGACTATTTGCTGATGGGCAAGATACATCTTTGCCAGAGCCAGCTGGACATCGAATACACACAGACGAGGCACTTCAGACGCGGGTTGAGGATATGTGGCAATGATTGCAACGAGGATATACTCAATCCGGGCTGCATCCGATTGCCGGTCAGAATTGAAGTATTTCTGAGCGTCAGCCCTCAGATTCTTTCTTTCCTGCCAGACACTCTTCTTTGTGGCCTCGTCGTACTGGCATATAATGCAGTCACATTTGAAGTCCCAATGCTGGAATTTCTTCTGCCGCTCCTCATAACGGACGGGATCGGGCATGTGGTACCAGAATGTGATCTCGGTGTCAGGCGCGAGGTCTCGCGTGGCGCGAACTATCATCATATCTCCGATGAAGGCTCTTCTGGCGTTACTGTAACAGCAATGGTTTATGTATGATGCCATAGGCCAAATACCGCAAGAGTGGAATAATTTCTCGTTCGCAATGACGTTTCGGTCGGCCTTGTTATCCATAGTACGTAGATGAGACTCGCGAGACGAAAGTGGACAACCGAAGCAGTTCAGGTTGATGATACGTTCGACGAGGAATCTAGGATAGTCAGTCACACCTCTGAGCCAGCGAAGAAATAATGGGTCTCTCACGTATCAACCACTGGCGTGCCATCGACCTCGGAGACATTGACAGGTACGTACGAGCCGTGATGAAGGCTGGTGATGACTGTGGCTAAGGAAGGGTTCCGATATAGCTTCTGGACGATCAAGTTGATGAGCTCTGACTGAGCTCCTACGGTTATGGAGCTGGTTTCCGAGTTCACTAGAACGGTCACATTCTCCATACCCCCTGCCTTTTCAGTGTCGACGAAGGCGTGCACGAAGGCTTTCTCGCACAAAAGCAGCTCGCCGGCCTTAACTGCCTTTGTGGTGAAGAGGCCGCGTCCCCGACTGTTCGATTTTCTGATGGATACAGGGCCTACATACGTGGAATGATCCAGGTGCGGCGGGCGTAATTTGGCGGCCTCTGCGCGTAACTGTTTGAAGTTGAACCTGCCACTCTCCTGCTCTGTAAGACGGTGGATGGTTTGAGTGAATTTGTCCTTGGCTGCTTCGTTACCGGGATACTTAAGGCGGAGAGTTTTGAGAACTTCACAACATTCTCGATATCTTCTGAGGTTGTACAAGGATAGGGTTTTGCGGTACAGAGCTTTCTCCGTTGCGTGTTGCGGATGTGGCACGGACTCCAGATCGTCAAGAGCGGCGTCGAACTGCTGTGCCTTCAGGAAGGCGAGAGATCGGTTGAGTTTGATGGTCTGAGCCTCTTCAGCTGCTGGGGAACAATCGAGGGCTTTCGTGTAGCTGTTGAACTGTTGAGTTTGAGCCCCCAGAGACATTCCATGAAGACTTACCATTCAATGGCGGCTCTGTACTTGGACTTTTTGAAGTGATCATTTCCTTTGGTCTTCCAAGCATCTGCTGAGATGGTGGACTCTGCAGTTTTTGTCTGCCAGCAATTCGGGACTCTCTCATCATATTCTGGCAGGTATATGACATCGGAGAGATGGTCAACGCGGATCCCGTGCTCTCCATCAGACATCAACTTGAAGTATGGTTCTCGCACAATCAAGATAGTTCCTTCTCCAGCAATATCCTCGATCACACAGTCATGATCCCCCTCTTGGTAGTACAGCTGCAGCATGACAACGTCCTTGAGCTCATCCTCCACGATGGTCATGATCGCATTCAATTTATCTGGCGGGGTAGTTGACCTCAACAGAAGGTAGCTTCCTCTATGGTGTGTTTCAAGAAGAAGATCTTTGATCATGATTTTCTTGAGGTCGGAGAAGGGACTGACGCATGGAGGATAGGCTGGGGGAACGAATGACGACCGCATATTGTACTGGAGGTTTGGTCTAGCCTGCCTCATCATAAGACTAAACCTGAACCTCATCATGATTTCTTCCCGGGACCGCCTTCCTTGAGGGCGCTCTCCTTTGTGGGATTGGGCGTCTTGGAGACTCTTTTGCTGCTTGAGTAGGAGCTGGACATATTGTGGAACGTCTGAGACATCGTGTGTGTCCATGGTGCTTGATAATGATGGGAGTTAGCCTTCTTTTGCTGACTCTGTTTCCTGCGATGATGAGATGGGCGGTTGTCAAGTATCGTGTGAGGCTGAATCTAGTAGAAAGTGATTGCAGCCGACCATCGCACAAATGGACGCGCCTATGAGGCGGTGACACAAAGGAGCGCATGTGATTTTACAAAATGCCCGCCAATTGCCCTCTATCCCCTAGTTCGATCCGCAACATACGCCAGAGGCAGCGGGGACCTGAAGCCTCCGTAGCATGCGTTAGACTTTTCGTTAAAGTATAGAAGAGAATTATTGAGCTAGTAACATTTGGAGGATTGCTAGATCCGTCTACCCGCCCATAAGCTTACTCGGGACGTAGATAACCATTGCTCTCTGACTAGGATTAGCAACAGAGATACATCTCCTGAATCTGATCATAGCGATTGGCGCACAATACCTACTAGGATACCATTCAATATGCGTCCTTGAGATACTCATCGATAGAGATCCTCAGGAGGAGCGTCAGCCACACTACCAGCCATGAAGATGCAACTAGTGTTGCATTTATTTTTGTGTGCGCAATCTAGAACGTCGATTGGGAATGGTGACTGTCCTGGGCCTACCTCGATCGGAATTTTCTGCTCTCGTTGTGTAGCAAGACACATATCCGCAAGGCTTTTTCACAAATCCGCTGTATTCCAAAACTTCGCCGAGGACCTCATTCTTCTTCGTATGTTTATGTGCTATTTTGACCAATAGGCTGTTTACGCGAGATCACAGCACGTCAGATGATGTCCTCTGCCTCTTAGCGTGCGCGGATAGTTCTATAATCTTTGGGCCAAATCCCTCATATCCTCGACAGTTTCCAGATCCCAGCATGCTTTACTGGCGATGATGGCTCTCTCCCCTATGACCTTGACAGTTTGGTCCAAAAACTTGGCTTCGAGCTGCTCATTCGTCATTGGAACGTTCAAGCTGCCAACACAATGCTCAACGTGCTTCACCGCCATCGTACCATCCTTCCACAGTATCGTGATGGAGCATCCATCCAGGTTCATCGAGTCATCCACCACGGCCCTAACCCTATCTCTCATTTGGGATGTGGTTGAGTTCTGGACGATTTCGTCTTCGTACTGACTTGGTGTGCCCGCTCCGTACATCAGTCCGATGGCCGCGCCGTGGAAGACGCTGAATTTGGCTTCGAGACTGTCCCTAGGCTTTGTCTTGCCCGTTAATTCCAGCACCAACGGATGCACCTTCAAGTCGACTCGTTCAACATCCGCTAACGACCTTCTGCTCCCAAGGCCTGTTTCCTTCCTCAACTGGATGCACCCGTCAATGATGGGGTGAATAACGACTCCACATGGAAATGGCTTAAAAGCGTTCTTCAGAATCTCCCACTTCTCCCCTAGTGCTGGTATCCACTTATCCAAGCTCACTGTGGTACTGACCACGTTTGCCCAGCCCCTTTGAGCCTCCAGCGCTTGTAAGCTGCTCGTGTATCCTTTCTGCGCCAGGAGTGCGGCCAACAGACCATTTTGGGCCGCCCGACCGGGATGGAAACTCTTCGTGTGACTCCCAAACATCTCCCGCAGACCCGTGACCTGGGTGGCCGCAATGCCAATAGCGTGCTGCATGGCAGGAACACCAAGACCAAGCACCTTACCTACCGCGACCGCAGCCCCAATAGATCCGGTAGTGCTCGTGATATGCCATCCAATATCGTAATGCTGTCTCAGTACGCTCAAGCCGACTTTACACGCGACCTCAACGCCGGCGACTTGAGCGAGGATGAATTCTTTGCCACCTATTCCTCCCTTCTGCTCGCAGATGGCTAGCAGGGCGCTGACAACGGGCCCCGTGGGATGAATGGCGCTCTCTAGGTGTGTGTCGTCATAGTCATCCACGTGCGACGCAATGCCGTTGATGAGAGCTGCGTGCTGAGCGTCGATCGACTTGTCCGTGCCCAGGAGCTTGGACGTCGATGAGGCGCCGAAGAACGGTGATAGGGCGTCATAAGCGATCTTCACTGCTGCATGGTTGCTTCCGCCAACGGTGCAGCCTACCCAGTTGTAGAAGGATTGAACAGCCGTGGAGATGACTTCTGGAGGAAGGTCAGAGTATTTCAGGTTGACAGCCCAGCTGGCTGTTGCTTCTGTTGCCATTGTGGTTGCGAGGTCAGCAAGTAAGTGGATGTGATCGCGACAACAGGAAGGCTTGAAGATTTAGAATCATCTAAGTTCCGCTAAATGGTCAGGCTTCGAAGCAGATAAAGCTTTGTTAAAACCTTGAAGCATTGAAAAATCAGACATCCCTCACGAGTGAAGTTTATAATCTATAATCCTTAGGTTGAATATGCCGAATACCAGAAGTAACAACCCGATGAGGGTGGAGAGTTGCCGGGGAGGGTCTGGTCCCGCCAGACGAGCCGACGAGCCGAGTTTGCACTCGCAGATTGAGAGGCAGCGGCGAGATGCCCCATATTCATATCAAGAGCCTTCTCCGTGCATTACCATCGTCTCTGCTGCATTTTGAACTCTTACACTATGTTCGTGGATGGTGCAACACGCTCGCGTCGTCGAAAATGCGTGATTTCGAGGCCCAAATTGCTTTTCCTCACGTCGATTTTGCTCAAACCTTAAAGTGATCAATGTAATCTCAAGATATGAATTTCCAATATAAGGATCACCAATTCCGCGCCGTTCTCCAATCTTGATCGGCTTTCCTTGACGACAGAGTCCAAAGGTAAAGAAGGACGCCCCACTCTGCGGCATTCCTCATTAGGAAACCGAAGCCCCCACTGCTAAAGTATATACCTAAACATTGGACCCTCATTCTCTTCTCCGCCAAGAGCGGAGTGCTTTGATTCCTCACCAGTCTGCACGAGTTCCATGGACCCAACTGCTGGGCGGGCTCCATATTGGGCGTCGAATCTCTTGTTTTCGATGACAAGTCCTGTACGGAGGCAGAGCGCAAGAATGGCGGTGAGGAACATGAACCCAGCGCAAATAGACATCCATTCTTTGTAGAGAGGGCCTTGACGGGCAGGGTATATACGGGTGCCAAGTAGAGGGCCGCATTGGCCGATGATGTTCAAGATGGTGACACCGGAACCACGCTTTGTGTCGGATCCCTGATTATCTACCCTAATTGTTAGCTGTGAAAGGCCAGTCACGATGATTGTCACGTTGGACATACTCAAAACCCAAGGGATGATGTTCGCTATGGTAGGGAAAATCCCCCCTGCCGCCAGGAACACACTGAAGTATCTGGCTCCAACACTTTCCGTAGTGGCCAGGATAACGTAGCCTGTACCACCAATGCTGGCCATGATTGCGACCGTCATTCCACGTTGTTGCAGTCGATCGGCGAAATAGGTTGTGAGAAGAGTTAGTCCAAAGGACACAAAATACGGGGGCGCCGTAAGGCCTTGGGCATTCACAGCCGTAAAGCCCATCTCCTTCAGGATCAAGGGTAAGAAGACTGGTAGAGACGAGAAGGACACGTTGCTCGCGAAGTACATAACCTGGCAACCGTCAGTTCGTCGTGGTAGAGAGGCTCGAACCCAATAACTTTGGACCGGTGAACCTACAGCAGTCACCCAGTTCTTCCAGTCAAGCAGAGCTTCAAAAATGTGTGCCCATCGGAGATGGCCTATTCTGTGATCGACTTCTTCACCCACCTGCCTCACTCCTCTAGCCCTCGCAACTGATTTTTCGTCCTTAGTCAGGAATCTTGCCGCCGTAGGAGTATCAGGCAGGAAAAAGTATGCTATAAATCCAAGAGCAATGCTCGGAACTCCCTCAATGATAAAAAGTAACTTCCAGTTGGCCAACGCGGCATGACCAGATGTTATGCCGAAAGCGAGAGCTCCAGCAAAGGTATTCGCAAGAGGTGCCATTGAAAGCATAATTCCACACCGGAATCCGAGTTCATGACGCAGGTAAAAGAAACTGAGATAATATGGCACTCCGAGACCGAGGCCAGCTTCAGCTATTCCAAGAAAGAAGCGACATGCCATCATGCCTGCCCAGTTCTTTGTACCTGCCTGTGCGGCCGAGATGATTCCCCTAAAACGTGTAAGCCTGAATTTCATACACCTGCCCGTTGCTTACCATGCCACGGTGACGAAAGCGGCCCACATATGCGGTGGTACCAACTTCCACATGAAGATCAACGGCTCGAACAAGATGAAGCTGATGTAGTAGATGGTCAAGAGCCAGGCATAGTTATCCGAACTCAGAGAGAGATCTTCCGACATTCCTGCAATGTTGGCATTCCTTCACGTAGTTTTAGCATCAGTTACGAAGTCAAATCACCCTAGATAAAAGTTTGAGGTTGAACAAAGATCCTACGCACCCGATATTTGAGCGATCGAGGTAGGAGAGAAGATCTTCCACATCAATTAGGTCAGATGAGTTTGGAAGGGCAGACCATGCCATGAGACTGAACTCGACATACAGAGCGCACACACAAGGCTGGTCACATGCCAGTCCAACTTTCGCACAACCTTCTTCTCAAGTTTTTGAGAATCCTGGTCGGAGTGCTCGATAAAGGGTTCCTCTCTGGGCGAACGGACTTTGGCATCTTTACGTTGGTCGTCTTCATTTTCGCCGACTGGCTTGTTGGGAGCGACTTCTATGTCGTTGGTCACGCCCATTGGAAATTTCTTAGATGACATTACATCGATCAATAATGATACAAAAGGGAGAGGGCAGACACTTGGGTCGATGTCTGTGGAAAGTCGACAAGGCCGGAGGTGCCCTACATAAGCCCGCGGAAAATGACCTGGCCATGGTTCGACCTCTGGACTTTCCTCGTCCCAGACTGGGCCGGTACGAAGCTTCTTCGGCTCACAGGACCTCCTGGTCATCAAGGCTTAAAGTTGCCGAAATAACAATTCCCGAGCGTTCAATCTAGAAACGTCAAACTTCCCCACACATACACCGAGCCACCCCGGATTTGACCTTCAGGTCTCGCTATGGCAGCTGTCAGCTATACTGGCCAACGCCATCTCTAATAATGCCGAAGACCCGAGGGAAGATTCTATCAGTGAGAAATGGGAAGTGGAAATACCAACCTCGACCCTCTTCGCTGGCTGCAGCCCGTTCGGCTAGTATTCTGTATTAAGATACCTAGAAGATAGCAACCGAACTAGGCAGTATGATTGTTTGGACTGGTCACCGCTCAGTTTTTGATCAATAGCATAGTGAAATATATGGTTGACCAGAGAGCGGCGTTGTACTGTGTTCGAAACCCGAATTTCTATAGTGTCAAGCAATTCACCATTAGGACAAGTGAGTACAACCTTGGGGACCTCCCATGACTTGGAGGACCCTTCACTGTCGAAATATCTCTGCACATTCCGGTGTTCTCTACACTTAGTTACTCACTGCCCACAAGCGAAAGGAAGGCAGTCGCTAATGCTGAGGTGGTCTCAGGTAGAAATCCATTCCTCCTTCAAATCGATCCGGACGAGGCGAGACGTCTGCAACTCAAGCAAAAATGCAGAGCTTAATTCTGAACTTGGGGATCAGGATTGCTTTGATCTTGTCATGCACTCTAGTTGGAGTGCACTCGCGACCATCTTCACCACCCCTTTCGGTGGAGAATGGGCCAGCTTGTACATCTTTAACGATTGCATTCGATACCACAGCAACCAACTACAATGTGGTCGTCGGCGGTGACCTGGAGAATAGTACCTTCATAAACCAGTTGCTTTCAACTGCCCCTAATGTCACCAAGAACGCTCCGAGCTCGACTGTTTCCGGGTACTTCAACATCAGTGCGAGGTATTGCGAACCTGAAGTCAAGATGCCGCAACGAGCACAATCGATCCAGTTCCTGGTCCATGGCGCAACATACACCAAAGACTATTGGTCAGCACTAGGTTTTCCTGGCTTTGAACCGGACAAATATTCCTGGGTTGCCTTCGCCTCGAAGCAGGGCTGGCCAACGCTGTCCATTGATAGACTCGGGGTTGGACAGTCCTCCCATCCAGATCCAGTCCATGCCGTCCAGTTTGGACTCGAGACTGAAATCCTCGCCAACATCATTCTGGCCCTGAAGTCTGGCGTCATTGGCGGCCGCCCTTTCAGAAAAGTCATTTACGTCGGTCATTCCTACGGCTCCGAGCTGGGAAACCATCTAGCGGCTAGCCACCCCGACGTAGTCGATGCATTGATCCTGACCGGGTTTTCCAGCACTCGAGCCAATATTTCAATAGAATTCAGCGCTGCAAACAGCGAATTTGTCAGGCTCGAAGATCTCGCTCCCGGCTACCTCGTTCTGCCAACTTCGGAACAGCGATCGGTGTTTTACGGCGCGAACGGTACCTTTGATCCTCGCCTACTCGACATCGACACCGACACCCAACAAACAGCGACAGTGGGAGAATTCATCAGCCGCAAGCTGCCTCCTCCAGTGGCCAGCAGCTTCACCGGCCCAGTGTTCGTCATGACTGGTGATCAGGATCAACCTTTCTGCCCTGGCGGCCATTGCGACTCCGGCGCCAACTCATCCCTTGCACCGACGGGCCAGCTGTTCCCCAAGTCCCGTAGCTTCTCCTTCTATGTGCCACAGAACACTGGCCACGACATCAACATCCACTATAGTGCCTCCTTGTCTTTTGCTCGTGCTCATTCATGGATGCAAAACCAAGGGTTCTAGATCAAGCTGAGCACTTGCGAGACTCTGGAATGTTCTATTCCTCCTCTGTCTCCGCCTCATGAGGTGCCAAATTGGATCAAGTTGTCGAAATCCCTACATATGCCTGAGCACACGTTATAGGAAATGAAAAATGAAGAAAGTCGAATCCATACTACCCGGCGCGAACCCTCCCTGCGATGATGGCAATGATTTGGTAGAGCTCTGCTGACAATCTCATGAGAAATAATCTTTAGCTAGCTATTAGGACTTACGAATTGGCATGAGACCAGCAGGCTTGCTCAAGTATTTGTTGCCAATGTAGCACAACGATCCGAAAGGAGAGCCATGGTTCCACGCAGACGACTAATGATTCTAGCATGAGAATGTGGTATTGACATTCTCCTCGACTCGGTCATACTCTTCAGTTACGGCAACTCAAGCGGGCGAAGGGACGTGGAGATGAAATGGTGACTCTTTCGACTGTGCGCGCCATCAATTTGAGATGAATGATCAGGATATTGGAGTCTTCGTCGCAGTATAAGATTAGGGTGCCTACTGAAAGCACTGTGGACAATCTATCCCTGTGTCCTTTGAAATGATAAACGCTTAGACGGTGAGGTGACTTGTCGCCTAAAGTGTCTATGGTCTTCGTTACAGACCTCCTAGCTTTGAATGTAGGCATAGGTATCAACATGCTCCGAGGAGCTTGTCATATGGTGCAGATGCTTTGAGGTCGCCCATGTTTTTCGATGTCAATCGTTCGTTTTCTATGCTCTGATTACTGAGACACTCTTTTCGACAAGACAATAACAAATGGATACTGGTATTTCATTTAATATTTAACGAGCTTTGAGCATTCTTGAGTAGGTAGAACTTTGATATGAGACTCGTGCGAATATAAAACTAGGTATAGCAGCCAACTACCAGACATTCAATGGCTTGGAAACCTTGCGATCACCGCCTCAAGCGTTTGATCCAAAATGCACCCCCATATGTGCAGCCGTAGCAGAGCTGTTGAGAGGCTTCCTATAGCACATAGCGGAATCTGGGGCCTTCATTCTCTTCTCCAATCCCAGACAACTTTTGCTGGTCGTCTAGAGATGTCTCGGACATCTCTATAACGGTAGGCGCTGCCGCAACCGGCCCATATTTGGCATCAAATTTCCGATTCTCGAACAGCAGCAAGGTGCGCAGAGTGAGCGCCAGTAGCACGGTGAGAAACATGAAAGCCGCACAAACAGCCATTCCTTTGCGATAGTAAGGACCGTCCTCTTCGGGAAAAAGGCGAGTCGAGACCAGCGAGGCGGTTTGTGCAATTAGATTAAGGATGGTTAGGCCCATGCCTCGCTTAGTGTCCGAGCCTTGGTTATCTATTCAATGAAATAGAAATTCAAATCGTCAGCAAATTGTTCACTTCCGTAGAGTCACAGGTCATAAACTTACTCAAAACCCATGGCAAGATGTTTGCCATTGTAGGGAAGATGGCTCCTGCTGCTAAAAAGACTCCGAAGTATCTCGTAGCGGTGGGCTTCGTAGCGGTGGGCTTCGTAGCGGCGAGTAAAATATATCCGACTGTTCCGATCGTCGCCAAGGTCATGATTGTTGCCCCGCGCTGCCGGGTTCTATCTGTGATGTAGGTTGAGGCAAGGGTGGTGAAGAAGGCGAGAAGGTACGGCGGCGCTGTGAGACCCTGTGCGTGAATGCCACTAAATCCAATTTCAACCAAAATAGTAGGCAGAAACACTGGTAGAGACGTGAAGGATAGGTTTGTAGAGAAGTACATCAGCTAAATGTAACCAAACACCAGGTCAGTATGACGAGTTCGGACAAGCAGTGCTCAAGGGGGACTGCTGCAACGGGTAAGAGACACCAGGACAAGGCACATACCGCGGTCAAGTAATTCTTATAATCAAAGAGTCCCTCGAAAATATCTTTCCACCTCAGGTGGCCGATTCTTTGCTCCGAGGCCATGCCAACCTGTCGGAAGCTCCTTGCCTTTGCCGCACCTCGTTCTTCTTCCGTGAGGACCCGGAGACTCTCAGGGGTGTCTGGGAGGAAGAACCAGGTAATCAAGCCAGCGACTACACTGGGCAGACCCTCAGCTACGAACAATACTCTCCAATTTGCAAAAGCAGCATGGCCAGAGGTAATGCCGTAAGCCAGGACACCTGCAAAACAAGTGGCGAGAGGGCTACAGCAGAACTGGATGCCAATGCGGAAGCCAAGTTCGCTGCGAGCATAGAAGAACGATAGGTAGTAGACGATGCCCAGTGCAGAGCCAGCCTCGGCCATACCCAAGAGGAAACGACAGGCCATCAAGCCTTGCCAGCTGGAGACTGAGGCTTGGAGTGTTGCAACGAGTCCCCTAAATGTGGCCAAGTGATGTCGGATTAGAGGTAGCCTTCACAGCAGTAGAGTAGCAATGCTTCGACATACCATGTAGTCACAGCGGCCGTGGCACACATGTGTGGCGGAAACCTCTTCCAGCAGAGGATAAACGGCTCGAACACGATGAAACTGATATAGAATATTTGCAGTAGCCATGCGTAGCGGTTCGAGTCCAGATCGAGATCCTCTTGCATGCCAGCAATTTTGGCATTCCTGACAAAAGTGAGCTTGCAGCCTCGTTTTGTTCTCTCGTGGAAGAGATCATTTCAACAAGACTACGGAAGCATACCCAATATTAGAGCGATCGAGGAAAGACAGCAAGTCTAGGTAAGCTCGGTCAGCAGTAGTCCAGTCGTAGATTGTTCGATCGAGTGTGTGATGGGATACCTACACATCATGCAGATAATAGGGAGTACATGAAGGTCGAACTTGCGTACGACTCTCTTCTCCAGCTGACGAGCATATTCAGCCGACCTAGCACCATCCTCCGTCACACTGATGCCGACATGCGGAGACTTCACGTCTTCCACGCGGAGTTCGTTCATGCCGCCTTCGGTCTTGTGTGCAAGACTAGTGATCGTGTCGCTGGCCGGCGGAGTCAGATGCGGAGTCATCTTAGTTGAGTCGGAGGAAGCGTTGTGAGAAAGAATGAAAGGGAATCTGTAGGTGACCAGAGAGATCCGGGGAATGGTCTGGAGAAGGTGGAATTGGGGCTGGGATGCGTGGCATGATATGCCTCTGCAACAAGGATTCAACCTTAGAGCATTGAGATCCTTTTGGGTCCTTCGCAAGCGAGGTGGCCTCGTCTTCGGTTGGTCCATTCTCGGAGGTTAAAGCAATTGCTCGGTTGGAAGGTTATCATCTCAAAGCAAACTGATTTCCCGAGCGTGACTGGGGTATGAAGTTCGGCAAATGTGGGGACAGCGAGCTTTCCATCCTCAAGATGTGCCGTATCAACTGACCCAAGCCCTTCTCAGCAGATTCTTAGTTCGACGGTATGTAGGACCAGGGGTCTATGTCTGATGCACTTATTCTTCACTTTTCGCATCTGAGTCTCTTGCTGGCAAAAAGCTTAGGAGATGGACAATGACTTGGACATCGACCGAACTGGTCTGGTACCGAACCACTGTGGCCCAAACGTTCTGCCCGCTTTCGCCCTCTTTTCGAGACTACTCAGGTTTGCCAGTCGGCACAACAATATCGCCATCACGGATTGGACCACTGGATATCATGCTACACATATTCAATTACTGACTGACATCCTCCATCTCCGTAATGTGCTTGAAGAATCACTTCATCCACAGGTGTCGTCCAGACTCCAGATCCAGCATGAAGGACCAGGACAGGAAGTTTTTGTGAACATTCTTGCGCCTGGAGGCTACGAATTTGCGGTGGGCATTCTCGCGGTTATCGCGGCTGGTGCCGTTCCAGTTCCACTATGTGAGCAAGCACCTTCTTCATTGCTGTTATTTGCTTCATTCCAAAACAGTCCAATCGTTGACCCTGAAGCGCCTGTCTCCTTCTAGCCGCTGGTGTTCCCCTTCAAGAAGCCTGCTACTTTGCCAACAAGTCACGGGCCGATGCCGTCCTAGCATCGTCGACTTCGCTTGAGGTTGGGAGAGCCTTGGAGGAGGCGATCAATCAAACGACCAATTCGAACTTCAAATGCATCGAGATCGAGCCGCACATTTATCAGAAGCCACTGCAACCAACTGATATCGTTATCTCCTCAAACCTAGCTCTCGACCACAATGGTGCAGGTCTCGTCATCTTCACCTCCGGGACGACTGGCCCCCCAAAAGGGGTCGTGATGCGTCGGTCCAATTTCGTCGAATCCGCCGACGAAATAGCTGATCATTACAGTCTGGGCCTTGATGACGCTGTGCTACATCTAATGCCTGTTCATCATGCGGCCGGGATTGGGTTCTCCTTCTCTCCATTTCTGTTTGCTGGAGCCCGCGTGGAATTTCGTTCCGGTAGTTTCAACCCGGCAGAGTTGTGGGACCGATGGAGAGAAGGAGGATTGACCTTCTTCTCCGGTGTTCCTACCATGTACGCACGCCTGATGCAACATTTCGAAACTCACCTGAGCAAGCTACCAGGAGAGGAGCTAGATCAGTATCTGGCCGGACTGCGGAGTATGAGAGGACTTCTTTGTGGCACCTCAGCCTTACCTTTGCCACTGCAGGGCAAATGGGTCAGACTGACGGGTGGCATGAGACTGCTGACAAGATATGGAGCCACGGAGTTTGGACCTGTCTTCAAGATGCCCTGCACTGCATCAGACGCTCCAATGGTAAGGTTTGATATGATCGCCTTTTGACCACATTTGAGGCTGTCGGCTCACTTCTTAAACTACCTTTAGGACTCTGTCGGTACATTGACACCTGGTGTCGAGGTGAAACTCTCTGAAGGTGAGGAAGGGGAGATCCTTGCTAGAACTCCATTCATGTTCTCGAGGTAAGCGGCTGCTGTTCCTGCCGAGACTGAACGATCTGATTGGCATTAAGATACCTTTTCGACCCAGTGGCAACGGCAAATGCGCATGACGCAGATGGGTTTTTCAAGACCGGTGACATTGCTCGCAAGGTCGGACGTTACTACTTTATTCTTGGGCGACAGTCAGTGGACAGTAAGTCACACTCCCATTCTCGCAGCAAGTCCTATCCAAAATTCGCGTTTCATTCCTGACGATACTGTAGTCATCAAATCCGGGGGCTACAAGATCTCGACTTTGGACGTGGAACGCGAATTACTCACATTAGATTACATCGGCGAGGCTATGGTGGTGGGCGTCGATGATGAGGATTTCGGACAGCGAACCGCAGCTGTGGTGACACTGAACCAGAATGTATGTCTTCCAACATGAGGGATCGGATTCGAGGCTGTGCTAATACAGGTCGACCAGTGGCCGGATCCTTCCAAACGGCTTACGCTAGAGAAGGTTCGTCGCGACTTACGGGACCGTCTATCATCCTACAAACTCCCAACCCTGCTGCGGGTTGTTCAAGACCTTCCCAAAACAGCAACCGGCAAAGTATCCAAGAAGATTTTGGGTCCACAGTTGTTTCCTAAGGATGGGCACAGAGACATACAGGCCTGGAGCAATACAAAGGCAGCGATTGTTTCTAAACTATAGAATCACTCCTCTCTATGGAAGGAACAAAGAGTAGATTAGAGGCAAAGGAGCTTTCTTCGATTCGCAGACTTAGCTAGGAACTATGAGATTCTTTCGAAGCATTTGCCATGCATCAGAGGTTCAATTGATAGTATGTTATAAGTCGAGGCAGAAGGCATTGTAACAAGATTTCTCCACCAACATCTGTGGAGCACGGTGTGCATTAAGTTCTCCTACGCTTTCAGGTGGCCGTTGAATCACATGCAGGCAAAGATCTGTTTCGGGACGTGGATTGATATGTTGGTTTTTCCTTCGGCTCGGTGATTTCGACCGACCTCTACATTTGCCGAAGCCTTGCTTTAGTCAACGCCACGCCCAGTTTGAACTCAAGGCCAAGGCGGCGTTGGCTTTCGCACCAGCCTACTGCCTTGCCAGCCCTTGACCCAAAATACTGATTGGTGATTGTAGAATTCCCGAAGTGGTCTGTTCATTTGTGCAACTCCGAGCTCTGTGTGAGTCAATTCCCTCCCACGAGAAACGAATTTAGATTACAGCCGGAGACAATATAGACCTTCATCTCTCCAGATCTAACATGCTTTGCAGAAAAAGGACAGACAGTTGGGGAGAAAATCTGAAGAGTCATTATAGTAGAATTCTATTGTTATCATGCCTTCTTTCCCAGACAACCTTAAGCCGGCGGATCCCCAGGGTCCGGACTGTCTAGCACGAGAGAGAGCAAGCTCTTCGTTACCAGTCCAAGAGCTAGCAAAACATCTTTTTGGGCGGGATGGGTTCCTCGAACGTCAGGAACGCATTCTGCAGGAGCTGCAAAAGGAGCCTGTCTTCTCCAAAGAATCACAGCAACACTTATCACGAAAGGAACGCTTCGAGCTAGGCTTGACGCGGGCAAAGTGTCTGCGACGTATGGCCGACAAGCATCGATGGGATCAAGACGATTACCTGATGTAGGTGCTCCGACAGTCTACCTCCTTTCAGACGTCACGATTGCTCATTCATTCGCTTACTAGGGCTCTATACTTGGTGGACGACGTTAATCCGTTCTACGCCCATACGAAACTGTTCACTAATACTATTCGAGAGCAAGCAAGCGACGAGCAACTGGCTTACTGGATGCCCAAGATCGAAAGTTGGGAAGTGACTGGGGGCTACGCACAGGTGAATAGGCATCCTGATCCTCACGCCTTTCCCAGCTCAAGTGTGTTGATGTGGTGATGTGACAAACAGACAGAGCTTGGACACGGCAGCAATGTGAGAGGACTTGAACTGGAGGCGAAGTGGGATCCTGCGACCAAGGAATTCGTCCTGAACAGCCCGACTTTGACCTCCAGCAAATGGTGGAATGGGTCTATCGGTATCACAGGCAACCATGCAATCGTGGTGGCACAACTCATGCTTCCCACTAAAACCGACGCAAGCTCGGTGGAACCCAGTGGCAAGACTACTAGCTACACCTCATACGGCCCGCACACATTTGTGGTGCAAGTACGGGCTTTCAAAACACACAAGCCAATGAAAGGAGTCGTCATTGGAGATATAGGTCCGAAGTACGGTTACATCACCATGGACAATGCATATATTCTGTTCGACAACTACAGAATACCTCATTCGGCCTTCCTAAACCGCCACGCAAAGGTCGACCCTGATACGGGAGCTTATAGCAAGCCAAAGGTAAGGGCACTCATTTATGGCAGCATGACCTTCTCCCGATCCGTCATCGTTATGCAAGCTCGAATGGTACTGGCTCGCGCTGTGACCATCGCCATTCGCTATTCGGCAATCAGACATCAATTCTCAGATCGCGACGAAGGGCCAAACAGTCCAGAGGTCCCTGTTCTCAATTATCAAACGGTCCAGATCAGAGTACTTCCCTTGCTTGCGACCATGTTCGCCCTCCACTACAGCGGCCAAGCGATGGGAGACCTTTTCTATCGGACACGGACGAGCATAAACTCGGGTGACTTCAGCGAGCTGGCAGATCTCCATAACATGTCGACCGGACTCAAGAGCCTGTGCACTGGCCTTGCTGCCGATGGGATCGAAACTTGTCGCCGGGTTCTAGGTGGTCATGGCTTCGGAGGGGGAAGCGGGATGATTCAATTGAACAATGACTACCTGTCGAAGCCGACGGTAGAAGGAGACAACTGGATGATCACACAGCAAGTGGCCGCCTACTTGATCAAGAAGATGACAGCTGTGGTCAAGGATCCAAATGGGAAGTCAGCTGACAGTACCGAGAATAATCTTCGAAACTTTGTCAAGGCTCGAACTCTCCCTCAGTATCTACCGCAGAGTGCAGGTCCTTTCGACGTGCTAAAAAGCGACCAGGCGCTGGTAGATGCTTTTCAATGGCGGGCTGCAGCACTCGTAAGCCATCATCCCTTTCCCCTCAGAATCGTATTTCTCTCTGGCAAACTAACCAGAGCTGTCCAACTCCCACTAGACTCTCCGAGCTTACGAGGCCAGGGTTGTTCGAAACGAAAAGTGGAATAGTATTCTGATTCAGTTACACAAGCTTGGACTAGGTGAGTCAGCCTCCCAGCTGCTCCAGAGATTAATTATCGCCTCGAGCTCATATCCGTTTTAGCACAATCACAAGCGAGAGTCGTGGGGCTTTTCTATTCTGCTGTGGAAAAGGCCGGAGATATGTCTTCAGAGCTGAGAGGCGTATTGCGCGACCTCTTCCGCCTCTTCTGCCTCTACTCTATGGACAATGAAGCGCGAGAGTGTGAGTTTACCTGAACCTCCCGCTCTACCCCCTTTCCTAGATATATATTCGTTGCCTCATTTGTTTGAAACACTGAACTAAGTCTTCTTTCTGCCGCCAGTCCTTAGCACAGGCGCCATCAGCACCGAAGACATGGAAGCCATTCCAGAGAAGATCAAGAATCTTCTGGTCCAAATTCGTCCTCATGCCGTGAAGCTTGTCGATGCTTGGATGATACCTGACTATCTTCTCGACAGTGCGCTGGGAAGATCCGATGGTAAGGTGTACGAAGACTTGTTTCATCGAGCGCATCGTTTGAACCCATTGAACAAGATCACTTACAACCCGCGGTACTGGGACGATGAGCTTGTCATGGGAGCCGAGGACTACGATCGAGGGAAGCTACTAAGCAAGCTCTAGACGGCTGGACATCAATCTGGGAGAAGGATTTAGGAACTCTGGCTGTCAACCCTGCATATGTCAAGCTTGGAACTACCGGCAACCTACCTAGATATTCCGTTCAGTCACAACTTGCTGTCCCATCACTGTCTGATTCTTTTCGGACGTACAGAGAATCATTGTCCCGAGGTTAAAGACAACCAAAGCTTCAGTTCGATCATTATGGAACTCGTACATAGATATCTGGCGAAATAAAACCAATATATGCGCCCCAGTATCATACTACAGGGTTCATGGGTCAGGAAGGCAAAATTATGTCCATTTAGTTCGACGCCACCAAGCGGATATAGCACGAACCCTTTCACAACTTCTTCAGCTCACTCCAAGAGACAACCAGTGCTCAAATCTAAGCACCAGCAAGAGGCATGAATGACGCCAATGTGTGTCTAGTAGACCGGCCATAGTCAATGCTGAAAAGTCTGATACCTTGGAAACTAATCAAAACGAGCAAATAGACGAGAAAAAGGTATAAACTATTCATTGATGTCTGTACTCCTGCAGAAATCCGCCAAGGCACTAGATATGGAGGTGGGAGCGGATTTTCCCCGATAGTTTTGAGGAGTAGGCTCGTTTGGTTCGACATTTACCGCCAGAATGCTTCTCACCGCTGTCATCCGGATGAATTGGTCCCAGAAGTGATGGAAGCTGGGGTGCGCGCATAAGATGATGGCCCGCTCATGGTGCTACTGCTGCTATTTGGTGCTGTCGAGCATTGGCGGCAGAAGTATTTGTCTGAAGGATTAAGGCTAGGCGTCGATGGTCGGTGACGCCCAGGGTTGTATTCATCCATTTTAACCGGACAACGCCAGTCTCAGACGGGCTATTAAGCGAGTCCTCCCGGCAATATCTGCACATCGCAAGCCGGAAGTGCCTCTCCACCTCACAAACATCTCCCACAGGATACTGTACTTCTTACTCGCTGTACAAGTGTGCCAAGGCTGAGTGCTGTCTCTCCGATATTGTGACGGTTCTATGCATGGCTAGCTGTCGATAACATACCTAGGTGCACGCGGTACTCCGAGCACCTAACTCTGATGTCCCACCGTCGTTACTCCATGAACCACTGCCCCTACATCTGCCGGCTTAGACTTTTGTAACGAGTACAACAAAAAGCCCACGATGTGGAGCTTTTCTCCGATTTGGCATCTCCGCATTCTTGTTCCTAGAAGATGATCTACACGATCCGCGCCTCTGATGCCGACTGAGGGACATCGAGCTCGAGGTACTTGGCCGAGCAGCTCGAAATACTCTCAAACATGACTTTAGCCTTGACGAAATGGACTTCGCATACTTCCGAGAAGCTACTGCCAAGAGTTGTGCAGTGCTCAAATGCCGTGCTTCGGTCGACGAACGTATAAAGGTGGCTGGTCGTTCGGTTGTTAAAGATTCAGAGGCAAGGCGTGGCCCGTGCTAGAGCTTCTACGCCTAACAATACCACCTCGTTACAGGATGTCTTCTCTCGCTACAGCGACATTCGTTCTCTCCATTCTCGCACCTGTTGGCGGCCAATATCTCTTCCCCGACTGCAACAATGGACCGCTCAAGTCTAATGCTGTCTGTGACACGTCCAGGTCATCAGTTGACCGTGCTACAGCTCTTGTCAACGAAATGACTCTAGAAGAGAAGCTGAACAGCACTGGCAATGTGAATCCTGGAGTACCTCGTTTGGGTTTGCCCGCCTATGATGTTTGTTCCCCCCTTTCCCTCGGTCTCTTTCGACAGCTAAGTAGTGTTATAGTGGTGGCAAGAAGCATTGTATGTCATACCATCCCAGGGGGGTCTCCATCTCATGCCAAAGTAGACACGGGGTCGCCACTCGACACGGTGCCAACTACACCCCCGAAGGTGATTATAGTCACGCCACCTCGTTTCCACAGCCGCTTCTCATGGGAGCCGCATTTGATGACGAATTAATATTCGATGTTGCAACTGTCATCAGCACCGAAGCCAGAGCATTTAGCAACGCGAACCGCCTGGGCCTAGATCTATGGACCCCGAATATTAATCCGTATCGCGACCCGCGGTGGGGACGCGGGCAGGGTAGGTCATGACCTCCGTGGAAAGGAATGTTGAGGCTAACAGGTGAATTGCTGCAGAGGTTCCTGGAGAAGATCCGTTTCACCTACAGTCATACGTCAAGGCCTTGATCACAGGTTTACAGGGTGGTATAGATCCAGACGTGTATCGCGTCGTGGCAACTTGCAAGGTTAGAGCAGATCCAGCGGCGTCGAAGCCCGCACGCCATTGCGCAGAGCCCTTCTTGAATTGCTTCACGAAGGGTTAATACGTTATTGAGATTCCCATTTCCTTCAGATATGCTAACAGGGTGACAGCACTTCGCTGCGTACGATCTAGAGAACTGGAACGGGATTCGCCGATATGATTTCGATGCTCAAGTCAGTGCCCAAGATTTAAGGGAGTATTACATGCCTCCGTTCCAAACCTGTGCACGAGATGCTAAGGTTGGTGCTTTTATGTAAGTACAAGTACCGCGATCAAGCCACGACCCAGAACCAAAGTAAGACTCACGTAATCGCCCTAAGGTGCTCCTACAACGCTCTCAATGGTGTCCCAGCATGTGCAAACGATTACCTGATGCAAACGATTTTGCGCGAGCACTGGGCTTGGAACGCCAGTGAACACTGGGTCGTGTCGGATTGCGATGCAGTCCAGCAGGTGTTCAGCTCAGGCTCACACGACCACGCATACGCAGCGACGCGGGAGCAGACTGTCGTCGACACACTCTCCGCAGGTACGGACCTGAACTGTGGCACGTACTATCCAAGCCATCTAGGCGGCGCAATTGCTCAAGGACTGGTCCAAGAGTCCGCGCTGGACAAATCGTTGATTCGCCTCTACTCTTCTCTTGTCAGATTGGGCTACTTCGACTCCAATTCTTCACATCCCTACCGTTCTCTGGATTGGTCAAATGTGTCCACTCCTGCATCGGAGAGGTTAGCCTACAACGCTGCGGCGGAGAGCATCGTTTTGCTTAAGAACGACGGCGCGCTCCCCTACGCCATCACGCCCTCGACTTCGGTTGCGCTGATCGGAGAATGGGCTAATGCAACCGTCTCTATGCAGGGGAACTATGCAGGCACCGCGCCCTACCTCCATAGCCCCCTGTACGCCCTTCAACGGCTCAATGTGACCGTCAACTACGCAACCGGGCCTGGACAAAGCAATCCGTTGACAGACTTTATTCCAGCTGCCATCAACGCAGCCAACAGCTCAGATGTCATCATCTACATTGGCGGCATGGATCAAGAAGATGCCGACGAAGGCAACGATCGGTAGGAACCCATATCTTGCGTTGGTGCTTTGGAAGGCTAATATGACCATTCAGGTACTGGATAGATTGGACACAAACTCAGAGAGACCTCATCTCCCAAGTGGCCGCGTTGGGGAAGCCGTGCATTCTCGTGCAGATGGGGATGATGCTGGATTCGTCTCAATTTTTCGCCAACCCCAATATCAGCGCCCTGCTCTGGGCTGGATACCCAGGACAAGACGGAGGGACGGCGATAATTGATATCATCACCGGCACGGTCGCACCAGCCGGCCGACTGCCCGTAACCCAGTATCCGGCGGACTATGTCAATGACGTTCCCATGACAGACTTGTCGCTCAGGCCGGGCCCAAACAATCCGGGACGGACGTACAGATGGTACAAAGATGCGGTCGTCCCGTTCGGGTTTGGACTTCACTACACCAACTTCTCCGCGTCTTTTATATCGAGTACGTCGACCTACTCCATCGCCTCTCTCATGAGCAATTGCACGGATAACTATCCCGACCGCTGCCCGTTCCAAGCATTCCCGGTCAACGTCACAAATACCGGCAGCACCTCGTCCGACTTTGTTACTCTGGGATTCCTGTCGGGACATTTCGGCCCGCAGCCATATCCCATAAAGACGCTGGTCGCATACGACCGACTGCATGACGTCCAGCCTGGAAGCTCGCGGATTGCCATGCTAAACCTTACGTTGGGCTCTTTAGCGCGGGTCGACGAGCTAGGAAACACCGTCCTCTACCCAGGCGACTACGCTCTGCTAGTAGACCAGCCGACACAGGTGAGTTGCCTGTCTGGCCGCAACCATATCTACAGACTCAACGCTAACCATCGGGGCAGGCAATTCTCAATTTCACTCTGACCGGCGACGAGGTCGTCTTAGACGAATGGCCTCAGCCACCCCAGCAATACATGCGATATAGACCGTAAGCCTGCGGTGTATCGTCATCGTCACTGTTGTCGGGCACAAAACGACGTCGTCATTCCAAACTGCAGTGGTAGGGGCAGACCGACAAACGCCACGTTTTGGTTGGTAGTAGTGAAGGTGTAAACAGACATAAACGCAATTACAAACGAGGTAGCACGTCAGGATAATTGTCTGGTCTTCGGTCTAGACGTCTCGTGATACGAGTCTTATACACTATGATCTTGACCTCTTATAACAACCATATCGGTGTACTCTGTTCCATCCAGCTCCATGTTCAAGGACGCCTTAGTTTTCATTGCTTTGCTATAGGATGGCATGGGCTCGGTACAAGCAAGGTCTACCTCCGCATTCATCACCACATGAAGAAAATCTAAGTGAACCGCCCCCGCCCAGAGCTTTCTCTTCCACGGGATCTCGGCTGAAGTAGGTCGGCTCTCTCAGGGTTCCCTTTCCGAAGTCCCGAAAGTTGCTCCTTGGCCACAGGTTTCGGGAAAACTGGACATGGTTAACTGGTCCAGTCCGGCACAGCTATCCCGACAGAATCCCGTAGGTAGATCCCCCTTCATCGTTGGGCCTGTTTTGATGGGTCCCGGCCATTGCCCGGGGTAGTGGCGGGTGATGGGGACAGAGAGACACTTTGTGCCTCTCAAGGAGTCGTAGCCTTGCCGTGTCCCCCCGCACTGATTTCCCCAGTCTGTCCTGCACAGCGGCACACTGGGCACTTACCATGACTGGTCTTGTGGTTCAATGACTAGTCGCTCCTCTTCGCTGCCAACAATCTGGACTGGCCCATATCAAGGAACCAGCGTCGGTTGGAAGAGTCGCGGATGTTTCTCGCCACTCTTCGGCATCGTCTCGCATTCAGTCGACGGCAAGGAGTAATTTAGGGGAGGTGCAATGAAAGAGGTATCCTCCGAGCCAGAAGTCCTCTCCTCTGCTCGAGCATCTGCCTTGTGTGAGGAATTCTCGAGTGAAGAGCTCTCGGGTGAGCCGGCGAATATCCCAACCAGTACCCATTACACCCGAAGCAATGTCGACCACAAAGGGTCCGTCTGGGCGTCAGGGTCAGGCGCGGCGACCACGCGGCCGGAATGCATGTGTTCTTTGCAACAGGAGAAAGGTTCGCAAAACCAATGGAAGCCTTCTCTTTTGGCGCTTGCGATATTGACTGGGAATGCTTGTGCCTTCGTTCAGGTTCGATGCGATCTCGCTGAACAAGGGTCTGGGCCCTGTACGAACTGCCAGTCACAGGGATTGAAGTGCTTGTAACGATCCCCAACAGCAATTCCCTCCTCCTCTGGATTCCATGGCCTCCCCCGTAACATCACATCCTTCCCTTTATACAGCAATCTATTTGACGTGGGAGTCCTTTTGTCTGACTCGAAATATCCGCACTTCACAGGCCGCATCAACGAAGGGCATGGCGCACAGCTTTCAAGGATCGACCCGCCACTCAAGTCAACACCAGCCGACCTCCTCCCACTCACACGCAGTCATACGACCACCCAAACTGCCTGGAGGATGGTGATGACGACACGAATGCCCAGACTCAAGACTTTCGCAACCTGGGTAACCTGGAGATCGAGGTTCAGGATGAGGTTGACCATGCAAATGCTGAACCATTGACTTCCTTGCATACAACACGTGGAGATCCGGACGAACAGGCCATTCCAAGCTTGTCCAATGCGACGACATGGCCTCACATAGCAAGACGCAAGTCTACCACTTCGATCGCCGCCACTGCATCAACTCCTCAGCCTATGCTCACGCCCAAAGGAGGAGTTGTAGGCCGACCGGTATACCTGGAGAACGAGATCGAGTTCCTGGAACGGGAAACAGAGCTGATGGAGTCCTCAGCGCCAACGTCACCTCCCACAAACTCGAGGCCAGAAGTCGACCTCGCTTTTCTACGTCTCTACAGGGCCTTCGATCTCCCGACTCGAGCCATCAGAGATAGCCTCGTGAGCAGCTTCCAAGTGTATTGCAGTCCTTGGATGCCCGTGATCGAGCCGGAGGAACTCAAGAGTATGGGATTGAGAGCCTTCGAGACCCAGAGCCGCCAGAGGAATGAAGAAGAGAATACGCCGTCCCTCCTGCTGACTCAAGCATTATTTGTGGCGGGAAGCCGCGTTCAATCCTCCCGCTTCTCCTTCAACAGCTGCAGCGAGTTCTACAACCGAGCCAAAGCACTCTATTTTGCTGAACGCGAGCTCAACCCACTCACCGTCATCCGTGCACTTTGTCTGCTCCAGTGGTACAATCCGAATGGTCCCGAGTTTGTCTCCATCCATTCCAGTGTCTCCTGGCTCAGACTGGCTGTTGGGTTGGCCTTCCAAATAGGCCTACACCGAGAGCCAGATCCTAGAAACCCAGATTACAAACTGCGTCGAAGACTGTTTTGGACACTTGTTGTGAGTATTTGCTCCGTGGTTGCTCACTCTGGCACGAGAGTGCTCTGAGGCGATCTTTGTCCAATATTAACGCTGCAGGCACGCGACGCACTTCTATCAGCCTCCCAGGGGCGACCACGCTCTATCAACCTCAACGACTGTACTGTACGGTGGCCAACACTTCATGATTTCCCCGAAGACAACAAGCATGCCCGCCTTTTCCTGAGTTACGTCGACATATGCTGTATCCTCGGCCGTCTAGGACAAGCTGCCCTGCCTGGTGGCCATATTGGATCGCTCTGTGTGGGGGTCGGCCGAGACCTGTACAGATGGAGGAGTCAGCTGCCCCCGGAGCTCCAGCTGGACAGTTCAAGCGACTTTGATTTCGAGAGCCGACAACTGCATATCCCTTACTTCACTGCCATCTCCATTTTGTACGGTCCAGGTCCTGCCGTGCATAACTGCTCGGTTGCTGCCATACTGGCCTCATCTTGCGTGGCACGGATTTTCGAGGATTTCCTGGCACGCGATATGCTTAGGTATCTCAGCCCGATTTATATCTTTTATCTTTTCACGGCAGGGTTGCCCCAGATATCTGGTCACAAGATCCCAATACTGAGAGAAGCATCCAAAAGGGAATTCAAGATGATCCGCTACTCCCTCCTGGAGATGAGCAAAACCTGGCATTCCGCTCACCGTCATCTAGGATCGCTGAACAAGTTGTTGGCCGCAATCAACCGTAGCAATACTCCAGAGTCACGCGCATTCAAGCGAAACATCGCTTTGATCGGGCAGAGCCACAAGGACTCCAGCCTTACTGATCAGTTATCGCTCTTCGAGAAACTGGGTCCAGATTTGTGTCCAAAGTGTGACCTGGTCATTGGGTCGACGTCCCCAACCCGCACCATCCCGTCGCAGAATTTCGTGAATGGCGAAGCGCGTGAACTCCCACTTCACAGCAATGCCGCGACCACCCCTTCTTCGTCTACCGGTGACGACCTCGCCACCGCTGGGAGTATCACTTCGATTGAAAGAGCGGCCGACAGTGCGGGCCAGGGGTGTGTCCGAACGTACAACCCCGGCGAATCCTTTCAGTTGTCACACTCAGCCATGCCGAATTGGGAAGACTGTAACGACATACGACCCCTCGATACAGACGAAGAGAGACGCGAAATAGAGCAAGAACCGGCGGCAGTGGGTCTCGGAAGCAGTGTACTGACTCTCCTGGCACCTCCAGGACCGCCACCCGTCCTGGAAATGGCCAGCAGGTACGATCTTGATCCTTCATCTCACAGAAAGTCCGTCACAAAACAACGTGAGAATCAGGCCTTCTCCGACCATATTGGACAGATTTCCACGACATATCTACACTCCCACAGCGACACAACTGCAGCCGCTGTGACAGACAGGGAGATGCAGAGGAGAATAAGCACTAACATGGATGGGACGTCGCGCATTCAGACTTCATCAGTCCGTCCAGCTCAAGCGGACATGGCTCAAGGATCGCATGGCGGACTTTCATCAGCCGGTCACGGTGGGCCTAGTGCTATGAGTACCAGGAGTCATGAAATTCGACGTCCTCAGCAGCAACGACAGGACCCTCACTTCCACAATCATACCGATCTTTCAGGATCCGCCCTGGAGAATTATGGTTCAGGTACAAGGATCTTGTTCGAACCTACAGAGACCATTCTTGACCGGAGCACCGCATATAACTCCGATAACGCGGTCCTCGCGACAGGGGTAGGCAACAACCGTTTCAGTGGGGACGAGATGACCCTTGATGACATACTCGAGTCAGATCGAAGCTGGGTAATGCAAGATTGGGATAGTGGCTATTTCTAGTCATCAATGTGTACAGTGATTGTGCAATGATACCGTGCCTTGTAAACAGCCAAGAAGTGCACTGCAACGAAGGCTTCACACGACTCCGGAAGGTAGACAGCCATTTTGTCGGTCATCCTTGCAAGACATAGGCGAGTGCCCTAGAACGGAAGGTTATCAAAACTGGAGTTCTCGATTCAACATTGGAGCATGAACCTTCGTTACATATCAGCGCGTTTGAACAACCATCATCTCTGTGGACGAACCCCTACCTATGGACGCCGTTCTGCTCCTCCAAATAGTGACAATAGGTCTGGAACAATTATAGGAATGCGAAGGGGTTTGAGTCAGCACCCTACCCAGATGAGATTGGAGAGCAACCCCCCAAAGAGCAGTCGAATCCCTTCCCGAACCATGTCGGCCTCACATTTGAGGAGGAAGGTCCGCGAGGCCCAGTCTCGACCCTCTTCTTAATCTGGACTCACGTCCTCCCCGACCTGAGCCGCTCGATTAGCCTCTCCGGATCGAAATTCGTCCCGATCGGATTCTGCGCAAACGCCTCGGATCTCATAACTGCATTGGCATCCTCATTGGAGTCAAAGTTGTCCACTTGGGTCTCGAGCTTGTTCCCGTCGGGGTCCTTGTAGGACATGCTCAAGGTCCTTTCTGCACCGACGGACATTTTCTTGTTAGTTTTTCTCCAGCTTAACTCTTTCCCAAGTGGATCTGGCGGATGGTGGAGTGTAATTCGCTCAGCTGACGTGGGGGAGCAAGAGCGTCGAGTGAGACTTGGTCATTTGCCCCCCGCCATCCGCAGCGACTAGGGTTACGCAATATTGGCCCGGCAGGCCGATGGTGTGTCTGAAACAGCCAGACGTTGAGGATGACTGGAGCTGTAAATTTTGATGCCGGGAAACCCACCTGCAGTACAGGCAGTCTCCCGTTCCGGGCATGGGCCACGGTCTGGGGGCACCGCTTTTGACGCAGCTATGGTGAGCACAATATGTGAAGAGGATGATAAAGTAGAGGATGCGGAAGAGGAAGAGGAAGAGGAACAAGAAGAAGAGCATGGGCGAGAAGAAAGGGGCCACTCGTCTTAGCAGTATTATTCAGGAGGCTGTGGTGCGCTAGAGTACAAAATTTTGACCTCCAATCCGCACAAAGAAGACAAAAGGCTTGCAATGAACGTTTGGGAGAGTATGCGTAGTATCTCGCCGTTTCAGCAAACATGAATTGGCTCGGAAAAGGTGTTCACATCGTATCACGAAGGCCCGAAAGAGTTTCAATTGAGAAGTCGCTATCGTGCGAAGACTGGACGTGCAGAACCGTTCTCCGCAAGGCAATTACGAATCGGTGGCCCGAGCATGTCGCGACATACCAACGCCGTCTACCGGGAGGTCGTCATCCAAAATCGATGAGCCAAACAGCGTAGCGTCAGAACTAGGGTGCCAGTCCGAGATGAGGATACAACTGTCCAGAACACCAAGCACAGAAGCGTGTGTCTTCAGAAGCCGGCCCGTCCCGAACATCAATTGATGGGGATGAAACGAACGCACAATTGCCTTGCCTTCTGATGTGCGAGGTGGCTGCGAGTCTTACCGACCGTGCCGGGGAGAACAATATACCGCAAGGATATCATGAGTATCGTGGCGCACAACATCGGTTCCTCAAACAGCAGCTACTTGCGATTCTAATGCTCACTGTACTGCGATATGAGCACGGGGGTCATGGTCGAGTTTTTTTTTTTTTGAAAAACCTGGCAGCTCTGCGGTCAGCAAATGAGCAGTCAGAGTAACTTGGACTTACAGGTCGAGCAAAGTGACAGCTTCTTTCGAGGTGATGAATCCCCTGAGGACGAGTTCACAGCTATCCCAAGCGTCAAGAAGTGGTTGTTCAGCACTTGAAAGGTTTGACACCACCGTGCATTGTAATTCGACAGTGACATCGACCAGCCGAGGTTTGATACTAGGAGGCGCTCCCTGTAAATTCGTCTCTGCTTGCAAGCCGTTTCTAGGACTGCGTGGACCTGCACCCGTCATCAAATTGACGTGGTTCTTGACTTTATCCCCTTCGCGGACCTCGTCCAGTTGACCGCGTATTGAGGGTACAAGTCCCAGAAACGGTCCATGTCGACCGATGCCAATTTCGGATCCTGGGTGAAGACGCGGGCGTACACGACGGAGCTGCAGGGAGGACGGGACCGTGACGCCGGGGGTGAGCCAAGAAGGAGGGAGTGAAAGGTGAGTGAAAGGCGAGGTGAGAGACTATAAAAGCGGCGCGGCTGCGGTCAGTGGCTCGCGCTTAGCTGCCAAGGCTGTCCACATTTGGACAGATCGCTGCATACATACCAAGTGACAGGCTTCGGATTTCGACTACGTGCACTTCCTGTCCTAACGCTCCTTCAGACACTTCGTTTCTCTTTAATTCTTGACACTGCGTCTACCCGGCCCGGACCAGCGGGAAAATGCGCTGAGTCCTCCCTGTTGCGGCCCACCATCCGCGTGAACAGACGAACATCCCTGCGATCGAGGACTCGAGTGTGTTCCCATAATTTTGTCAGTTTGTGTCTGAAGCGCCCCCAGCAAGCATGGCGTCCTTTCTAGACAACTCCTACAGCCTCGTCCACCTGGACAATGCAGCGGACCAGCCGAACCAGCAGGATCTGAAGACGCAGCTGGAAAAGGGCACAGATGATACTAAGCTGGAGACTATGCGGAGGATCCTCACCACAATGCTCAACGGCGACCCTATGCCCAATCTGCTTATGCACATTATCCGCTTCGTCATGCCTTCAAAGAGCAAGCCTCTGAAGAAATTACTCTACTTCTACTACGAAATCTGTCCTAAGCTGGATGCAAACGGGAAGCTGAAGCAAGAGATGATTTTGGTCTGGTATGCTTGAGAGCGATCATGATGTATTGAAAGGCTATTGTACTGATACTGCGCAGCAACGGTATCCGAAACGACCTACAACATCCCAACGAGTTCGTCCGCGGCAACACTCTCCGATTCCTCGCCAAACTTCGAGAACCAGAATTGATCGAACCCCTCCTTTCCGCCGCTCAGACCTGCCTCGATCACAGACATGCATATGTGCGAAAGAACGCCGTATGGGCTCTGGCCTCTGTGTACCAACACGCTCAGCACCTTATTCCCGATGCCCCTGACATGCTTCATACGTTTCTCGTGGGTGAAAGCGACACGACCTGCAAGAGAAATGCATTTGCTGCCTTGATGAGCATAAGTCACGAGAAGGCGTTGGAATACTTGACTGGTGTCCTGGACGGAGTGCCCAATGCAGATGAATTGCTCCAGTTGGTTGAGCTTGAATTCATCAGAAAAGATGCGGTCCAGAACCAGGCAAATAAGGCGAGGTATTTACGCTTGATCTTCGATTTACTGGAAGCGAACACGAGCACTGTTGTGTACGAAGCGGCGACCTCGCTAACCGCCTTGACGAGCAATCCCGTAGCCGTCAAGGCAGCGGCTGGGAAGCTCATCGAACTTAGCATTAAAGAAGCCGACAACAATGTAAAGCTGATAGTGCTCGACCGGGTTGACCAATTAAGAAGACGAAACGAGGGAGTCCTGGACGACCTTACCATGGAAATTCTGCGCGTTTTGTCGAGTCCCGATTTGGATGTTCGAAGGAAGGCTCTGTCAATCGCAATGGAGATGGTCTCGAGCAAGAACGTCCAGGAAGTCATCATGCTACTCAAAAAGGAGCTCAGCAAGACGGTGGTGGAGCAGTACGAGAAGAACGCCGAATACCGTCAGCTTTTGATCCAATCGATCCATCATTGCGCCATCAAGTTCTCGGAGATCGCGGCCAGCGTTGTCGATGTTTTGATGGACTTCATTGCAGATTTCAACAACAGCTCCGCCGTGGATGTTATCTCCTTCGTGAAAGAGGTGGTAGAGAGGTTCCCCAAGCTCAGATCTTCAATCATAGAACGATTAGTTTCGACTCTGGGCGAGGTCCGCGCCGGTAAGGTCTACCGTGGCTCGCTCTGGGTCATCGGCGAGTATTCCTTACAAGAGAACGACATCAAAGAGGCGTGGAAGCGCATCCGAGCCAGTTTAGGAGAGATCCCCATTCTCGCCTCTGAACAGCGGTTACTGGATGAGCAATCAAATGAGGATGGCGAGCCAAAAGACCAAGTCAACGGTCATGCAACAGCCAAGGCAGCTTCTTCCGGCTCGCGAAAGGTTCTGGCTGATGGGACGTATGCCACAGAGACGGCACTCACAAGCGATTCTGCAGTAAAAGCCAGATTGGAGGCGGTCAAAGCAGCGCAGAAACCACCGCTCAGACAGCTTATTCTTGATGGGGACTATTACCTCTCTACGGTGCTCTCTGCCACTCTCACCAAGTTAGTCATGCGACATTCGGAAATCTCCCCAGACCAGGCCCGCACGAACGCCCTCCGTGCTGAAGCCATGCTTATCATGATCTCGATTGTCCGAGTGGGACAGTCGCAATTCGTCAAAGCACCCATTGACGAGGATTCAGTGGACCGGATAATGTCCTGCGTACGCGCATTGGCAGAATTTTCGGAGCGGAAAGAACTTGAAATATCATTTCTGGACGACACAAGAAAAGCCTTCCGTGCCATGGTGGAAGTCGAGGAAAAGAAACGTGCAGACAAGGATGCAGTCGAGAAAGCGAAGACAGCCACGCAAGTGGACGATGTTCTTTCGATACGACAGTTGTCGAAGAAGCATGCCCAGGACGGCATGGACGATATGGAGATTGACCTGGAGAAGGCAACCGGAGGCGATGCTTCCTTTGAGGACCTGTCCTCCAAGCTGAACCGGGTAGTGCAACTCACCGGGTTTTCAGATCCTGTATATGCCGAGGCGTATGTCAAGGTGCACCAATTCGACATCATCCTGGACGTGCTACTTGTCAACCAGACGCAGGAAACACTCCAGAATCTCTCGGTGGAGTTTGCGACGCTGGGCGATCTTAAAGTGGTGGAGCGGCCGACTACGCACAATCTGGGGCCACATGATTTCCTGAATGTGCAATCAACAATCAAAGTCTCAAGCACGGACACAGGCGTCATTTTTGGCAACATTGTGTATGACTCGCCATCCGGCACGGATACGCACGTGGTGATCCTCAACGACATACATGCGGACATCATGGACTACATCCAACCAGCGACATGCTCAGAATCAGCCTTCCGGACCATGTGGACAGAGTTTGAATGGGAGAACAAGGTGAACATCAACAGCAAAGCCACGACCAAGAGCCTACGGGAGTTCTTAGATCAACTGATGAAGAGTACGAATATGACCTGTCTGACGCCCGAAGCTGGCTTGAAGGGCGACTGCCAGTTCTTAAGCGCCAATCTGTACGCACGCAGTGTCTTCGGTAAGTGCAAACATAGCCTGAAACCCAAAATGGTGACTAACATTGGAACAGGTGAGGATGCGTTGGCGAACTTGAGTATAGAAAAGACAGCAGACAACTCGATTGTCGGCTTCATCCGGATCCGGTCGCGTTCTCAGGGGTTGGCGTTGAGCCTGGGGTCGTTGAAGGGACTGAAGGCCGGCACGTATTGAAAAGCAGCCGTAGCAAGATAGACGTCAGCAATTGGGACGACTTCTAGCTCCCGAGTATTGCCACGGAAGAAGCCTGGTGCAATATATCTGAGTCTCATGCAAGGTTGACCTAAGCAAGCAATGCTAGACTGTGTACAAAACCGCAGCGGAATCGGCTGCAGGGGAAGGAGATGCGCATGTAGTGGGAATCAGGCTTTGTTCCGGCCCAGTCACTATTCGCCGTCTCGGAGCTGCGATTTCTCGACTCTCCTTCACCCCAGCCATCTTTTTTGCCAACGCTGCCAACGTTGCCTGCCAGCAGCATCTCTGCTCTATAATGCCTTCATGTCTCTCTTGTAGATATCACTGTAATATTTCTGACTCTCTAGCGGCTACTCCGTACTTCGTCTGACGTTTCTTACTCTCAATCTGCTTCATTCGTGTCATCAGCATCCACATGTCACTGAACCGCCCGCGATCTTCTTAACATTCCCGTCCTTTTGATCATTCCGGCTCATGGCACTGTGGCTGCGATTGGCAGCATTACCTTCAGCACTTCTCCTTCTGATTTCTGCCTCCGTCTCCCCGGCTGCCTCACAGAATTTGAACCTTCGGTGGCCGTACAATCTTGCACCGGACGCGAAATACTACCCAGAAGATGAGGTCCTCCTCAAGAGAGACATTGACATACAGCAGAAGCTACAAAGGAGCTCTCCTACCGGAGTCAAGAAGCTGAAAGACGATGCAGGAGAGAAGTTCTACTTGGATTATTGGGGCTTCGAGGAAGAGCAAGAGGAGGCTTGGGACGGTCATTCGAGTTGGTCGAATTCCACATTCTGGGTCTCCGTCGACCTGTCCGTCCGAATACATGATACCTACGAGGGTCGAGCTCGATTACTGAGACGCCTTCCAGGCTGGCGTCTGTTTTCAAAACGAGCCTTCCAATGTCCCGCAGGAACATCCTCCTGCGATTCCATCGACCGGCCCAACAGCTGCTGTGCAGCAGGATACACCTGTCAACTCGTTCAGGAGTCTGGCTCCAGTGAAGGGGATGTGGGATGCTGTCCCAACGGTCAAACCTGCGGAAACGCATTGTCCACCACCTGCGCGAGTGGGTACACCTCGTGCCCGAACAACCCAGGTGGAGGGTGCTGTTTGCCAGGATACGCATGCTATGATGTTGGATGTATACAGACAAACACAGCGACCGCATCGACGACTCCGCCTGGGCCGAGCACTACCACTGTGACGAGTTACACGACGGTCACGCCATCACAGCCTTCTTCTCCTACAACAAGCTCAAGGTCGTCAACATCTCCGACGTCCATTTCCAGCGTCACTCCCCTCCCACCACTCGTGTCAACCATTACGATAACCAGAACAATTACATCTTCAGCCACACTTTCCCTGACATGTTCCACAGGCTTCCGATCATGTCCGGCCAGTCTTGGGGGCGGCTGCTGTCCGACAGACCGCGCATGCGGATCTGCCAATTGCCCTGCCTTATCCACATCTACAACCTCCTTGCAATCGAGCGGTACGCCGGAACCGCCCGTCCGGCCGACCAGCTTGACGACGACGGTAGAGACAACAACCACGACCACTACGCCTTCGACTTCACTGTCCTATCCGGTCACGGGCTGTCCCACTGGGTTCTACGCCTGCTCCGCATACTACCAAGGCGGATGCTGTCAAATCGGACGAAATTGCGACAGTACATCATGCCCTGCGGTTGGCTCCACCACGCTGGTGTCTGGATCTAGCCTCACGATTGTGGCACCTACTGGAAGCGGAATTACTGCTCCAGGTAGTTTACTGACGGGGAATTGTGCAACAGGATGGATGACTTGTGCACCTGACGTGGGCGGAGGATGTTGTCCGAGTGGCTATGTCTGTGGTAGCTTGAGCTGTAGTATTCCCCCTGGAGCAACAAGCTCGTTAGGCATAGCGTCAGGGGGAGAGGTAGGGAAGGAATCGCCGACGAATGTTGGAATCAGGCTGAGTGGCTTTGGGATCAACTTTTGGACATACCTGGCCCCTTGGGCACTGATGCTCGTCTTGGTCTAACCATTCGACTACGCACGACGGTGGCGACGGGAAAGTGAGCTTGAGTGCGAATTTCTGCGATATCCGGATTGCTCGGCTGGCAGTCACTTCTTCCTAGCATGCTTTTTTCGTGGGACGCGCATGGGTCCGTACATACGAACAGATCGATCCCACTGGAGCACGACAGCATGTCAACAGCATCTTCTCTGGGCTATCCCAGCTTGTGATTGAGATGAGTCTTTTTGGGATACTGGACACCTCCAGCTGGAACCTTCAAGCGCGTTTACTATAAGTCAACTTTGCTCAAGGCTAAAGTCAGCATGGTCGCTGGCGGGTCTGGCAGTTAGAACAACTTTCTGCACGCGAACTCAAAATCATTTTGTGATCTGCCCAACTCTTCATTCCCATCTCTCTACCACACCACCAGTCATGTTGGGACCTGCCAGCGAGAAATCCGCGTGCAGCTTCTATCCGATTGGCAACACTCCGCCTGTGGACCTAACAGAGTCACTTCCCCCAGGTCAAGATGCGGCGATACTTTTGCTAGGCTGTGGTGATGTTCGTAACGTACTCTTTACGAGCTATGTTCGACAATGGACAGGTGAGTGGTCTCCCTGCTTGGGCCTATGAGGATCAGTCTCCTCGTCGTGGATCATTTGATCTGAAGCTGACCACAGTCCACAGACAAGAGCAAGCTTGACATAACGTGCTGCGACTTGAACCCGGAAATCATCGGTCCGTTCCTGCTTTCTATCTCCAGTGACATCTGCAGCTAACCTACAGCTAGCAAGAAATACCCTTCTTTACACCCTCATCCTCGACGACGTCGGTGGCCGGAATACCGACCTCCTCTGGAACATCTACTACCATCCGAAAGTCGACGATGAGGCTCTACAGCTGCTGCGCAAGCAAGCACAGAAGCTGGCAGATCTGGCCGGAACCTCTGAGCAGTGGCACCACGGTCCTTACAGCGCCTTAGTTCGGTTTTGCGATAAGGTCAGCTTCGATGTAGTTGCTGAGCTCTGGCGTTTCTACAGCGTTGGCCCATCTCGGCCGCTCTGGTATCGAGCGCAACAAAGAAGGCTCAAGGAATCGTGGGAAAGAGCACAGCAAGTTCACAGAGAATCGTTCGACGGCTTCACCAACACTTCGGCTCTCCGCTCCGCAGGGCCTTGCCAAGGTCTGCTCATGAAGGATTCGAGTAAATTCGCGACGCAGTTCTGGTCGACCGGTGTGGCTTTGGATGACGAAGAGTTGGTGAAGAAGTCCAGACACCACAATCCGATGTTCGGTGAAATGCAGGGGATTTCGACCATGGTCGGATCTACGGAGCCATTTCAGAGTTTCCACCTAGCTACCGCCTACACGCCTCTGACACGAGATTCACCTCTTCGGCCTGTGGAATCGGAAGGCAAGGGTACAATGGTCGTCGCGAGTGCAGCGAGAACAGATTCTGGGCATGGTGCGAGCGCTTTCGGTCTGTAGGCGAGCGCCTGAGCCTGCGCTTCACTGTGTCAGACGCTTTGCGGTTCTGTCAAGTTCTGCAAACCTACAAAGATCGTCCAGGAGTCAACCTGCCGCTGTGGCACCGAGACGTCCTGCACTATGAACCACTCCTCTTGGAGACCCTGGAATATTCGGTCAAAGCTTCCTCCCCGGTAGCCTTCGACGTGATCAACACCTCCAATCTCGTGGATCATCTCGGCTGCCTCAACCTTCTCGCAGCGACTGCCCCCCTTCTCAAGAAGGAAGGCTCGACTGTGTACATGGAGCTACTCTTATTGCGCGATGAGAACCTTCATGCATACGCGAGCGGCATTCTTTGTGGAGATATTCCCACAGTTTCAACGCTGTTTGGCCTCAATCCCGCACAGTACTGGAGCAATGCTTCGACATATTCGCCTTATGCCGAATGTGTCCTGAACGCCCTCAGCCAAGCAGACATGCAATCTCAAGGACGCTCCATTCTCATGTGGAAGCGCGCCGACCTCAGCAATGTCAAGTTTGACCCTGAAGAACTGGCTCAGTTGGTGTACCAGATGTCTCTGAGGATGTTCGAGCACGAAAGTGAAGCCGCAATACGCTCCAAGACCCGGACCCAGCTGATTCGACATCTTGCCCAGCATTACACTCGCGCTGGCTTCTCTATCATTCTCAGAGTCATCAGAGACAATCAATTGGTAGAATTCAGCCCCTTTATCGAGCGGTTGTGCTCCCTGCTGGGCGACGATGCGCATCTTGATATGGGTCCTCGTTACCAGCACTCATTGTTTGTCCACTTGCACCAGCTTGGCCTCTTCGCGCCTTCCATGTATAAGGGCAACATGGGTGGTGCTATGCTCAACCTTGAGGCAAGCCCACTACAAAAATGGTCGGATATCCCACCCACCCTGCATCTCACCTTCGTCGTCTCACAATCGATAATGGGTCTGTTTCACAAGAGAACCTCAGGAGTACGACATGAACTGCATATCTATGAAGTCACCTTGCAAAGCAGTGCGAGTGGTCAACAGAATAGCTTTCCAGACCTACAACTTGGTGTCGGAAGCGTTCACACTACCGGAATCCGCCACACAGAGACCTTCACCATCCGTGTGGAGATAGAGAATGGATATGCTGATATGGTCGTATCCACCATTGTACCTACGTGCCTTGTCTTGCAAGATGCCGAACTGTCGACAGAAGTGCTATTCCATCTGATCACCACCCCGGCTTCGCAACGGCTCGGCAGTGATTCAGGTGGGGACCTGGTGATCCACAAGTTCAAATTATCAGACCAGAATGTATTCATCACAAAGGATCCGCCAAATCTGGTTGGGTACATGTCCGCGTCGGTGCCCTCAGAAAACCTCCGGGGTAGCATGTCTCGGACGGCTTTGACCTCACAAGCGGCATTCAATTCCCGGAGCAACACCGTCACGTTCCAAGCAATCTTCAACAGCCAGAAGAGCAGGATCCAGCAGCTTAGTGTTCATGTCGACTTATCATCAACAAAGGCCGCAGAACTGATGTCGTCAGGGGCGAACGTGCAGATCAAGCAGCAAACTAGTTTCGTGGTTGAGCTCCTGATCGAGTCAGGACTAGCAACATTTCAGCAAGATATCAAAGTCCCGCTTCCATTAGACGTGGGTGCGGGCAAGCTCAGAATCGCGCGTTCATCTTCATACGTTGAGATAATTGCACCAGTGGCCTCGAGCGCTTGGTTGGCGCACCGGCCGGAGTCTGCATTTCCAGTCTCACTCGATCATGGCAAGCCGGTCCTCGACAATCTGCCGTACGTCTATCTAGATCGTCTGCCGACCGTGGACACTCGAAATAACCGAAAACTGGAGTGGTTGAATGCTCACCTTGGGGCGATGTTTTCTGCCAGAGAAGGCCAGATACATGAGCAGATTACCAAGTCGGGCGGTGTGTCGAAGGACCTGCGCTACAACTTGAAGACCATTCTCATCGACCTCATCCGTAACGCCGCAGGTTTTGGTGTCCGCCCTAGGCAGCAGATCGTGGCGATCGGGAGTGGATCTCCTCAAGCAGGACTGAACACGTTCCTACTTGTCCCGTCGAGATCCCTGAAGTTAGATCTCTCGAGCTTGAGTGTCATGCTTGACGCGGCTTTGGTGCCAGCGCCGATCCTCCTCCCGCGGCATCTGGTCGTAAAGATCATAGGACATTGCAGTGGAAAGGGCATTGCCTGGGACATCGAGCAGGCGACTTTCCAAGCCTGGAAGCATGCCGTCGCCGCATTCGTGGAGAGATGTCGCGAGTGGGAGCACAATTCTGCGTGCGAATATGCAGCCACGGGCAAATCAGTTCCACTATCGGTGAAACCAGGGGAAAGCCCCGTTTGTTCTTGCGGATTGGGCAAGTTCCCGGAGGCTTACATGCCAGAATTGCCCTTCTGGAAAGAAATAGCCAAGTACTGCGTCCGCGTGGCCATTTCCCCTCTTTACCATGTCCCACTCGTCGAGGAAAGCCCCGATCTCACTGGGCGGGTGGACTGGGTGTGGGCAGAGGGGTCAAAATCCGCCGACGCCGATGACCTGCATCTGCGCTGCTGGAGTTGCAAAGCCGAGGCGACGGCGGAGAGAAAACTGATGAAATGCGCCAGGTGTAAGATTGCGCAGTATTGCTCGAAAGGGTGCCAAGTCCGCGACTGGAAAGAAGGGGGCCACAAGCTGAAGTGCGTTTGAAATCCATGGCAAGAACGGTACTTGATTGCGAGAGGTGGGTGGCTTGGATATTGGTCTCGGCCTCGACGTGGTTGAGAGAGCACGATGGACGGAGGGGACGGAGGGGACGGAGGATGATGGATAGATCGAGAGCCCGTTGGGAAGAATACCTACCCACCACCCGGCAGTCAAGCTACATGGAGAGAGGCCCACACACCTATTTTTCGTCCCGGCACACTCGTTGTGGACGCACACAGACTCATGTCCTGGGAACCGTGGAGTCAAAGACGAGCTAAATCAAAGCCGAGTCGAATACAAGTAGAGTGAAGTTTAAAAAAAAAAAAAAAAAAAAACAATCAACAATTAGGATTCCCAACTCGTCACCGACGTTGGTACTGACTAATCGGCATGTGGCTTAAGTACGGCTGAGCGAACGGGAAGCCCTGGTTTCCACATCCTATGGTCGATTGCGAAGGGAGATGTGTCTATTGAATCTATAAAACAATCTTTTCATTGAGGGAAAATCATGAGTCTGGCTCGCTCCTCTTCTCCTCAACGACGTCAAAACCAATCCATGAAAAAGGGACCGTACATGGGAGACGACTTTTGATTTGATATATATATAAGGCAGAGGGACGTGATAGAATGTAGCTTGTCGCTTCACCTCGCGGTCTTTGACCAGGTGCTCATCCGGAAGGCATATCTCTCTGCACCAAGCGATAACGATAGTCTTGGGACGCCGAAGACATGGCAGCAAAATGCCTTCCAACGAAAGCTAACAGCAACATCGAAGCCGACGGTGCATGAATCTGTGCCAGCCAGAGTTCTCCCCGCCCTCAGTATTCGTTTCAAATGTCATCTTCAGGGAGGCCGAACCCCCACCACGGATTGGACCCTTGAGCCCGTTCCCAAACTCGCCCTTAGAACAGAATATACTGAAAGTCGAAGTGTTCCCGCCCACGGTGATATTGTACCATCGTTCAGAGACTCGCGCCGGACACCAATGCTCGAATCAATTTCTTTGTGTATGTTCCTTCCCACAATCAGACCTTCAAGGTCCTTCGCCTGCACCTAAAGACGCCATCATCATTGTTTCTGGGGGTGTTCTATATCTTCATATTCTTTCAGTTTCTCCTTTACCATCTCCAGCGCATGTCGCTTGACCAACTCTTTGTCTTCTCGCACGTCCACCTGCAAGACATCCCACTCGAGGTCTTCCTCAGGTTCCTCCAGTGTGGTCATTTGACTGTGGACCATGTTCTCCTTCATGTAGTGGCCGACGCGAGCAGCGACTCTTGCCTGCAAGGTTGACTCGTCGACCTTGAGGTAAACGAAATGGACTTGCACGGACGGGTATTCGTAGTTGGCGACGCGAATGACGTCCCGATATTTGCGTTTCAGGGCGGAGCATGTGACTATAACGGAGTTGGAAGTCTGGAGTTTTTTGATGGCGGCTTCTCGGAGGGTAATCAGCCAATCCCATCGGTCGGCGTCTGTGAGAGGGGTGCCTGCGGCCATCTTTTCTTTGTTGGCAATCGGATGGTACTAGCTTGCATTAGTCAAGAGGGAATGTTCAAAAGACGGGAGCAACGCACGTCATCGCCTTCGATATAGGGTAGTGACAGTTCTGTCGCAAGGTGCTGGGCGACAGTCGTCTTTCCACATCCTGCAGGGCCGGTGATGATCCAGATGTGTTCAAAGTGCTGGTCGGACTCGGGTTGCATGACTCGGGGGTTTATTCTGTAGTTTGGAGAGATAGGACGGTGGGGGTGTCGGAAGGAGTGAGGTCTTGGAGTTCGCTCTGTCGACAACATGGTGGGCGTTCGTTAGAGGCAGTAAACGAGTGATGTCACCAGTGAGGACCAGCGCGCGCAAACGGCGGTTAGACTCGGGGAGCACGCGAGCCGGATGGGTAAAGGCAAACACAGGAACGAGTGCGTGGGGTTGAAAGGTCGTGGAATTGAGAATGAAAGCAACAGGCACGTACTGGGTTGGGAGTCCGGGACAAATATAAATGCGGTTTCACGGGGGTGCGCAGGGTGACAATTGCCGTCAGGATCGACGAAATTGCCCTTTGGGGTGGCGGTGAATCCGTCAAGTGAAGCACTCGTCAAGAGACTCGAGAACGGCAGGAATCAACGACTTCGCACAAAGGTGAATCTTGAACCCAGGGTGACTGTGGCCCGGCTCTGACCCCACACCATTACACCCAGACCGGGCGCGGGCTCGCACGACTGCCGGGTAAATTGCCTGCGATCTTCGATGCTTGACTTGCAGGGACTGAGAGTCGGGCAAATCAGGTCAGCCCATGGCACAGGTACCCGAGATGGCGCCCGCAGCATCGGTGCATGGGCAAGAAATCGACTCGAGATGAGGCTCAAAAGTACGAAGGAGTGGATGGAGCACCAGGAGACCAAGAAGTAGAAACGCCTTGGAGATTTGGTGCTGCGGGGAGGCAGTTGCAGAAAGTCGGCAATTGAGGAAAGAGGCGGACGTCGGATGTGCAAACCCGGAAATAGCCGAGCAGCCATCTCGGACTCAAAAGTCCAAACTGGTGCATTGTCGCAGACTTCCTGAGCCTTGCAGTCACAAAGCACAGGAAGGGCAAGTGTCCCCGAGGTTTTGGTCAGGTGGAGGGAGGATAGAATGAGGCGAGATGCGTGCGAGAGGGGCAATATATCCCGTTGACCTAGTGAGACACATGGTGAAGATGGTTGAGGAGGATCTGAATGGAAAACGGTTCTTTGGAGATGAAGCTTGGCAGCTCTCGGCGACAGACTCTTATTGAATGTTGCAGCTTAGCAACGCAGTTCAATTCTCCATGCCTACTCCGACCAGACAATGACTTTCGTCTTCAACAACAGACAGGTAGGAGCGGATGTCTTGTCCTGCTTCATATTCCTCATAGAACATCTGTCAACATGCCAGTCGGGGAGTAGCCCACGATTCGCGGGCCCCAGGTAAGGCGAGCGGTTTCAGTACACCAGACCAATGTTCAGTTTGTGACTCGGGACGAACAGCAACCTGATGTTCGTGATATCTCTCATTGCTACGCGGCTGGGATCGTCCAGCCCAAGTTACCTGACGACTATGGAGAGCCGGGGCCTACGAAGTCAGATGCGTTCTACTTAGAATGCCATGAACGCGTTTCGAGTATACCGGGAGCTCTTCCCCCGCTGTGGAGGAATGGCTCAAGAAGGACCTGCGTACCGATCTATGTGAGATTTTCGATTCCTGGCACGATCTCAAACTGCCAGGCGAATGCCCAAAACCATGAGAGCGATTCGAAGGGTACACAGAATGGCAGCTAGCCGGAGACTTTGCGAAGGAATATCTTGACGCTGGGGCAGACGGCTTGATCCGCCTGAAAGAGATTTCACCGCGAAGCAGGAACAAAACAAGGCCCGGCCACTTCTTGGAGCGACGCTGGGATATCCTCATCAATAAATAGTGCCAGCGGTACGGTACAGGTGTGAGCTGAGCTCGTAGTTCTTGGCCTTGACAAGTTGGCCTGAAGGCAAATCGTTTTCCTGCCCTCCTGAGACTTGCTAGCATCCAGGGCAAGCTGCCTGGATCCAGATAGGCAAGCAGTGTAAATTTCGAATGAGGCATCGTTTCTCGTTCCCTTTTGCACCTAATGTGTTTGAATGTGGCCGGATAGGTCACATCTCACGGAATCCAACGGGTTAGACGTAGTGCGTGAACAAAAGATCTCCTCCATCTAAGCAGTCAAAATCAATTGTCTGTTTTCAATCCACTGACATTTGGAGGGTGGCGCCACGAGCAGATCTCAGTGTGAAAGACGTTGTGGAAGTGGGAAGGCACTGCAGTCCCCGCCAAGCCGATACGCCAGACCCTTTGGCCCCGGGACTGGATCCTCATCCTTACTCAGTCCTCCTCTTGGCCTTCTTCTGGGGAAGCAGCCATTGAACAGCACTACAGGCTGCGACTTTAGCTCAGCATCGCCTATCGACCCGCCTTCAACAGCTTACTCTGTACAGTTTTCTATCGTCGCCATACTCTGTACGCTTGAACTACATCTTTGAATCCGGCTACCTCTCCTCCTCCTCCTTTGCCATGTCCGCGTTTTTCTTCTCCACACCCGTCGACATAGACATCGTCCTCGAGGATACCGATGATCGGCAGACGGTCGACGTCAAGCTCGACAAGAACAGACGCGAGAAGGCGCCTCTGTATCTAGATGGAGAATCGGTCAAAGGCGCAGTCACAATCAGACCGAAAGATGGGAAAAGGCTGGAGCATACTGGCATCAAGGTTCAATTCATCGGACTGATCGGTATGTCATTCTGGACCGCCTGGGTGATCGGCCGAGGATAATGCCTGACCTGGGTGTACACAGAGATGTTTTTTGATCGCGGAAACCACTACGAGTTCCTGTCGTTAGGACAAGAACTCGCGGCACCCGGCGAGCTGCAACACCCACAAACCTTTCCCTTCAACTTCAAGAACGTCGAGAAGCAGTACGAATCATACAATGGCATCAACGTCAAATTACGCTACTTCGTCAGAGTCACGGTGTCGAGGAGGATGGCCGACGTTATTCGGGAAAAGGATATCTGGGTCTACTCCTATCGGATACCACCGGAGACAAACAGCTCGATCAAGATGGACGTCGGTATCGAAGATTGCTTACACATCGAATTCGAATACTCAAAGAGTAAATACCATCTGAAGGACGTCATTGTCGGCAGGATATATTTCCTGCTCGTCCGGTTGAAGATCAAACACATGGAACTGTCGATTATTCGGAGGGAGACGACAGGTGTTGCGCCTAATCAATATAACGAAAGCGAGACCTTGGTCAGGTTTGAGGTGCGTACCCTTGATTCCGCCTTGCCAGCGACGCTAACCCTTGTCCAGATTATGGATGGCTCGCCGTCAAGAGGTACGTTCGAACTTCCAATTTAGGCGCGGTGGTTGAACGGCGTAAACGATATCGAAACGACGCTCAGACCTCATTAAGCGTCCAAAATGGCCCGAACCCAGATGCTGACATGAACTCCAGGCGAGACCATCCCCATCAGACTCTTCCTTGGAGGCTTCGACCTCACCCCTACCTTCCGAGAGGTCAACAAGAAATATTCGACCAGGTATTACCTCAGTTTAGTCCTGATCGACGAAGGTATGTCTGACCTCTGGTTTCCCTTATCTATCCTTTTCGACAAGAGAGTCATGCAGAGGAGACGACGGCTTCGGCCTGTGCTTTTCTACAATGCATTCTGTCCTCACTTGCCCTGCCTCCACTGCCCGGATCCACCCGATTTGGGGTTTGCATCGGCAATTGAACCCCCCACGCTAGGCTTTGTGTCCGAGCACGCCGAGTGCCCCAAAATTCCCTGCTCAGTCTCACACAAGAAGCATGGAAAACAAGCTCGAGGAAGTCAGAAGTCCCGACACTAACAACTTGCATATAGACGCACGTCGCTACTTCAAACAATCAGAGATCGTGCTCTATCGACAAGCACCAGAAACGGCTCTGCAACTAGCTATCGACCAGCCCGGCATCGGCGGGAAGCTACCTGCGATTACTCCGCCGACACCTGCCTGATTTGGGCGCCTTGTCCGGGAAAAGATTCCATTTTGTGCATCGAAGAAGTGGCCAGACTATACCGTGCGTTCGAGGTACATCCAAGCCACCAAATCGGGCAATGATTTTCCTACGGGGAAGTCCCCAGAGTCATGGTCGAATGATCACCCTCCAGAGCCCCGTTCCGATCAACAGCATCCGAGTGCAGCTGCAGCTCAGACTATTAGGGTGGCTTAACGAATTTGGAAGTTGGGCCAAGTACACTGCATGCCTGTGTGGACTCGCAACACCAATGACCCTGGGCACTTCAAAGGCTCAGCACCTTGAACGTAGGGATTGATCCTCAAGGGGCAGGTCACGCCGTCAGTGCAGCTACTGGTCGTGGCCGGCAGCCATGGAGGTTGGCTTGCACTGCCTTCCGTATTCGAATATAAGCCACGGACGGAAGATATGCGGCTACAGTAGTGGTACTGTGGGACGAACGTGTCTCGACCCACGGGGGCGCTCAACCAAGCAATTCAAATTTCCCACGATTGTTTAGAAGATCGTCGTGTTCTGTCACCTGCGTCTAGATCACCCTCTTGAGCTTTATAGTGGCGAGTGCCTGCGTACAAGACACCTTCCTTCAGCACCATGTCGTTGAGTCCCTCGTTCAAACATCCTCCCGGGAATGCATGCCTCCGTCGAGCAGGTCCGACACGGCCGCCTGGTACTTCCATGTACTTTCACTGCTTCCCTTTCTCTGCTACTCAAGGCCAACAAAGCCCCATCCTTCGGCGGTCACCCTCTGCCACCGCTCCAATGCCTCCTGGATGCCCTGGCCGGGTTCGTCTTCCTGCCACGCCCGCGCCCCTGGGCCATTCAATCGCGGTAGTCCGTGCCAGAACTTCTGCACACGGAGCATCATACCATAGAGGATGCGGAGATGCTCTTTGCCGTCGTCTGGCAGGTCCGGAAGTCGTCGAGCGAGGGTGCTGCTGTGGGTTTGGGTTTGATCTTGGGCCTGGAATGAAGACATCATATTCGCCATCGCGGGACCGTTGCTCCGCAGATCGACAAACTTGGACAGGATGACTTGGAGTTCGACTTGTTGGGGCATTGGTGGTGGTGTGAGGCTCCTTAGGCGCTGGTCTGCCAGGAAGGTCTTGAGAGGATGGACCACGCGGAGCATCAGGTAAGGCGCAGCCGCCGATGCTAACTTATGGGACAGCTTGCCTCCATGCGTGGATGCATTCTCTTGTCCGGCCTTCCCGACCCTCTCGTGCTGCCGTTGCTCCACAAGCTCGAACAAAGCCCTCAGCGCCGCGTAGCAGATTTGCCTCCGCACAGCAAACACGGGTCGGTGAACGCTGCCGGGTCGCACGCGCATCAGATCCTTCAAAGGCTCGCTATCCAGACCATCAGGAATGTCGGAGAACCAGGGCTTCGCAAGGAGAGACGCTTGGAATAGCACGATAGCGTATTGCTTACAGGGATCTTCTTTGATGGCCTCAATGTTCCGGAAGATCGGCACGATAGCCTTGTGTAACGCTTCGAAGTGTTCGATGTCGAAGGTCTCGTCTTCGAGAATCTTTTCCACTCTTTCCTCAGGAGCAGGGGGTTTGGACAGACCGCCGGATTGAAGAATACTCACAGCTATAGAGATGATTTGTGGCGCTAAGGTCTCCAGCTGGGATGAATCCTTCGATGGCTTGCCCTGGCTGACATGCTTCTGCAATGCTTCAAGCAGAACGGCTGCAATGACAGTCGTGTTGCGCCACAGAGGCAACTCGCCGTTCGTTGGAATCCTCGTGTATTTTGTGCTGATCACGGCGGACAGGACAGGGCATGCATCGTGCACAGCTACCGTTTCGATGAAGTTGTCATCATCGGCACATTCCAGTATGAGATCTCGAAATTTGTCGAGGCATGCAGCTGCAAATGCAATGAACGAAGGTCTTTGCACGGACTTGGACAGAGCGGATTTCTTTTGCTGGACCACGACTTGTCCGTTTTGTACGTTCAGGCTCAGAGTCACCAGCCTCAGCAAGAATTCCGAATACTTCGACATGTCGTCTTGGAGCAGAATCTTCAGGATTGCTAGACAGTTACAGATCTCCTTTTGCTCTGGGGCCAGTGTCTTGACATCGCTCGTGTATGGGGGATGAGTGCACCGCATGACTCCTCGCTCAATCGAGTCCATCAAAATCGAAGTTTGGGCCTGGAGATACTTCGAGACCGCCCGTGAGCTGGTTTTGTATGCCTCAACAAGAACGTGAGCATGTGAGCTAAAAGCTTGTTGGTTCGATGACTCGTCACTTTGTCGACCATCCGATTGAGATTCCTGTTGTATATCGGCGGGATGGTAGGCTACCCATAGCCGCACAGCAGGCTGGACTAGCTCTTCACTAAAATTTGCCAGATCACCTACTGCTGACACAACTTTTGATAGATTTGAGAAGGCCAGAAAAGACGTGGAAATAGATTTGGTCTCGAGTATGCTTTTCAAGACGTCCATGATACGCAGCCAGGTTCCGTTGAAGTCGTCATGCTGAGCGATGACATTGAGATTGTCACACACAAGCTGGATGCATCCGTCTGTCAATTGAGCCGCCGACTCCATCCATGATCCTTGATCTGTCCTATCGGCAGCATATTGCAGGATGCAGTATCGAATGGTCTCAAAGGGGCCAAGTCTGAGACTGATAGCCCACGTGCTTGAGCTGAGATGTTCGCTTGAAGCATCAAGCATCTTCAAGAGAACCCTGATCGCTGCGTTGCGCACGTCTGCACGCTCGTCTTGGCACAATTCCACCAGTTCGAGCAGAATGTTGCTCCAAATGCCGCCTGAAGGCAAGACAGGCTGAGATGAGAGTTCTTCGTCTTTGTCGTTCAGGGCTGGCATCGTTCTAACGTCTATGTTGTCGATTTTGGTCAGCACGTGCGACGCGAGACCCCACAGCACAGTTGTACTGGTAAGTGCCACGTTCAGGTCATAGTGCTGAGAGCCGAACTGACGGAGTAGATGGGCAAGATTGGCTAGCGTTGTTGTATCAAGCACTGCGAGGAAGTCAGATGCGATCAGCTGTATAGACCTGAAGGCAATGCGTAAAATCTGAGCCGTCTGCGCATCTTTCTCGGCCTGCTCGATTGTAGCATTGCCCAACTCCGGTTGATTCCTTCCTCTCTTCGAAAACGTGGCGGACAAGATTTCCAGGGCGATAGGCCAACAATTGCTCAGAGATTCCCCGCTGTGACTGAGCATACTTTCTAATGCGTCGAGTAGCCGCTTGTGGATCTCCAGCTCGACCGCGTCATATTTCCCATCTCGAGCATCTTCAAACGAGTCCAACTGCTGCAACAGACATCTCAAGCAGCGAAGCCTGATGGCGTCTGCCTCTTCAGCTGCGAACCGCGAGTCGTCGAGCAGCTTCACGGTTTCGATGGAGATCAAGTCTAGGATGCTGGCTGCCTGTATTCGGTAATTTGCCGCAATCATAGTATCCTGCGATAGGCGGAGTAAACGACCTCCGATCAATATCCACGAGCATGCCTGCTCTGTAGATGAGGCAAAGCGGTATAGATTGATACGTGACAGATCACTTAGCTTGCTGAGGACAAATCCGATCTCCAATTCAAGTGTCTTCGACTTCGTCCACAACCCAGACACGCTTCGGGACGTCTGATGTCCCGGCCGGGGAGCACCCAGTCTGACGGGCGTCGTGGGCGACCCAAGAGTTTGCTCTGACGACTTTGAGTTGACGTCCTCCCCATTCTGCCCGAGTAGACGAAGGAGGGCTTGTACGATCTCAGTGAACGACTCTGCACCAAAACTCCTTGTGCTCTCCAACATTCTCTTCGTTGCGGCTTGGACAGCGGCAATTTCAGTGGCAAGAGTAGTCTGTCCGTCATTGCCTGAAATGCCGATCCTTGGACTCCCCGACTGCGAAGTCGCAGCTATCGTCGTCGGCATTGCAATCAGAGCCTCGACCGTCTGCATGGTTTCGATAAGGATGAACCATGTGTCTCTCTCGAGAGTAGGCCCGAGTGCGATCCCCAGATTCAACAACGCCCGAAGGCAGAGTAGGTGTCGCACATTCAAAGGAGAGCTGTTGCCCTGGAATGTCGGAGTGGGAGGAGGTTCAGTTGGAGACTTTAGTCCGCTGCCGCCATCGTTGGGCTCAACACCCCCCACTCGACTATTTTTCGCATTCTGATAGCTTGCTATGATACTGCTGGCGTTCGTGGGGATGGAAGCTTTAGCCAACGTGGTCAGCAATGCGTCTCGTGGCGTAGACAGCTCGAGGACACCAGAGACTTGGGCTAGCTTTTGCACAGATCGAATCAAGGCATGGTAGAATTCGGAATCCAAAGCAGAGTTGAGAAAGGTTGAGCAAGTCGCAAGCGCGGCGGGCCAGCAAGCCTCGACCATATCAGATGAGATTCGAATCTGAGCAGACAGCCGGTGATTCGCTAATGTTAATGGATTTATGAGACGCTGATATTTTTGAGAGGAAGATACCGGCCTTGTTGGCTTACGGTTAGGTTCATCGTCGGTTCGATCTGTGGCAGAACTGTCTCTGCGGCCGATTTCTGAGTTCTCCCGTTGAGCAGCTCGACTTGGGACACTCAAGGGCATGACAAACTTGGACAACCCGTCACACAATGAGGAAACACAATCTAACACCAAAGTGTAGATATAAGTGCTGGGTATTCCAGGGGCTATGCCCTTGTCGGGTTGATCCATGAGAGGAACACCTATCAGACTCCATTCGGCACTGATACCAGTAGTGCTTGAATCATTGGAGGCTACCGCTGTGATGGCGCCACCAAGGCCCTGGGCCTCGATCGACGCTGCTTCCTCGCTCTTGGGATCGGTTGTCCGCTGAATGGGGACGGTCGACTGGCGTCCGAGGCCAATGAGAGAGGGATCTTCTGCACCAATGCGAACTAATGCAGACATGAGCTGACCAACGAGTTTGACCGGCGCCTTGCCACTGTCGAAGATGGTAAAGGTTTCTCGCAAGACGTTGAAGTCCGCAAACAGACTGCGAAAGAACTCCAAGTAAAGACTCCGTCTCCATGGTGGATTTCCATCTTTCTCCAACGCGCCCACGAGAAGAGGGACAATCTCTGCCAGTTCATGTTGTAAGCTTTCGGCATGGCCTCGAAAGATCAACAGCAGGATTGAAAGCGCTCGGACTGAGATGCAAAAGTTGTCCTTCCTGGCCAAGCTACGTGACAAGCCCCGGAGGAGGTGTTCCGACCATTTTGTCTCGGTATCCCTTTCAGAATCGAGAAGTGAGTCATGGCTCGCTAGGATCGTGTGCAGGGTTTCCAAAAGAAAGGCAGAAGGCAGGGTCTCGATTTTCAGAAACCGGGGCTTTTGCTGATCAAGTAACAGACAAAAGTCTTCGAAGAGGGCGATTGCGTCGGCAGAGAATGCGCTTTGTTGATGACGGTCTGTGGGGAACGAGCCGTCACTTTCACCTGAAGTCCTCGTCCTGTCTTTTTTCCCGCTGTTCTCAAACACAGTGGAAACAAGCTGTTGGAAAGTTGCTGCAGCCGTGTTGCTCACCGCAGCATTCTTGTTAGATTGGAGGACCGCACATAGCTCCAAGATTCGCGCAAGGATCTCGCCTCGTATGTCGTCGGCGTAGAGTTGTAGTAGTGAAGGGAGAGTCTGCAGCACTTTGAGCTGCGGCTCATAGCCTGCTCCTATCGCATCTTGGAAAGCATCAAGCACTTCAGGCAGCCTTGCCCGAGGGACAGCCTTGCTGGCTGTCAACCGCTGTAGACACGCGGTCCCAGTAGTTGCCAATTTCGCATTCTTGGATCTACATGCGAGAATAAAGGGCTCAACAAATTGAGGCTTGCGGCACAGATCGCCGGCCAGCTGAGTCTCGGAAGTCACAGTTATGGCTTTGATGTCGCTGAGGGCTCGTTCGGCAGCCGCGCGGACATCGTTGTATTTTCTCTTAGAGTCCGATATCAAACTCGTCAGCTCAGACTGAAGAAATGCATGCGTCATCCCTGCCACTTCGCCTCATCATGGCGGGAAGCAATCAGAAGAATGAAGATGCCAATGCACTGGACGTGGGATTTAACGGCTGAGCAAGAAGTACAATGCACTTTTGGATATTAAATTGCACAGGCGACTGTTGGAACGGAAAGCGTGTCCTGTCCGAGGAGGGAGTGAATTAGTACGGTGGGCTGTTTGTCCCCGTGGCGTGTGCGTTTACGGCTGATTGGTCCACCCGAACTCACCCAACCCCCTGCCTTGATATCAGTGGAATACCAAGACAGCTTCTTTCCCTTCTCCCCAAATCAGAATGATGTCCGTCAGACATAAAGCTCCAACGGGGCTGCTCCTTGTTCCGGATCCGTGACAGTCTGTGGTCTCTTGAATTTTGGCACCGGAGAACAGCTGTAGTCGGCCCCAGATTCCCGCAACTCGTGTCGAGATGGAGCATTTGCTACACCATCTTTCTCCGCGAACCCTCCGAGCAGAGATCCGGGACGTTGCTCAAAGGCCCCTGGAAGTGACTGACTGGTCTCTGCGCGATAGACTCTACGGGACTTGTCCTCCTGCCGACCCACAGATCCTGTGGCTTGGGCACGACCATGTGCAATCATCCTATCTCCACAGCCCAGACTTCAAGCCTCTGCCGATGACTTTGATGTTTCGAGACTCCTATGGCACTGACTGGGATACAGAGAATACGCTCAGCAGTCATGACATTCATTGCTCTCACCCGTCGCTAAAGGATCTCAGTGTTTCAAATGCAGCTGCGGCCACCGCAGCATATATACAGTCATGGCTCTACTTTGGCCTCCTCGAAGCCATCTGTGGCAGAGCAATATCCGTTTCCTACTTGACCAGATCAGATTATGGCGACCAGCAGAGGATGTACAGTCGAAATCTAGGAGTCCTGCTTGCGACGTGGAGGCGGGGACTGGATGCCGCCGAGAATGACGCCCAGGAAGCGACTCTTCACGAAGCCCGCGATTGCGCCATTCTGGCAAGCACCATTCTGCACTATATCCTCAAGGAACTGGACAAGTCTGGTTTCTCCGAGCTTCGAATGTCGATTCTGAGTGTCGAGCCGTGCCTTTCTGCTCTTCACGAGGCGGTCGTTGCCTTTGTGGAGAGAGAGCTGCGTATGGAAGTCAGGTCATTCGGTGGCATCGATTCAGAGTCATCCGACGTCCCACGACCATATTCAGAAAGTCTCATTGCCAAAGGGTGGTGCCAATTCGTGGTGGCTAGCGCCGAGATCGCAATGTCACCTTCCCTTCTGCGTTGCGTAGTTGCAGCTGACTTCAAAGAGAGCACAAGAGGACACGAAAATTGCACAGCGGAAGAGTGCAGGAGAAATCATGTCGAGCTCTCGACATATAAACCTGTGCATACGGTTCCGGGCTGCCGGTGTGCCTTTGTACGACCGACAATTAAATCTGTCCGGGACATATTGAAGGCGGGCAAAATACCCGTTGTGCAAGTCAGCAGGGACAGCGACACTCTCACATTGGGGGCAGTTGATCTCGACGATGCCAATGCCGATTATATTGCCTTCTCCCACGTCTGGGCGGATGGCCTGGGCAGCAGTACTGAAGTCGGCCTTCCTCGTTGCCAGATCTTGCGGTTGGACGACTTGGCCAGCCAGCGACTAAACTTCGGTAGATGGTTCTGGATTGACAGTCTCCTCGTCCCCTATAAGGAACCATATCGCGGAAAGGCTATTGAAATGATGAAAGCGACGTATCAAAATGCTACAGGAGTCATAGTTCTAGACAGTGGCCTCCGCTCCCTTTCGATATCAGCATCGACCCTTGAACTTGGCTGGGCTGTTTTTGCTTCCGGGTGGTTCGGGCGACTCTGGACTTATCAGGAGGGGTTCCTTCCACCCTGGGTCGACTTGGAGCTACACGACGGACTTTTCGATCTGTACGCCCTGATCCAACGACTTTACAAATCCTACTTCGACCACTCGGCGAGTCCGTTCCCCAATGTGTTCATCCGCGATCTTCTGGCCGTCCTCCAAAAGGCGCGCCCTTTGGATCGCACGGCACGAGCACAACGCGATTCACGGCCAAAGGTTAGACGAGTCGTGGATATCTTCAATGCCTTCACCAGGAGAAGGACCAGTCGCCCTGATGATCAACTTCTCATCATGGGTTTGCTACTCGACATCGAGGTTCGCGGGCTTATGAAAAAGGAGGGTGCTCACAGATGGATTCATTTCTACCTCAGCCTCGGAGAGATCCCCTGGACCGTTGTATTCGATAGTCGGCCAAAAATGGAGAATTATCCGTTTCGATGGGCTCCTGCTAGTTGGATCAGCCCTGGACGGGACGTCTGGCTCCATTACGACGATGAAATGGGCACAATATCTGATCAAGGCTTAAAGGTCAGGCTCTGTGTCTTGTCTCTGAAGCAAGCCCATCATACCGACATGTCTGCGCTTTTCCTCGACGTGGGTGAACTCCAGTATGAGCTGAGTCGAACAAGCCCTAGTCCATCTCTGCAGATGGACAAGTTCAACATAGTGTTCGTGCGTTACTTCAAGCACGAATCGCCGCAGGAGAGCCTCGCGCAGAACAGCCGCATGTTGCTAGACGTTGGCTTGGGATTGTCAGAAGACTCCAGCGACCACCCGCTGCAGTACGACTTTTCTCCCGGTTGGGAGATCCACCTCATGACGGAACAAAGAGACTACAATCCGGCGTCTATCGAAAGCGTCCAAGCAGAATGGGTGATGAGAGACATCTGGCTCACATAGATCCTGCGAGCTGCCTCGAAGGACCCAAGTCTGGGGATGGATCAGACTCATATAGCTCAAGCCAACAAGCAGGTTTGGAAAAGACGAGGTCCAAAGGGACATTGGAGTCATCCTGCCAGAACTCGGTTCTTGGGAGCAAATCGTGGTGGAAGGAGAATGTTGCGCGACTGTCTCGTCTTGATGGGCGGCTTCCAATTCCGGGGCTGCTTACGGAGGACGAAGTCTTATTCATCGAAATCGATACCAAGCAAGGCAACACAATGCAGCACACCTATCTTGGACTATCGAGCATAGATCGACCTCTGTTCCGCAAGATGAATACTACGAGGATCTCGCCATCGCGTCTCTTACCTTCCTCTCAACATCCTCGCCAGCACGCTGCCTAATCATCCTGACGATCCAATCTTGCTGTCTGTTGGGCAGCATCGTCAGTCGCTCCATGTAACTTCTCAGTGCTTGAGGATCTAAATGCTTGTCCTGCAAGTCCGTTAGACCTGTAGTGAGGAGCCAACGCTGGAGACGTTGCGGATCTGAGAACTCCTGATCTTGTGCGGATGCCGCGGGAACTTGGGGATTGGTGGATGGTGCTTGGTGAATGGTGGCTCGTTGCGAGGATTGCCGGGAACCCTGGACCGGCGATGCCACATGGAGGGAATCCAGGGTGTCATCCTCGTCCTCGGAATCTACATGTCGAAGGATCCCTCGACTGACAGGTAACGAGCGTCGCTGCGTCGGCTCTCGGGACTCATCATCATCTTCGTCTACATCTTCGACCATGGCTGCGTGCCGTAGGTGAGGTAGAGGTACACTTGTAGGTGGCGTGTCCGAGTCGGGAATACTCTCCAATTCGGGCATACTATCGGCGTGGTCATCATCCTGAGTAGAATTTTCACTGTCCGCCTGGACGTAGTAATCCCACCCACCAGCGAGTCCCAGTCCAGCGGGGGTGACGCCCTCACCCAGATCTTGGCCCTCTGCGTCCTCGATCTGCATCTGCAAAAACTCCTCGATCATCTCAGGAGGGATATCCCCACCAAGTTGTTCTTGAAGTCCCCTGAGTGCGGCTTGTCCTTCGGACTCGCCGAGAGCGTCGGTCGCGGTGGCAGGGGCGTTGAACCAGTTCATTATGCGGGTGAGGAGACTTCCTGCTGTGCCGGCGGTGGCACCTGCGGCATTGAAGATGGTTTGCATTGTTGCGTCCGCTCCCCGTGGACCAGAACCGGGTGCGCGAGCGACGAAGTCGGATTGTGAGTCTGGTGGAGGGAGGACATCGGAGGACGAGGTAGGCATAGTGGTGAATTTGCGTGGGAGGAGAGCAATCAAAGCCGGAATCTCGAGCAGCATGATATGTCGGGCTTCCTCGAGCGAGATTTCCAGCTTGGGCGCTTCCGGAGCTGCGGAGATAGCGTCCGCGTAATGTGGGAGAGTTTCTGCGACCTCGCCGAGAAGGCTGATCGTTTCAGGGGTGTTCCACAGGTCTTTTGCACGGCTGACGTAAAGTTGGGTGTAGAGTTTCTCTGCGTCAGTGGTGGGAAGTTTTGCCCACAGAGCCTTAGGCACGGGGGAGATGTCGAGCACGGACGCTAGGGCGGAGAGAATGTATGGATACTTGTGCATTGCGATGGCCAAGTGAATGCGAGCATCCCGGGGTTTGCCAGAACGCAAGTATGCCAGAGCCAACGAGATTTGGATGTTGGGCAGGAAATCCCAAGCCTGGCCATACGCATCGTCTGAGCACAGCGCAATGAGTTGAGCATGCTGACGGCCTCGGAGGGCGAGTTGATCAATCATCAGAGTAACACCATAGGGATCTGTTAGTGGGTCGAGCTGAAGAAGAATCTTTGCCCATTCGAATGCAGTCCGCCACGTGCCCCTCATTTCGAGGTTCTTAATGTGTCGCCAGATTGCGAGGTAAAGTTCCCGGTTGGCGGGTTTGTTGAAAGATACACGGGCAATACCGCTGCGCAAAGCAGCCGGGAATGTGCTGTGTACCGACTTGCCAAACGAGAATAATGCTCGCTCGACCAGATCCCCGGACACAGCGTGGTCGCCCTGGTGTTTGGCGATTTCTGAGACTTGTAGCAGCGTAGCAATGTGGTAAGGATACATTGACAGCAGGCCGATCATCCGCTGAGGATCCATCATTTCAACTGCCATCCGGAAGTGTCCTTGTGTCTCGCGGTAGACGTCGTTGTGCATAATGTTGTATCGCTTTTCGTTGGTTTCCATGGATTCGGGATTGGGTTTCACAAATTCCATGCTCAACCCACCACTATTAGCAAGGGGCCATTCCTCTTTCCCCTGGACGAAGACGTTTCGCCTATGCGCCAGAGCTCCCAGTTCCTTGCCTCTACTCGCGGTAGAATATCTTCCAGTGAGCGCAGTGGCTAGATCAACACCGCCTTGTTGATTCTGTTCGCGGCGGCGCGGATTGCGGGGAGATGAGCGGGAATCTTGACCTTCCAAGGCGATACTGCCGAAAAGACTCTTCATTTCATTGACCGGGTTCAGATTGTGCGAATCGACTGCAAGGAGTTTTGTGGCTCTTGATTCCCAGCTTGGTGTGTTTGTAGTATCAGACAGCGCAGCCTGCCTTCGGCCACCTTGTGCGGCCAAGGCCTCGAGTGCGCGATCAACCTCGTCCCCAGACTCTTCCTTCTGTTCGTCGGCTTCCTCGGCCTTATTCTTGCCCTTCTTCTTTGATTTCTTCTTTTTCTTCTTTGATTTGGCGGGAGGAGGTGGCGAGGGATCTGAAGGCGGCTTGTTTTCGGACTTCGCGGGGGTTTCTGATTGCACTATCGAGTGTGCGTTATCCTCATCTGATTCTCCTTCGTCTTCGACACCATCCAGCATATCAAAGGCGTTCTTTGGCCGAGACGGCGCAGAGAGGGGTTCTGCGACATCGTCGTCCTCCTCTGACTCCTCAGCCTCCTCATAGGCCTTCCTGGCGGCTTCGACATGTCTTTGCAACTCCTGCTCCCGCTGCAGTTTACGCAGCGCTCGGGAAGACATGGTGACAATCCCTGAGGGTGCGGAGAGAGTGTGATGGAGGGCAAAGTCGTGGCGCTCGCAGACCAGAAGCGAATTTGCAATGAGCAGCAAATAACTTTGTCCATCTGAAGGACCTGCGGGCAGTTGACAGTGACGTTCGCCAAGACACGGATCTTCAGCCAACTCTCCGATTGGCTCGTTGGGATCTCATCTCAGCCTCGTCGTGTCCAGATGATGATCGTCAGGGCGTCGTCAATTGCACAAATCCACCATTCATTAGTTCGACAACTCAACCCCTTCTCGATGCCGTCGTCCTGATATCCATCTCCTCCGCTCCTTTGACCGCCCTCTCCAATGCGTCGAGCCGCTCTCTCCGCCCTTCGCTCGGCCCGGCTCTCTGCGCTTCGCAAGATCATCACCAAGTCATCCTCATCCACCCTGACAGCTCCGAACCGTGCCTTAGCCTCCCGCGCCAATGTCCACACATCCTCCCTCATTCGCAAATATAGTACGTTCCGACCGCCGCCCCAGTCTTCTATGCGAGTCCCCAGGATACCCCTCCTCTTTGTCGGATCCCTAGGCGCCATTGGGGCATGGTATGCTTACAGAGGTGATGGTCCAGACCATCTTCTTAAAGCCCAACCCTCCTCGGTCTCCGCTCAGCCTACGAGGAGTTTGAGTACGACGCCAGACACTGCTTCTGCGGCTGCAGAAATTGCGGATCCCACCCCAGTCACAGCGGGTCACGAGCCCTATCGGAAAGCATTGGTGGTAGATAACGACCAGTTCTTCACTGGCAGTATCGTCGGAGAAGGTCCGTTAGCCAAGGACACTGATGACTACGGTCGGAAAGTCCTAGAGATGATGACACCGGAACAAGCCACCGAAAGACTGCGGAAAAATGAACAATCGTTCCTGGTAGGTCGAGGCCGTGGCGTGGTTCGCTATGACATGGTCCAACTGCCCAGCAATGACCCCATCGAAGACGACCACGCAGAGAAGATCGTGGAGGTGCCCAACACCGTCGCCGCGACGTCAGGTACCGCGACATCATCTGACTGGATGTTCTGGGGTGTCTTCGACGGCCACTCCGGCTGGACCACCTCGGCCAAACTGCGTCAAGTCCTCATCTCCTTCGCCGCGCGCGAACTCAACCGCACATACAAAGCCGCATTGACGGACGCAAAATCACCCTTTCCTTCTCCCGCGGCCATCGATGCAGCCCTCAAGTCGGCATTTGTGAAATTAGACAATGAAATCTGTCTTGACAGCGTCAGCAAATTGAGCAAAAACCCTAGCAAACGCCTCGCGGCGGAGATCCTCGCTCCTGCTCTCTCCGGCTCCTGCGCCCTGTTGTCCTTTTACGACTCCCAGTCCAAAACCCTCCGCGTGGCATGCACCGGGGACTCCCGCGCTGTTCTGGGCCGCCGCAACCCCTCAACAGGAAAGTGGTTCGCAACACCCCTCTCCGAAGACCAGACCGGCTCAAACCCCAATGAAGAAGCCCGCATGCGTGCTGAACACCCCGGCGAGGCCTTCGTCATCCGCGCGGGCCGCGTGCTAGGAAATCTAGAACCCACCCGCGCCTTTGGAGACGCATTCTACAAATGGTCACGAGATACACAAGAACGGATCAAGAAGAACTTCTTCGGGCGGACACCGCATAATCTACTGAAGACCCCACCCTATGTTACGGCCGAGCCAGTCGTCACTTCGACGTTAATCGAACCCTCCAGGGGTGATTTCCTCGTAATGGCCACCGACGGGCTATGGGAGATGCTAACGAACGAAGAAGTCGTCGGGCTAGTGGGCCAATGGATCGAACACCAGAATAGCCTAGCGTCCAACAGCTCTGGCGCTTCTGCAAACAGTACATCCGCCTGGCTCACCAGTTGGTTCAAATCCTCCAATTCGAGTAGTCTGCCGGTCGAAAAGGGCGGAAACATGGATAAAACAGGCCGCATCGACAACTCGCATAACCAGGCGAACGCCAATGAGAAGAACGGTGGCAAGAACGCTGGGCCGGAGAAGCCACTTCGCCAGCAGCAGTGGGATACGCCCTCCGCATCATCCCGGTTTGTGGTTGAGGACAAGAATTGCGCGACGCACTTGGTCAGAAATGCGCTGGGAGGGAAGGATAAAGACATGGTGTGTGCGCTTTTGACGCTGCCGAGCCCGTACTCGAGACGGTATCGGGACGATTTGACTGTGCAGGTCATTTTCTTTGGAGAGGGGGAGCAGGCGGACGGACGCGTGCTCGTCAACGAGGAGGCCAGCGCGGTGGTCCGGAAGGACAGTGCCAGCGGGGAGGGATTGAAGGCGAAGTTGTAAGCAAGAGAAGTGTGTTCCCTACGACGAGCGAGTACAGAGTGGGTGAGGAACACCCTTACTCGGTATTGCATGTGCTCCCTCCTCTCAAACTCGAAGGTTGGCGAGCAACAACCTCTACGTTTGTTTCAAGTTTGCTCAACAAGCGTGCCGTGAAATTAGATTGTTACGTTCAATCCGCATCTGTGTTCTTAGCTTAGAGAGAAACAATACCAATGCAGCGTTTCGAGACTGCTTCGGGGGTTGAGCAATTATTCTAGAACCTGTACGGGCCAGAAGGCAGGTTCGGAGCGAACCGGCCTCAGCAGCACGAGCATCCCAGACGAAGTTGTGGCCCAGCACCAAGTGGACAGTGTCTAAGCAGCACATTCTCGGAAGTGCTACGCCGCACTTCCTCGGTAGATCTCTACCGTGGCGAGAAATACCATCATATCACACAGTTGGTTCCTCTGGGAAATCATTCCTAGCCCTCCTTTGGAGGTCAGATCTTGGAACAAAGCGCATCCCCCTTTTGCTCATTGGTTGGACCCATACTCTGCTGAAGGTCTTATCCATGATACCCCCAGTTGAACGCGTCCTCAATCTCGCAGAGCCTGGACCACGCGATTGTGTCAGTGGCCTGCCTGCCTGTGCCCGCCACATTGCTAGTAGAATGCAACCGGAAACTTCGATTTACCACCCTGGAAGCCTTGTTAATTTCCCTTCTCCCCTTTTAGCTTTGCCATCTTTGCCCTCAAAGGAGGCAAGCGCTTGTTGATCCCTAGCAGGCGGGCCAGTAAAGGGCGCTGCACAAGTTGAGTGCCCGTGATAGTGATGAGATAAAGAACAAGCGCTGTAGCCATATCGGTGCGGATAATGGCAAAGGTAAAAAATGCAGGCATCGCGAGCAGACCGTAGCTGATGGTTTTGGAAAACCGGTCCCACCGTTCTTGCCTCGAGTTAGTGGAAGCAGGCGTTGGTCGTGTGAGGGCTCCCTTCACCCTCAACCACACACTCAAGGTGGACAAAGTACCATAAGCAACGGGGAGGATATATAGCGGATCTCCCGAAACCAGACTGGGAATCCAAAACAGAGATTCAGTTTCGAAGCCTGGCTCGATGTGTCCAAGTTGAGCGTCGACGTTGCTGGTGGCCCTTCCGAAGAAATTGTAGATGAGTGAGACGATATCTCGCTCATCGCCCGCCATGCGTCTGATGCAATTCATGCTCAGAACCCACAATGGAATAAACGAAATGGCCAGCACAGGCTCAACCCAGGCGGATAGATATTTGGTGTGCTTTTGTATGGCTTTCCTTCGAGCTTTCAGCTGTTCGACCACCCATGCTTCTGCTTTCTTCGCATCTGCTTCCTGTCCTCCTGGGTACTTAATCCTTGCTGTTTCTTGATATGCATTTCGCCAGGCTGATGTAAGTTGCATGGCAGTCTCTCTCGGTCTTCTGGCGCGTTGTGTCAAATACTGGATAGGTATCCAACACGTTCGGATCAAGGTGGCGCCCAAGGGAATGGTGAGATACCATGGCAGGCCGGTCTGCGTGTGTAGTTCTTGAAAGCCCCAGTGAATGGCTTGGGAAGCCGGTTCAAGCAAGTCGAGCAGAAACTCATTGGGCCTCGAGGAATGGAAGCTGCGCGCGAGATATAACTTGTATCGAAGGTCCTGACTGGGACATCGTGAAGGGTAAATGATTCTTGCAGATCGCAGGCATCGTAGAGAGCCACTAGAGAGCATAGTCAGCTAAAGGCACTTGAAGGAGATTCCGCTGAATTGGTCTCGGCCGCGATGCTCGCTGGCAGAGAAAAGTGTCAATCGCGTCTCCGATGCGCCGACGCGAGCCATGTGCGGTGGCCGTCAGGGTGGTGGTGCTGTGGGGGGACTATGAAACTGTTAGGTGGGCAGTGTGCATGGCCAAACGCTGCGTCACCGTTGGCTGATGCGCAAACTGATACCTGGCACCCTTTCGACGGACATTCGATCTTTAGCTCTCGGAGGCAGCAGCTTACCTGTTCGCGTTTCTTCTCTCCTCCTGGACCAACAGTATCGGAAGTATGAGCCTCGTTGTCTTTAGGGTCCTTCTCCAGAACTGGCAATGGCCACCTCAAGCATCGTGGCTCTTTTGGCGGTAGTTCCACTTTTGCCTTTCATACTTATCTTGCTGGTTCAGCTGTGCCTGCGCGCTATCGGCTGGCACCTACAGGCAAATGCTAGAGAGAGGAAAGCCGCAATCGTTACACGTGTCGAGGCCGAGAGAGCAGGCGTCACAGAAGATCGACATTCAGAGGAAGCGGATGACGGGTGGGAAAAGATCGAGAAGACTGGAACAGCCGAGAATGGCAAACCTCTTCTTCTAGATGACTGGAAAGGCGTTGTCGGCTTTTTCCATCCCTTCTGGTGAGTCTCGTCGCCCGTTAACTGAGGCCAGGCAGGATCTGACTTCTGCAGCAATGCTGGCGGAGGAGGTGAAAGAGTGCTCTGGGCTGCCATAGCCGCAACTCAGAGACGGTGGCCCAATGCCATATGCGCCGTCTATACAGGTGACCACGACATCGAGAGAGGGGCAGTGGTCACGGCTGTCAGGAAGCGCTTCGACATCGCTCTTCAAGAGCAGTCTTTAGTCTTCCTATACCTATCGAAGCGCGATTTTGTTCTTGCCAGCAACTACCCCTACGTTACGTTGTTGGGCCAGTCGTTGGGATCTTTGATCTTAGCATATGACGCCTTTCAGCTACTGGTTCCGGACATCTTCATCGACACTATGGGCTATGCGTTTGCCCTTGCCTTCTGCAGATACCTATTTCCGAAAGTGCCGACGGGCGCCTACGTTCATTATCCTACCATCTCAACCGACATGCTTGAGAGCCTTGATGACACGACTGGTGATAGGGGCATTCACTCCGGTGCCGGGAGGGGTCTGAAGGGAACAGTGAAGAGGTACTACTGGCACGCATTTGCGAAGCTGTATGGCTTTGTAGGCCGACAAATCGATGTTGTTATGTGCAACTCTACCTGGACACAAGGTCATATACGACAACTCTGGAAACCCAAAAGAGCATCTCCATCTTTCGCCACCATCGTCTACCCACCTTGCCCTGTAGAGGAACTAGAAAAGAAGATCCAGTTAACCCCGGAAGATGAGAAGCAGCGAGAAAATATTGTTCTGTATATCGCCCAGTTTCGGCCGGAGAAAAACCATTCTCTTATCCTTCGAGCTTTCGCCAAATTCTACCATGCGGCAAATGACAAGCCTAAACTGGTTTTAATCGGATCCGTCAGAAGCAACACGCCAGACGAGAAGCACGTTTACAACCTCCGCCTCGAGGCACGAGAGCTCAAGATCCAGGACGCCACGACTTTCATCTGTGACGCCCCTTTCTCGGTGATCCTCGACTACCTGAGGAAATCCAGTATCGGTACAAATGGGATGTACGCTGAGCATTTTGGAATCGGAAATGTCGAGGGACTAGCAGCGGGACTGGTCCCGGTGGTGCATAACAGCGGCGGGCCCAAGCTGGACATCGTGGTGCCTTTCCAGGGTCTACCCATCGGCTTTCTAGCCGAAACCGCTGATGAGTATGCTGCTGCATTTGCTCGCGTGGCAGCAATGAGCGCACAAGAGAGGCTTGCAATGAGATTGAGAGGTCGAGCCAGTACGAAGCGATTCAGCGAGGAAGCTTTTGCCGGGAAATGGGTGGCAGAAATGGAGACCTTGGTCGGGCTGCAGAAGTTCGGAGGAGTCAAGCTCGTTTCTCACCTGGAGAAGACTGATGTCCTATGATTGCTACAACAATGATACCCTGTTGGCTCTTTGCCAGATCTCTTGCTGAACAATGATTTATTTTCGTTGAATGCGAACCTGCCGAGAACCCGTCTGACCTTCTCCATCAGGACATGCTGGCTGAATGCTCCGAGGATTCTCCGACCGCTCTTCGCCACAGCCTCTCAGCCTTACCTTTGAGTTGCCTCAAGGTCGCAACTCAGGTCTTTGGTCACTTTTGCTCTTTGACAAGCCTCCACGCCCAGAACACCCTTGTTCATATAGACCGCCCGGCCCTCACGCGAGAAAACAGACTTCCTTTTCTCTTTTCCCTCAGCACTTTAAGTTATCCTGCGGTCATCCATCATGTCGCTCTGTCTCAATCGCCTCCAGGAAGAAAGGTACGGATCGCAGAGTGGCCGCCTAGTTGCAGTCGCTGAAAATGGCTTACAGGAAGCAATGGCGGAAAGACCATCCCTTCGGCTTTTTCGCCAAACCCGTAAGGGGTGCAAATGGTGTGATTGACCTCAAGAACTGGGAAGTCGGCATACCAGGAAGAGAGAAGACAATCTGGGAAGGGGGGTTGTTCAAGTTGAACCTCACCTTTCCGGATGAATACCCTACCAAACCTCCAAAATGTACGACACGTCACATGCGCCTCTGAGAATGGAGAGCTGACCCATCCTAGGCAAATTCACTCCTCCGCTATTCCACCCTAACGTCTACCCATCCGGCACCGTCTGTCTCTCGATCCTGAACGAAGAGGAAGGTTGGAAACCGGCAATCACTATCAAGCAGATCCTCTTGGGCATCCAAGATCTCCTCAACGACCCCAACCCGGAATCGCCTGCACAGGCTGATGCATACAACCTGTTCAAGAAGGACCGGGCCGCATATGAGAAAAAGATAAAGAGTGTCGTCAAGGAAAACCCCGCACCTTGAGATTGCAGGGCCATACCGAAGTGGGTTTGCGACAAGCATTAGTGAGAGAATGATGAACTGGCACGCAGTCGACAAGCGATATTGCGACCAATGATGAGCATGTGGATTTCAAGCGCGGCGTCTGGCAACGGACGTGAATCACAGTAGCAGTTTACAGGCGGGGATATTGTGGAAGATTCGGGCTAGAGGCTATGAAGAGTGCAGTTTGAGATGGAGTTAGCAGGAGGGCAGAGGGACAGGAGCCACGGTCTACACTCCACGTGTTACTTTTCGTCAGCCGGAAGATGAGCCTTTTTCTCAAAGGCTTTGCTTCTGTGGATTCGTGCTTGGTTGGGCATTCCTGCATGGGTAAAGACCACAGGTCGATCTTGCCTCTGGGGTGTTTTGAAGGAGTCCGATCGTGACCCCCACGCTAAGGGACCAGCCACGCTCGAGGGGCTGAACAAGAAAGTGCGGGGACGGATATATGCATCTCATGATAGGCATTCGGTCAGGTCCAGCGCGAGTCGAAGAACCAACAGGCGTTTCTTCCCACCACTAATCTTCGGCTTCTTATGTGATACTCGTAATAAGGGGAGGTCGCGTGCCGAAAATCGGGCTCCTCCTCCCTCGGGATGCGCGGCCGGCCAGGCACGAAAACCCCAATTCTTCTTGCACGTTGCTCGAATTCAAATTACAGCACCACTCACTGGCGGGTACAGTGAATGGCGAAGTAAAGAGGGGTTGAACCTTACTTAATGGCCCTTCAGATCCGCTGCTTGTCATGGCTAGCCTCATCACTTTGTCTCTTATCTTTTCCCGTAGTCAAAGTGAGGTCCGGTGGGAAGTCAAGGTGAGGGCTGAGCCAAAGTGCGTCTCAACCAAATCGTCGACAGAGAGCACAGTCGACGAAGGTTCAACCGAGACGTCTGCAATCCCGAGGAATTTTGTCATAGTCAGATTGTCGAGTGGGAAGTCTCGTCAACTAAAAAGTCAGCAGTGTTCACTCATGTGAGCAGCCCGATATTTTCAGCCCTCATATTGAGTCATCCCACGCTCATCTTTTTGCCTCGAAATTTTGGGCCCGAGCGTGGAACTGCTTTTTATTTCCTCCCACGCCCACGCCGCCACACTCCTTTCACCTCTTGCATACCTCTTCACACCCTTCCTCCTGTTGCAAGACCGAGCAAGCAGAACGTCGTGGGCAGCAGCGTGGGAAATCGTGGGCAGTCATGTGTGGAATCTTCGCCTGCCACGGGTGAGTGATGCACTTCGTTCCTGGATCCCGAGCCCTGTCCGAGATCGGCGCATTCTCAAAAAGTACGACCTACTGACTCAAATTGCTCCCAGTCATCCGTCGATTGCAGCCTTCAAGACCACTGCTCTTCAGTGCGTCAAATGCCTGCGACATCGTGGCCCTGACTGGTCTGGAAACTGGTCTGGGAATAACACCATCCTCTGCCATGAACGCCTCAGTATAGTGGGAGTGGACAGCGGGGCGCAACCTCTGGTCAATGATGAAGGGACAATTGCCTTGGCCGTCAATGGCGAAATCTACAACCACAGAATCCTACGCAAGCAGTTGAAGGTCCCCTACAGCTTCAAGACCAACAGCGATTGTGAAGTCATAATTCCTCTGTACCAGGAATATGACACAGATGCTCCCAAGCACTTGGATGGCATGTTTTCCTTTGTTCTCTATGACAAAGACCAAGATCGCACAATCGCCGCACGGGATCCCATCGGCATCACCTCCTTCTATCTTGGTCGATCGAGCCAGACCCCGGGCGCAGTCTTTTTTGCTTCCGAGTTGAAAGCCCTTGCCCCGGTGTGCGACAACATCATCTCATTCCCCCCCGGCCACGTCTATGACTCTAAAACGGACAAACTCACGCGATATTTTGAGCCGACATGGTGGGATCCCGCCAGAGTCCCCTCCACGCCTGTGGACTATAAGCTGATAAGAAAGACGCTGGAGAAGTCGGTGCTCAAGCGGCTGATGGCTGAAGTGCCTTATGGTGTGCTGCTGTCTGGCGGCCTCGACTCGAGCTTGACGGCCTCGATCGCGCAACGGGAGTCTTTGCGTCAGCAAACGATTCTCAAGCGTCGGAGCCAAACCAATGGCGTCAATGGCCATGTCAACGGCGAGGTCAACGGCGAACCAAATGGATACCACACACCTGAGACCGGTACCAAACTCGTGGGTATCGATGACGATGATGAGCTGTCAACAGTAACTTTCCTCCCTCAGTTGCACTCATTCTCCATCGGTCTGCCAGATGCGCCCGACACCAAGGCAGCAATTGAAGTCGCCAAATTCCTGGGAACCAAGCACCACGACTTTACGTTTACCATTCAAGAAGGACTTGACGCACTATCAGACGTCATCTATCACCTTGAAACCTACGACGTCACAACCATTCGTGCATCTACACCTATGTACCTGCTGTCAAGGAAAATCAAGGCATTGGGCGTTAAGATGGTCCTGAGCGGCGAAGGTAGCGACGAGATCTTTGGAGGTTATTTGTACTTCCACGCCGCTCCAAACAAGGAGGAGTTCCACAAAGAGACCATCAGAAGAGTCAAGAACCTCCACCTGGCCGACTGTCTGCGCGCGAACAAATCCACATCGGCGTGGGGTGTCGAAGCTCGAGTCCCGTTCTTGGACAAGCAATTTCTCGAAGTCTCGATGAACATTGATCCGGCAGAGAAGATGATCACCAATGGCCGAATTGAGAAGTACATCCTGCGGAAGGCGTTTGACACCTCCGACGAACCTGATACCAAGCCCTACCTGCCGGACCATATCTTGTGGCGTCAGAAGGAGCAATTCAGCGATGGCGTGGGTTACGGCTGGATCGATGCGCTGAAGGATCACGCTGAGATAAACGTGACGGATGAGATGATGGCAAACCCTAAGGATGAATGGCGCGATGATGTACCGACTAGCAAGGAGGCGTACTGGTATCGGCTGATGTTTGATCAACATTTCCCGCCATACTGTGCATCGACCGTTATGAGGTGGACACCAACCTGGTCCAAACAGTCGGATCCCAGCGGACGAGCCATTGCCACTCATGTCGCGAGGTATTCGGAAGACGAAGCCGGCTCATGAGCATAGCTAGCGTACCGTGCGCAAGTTCGTTGTTGGCGGCATTGGCTGGAGTTGGCTGGATTAGTGAGGAGGATACTTGAGAACTGTCTTTGGCAGACGAACTCTGATGAAGTTGGGATACACCGCGGGAGGATTATATGCTGTTCCACATCTGACCAAGCTGTGAAAAGCATTCAATGGGCTCTCTAAAAGCTATATTCTGGCTGACTTGTTATCGTCCTCAAGAATAATTCATGGTACATACATAGTGCAATGCGAATGAGTAAATACTGTGTACCGCACCCCTGAGAATGCCCCGTACCGAAGGGCAACTCGCCCGAAGACGGAGGCCACCTCCCTTGAAGTCTGCCTGTGATTGGCCAATGCAGCTGCTGCGACTGCTGCCAAACAACTCCGAACCGTTTTCTTCCCAGCTCCAAACTTCACTTGAGAGTCTGTTGCTGTTTCGCTTTCTCAATCGCTCCCCCTCCTCGGTACCGTCTACCTACATTGCTCCTTAGACCTCGCACTCCAGATCGCCCATCATGCCTGGCATTCCGGTTCCTTTCAGCGACATCGCTAAGCCCGCCAACGATGTGAGATGCCCAGTCGAGTCCATCCGACTTGGACGGGATTCTCCTGCTAACATGGCAACTTTCTCTGCAGCTCCTCAACAAGGATTTCTACCATACTACCGCCGCCAACCTCGAGGTCAAGTCCAAGGCACCAAACGGCGTAGTGTAAGAAGCTTCTCCACGCCTCGAGATTGAACCAGTGTCTGATCCAAAGCGTGTTGTTGCAGCTTCAACGTCAAGGGCAAATCCGCGCACGATGGTCCCATCTCTGGCTCGGTGAGCACCACGATCACAAGAGACCAATTAAGAATATCACATGTTAACGGCCAGGGAAAGATCGAAGGGAAATACACCGACAAGGCAACTGGTAAGACGCCCTTTGCTCAATCGTCCGGATCAACTCCGAGGTGCTGACGAGTATTGACAGGTCTCGCCCTCACTCAAACCTGGACCACCTCCAACAGCCTCGACACCAAACTCGAACTTGAAGACAACATCACCAAGGGCCTCAAAGCCGAAGTCCTGACAAACTATCTGCCTGCGAAGTCCACTTATGGCGGCAAGCTGAACCTCTTCTACAAGCAACCAAACATCCACACCCGCCTGTTCACCGACCTGTTCAAGGGCCCCACCGCCAGTTTCGATGTCACGCTCGGGCATGAGGGATTCCTCATCGGTGCAGAGGGCGGATATGACGTTGGCAAGGCCGCAATCACCAAGTACGCGCTTGCCGCGGGATACTCGCAGGGGTCATATGCGGCCGCCATCACGGCGACGAACAACCTGACCGTCTTCGCCGCGAGTTACTACCACAAGGTCAACACCGAAGTCGAGGCAGGTGCAAAGGCGACTTGGGACAGCACGTCCGGAAGCAATGTCGGTTTGGAGGTTGCGACCAAGTATAAGCTTGATCCCAGCTCTTTCGCAAAGGTAAGCCGCAAACAAAACCACCTCGCTCCGCCTTTCATGCAATGCAAGTACTGATGCAGATACGTGTGCATATAGGCCAAGATCAACGACCGTGGCATCGCCGCTCTGGCATACAATGTTAAGCTCGGCACCGGCGTAACTCTCGGCCTAGGCGCATCGCTCGACACGCAGAACCTCAACCAGGCGGCTCACAAGGTTGGGGCAAGCTTCACATTCGAGGGATAGATCACCAGTCTGAAGATACCCTGGGAGTGATTTGGTGCGATATGTGAGCGCGTGAGCGAAGGGTGGTGTCCACTTGTCAATTCGCATCGCATCAAGAAACCCATCCATGTAGAATGTAGTTGGCAGAAGGGGAGAGCACAACTCCGTGCCGTTTGCATGTACAGAAGACCCTTCAAAGCTAGAGCGAACTAAGCATGGAGCGCGACAGAAATTTCCAGCCTGATTGCTTTGTCTTCCACTTATAACCCATCCTATGTCTTCGGGAGGGAATTCTTTTGATGGGCAAGCGTGATTTTGGCGACCGAGGCGAGGAAGCCTTGTAAAAGCTATTCAATCTAGATATGGAGTACACTTCGAACGTGTTGGGTCAAGTCTGTCTGTTGGATCTATACCAACGACGGATTGATTCGCTGCCTCTCATGTATGTCTTGTCTGTCTCTATGCCCTTCGTTCTGCACACCAGGCGTAAAGCTGCTCAGGTCCCGGGTTTTGCATGCAGTCGACCGAGTCTGCGGAAGGGCCGCATCACCACCAGCAGAGGGTGTATTGCTAACCTTTCGTCCACTCGTTCTTCACAGAATCCCTTCTACTACCGTCTGCGCGAGTCAAGCCGCCCCCACGGGGGGTGCTGGCCATCTTTAAGATGAGAGTGCCGACGCCAACACTCAGGGCGATGATGCCGCTGACAACAATGAACCTGGCCCAGAAGTTATCTTCCTCGACGGCAGCCTGTGCGGCTGCAAGTTCCGCCTGCCGTCGGTTCATGCGCCGATAGTCCTCATGTGTCTGGGTCTTGTATGTCGGTCGAGAATCGAATGTTGCATTGGGATCGTCGGAGAAGGCGCCCGCATCGAATGTCCCGGCGGGATATTCCTGGCCTGCAGCTGCTTGGTGAGCGCGGGCTTGAGCCTCGTGCTGTGTCCTCGCGGAAGCGCCGCCATGCGCATAGAACGAGGGCGGAGGACCCTTGAACACGCTCCGTCTCTTGCTCAGTCCCGAGGCCGGTCTGTGGCCCGCGTAGGTCCCTGACCTGCTGCCGCCACTGTGGTGTCGGCCGTGCCGCTCGTGCTGCTGTTGTGCGCGCATGACATCTCTGTCGTAACGTTTCCTTTTCTCCGGGTCTGCGAGGACGGAGTAACTCTCGCTGATCTGCGCGAAGCGGTCGGCAGCTTGGGGGTCCTTGCGGTTCACGTCCGGGTGGGTTTCCTTGGAGAGGATGTAGAATTGCCGCTTCAGGTCTGCTTTGGTAGCGTGCATGGGGAGTTTGAGCACTTCATAATGATTCCGAGGTGCGTTACCGGTCTGTTCGAGGTGGGGAGTGTGGGAGAAGGAACGGTGACCTCGTGTCCGAGGAATGCATGTTGAGGAAGAGGCGGTGGTGGTGGTCGCGCGACAGAATCGAGGGAGGGGATGGGCGAGGGAGAGGGAGATGGAGGCTGGGCGAAGGATCATGCCTCATACTTGGTGATTTCCTGTTGTTTTGAAAACGAGGAAAAAGAAGTGACACTTTCGAGAAGCCGCTGATAAGGCGAATTGATGATGAGGCCCGTGACGTCTTCTCCCAGTGCTTGGAGTCTCTGCTGCACAGGGGTCGCCCACGTGACCAGATTTCAAGCGACGATGGGCTTTTTTAACCGAAGTTTTGCCGCTGGTCCCTGCGTTGTACGACTATAGTTTTCGTATTGTAGCCTTGCCGACGGCTTCTTCCTTTCTGGCAATCAAGAACACCACATTCAGGTCCGTCAGCATGGCGGCGAAGACGGCGGATGAGCTCTCGAAGCTGGCCTTGAATGGCCCTGCCACACAACGAAACCCACAAATCACTGGCACAAACGGTGTGAACGGTCACTTGTCAGATCAGGGCGACTCGGACGACGACAAGGACGACGACGCCCCTGTGAATGGCGGGGCCGCGGATGGGGCTGCCAGCGGAGCCGCAAAGAAGAAAAAGAAGAAGAAGCCGAAGAAGAAGAAGACGGCAAAAGTCCAATCTGATCCGCCTCGCGTGCCTCTGAAGGATCTCTTCCCAGGCGGCACATATCCAGTCGGCGAAGAAGTGGATTACAAGGATCACAATGCCTATCGGACTACCAGCGAGGAGAAGCGTCACCTCGATCGTACCAGGAACGATTTCCTCCAGGAATACCGCCAAGGCGCTGAAGTCCATCGTCAAGTGCGAAAGTGGGCGCAGGCCAACATTAAGCCGGGGATGACACTGACCGAGATTGCCGAGGGCATTGAGGATGGCACCCGTGCGTTGACCGGTCACTGGGGACTGGAAGAAGGAGACAACATCAAAGGCGGAGTGGGCTTTCCCACTGGTTTGAGCATCAACCACATTGCCGCACACTACACCCCGAATGCAGGTAACAAGTGGATTTTGGCCGAGCAGGATGTCATGAAGGTTGACTTTGGAGTTCACGTCAATGGGCGTATTGTCGACTCGGCATTCACCCTGGCTTTCGACCCAAAATACGACAATCTGCTGGCCGCGGTCAAAGATGCCACGAACACGGGCATCCGTGAAGCGGGCATCGACGTGCGCGTCGGCGACATCGGCGCCGCAATCCAAGAAGCTATGGAATCGTACGAAGTCGAGCTGGATGGGAAGACGTATCCAGTCAAATCTATCAAGAATCTGAACGGACATGATATCATCCAACACAGCATCCACGGCGGCAAGTCCGTCCCCATCGTCAAGTCAAACGATCAGACAAAGATGGAGGAAGGAGAAATCTTCGCCATTGAGACATTCGGATCTACGGGTCGCGGATACGTCACCGATGATCTGGAGGTGTCTCACTACGCTTTGCGCCCTGATGCACCAAATGTACCTCTTCGTGTCCAATCTGCGCGGAACTTGTTGAATGTCATCAAGAAGAATTTCGGGACTCTTCCTTTCGCTCGAAGATATTTGGATAGGTTGGGCCAGGAAAAGTATTTGCTGGGGTTGAACAACTTGGTTAGTTCGGGAATTGTGGAGGCATATCCGCCGCTTGTGGACATCAAGGGCAGTTACACGGCTCAGTTTGAACACACGATCTTGTTGAGACCTACCGTGAAGGAGGTGATCAGCCGGGGTGACGATTATTGATGCCTTCCAATAGTTGTCATGATCGTGGTTCAAGCCGCCTGCAGCAGGATGAAATGGTTCAGTCGCTATACTCTGAGACGCCTATGGGCCTTGTCACTTGTTACGAGCAACGATATCAAAATGAAAGAATTACATGACCTTCAGAATGAACCGCTCAGCATGCATGCAAGTGCTGCGTACACCTGCGAGGCTGGCCTGCTTTTCTGCAAGGCTGGGACTCGGTTCAGCTTCCTGATTGGTCCACACCTTGAATTTTTCTCTGACTCCTCCGATGCCCGGAGCGAGCAACATTCATGATTCTGGCGGATTAGATCTTTGCCGAAACAATAAACATTATATTTGGGATCCGCCTCTTGCGAGCCAAGCATCTTCGGTCAAACAATCTTCAAAGCACCGGACTGTTGGAATTTGAGTCACTCCCGGTCTTGAAAGTTCTTCACAGTCGATCAGAGGACTGATTTCTGCGCCGTCATATCTCGCCTTGCCTGCTGTCAAGATTGCCCGCCAGCATGTCGACTTGGGGCAGCTACTTCCGTGTGACCACCTATGGCGAGTCGCATTGCCGTTCCGTTGGCTGCATTGTCGACGGGTGTCCTCCTGGGCTCCAACTTACTGAAAATGACATTCAACCGCAAATGACCCGGCGGCGACCAGGGCAATCAGCACTTACAACGCCCCGGAATGAAAAGGACCGTGTGGAGATTCATTCGGGGACAGAGTTTGGTGTCACGTTGGGAACACCGATTATGTTGATGGTGAGAAATGAGGACCAAAGACCAAAGGATTACGGGAGTGGGACTATGGATATGTATCCTCGGCCGAGCCATGCAGATTTCACCTATCTGGAGAAGTACGGGGTCAAGGCAAGCTCTGGCGGAGGGAGGAGTAGTGCGAGAGAGACAATAGGTAGGGCATCTGCCCCGGCAACACCGTGTCTACATCTCCTAATGTGAAACACAGGACGAGTCGCAGCCGGTGCCATCGCAGAGAAATACTTGTCACTCTCCCATGGAGTTGAGATCGTGGCGTTCGTCTCGTCTGTTGGATCAGAGCACCTCTTCCCGCCTACAGCAACCCATCCATCGCCCGCCACAAATCCAGCCTTCCTGTCGCTCATCTCCCAGATCACACGGCAAGATGTCGACTCCTTTGTCCCAGTACGGTGTCCGGAAAAGTCGGCTACAGAGCGAATGACAAAGGTGATAGAGAAATTCCGGGATGCCTCAGACAGCATTGGCGGCACAGTGACTTGCGTGATTCGCAATTGTCCGATCGGCCTGGGAGAACCATGCTTCGACAAATTGGAGGCTGAACTGGCGCACGCCATGTTGAGCATACCTGCTACGAAAGGTTTCGAAATCGGATCGGGTTTCGGCGGCTGTGAGGTGCCAGGCTCAGTACACAATGACCCATTCATTGCCGCTCCCGAAATCGCTGCGGGCGAACGGGCTCCGCAATCGAAGCGAAAATTGACAACGAAGACGAATAACTCCGGAGGGATTCAGGGCGGTATTTCGAACGGTCAGGATATCTACTTCCGAGTGGCCTTCAAGCCACCTGCAACCATAGGACAAGCGCAACAAACGGCGACTTTCGATGGGGAGGACGGTACCCTGGAAGCCAAAGGGCGGCATGACCCCTGCGTTGTCCCGAGGGCTGTCCCCATTGTTGAGGCTATGTCTGCTTTGGTTCTTATGGATGCTCTACTAGCACAGCAAGCGAGAGAGACCGCTCGAGCGCTCCTTCCGCCCCTCAAGGCTGTGTTGCCAGTGAAGGGCACCGGGACGACAGCGGATCCTGAGAAAGTATTGAACGGGAGAGCACTTCAAAGTGAACACGCTTGATAGGGCTAGTGTACAACAGGGTAGCGAAACTGGCAAGGCAGGCATTGGCAACTGAAAGATTGGGGGGCAAGATCTGCAATAGAAATGATACAGGCTGTCCCTGCTTGAGCGTCCAGATTGCCTCGCATCTGCTCATTTGGCTCTTCGACGTTAGATTTCTCCTTTCGTTGTGACAGGGGAAGTCCATGTGCTCTAGTTCAGTGTTGTCGTAAACGAAGCTACAGGGTTACCGTGCTGAAGCCTGACCCGACCTTCCTTGACAGTGGGCTTGTGCCGATGCCGAGTGCGCAGGAAACAGCCGGCGTGTCTTGTTCTGACTTGGCAAAGCCAACCTGGCGCGTTCATTATAACAAAGTACGTACTCGGTACTTGCACAGACATGAGCCTAGGTACATCAGGGACAGTGAAAGGACCACGTGTGATTGTCCATCTTTTCGGGTTGGGGCTAGTCAGGAGAGGAGCTTCTTTACCTTCAGCCCACTGGCACCAAAACTGCATCCACTATGCGTAGTGACCTCGGATCTGGCAAACTGATCTCAGACCCTACTGTAATAAAATATTATCTGCTGCGGCATCCGACCGATCATAGTATTTGATTGGTTTCGACTAGCACGATCGAGAAGCGAGAGTCTCTTCACGTGAAGCCAAGCCGACCTATTCCCCTGGCGTATCTTGGGGCGATGGTTGCCATGGTGATAAACATCATCGCCGTCGCGCGCCACGTTCTGCACGAGACTGTGGCCGCAGATGGCCCTCGATGGCGCAAACTTCCTTGTGGCACCGCGAGAAACCGATTGGGCCTGTGAGAAGGTTTTGCAGCCACGCTCGCTAAAGGGACCCTTGATTTGGCAGTGAGTTTGATGTGGCTGGCGGTAGTTTCACTGTTTACCACTCGCGACCAACCCCGCAAAGATTGCGATTTCCTCTGCCAGCCTCTCCACCCGGTTCTTCTTGAAATCCTCCTGCGCATTCCTACAACCAGGTCTCACACGTCTGGTCTTACTCCTGAGTTTCTGAGAGCAAACAGGTAAACCTCGACGACGAATTCGACAATCTGGAGGCTTCGGAAGGCCGCAGATGGGTTTGTTTGCCAGCCCGGATGACAATTCGATCCCGACAACTATGACCTGACACCCCCAAACGAGACATGTTACAAGCGCTTGTCCCTCTCTCCGCCGGCCTCTTGACCTTGGTGGCACCCGCATTTGCGCAACCAGAATTGCCCTACAATCCGACGCGGATCGTGCCAGCGCAAAATGGCTCGACGGTCTACATCTTCTCGCCGCGACCCTCTGCGTCCTACCAGTCCACCCTTTCGTGGCTCAATACGTCTGAGACTGTGAATGCGAGTTCACACAGAACTACACCATTTCAAACCCTACCCTTCCTGTCAGACCTGGAGCCTCGCGCATACCTGACGCTTCCGCCGGACGATGAAGGCTTCTCGGTGCTAGTGGGCGATTGCAATGATCCTACACAAGATCTGGAATTATGGAGGTTCATATTTGACGCCGACTTTAGAAGTGGCGTATGGAAGACGCCAGTGCTCAATGCAGATGACGATTCCCTGAGCCTGAAGTACCTCTCGGCCGGCTTCACGTTCTCCCCGACCAATTCGCGCGACGATGTCTCTCTATACGTCTTTGGGGGCATGTGTCCCAACGGCACGTCTCCAGACGCCAGCAGTTGGACCTCGGACGCATCCTACTCAAACACCATGCTCACCTTCGCTCAGGGCTATATCACGAATGATGATCGGCCTTACACTGTCTCGTTGACCGGAGCAAGAGCTCCACCTGTTGCAGAAGCGGGCTTGACTATAACGCCGCTGATGCCGACATCCTCGAACACTTCGGGAAACACGGTGTCGCAGCAGCAGAACTTCGCTCTAATCGGCGGCCACACGCAGAATGCCTTCATCAATATGTCGCAGCTAGCCATCTTCTCATTACCCCAGGAATCTTGGGCATTCGTTGACGTGACCCAATCGGAAAATCCTGTTGAACCACGGTCCGGCCACACTGCCGTCCTGACGGACGATGGGTCCAAGATCGTGGTGTTTGGAGGATGGGTTGGCGACATTAACACACCCGCGCAGCCACAATTGGCCGTTTTGAACATAGCTCAAGAATATGGTGGCCAGGGGGATTGGGCTTGGACTGTTCCTCCCTTGATTTCCAGTCCGCTCCTTACCGACCATGGCGTTTACGGCCATGCCGCCACGATGCTATCCGGCGATGTCATGATGGTAACTGGTGGCTACGGGATTGCCTCGTCTGGATCCCCAAAGAAACGCGATCTCTCGGATAATATCTCCTTTCTGAACACCACAAGCTTCGAATGGACTGATGGTTATACGAACCCTCATGTTTCCGGCTCATCTCCCGCTCCCACAAGCGCCGAATCATCCAATTCAGGATTGAAGGCTTCGGAAAAGGCAGGCCTAGGGGCAGGTCTTGGCCTTGGCCTGGCAGCAGCCGCCGTGGTTGCCATAGTCTGGCTTCTCTACTCACGAAAACTCAGGGCAAGACGCTCCCTCCGCGAAAAGGAACTTCGGGAACTAGCTCTCGGGGCTGAGCGATATCATTCACCACTGCCACCAGGTGAGGACGATGCGAGATATTCAGGCATGCGAAGCGCCAGTTGGGGTGCTGCACAGGAAGCAAAAATCGAAAGCTCGGGGAACCCATTTCCATGGGCACCTGTGATCATGGCCAACCATACCGATCAACAACGTCCGACGACGGCAACCGGGGAGAACAACAGTGCCCGACACGCTGAACGCACCGGTTTGCAGATGGAGATACCAAGCCCGACAAGAGGCTTGAGGAAGGGCGTGAGTTCGAGGGGTCCGGCGACGTACCACCCTTTCAATCAGAATCCACCTGCGGGCTCAGGGACAGTCTTCCCCATCGAGGAAGAGGACGAGGGTAGCCATAGCGGGTCTCTGAAACGGGTAAAGACGCCCAGGGTGGCCATCGACAACAGGTCGGTTGGAAGCGATCCATTTAAAGACCCTCTGCCTACCGCAGACGATGCTCCTGAGGATGAGGCCGCAGTACAGCGGAAGAAGGAAGTTGAGGGATGGGTCGAGGACTGGCAGTCGGCGGCTGAGAGCATGACCGTCTCAAGAAGCCCAAGCAAGGCTCATAGCAGAACATACTCCAATCTTTCGCAATTCCGAAACCCTCCAGCCGTGGGGGAGGTGGGTGGTCGCGGTTCCCCTGAAAAGTCTGACAGGACCGGCAGTAACCTCTCGGAGAAGAGCATGTTGAGCACTTCGTCCTTCCAAAGATCAGTGGCGGGCACTTTGTCTCGGAACGTCTCTCAACGGAGTGCAAGTGCGGGTTATGCTTTGTTCTCAGGTGCTGCGGCAGCCATGGGCCGATTTGGATATGGCCGACAAGGCAACATTGGGCACGATGCTGGGGCAGGACTTTCTCGAGCGCCTTCGAATCGAAGTGTGTCACTCAACTTTGACTCCACTCAAAATATTGCATCTCGAGATGGTGCAGAGACATTCGGTTCGATTAGGAGCAGATGGACCCCGTCAACGGCCGGGGAAGGTCAGTCTCTCCTCAATCGTGGTAGCCAGCCACGACAGAGCGAGGAGCGAGACTACAGCACGCTTCCAGGCAGCCCCAGCAAAGACAAATATTCGCGAGCGAGCAACCTCACAAACTCCAGCCGAAGAGCTTTGAACCTTCTGGGAAGCGTGAGACGCGTCTTCAGTGGAACTGGTGGCGTTGACGTTCAAGATCGAGTGGCAGCCTTCGAGAGTGGGAGCGCGCAATCCAGTCCAACAAAGCATTCGCGTCGCCCCGAAATGACCGAGACAACTCTGAAGAGGACGCCTAGCGGAGGAGCAACCACGTTCTGGCGCAGCAAACAAGGAGCTAAGGACTGGGAGGATGATTTGCCTCGGTCGAGTAATATCGGACCCTCATCCACAGTCCGCCGAAAACCAGTCCCGGGAGTAACACTGAATGATAACAATGGCGAACTCTTACATGACGAGGACTGGGACGTGGAAACGGCAGCACAGCAACGAGTGGTCCAGGTCATGTTCACTGTTCCCAAGGAGAAGCTGCGTGTCGTCAACGCGGATGCCTTGAGTCTACTGAGCAGCAACAGGAGCGAAGTTGACCAGGACGAGGACAAAGAAAGAGATCAGGTCAAAAGGATGAGCAGCGTGAGGGAAGGGGATGAGAACTACAATGATGACCAGGCTGATGACGATATGGGAAAGGCCAAAGAGAAGGAGAGGAGGCTCTGAGATATTTTGTGTCACTGACTGCGCCTTTGAGGTGGTTGTTTTTGCATATTCTTGTACAATTGAAAGGGCAGCAAGCTTGGGTTAGGTTTACGTCTTACGTCTTGGGTTGGCAGATGTGTTTTGAATCAAGCGTTGGTGTTGATTTATCTTGCGTGGACATATGGGTGTATCTCGAGTAGGGCTCAGAATGTGATGAATTGACTCCTCAAATCTCAACGCCATGTTCGCTGTTGTGTGCATTTGTAAGCTTTGTTTACCAGGCGTGGAGACCGGTATTTGTTAGCCGCTGAACCATGATCGCAAGGCGTCCTCAGAAGGACGTACTCAGCATTGCCAGCGAGACGGCTTGATGAACCGTTGAGACCGACGGCTGGATCTTGGTCACGGTGAAGCCTCTCGAAGAAATGAGTCGAGACGCTGCGCACGGGTAGTCGACGTGAGGCATTGCAGCAAGGTGAGTGGAGGGAGGCAGAAGTGAGTGGCAAATGAAAAAAGTGACGTCTTGGCCATTTGGCCTGGTGGGGTCAAAGTGCGAGACCCCGAAACGCGAACGCGCTCTTAGGCGTGTTTTATGCGGGCATCTTATATCTGCATGTTTTGCTCTCTCTCGTCCTGGGCGTCGTCTCCTTCACTATCAACACTAGCATACTGCTGCCTGCGTCTCTACAGCGACTGGAGATTGCGTTGTGGACCATCAGAGTCTTTAAGTGCACTGCTGTGCCGTTCTCCTCTTCCCTTCTCTTCAATCATCCCTTTCACCCTGCACAACCCGCCCGCCCTTGAGAGCGAACAGTAGAACGGGTGCAATCGGTCAACATGTTCGTCTACAAGCGAGGTATGACATGCTTCGTTCATGGGGGACGCGAGAGTCTTCATGACTCCTCGTCCGAGCCGCTACCACCTATGATTACGGGCTAACAACGCTTGAACAGATGGACGCAAGGAACGCGTGCAGTTCGACAAGATCACAGCTCGTGTCTCGAGATTGTGCTATGGCCTCGACCCGGAGCACGTCGACGCAGCAGCTATCACTCAGAAGGTCATCTCTGGTGTCTACCAGGGCGTGACCACCATTGAACTCGACAATCTTGTCAGTATTGCCACCTGATGCTCTCTGTCGTTGCTGACACCACTTTGCAGGCCGCAGAGACCGCAGCATACATGACAGTCACCCATCCTGACTATGCCATCCTTGCAGCACGCATTGCCGTCTCGAATCTGCACAAGCAGACCAAGAAGCAGTTCTCTGCGGTCATTTCAGACCTCTATCACTATATCAACCCCAAGAACAACAAACTATCCCCTATGATCTCCAAGGAGACGTATGAATGCGTCATGAGACACGCTGACGAACTGAACTCGGCCATTGTCTATGACAGAGACTTCAACTACCAATACTTTGGCTTCAAGACGTTGGAGAAATCATACCTGCTGAAAATCGGCAAGCAAGTCGCCGAACGACCACAGCACATGATTATGCGTGTGGCTGTTGGCATCCACGGTGACGATATTGAGAAGACCATTGAGACATACAACCTCATGTCCCAGAAGTGTTTCACTCATGCATCACCCACGCTCTTCAATGCCGGAACACCACAGCCCCAGCTGTCCTCTTGCTTTTTGATCGACATGAAGGATGATAGCATCGAGGGCATCTACGACACGCTCAAGACCTGTGCCATGATTTCCAAGACCGCTGGTGGCATCGGCCTCAATGCTCACTGCATTCGTGCAACTGGCTCCTACATTGCAGGAACCAATGGGACATCAAATGGACTCATTCCCATGTTGCGTGTTTTCAACAACACGGCCCGCTACGTCGACCAGGGCGGCAACAAGCGACCCGGTGCTTTCGCCATCTACTTGGAGCCATGGCACGCTGATGTCTTCGACTTCCTGAATCTGAGAAAGAACCACGGCAAGGAAGAAGTTCGTGCCCGTGACCTGTTCTATGCTATGTGGACGCCTGACTTGTTCATGGAGCGTGTCGAGAAGAACCAGGAGTGGACTCTTTTCTGCCCTCATGAGGCTCCAGGTCTGGCTGATGTCTATGGCGACGAGTTCCAGGAGCTCTACGAGAGATATGAAAAGGAGGGCCGTGGCCGTCAGACCGTCAAGGCCCAGAAGCTGTGGTATGCGATTCTTGAGGCTCAGACTGAGACTGGGACTCCCTACATGCTCTACAAGGATGCCTGCAATAGGAAGAGCAACCAGAAGAACTTGGGCACCATTCGAAGCTCAAATCTTTGCACCGAGATCGTCGAGTTCACAGCACCAGATGAGGTTGCCGTGTGCAATTTGGCTTCCCTAGCTCTTCCCACCTTTGTCGACCAACCCCGTGGCGAGTATGACTTCGGCCGCCTTCATGAGGTCACTCAGGTCGTCACCCGCAATTTGAACAAAATCATCGACATCAACTACTACCCGGTTCCTGAGGCCAGGAAGAGCAATATGCGACATCGACCTGTTGGCCTTGGGGTCCAAGGTCTTGCAGATGCCTTCCTTGCTCTGCGTCTGCCCTTTGACTCTCCAGAGGCTCGACAACTCAACATTCAGATCTTTGAGACCATCTACCACGCGGCTCTCACTGCATCGTGCGAGCTTGCAAAAGAGCAAGGCACATATGAGACATACGAGGGCAGCCCAGTCTCACAAGGCATTCTCCAGTATGACATGTGGAATGTCACCCCGTCCGACCTGTGGGATTGGGACTCGTTGAAAGCCGACATTGCCAAATATGGCGTTCGCAACTCTCTCCTCGTTGCTCCTATGCCTACCGCGTCAACCTCCCAGATCCTTGGCAACAACGAATGCTTCGAGCCATATACTTCCAACATCTACTCCCGTCGTGTCCTGGCTGGCGAGTTCCAGGTCGTCAACCCATGGCTCTTGAAGGATCTGGTCGACCTTGGTCTCTGGTCAGACAACATGAAGAACCGTATCATCGCCGAGGGTGGTTCGGTTCAGAACATTCCCAACATCCCTGCCGACATCAAGGCACTGTACAAGACTGTCTGGGAAATCAGCCAACGGACTATCCTCCAGATGGCAGCCGATCGGGGAGCCTTCATCGACCAGTCCCAATCTCTAAACATCCACTTGAAAGAACCCACCATGGGCAAAATCACATCCATGCACTTCGCCGGCTGGAAGATGGGTCTCAAAACGGGCATGTACTACCTCCGCACCATGGCCGCTACACAACCCATTCAGTTCACTGTCGACCAAGAGCAACTCAAGGTTGCCGATACGAACATTGCCCGAGAGCGTTCTGGACCCAAGAAGCGCACATCAGTCGGTTTCAGCAGCAGTGTGTCAAACTACAACTCTATTCCCAGACCGATGTACCAGTCCAAGACCTCAAATCTCGGCGGCAACAACACAGCGTCTATCAACGGCATTCCCACCCCGACATCAACCCCTCCACCCATGAGTGAGGAGAACAAGCAGATCGGGGCGATGGCTCACAAACTCGCAAAGACACGCCTCAGCGAAGGTGAGTCGAGTGCCGAGGCCTCACCTCGCATCCTCGCTACAGACGCAACTTCAAGCCCGCCAGATGCTATTGCGGACGAAAGCTTGGAAAGCAGATTGAAGGATGAGCAGGAAGAAGACAAGGAGAGCGAGAATGGAGAGCGGGAGGACGATATTTATGCGCAGAAAGTGCTCGCCTGTGAGTGTCCCCGTCCCTGGTACCCTACTTGAGGTGTTGTGAGCATGTTGCTAATCGTTGATTGCAGGTTCGATCGAGAACAAGGAGGCATGCATTATGTGCAGTGGTTAAGTTCGCAGCCTGCACGGCAACCCGGTCCTTGCTCAGTCAGGCTTTGGACACTTTCCTATGATGTTACATGTGATTATCGATAGCAGGTCAAACCGGTTGGATCACGGAGTGTGAATGGCGCAAATCATGATGTTTTCCCCCCTTGCATTGTTGAAACAAACACATCGCAGGGAAATAAATGCTAGAAGGGAGCTTGCATACGCAGGGGACCTGTGTATTCTACCAAATTCACCTATGGAAGTAATGAAAGATATGCTTACGGAGAACCGAGTAACTCTTCTGGCTATTATTCTGGGGTCGTCTACTGTATCATCTCTACGCTCTCACACGCGAGCCAGGCTTGAGTACTGTACCACCAAAGTTGTTGCGCTTCACCCTCATTCTACACAGCAGACGAGAGGATGGCTGTACGGAATTCAGTTAGTTTCCTCTACGGAGAACTGTACTGTGCACGGAGGACCTACTGTAGTATCGTACGTACGCCGACAATAACCGGCCAGGGTATATATCCTATACGTACCTCGTACATACATATGCAACGAGTAGAATATTTCAAGTCTCGGTGGAGCAGCCAGCCAGCCGGCCGGCTTGCCTCTCGGCTTGGGCTAAAATTGCAGGTTGCACGGGTGGTAAAGTGCTCACGTACTTTCTACGAGATACTACGAGGTTATGTTCGAGTTGAAACACATTCGGTATTTGATAGCACATGCGTAGAGTATATTGAGACGGTGGTGGCGGCATCGTCCTCATTCGGCGGTGGGAAGACTCACATCTGGCGACGAGCTCTCCCGCTCCCCCGCTTCAAAGGGCCTTCATCAGGCGATGCTAGGCCCGAGCTACATACGTACCATTGCTGCATTATTTCATGGCCGCTTGGTCGGCCATGATTGTGTCCTTACTTTGCGTACAAGGTTATGCTTTGGCTTCGCCCTGAACACACAATCAGGGCATTGATGTCTCTTCTAAGGTGGTAGAGACATAACCGACGTGGGCACACGGGCTGTGGCAGGCTCACAAACGGGCCAACTGGAGGTATTCAAGATCATTTTCAATTATTGGTCGGCTTGTAGCAGCCTCCCTTGACTATGGTCATAGCCCGATGAGGCGTTATAATGTAGCTCCTGCTATCTTCTTGACTCCATTCCGGTGTCGCGTGAGCAGGTATCAACCACACTTTGCTCAAGACTCCGATCAGCACGGGGCCAGCAAAAGCAAATGCTTTGAGACCGCTCTGATATAGTATCCCCCAGAGGCCCTAGAGTGACCGCACCCATCCGAACCCTGTTCGTTTCTATGCTCACTCAGGCCTGTTTAGTCGACCATCTATTCCTTCCCTTTCTCTTTCATGCTAAAGTTTCGGAGTCGGGTATCGGATCTACTCTTAAACACTGGGCTTCCCTCAACGGGTGTGGCATGTATTGTCCTGAGGGTGCCATTCCTATCTGCTCGATCTCTAGCCAGGTCATCGTGGCATGGTCGAAATTGTTCTTCTGAGTGACGGTTCAAAGCGTCGGAGAATGATGGTTCTGCCCAGCAGACCGTCTCCGACTAAGGTTGGCATCTAGTGTTTCATGCCCGGTTTGAATGAGATGGCCAGGAGATCACCGAAAGGTCATTCTCTTCGAAGCCTAGTCGATGGCATGTCAGAAAGGGGATGTGCAGCTCGAGATTTTCCGCAACATAGTCTTGTCTGCATGGCGGCTAGACATTTGGACAGATCTCTCAGATTATGCAGGTAGAGCGTCGGAAAGAGGTCAGATCCTCTATCACTCGGGGTACCCGGCAACCAGCTTCTTCAGCTCCGCACCTTTCTCCTGCGACCGCGTGATGGCGTTGCGTAGCCATTCGTACGTGAGCATAGTGGTCATAGCCGCTGGAACTGCTCTTATCAAGTTCGTGCCTATGCCCGCATAGAAGGCGCGCCACCCTTCGTGTTTGAGGATGACCTTGCACATGTGGAGGATACCGAGATACTTTTGCTGGACTTTCATGCCGTCTGATGTGGTCATGGCCGACTTCCGCTGCTGGGTTTGCAGTCGGGTGCGAAGGACTTCGTGAGGATAAGTGGCGGTGCTGGCGCAGATTTTGCTGAAAAAAGTGGCGGCGGAGATGCCAATCCAGTTCCCGGTGCTGTCTTCTGGGGGGTGTTCACCCATGCCGTAGCCGGTGAACTTCATCTTGAAGTACTCGTACAAGGGGAACTGTACCGCGACATGGGTCAGTCCCAACAGAGCCGGGGTCAGACCGGAATAGAAGGACCGAATGCCCTCAGTGCGATACATCTTGCGAGCAGCATCAAGAGTGGAGGTGTAATGCCAGGGAGCTCGCATGCCGTCGCTGGCGGAAGGGGTCTTTGCGGATTGAGACATCAACCTTGTTTTGATGACCCAGATGGGATTGGTCAGGATGGTTGAACAGGCACCGGCGGTGAGGGAGGAATAACACCGGGCCATCCACCAACTGCCACATTGATCGTACCAGAACTCTCGGGTATTCTCATAAACTGTCAAATAGACGGCCCACGTCGGTAAATAGCCCAGTAGCATAGGCCCCAAGCCTCTGTACATGCCACGAATGCCCTCTTCCCGCCATATGACACTGCCCGTGCCGAAAATCCCTTTGTAGAGTTGCTTTGTGTTACCATAAGGGTTCTTTGTCGACCGGGGAGTAAAGCCACCTTGGGCTTGTAGCTTCGTTTTAATCACATCGAGTGGGCAGGTGACAATGCCGGATGCTAGGCCCGCGCCGGCACCGCAAATGGGGGAGATCCACGCCTTCGGAACCTGTGTCGAGTGTATCTGGATTCGGGCCGCGAAGGAATCTCGCGAAGACGTCGGAGGCATTGTAGATGAGAAGTTGCTACCGTCGATTGTGGTTGCATATTGAGCTTGACTGAGTGACTGGGGAGACAAGATAGCAGGGGTCTGTTCGGGGTCTCGGTCGAAGGACATTGGGTGATAAGGAGGAGGATGGAATATCTTCGTCAAGACTGAGGCAGAACTTGTGGCCCATATGACGAGTTCATGGTGGCAGGGTGGAGATGGATGCGAGCAGTGATCTCCGTTGCACCGTGACCGCCTCGACCGTCGGACCGTTCAGTTGAGTTGCGAAACTGCGGGGTCTCGAGCCGGTGTGCAGCCGGCCAGATAGAGCAGTGGGAGCCTCGTCAGCGACTGATAGAGGCCACCATGAAGGAAGCGTAGGGCTGCCCAAATCAATCTGGGCCGTTATACCGCAGTATGAACTTGAGGCGAGGTGGGAATGATGGGGAAGGGAGATGATGTGATGGCTGAACGTTCTTGCTGGAGATGGTGAGGAGTCGGAGAGCAATGATGCAGTCGGTCAAGCTTCCCTTCCGAACGAACCAATTGCCAAGCTCCACTCAGGCTTTGCCAATTGGCCGCTGACGGAGCTTCCGCCAGGGTCAGTCGACTGCGCGCAATTGATTTCTGCCACTTCCCTCGAACAACCAACACCACCACGTCTCCTCGAGCCAACATGTCCGGTCCTTCGCTAGCCCCCTACATCCTCAAGCGGCCATGGTTGAAGCGGTGGATGATGCCCTTCGCCAACTGGTACGCCAGCACCGCCGGCTACAGATCATTGGGTCAGTACATGCTTGAAAGAACAGCTCCAGTCGCTATGAAAGCAATCCCATATTGATTCCGAGCGTTAGGCCTGCGCCATGACGACCTGATCCCCGAAGAAAATGACATTGTCCAGCTGGCCCTCAAGCGGCTGCCACCCAAAGAAGCATACGACCGAGTCTTCCGCCTCAGGAGAGCTTTCCAAGTACCACCACCGTCAGAAAGAAGAGCAGGAAGACATGCTAATGGACATTTGCAGTGCTCACTGTCACACCACCTACTCCCGCCCGCGGAACACACAAAGCCTGAAGATGTATGAGCTTGGCGCCCCGGCCGCATTTGTGTTGAACCATTCTGATATATGTCTCTGCAGGATATCCCCTACCTGAGTCCCATCATCGAGGAGATTGAGAGAGAAGAGAAGGAGCGTGCCGACTTGGAGAGCATGATTGTGGAGCCGAGAAAGAAATCATGAGCGACCTGAGACATCGCGTGACCAGAGTGGTCGATTCGGATGGAGTTTCAATGCTAAACACTGTACATATCATACAGAGAGGGAGGAAATCGAAATCAAAACAAGCGGATGTTACTCCATAAAATTGCAACGTTTCTGCTCACAATTGACCTGCAGGTTTCGTGAAAGTTATGGTACAGTGCAAGTTGGCGTAATTCCAGTGACAACCGGCAGCGAAAGTCAGCCAGATCTTTGGACTGTTGAGAAGCCGCTGTTGTACATGTTCCATACACCAAGGGAGCATTAACGAGAACCCATCCTCAATGGGGCTCCTCGCTAGAACGTCACACACAGCCCTACTCGGCCAGCACTTCAACTTCCACATCCCCGACCCTCCACATGTACCACATGAACAAACTCCGGTACGGCGCAAACGGCGCACTCTTCTCCAGCATATCCTGCTCGCTCATATACTTCCACTTCCCGCCCCCTTTGGCCTTCAATTTCTTGACGTCTTTGCCGAAGAACGCGGCCATTCCCCTCTGAACACCCAGATCGCCTGTACTCAAGATATCGAGCCTCTTGAGTCCGAAGCAAGCAAACATCTCCACCGACCACTTCCCCAGCCCACGCACCGCGATTAATTTTTCCATGACTTCCTCGTCGGAAGCCCTCATGAGCATCTCATTTGTGAGCTCTCCTGCCACGAATTTCTGGGCCAAGCCTTGGATATACTCTGCCTTCCGTTGCGAGAGGCCAGCCAAGCGTAGACGCGCGATGTCCGTGACAGCGACCTGAGCCGGGGTGGGAAACTTGGCCTCCTCGGGATCTTCTCCCTCATTGAAAAGCGCGACAAATTTGTTCTTGATCGACTTCGCCGCAGCTCCGGAGACTTGTTGGCCCATGATACCGCTGGACAGCGAGCGGAATGGGTCGATGATTTCGGCGAGGCCTTTTGGACTGAAGATATGGCACGGGTGTTGTGCTATGATGGCCTCGAAACGCGGGTCAACGTTGATGAGGTGAGAGTACGCTTGGTCCAGGATGGTGTTTGCTGTTGCAGTGGGGCGGGGGAAGCCTGTTTTTGAGGGTGTCGAATCCGGGAGAGTGTCCTCATACGCGACATATTGAGTGCCTCCAGGGGTGATGAGGGGAGCATTGGTGATGTGTGGTCCGACCGGGCGGTCAGGTGGAGGGGTGGCATCGTCGATATCCCCCGAGCTGTAGGGGGCTCGTATGACGTTGATGAGGCTTGGAGTTGGTGTCAATGGAGGGTGCTTTGCTTTGGAGGGAGTACTGCGTCGGGCTGACTTCTTTGCTGGTGTCACTGGCACTTTGAACTCAGGCTCTTCTTTCGACTCTCCATTGACAACGACATCCGTCTGCTCGAGCCCCTTTTGCACACTGTCTTCGGCAGCCCTTTGCTTTTTCGCATTGACACCCTGTGCCTGGGTGCTCGCTGGCCGCTTCTTCAACTCTTTGCCCTGATTCACAACCTTTTCTACCGCTACTGGGACGGAAATGGACGCGATCCTTGTTGACCGACGAACAGACATGATCAGAGACCACGCAAGCATTCAACGAGTGACGAATTGGAAGAATTTGAGGGCTGCGTTCCCGAGCCCGAAATTGAGGTGTCGAGCATAGATCCTTCACGTAAAGTATTTGAAGAAGAGCCGACAAGAAGGAAGATTTACCTTGCTGGTGGTCGTCAAAGTGACGATATCTGCCATCCTGAGGTTACTTCCAATGTCAGATTTCATTGGCTCACGCGTTTTCGGTGCCTGTTCGCCCTACAATTTCGTGGCTGGTGCCCATGTGGCTGAGGTAAGCCAAGCTGGCTGACCTATGAGGTGCCTACCACACATTCCCCGACATTGAGTGTCAAGCATCTGTCCTTGAAGTGCTTTTCCGGGCCATCAACTGTATCCGGTGCTGCCTTTGGGATGAATTAGTTGTTGAACAGCTCCTCGGGTAAATGCATCAGAGGATGTGTCACGTCGTGCGATATATGTGAGAAGGCATGTTGCGGCAGTTACTCCGACCTTGATCCGGCTACTCGGTTTGGAAAAGGTCAAGCGCGTTACGCGGCCACCAAGCAGAATGCTGTCAGAGAATGCATCCTCACACAGATACTCTTGACATGAGTTGTTCCAGCTCAATCTGTTTGAATCTATACCGACGAAATTCTATGCTTCTCGGCATGCTTGTTCCTTCCAGAATATCGAGGTCCGAATGTCTCATACCATCAAGAATCTCACCTGATCATCTAGAACATTACGAGTATCCGTTGGCGGATCTCATGGAAATTGAAAGCCATCATATCGAAAGTGGCCGCCTCGAAATGGTATAGCTCTATCTCTGCAGTGGAGAGGGGAGTCGGCATCCGTGCATGTGGCTTGGTACGGTACTGTCACAAGAACCGCACTAAATCATGGTGGAACAAGTGTGGCGAACCTCTCACCCATTGGGCAACAGCGCAGTTGAAACAAGCCAGTCTTCTGCGCGCTTGCAAAGTTGGACGCGCCATCAGCGCGCAGGGTACGATATCAAGAAGTTGATGACGATGCAGACTGATCAGCAACCTTTGAAGCCCCGGTCCGCAATGGGGAGATTGATGTCGACCTTCCGACAGCCGGCCGGGTGACTAGACATGGTCAGATGAGGGAGGACTGGTTTTGAGATAAGGGTACTCGTAGAGTGTTGATTGCAATCTTTGCTTCTAGACGCTGGCAACGTTGGGATGTTCTCTGTCTATGGAGGGGTTTGAACCGCGAATTCAATGTGGTTGAGAGCGTACTTGGCGGAGGCGATAATAATGTCGAAATCTGGTGTTATCGGCACAGCCGCGATTTCAACCATGGGTGGTCTTTACCTTTTAGCATGTGGATCGATAGTTCGCACCCAGTGTCCCGTAGTCATCACATGAAATTAAGCAAGCGAGATCGAATTCTTGCCGATTGTTATCAATGCTTGTCGGAATAAGGACAACTTTTGTGCACAGGAAGTAGTCTTTTCGTAAGCAGACCTTTACATCCTGTTTGGTGGTACACTCATGATGAGTACCATTGAGAGTTGGCCAAGTCTGCTACATCACATCCCCCACACTCAAACATTTCATGTCTCATATCAAGCCTCTTTTGAGGTCCCTCAAAGCTTTGTCGTGCAGGAGCAGGAATGGCACATGCAGCCGTGTGGGTTGGCTCTGCATGAGGTGGCTGAGGCACCAAACAGGGCTGGCGGAAGATCGAGAGCACGCAGATGGTGGAGCTTAGCCGTGACAATACCAGTACCAAAAGCCATCTCCTTTTTCCTGTGTAAACACGCGCTAATGATGCAAATCTGGCTCCACCATCTCCACCCGGAGCAGCAAGTGCGGCAGCCACCCAGAAACCCGACCACTGGCTGCCGCATTTGCTGCTGCAGTTCCCCTTGTGCGACCAGCCAGTGGCGGCCAGATACCCACAGTCCAGGCAAGAGGTGGCCCCTGACTGCGGATCAGAACCCGCCGAGCGGGCAAACACAGAGCCACTGACCAGCCAGTCCGGGAGTCCAAGCAGGCCATTTCGGAGGTCCTCTGGCATGCGTCTGGCCAATTATCTGCCTCCCTGCCAACTCAATTCATTCCTCTGCCTCCCCAATCCTTCAATTGCCAGGGCACTCGCTGTCTCGCGGCGTGTGTTTTTCCTGCCTCTCCCTTCTTTACGTCCCGTTCACGCACAACATCCTGTCGTTGCTGCTCATTTAACTTTTTCTTCCATATCATCTTCGCTTCAGGAAGCCTGCCACGCGTTGACACTCTTGAGTCAAGAGAGTCGCTCCTGCCGTCGGCTGTGTTGTGTTAACAATTCGAGCAACAACAATCAACAAACCCAGCTTCTCCCTCGCTGAAGCCTTTTTTACCTCGCCCTCGTTGCCTTCTCACCACGAAGTCAACAGCTTAATTCTCTTACTCCAAAAGTTTTTACGACTTGCTTCGACCCAGGTTCTCACCTTCTATCCTCTTTAATATTGCATATCTGGTGAGTGTGGCTGTCTTTCACGCCGTCCCTACCCAGCAGCTTCGCGTTGTCGTGCACCCGCGGCACCATCTCCATGACATCTCTGGTGACCTTGAAAACGTTCCTTGCGAACTGCGCGTGTACAAGTACTTCTGCTAACCTCGCTTGCAGCTCTTCTGCCGATTCATAGATCACCAATGGCGTTCTCGAGAGTCATCCTTCCCACCCTCGCGCTGGCGAGCTCCGTCCTTGGTACGTCCTTCTCAGCGAGCCCCGGCAATTGCCAGACCTGCGCAAGAGCTGGCTACATCTAGAAACAAATCAACGCAGAAGCTAACACTGTCACAGCCCAATCCAATGATATCTGTGATGGTCCCTCGATCACGATCGTGACAAGTGCCGACGCCGAACAGATTGCGGACTGCGAGACTTATGATGGAGACGTCATCATTGATCCGACAGCCCAGGGCATCATCGCCATCAATGGTGTCCAACAGATCACGGGTGATCTCACCTGCGTTAATGCTACGCTGTTGACCTCCATCACCTCCGACCAGCTCAATACCATCCAGGGTACATGGCATTTGGAAGACCTCACAATCCTCTCTAACCTCCAATTCTCTTCTCTCACCGGGGTGGACACCATCAACTGGGTCGGCCTCCCTGCACTGCAGAGCCTTAATATGGCTCAAGGCATTCAAAGAGCAAATGATGTTTACATTTCGAATACTCAACTGAACAACATTAATGGTATCGAATTGTCTGCAGTGGCAACACTGAACATCAACAACAACTTCTACCTGACTGATGTCAACGTTAACGACCTGAAGAACGTTACCCAAGCCCTCTCCTTTTCCGCCAACGGTCGTGACTTGGCCATCAGCTTCCCCAACCTCCAGGATGCTGCCAACTTGACTTTCCGAAATGTCAGCAAGATTGACATGCCTTCGCTCGCCAACGTCGCAGGCTCGATGGGATTCTACTCCGACACCTTCAAGACTTTCACTGCACCGAATCTGACGCAAACCGGCGGTACTTTGGCTTTCGTTGACAGCCCCAGCCTGACGAGCTTCGCATTCCCGGCCCTCACCACCATTGGAGGCGGTTTCTTGGTTGCAAACAACACCAATCTCAAGGCGATTGATGGGCTTCCAAAGTTGGCAACCATCGTCGGCGCCCTCGACTTTGCAGGTACTTTCAATAGGTGAGACACGAGGACTCCATTCTCGAATATAGTGCGTGATGCTAATTTTGACTTCAGCGTGACCATGAACAAGCTCACCGATGTCCGAGGAGGATCCAACGTCCAAACTACCTCTAGCAACACAACCATCTGCGATTTGTTCGACTCGGCCCACGACAACGGGGTCATCAAGGGCGTCAACACTTGCTTGACCAGCAAGGCTAACCCCGAGACCAACCCCACTGCCACTAGCGGTGGTACTGCTTCGACTGGTAGCAGCAGCTCAGGCAGCTCCTCAAGCGACAATGCTGCCGTGAACTTCGGCCCTGCCACACCTGTGGCCGGTCTTGGTGCCCTTCTCGCCGCTATCTTCTTCATCTAAAGCATTGGGCCAGGCGGCGTTTGTCTTGCAGTCAACTTAGAATACTCTAATACGCGAGGGATAATGTCCTTCGGTCCTTGTGTTTGTCAAGCCTCTTTTAAGCGATCAGTTCTCCTTGACGAAAATACAAACAACACGAAAACGGGGCGGCTAGCAGCCAGGAATTGTCTCTGAACAGAAGGAGCGCGCGCGCATCTGGAGTGTAGGGTCCTGGCTTTCTTGTCTTGGGAAGATCTAGTACTGGCAGATTGTGATGAGAGCGAACAGCGGGAGGCTCCCGAGTGTTCGATTGCGTGTGGATAGGCATACAAATGAATATGTTCCTTTGACGACCGTTTAGCCTCGCACGTTGGGGTCTTTGCAGTTGAGGGCCCCGCTCGTATCGTTGTACCGTGGAGAGAGGTTGTTGCACATGCCTCGATCACTGCGACCTTTGCAGCTCTACCAACACGATTGTTCAACCGGTGAATCCTTCAGCCAGGAAAGAAGCTGAGCGTGGGCTTGCTCGGACCGAGTAAGACATATTGTGCAAACGAGCCCCTTGTACCTTGGCGTAGTGGGATGCCAGTCTTTACTGTGTACCCTTGGCGACTTTTCCCTTTGACGCCGGCCCATCTAATACTGTACTCGCTTTTAGTGAGAAGAGGCGGGGCGGCCGCAAGTACCACGCTCATTGATGACCGGTAAGCACTGAACAAGGGTTCCATGACCGAGAAAGAAGCTCCACGCGGGGAAACACCTATGTCAGCAAGGCAAAAGAAGAAATCCGCCCCCAAGTGATTTCGAGTGGGCGCCCAGAAAAGAAGAATCGGAGTAGTTTCTACTGTATCATTTCTCAGCCTTGCCTTACCTGTGAAGCGGTTGACCATACAGGGGTTCATGACCGGTCCAAATACTCTCACGCCATCTCCTATCGAGGGCCGTAAGCTCTCCTGATTTTCTTTGACTGAGAAGAGCATTTCCTCAGTTAGGTAGGATGTGGAGAGAGCCCAGTGAGATCCAACGTCGGCCTTCCCAACTCAGCCTTACTGCTTACATACACCCATCGAGTGCTGCCACCAATGGAATCACCCAGCGAACGAGGTCAACAGCGGCCGCTGAGACCGCTCCATACACACCCGGATATCTTGGCTGTTTTGTGGCGGGCAGGGTTGACGGCTGGCCGAGAACTCTCTGGTGCAAGTATGACGCTCTCGTAGCATGGCGCGGAGACGAGAATACCGTCGCCGTTCGAGAGACCGACTGCCGTACTTGTAAGTGCTATACGGCATGGACTCGCGGACAATGAATTAGTAATAGGCCCGCCGAATGTACCGGAGTCGTATCGCCGTCGAGTTCGAATTCGAGTTCGGGTTCACCGTTGGTTAAGAGTACTCGTGGGTCGCTGACGGTGGGTCATTTATATCCGGAACAGGGCCGTTGCAAGCTCAGGCGAGAGCCGCGTGAGGCATGGCGAGCGGTCGGGAAGCGTTGGCCACGCGAGGAGGAACCTTACGTACTGTGGTAGGCATCCGTGCTGAAGAGGCAACGAATGGGAGCATGCTGGGAGGTGCTCTTTTCTGACCGACTGTGCTGCATATACTTTCTACGCAGTATTGGGTTTAGACCCCTTGGTCCAACGAAACAGGCGAGCATGGTGTGTTGCATTCCACATTTTAAGCGTTGGATCTTTTGTATGCGACGTATGTACAAGGGTGTGTAAGCAGCGGTTTGCACTTGGAAACAGCAGTATAAAGGTGTCACGGCCGAGCGACGATCCTGCATTATCCCTGCCTCCACATACAGCGTACACCGAGCTTCAATCAATTCTGAGACGGCACATAAAGGACGTCCCCCTCCTTCTTCCCCTACCCCCTACCGGCAACAACACCGTTACCTCGGATCCATCTCTGCCTGCCCGGTTAAACCGCGACAATCAGCAACGATGCCTCGAACAGACATCTCGTTCAAGACCCACGATGGTGTCACCCTTCGGGGCTGGTTCTTCACGCCCACGTCCGTCCCAACAGGCAAGAAACTCCCTTGCATTGTCATGACGCATGGCCTGTCGTGCGTCAAAGAGATGGGCCTCTCCGAGGTGGCGACGAAGTTCACCGCCGACCTCCCCGTCACGGTTCTGGTCTACGACCACCGAGGCTTCGGCAGCTCAGACACGGCGCCGGGACAACCTCGTCAGGAAGTCATCACCTGGTTGCAGAGCAACGACATGCGCGATGCGATCACGTACGCGCAGACGAGGGAGGAAGTCGACAAAGCTCAGATCGTCCTGTGGGGTTATTCTCTCTCCGCCGGGTTGGTGGTGTACGTCGCGGGCATGGACCGACGGGTCAAGGCCGTGATTGCGCTGGCCCCAGGCTTGTCGGGCCTGGAGGTCGTCGGGAGACAGGCACCGCCGCACGCCGTCCTTGCCATGCAGTCGCTGTTCGAGATGGATCGCCTGGCCAGGGCGGAGGGCAAGGAGCCCATCCGGGTGCCCGTTGTGAGTAATCAGCCAGGCGTGCAGGCGACGTTGCCCAGTCCGGAGAGTTGGGATTTCTTCTCCAAGCACGAGGGGAATGGGAGTAGTTGGAAGAACGAGTTGACATTGAGGAGGTGAGTCTGTTTCTTTCCTGTAGGTCGATCCACCGTGATGCTCACAACATAGCAGCCTGGACGACATCTCGACCTACGCACTGCCCATGTCGCACCTTGAAACCATCACGCCGACTCCCGTGTTCTTCGGCATAGCCACCAGAGATACGAACAGTCCGCCTGACATGTCGATGAGGTGGTACGCCAAGTTGAGCGAGCCGAAGGAGGTGGCCTTCGCGGACGCGGACCACTATCAGCTGATGTCTCATGGGCGAGATGTCCTGCATCCGAAGGAGGTGGCGTTTTTGAAGAGGTCGCTGAACTTGTGAATGGAAATGCTGGACATTTTGGCTTCGACGTTTCGCAGATACTTGTCAAGAGACGTCCGTCGAGTGGCAACGCCTGGACGCCAGCCTGGTTCGCAAGAAGGGAACCTACCTTGGCATGGGCTCTCAGACAGGACGCGGCCCATAAGAAACGTGAACATAGAGAAGGCGTCGCGGTTGCCACATACATGTGCTTTGTTTCCTTCAGAAGTCGAGTTTACATTCGTGGTTCGCCGTCAAGCAATCGTGTTTGTGAGAACGCTCGTATCGCACGGCGGCAATTTCGTGAGCCTTCTTCTCCTTCAGAATACTCCCGCGCGTCAGGACTCAGCATGACATTCGGGACAGTGGTATCGATTTGGTTCAAGAACCACAAGCATTCATTCCTATCAAATAGTGGGAGTCATCCTTTCCTAGCCCTCTCTATTCACCCGGAACGCAGTTTACGATGCTCCGTTTCCATTGTCTGATGCCTGCCTCTTCAATGCAAGCAGCGGGTAACGCAACCTTCGCCACCGAGCCCCATTGCCTCGCACTGTCCTATTCCCTTCATCGTTGCGTCAAGTCCTTTGCATGACAGATCGGAAACCGAGGCCCGACTGAATGGACAGCTGTCTGGACTTGGGTCAGGGCTTGGAGGGTGACAAATGCGGCTCGGTGCAGGAAGGCGCCCGGCTACCTACAGATCCTTCCCGGTGGCATGGATGAGGTGCGCCTCTGGGTAACATTCAAGAGAAGGGGCACAAATCGGAAACTAGCAGGCCATAGAAGCCTCGTGCGCCCGGCAAGCCTCGCACCGCAGTTTGGAGGTCGACCAGGTCGAAGAACATACGGCGGAACGCAACATTGCAAATGGAAATATCGCTGTCGACGGATAGAAGTGGGCAACATACATCTGATTCACCACCGTCCGTCATTCTTCGATCTTGAACAAGGCTGTCCTTATGCTGATCATGCAACACCATGCTCCGTCTCGGCGCGGTGTCGGCACGAGACGAGATGTACGGTCTGCTGGGGGCTGAGCAGCCTTCCGACAGCCGCAGGCCGCAGCACTGGATCGGTATCGAGACCAGCCTAATGCGAGACAGCACCAGCCTCACCATTGGTAGGAGCTGCAGATGTAGGCTGCCCGATATCTCTGCCTGTGCATCTGAAATCTCTCGAAATACATTTTCAGCCTGACCGCTCGATCTTTTTCGTCTCTGTTCACATCCTTCCTGAAATTGCCCGGCGACCAGTTATTGCTGGTAACTCTTTGATGTGGATAGACGATGGCATCCTTCAAGGTGGTCCGACAAGGTTTGAGGGCTCCTGCATCAAATGGATACGGGGAATGCTAATAGCCTGGGATGGTAGCTGCGGGAAACGGCGAATATGAGCAGGTATCCGCCCGAGCGGAGGAATTCCTTCGTGTCAGTCGTACAGAGCATGGAGATTAGTGACCGGAGGAGCTCACCTTCACAGAATCCACCACGACGAGGTGTCCAATTTGTGTAAGGCTGGTGCTGCCTGGCGACGAGCTCCATGATAGCACTAATACTTCTCAGCTTTGCTGAATGGGCCATTTTCGACGGTCACTCGAGCCTCAGGGACCTTTTGTGTTCAGAATGGGCATATCCGCCCATGCTGTGGACTCAAACCTGCCGCAAAGCCAACGGCTACGCAGGCACTGCCCGGCATCTTCAGGATAACAACAAGACAGTGGTAGATTGTAAGTATTCCACACCCCGTTCCTGCGAAATCGTGTCTAACATGTCCTCAACAGCATCATGGTTTCAGTTTCTGATCAAGCAGATGGAAGGAGGTGTCAACCCCTCTCAAAATCAAGATCGTTATCAGTGGTATGAGATGGGCTTTCACTTGTGCGTTCAACCCGGTGGCGTGGCAGTAGCATTCTGCTTTGAGACGCCCTCAATTTTTCAAAAGAACCTTCGACAAGCGCTGAGCGGAACTGTGGGAACGGAGCCTCCGACAGACCCTATGGCGGCACTCCAGTGCTTGATCATTGGAGAGGTGGTCAAACTGTACGACGTATCAATATGGACCCTTCGGAATCAGATCCGGGACATTGAGAAGGTAAGGCTGCCCGTTTGCCATGCCATATAGCGCCACTGGTGAGGGACTCACTATTGCAAGAGACGATCCGGCCCCGAACATGTTGCCCTGGCAGTCGATTTCGCCCAACTCCATGATCTCGCACGTCACATCATCCATGCCTGTGAGATAGTCGCTGTTGCTGTCGACACGGTCACCACATTGTCGAGTGATCATCGCACGAGTATGTGTGGATGCGCCGGTGCAACGGCGACACCAGTCAAGCCCAATTGTCCCCACAACCAAATCGTCTTTTGGTGCGGGCTGTTGCAGAACCTTGGACGCCGTGCACAATCTCTCAAAGAAAGGCTCTCGAATGAGATCAACCTGGTAGGCTAGCAGTCACTACGAAGACGACTTCTGACACCTGGCAGGGGTACAACGTCGTTGTGCAGCGAGATACTCGAGAGACGGTCCAGATCAGCAGATTGACGGCCGTTACGAGCAGCGCGGCAAGGAGAGACAGTGCATCTATGAAGACGATCTCTGTGGTCACTCTCGCTTTCCTACCCGCGACGTTTGTGTGTGTAAGTGCTTACCGGCCAGGAACTCGAGTTGCTGGAACCGGGCCTAACGACGTTCAGACCATCTTCAGCATGAGCTTCTTCACGCTCAACGTGAATGAGCAGACGGGGCAAAAGCATTGGTTGATCTCAGACAGGTTTTGGATATACTGTGAGTTCCACTGAAAAGCTTGTGTCAATGCCTAGATGCCACTTCTCGATTCTGATACTGTCGCAGGGGTCATCACCGTCCCACTGACAATCCTAACTTTGGTGTGTTGGTCGTACGGGCAAAGGAAGGAGAAGAACAGCGACAGTTCCAAGGAAATGAGCTGGAAATCCCTGAGCCCATGAGTTGGACGTTCTTTCGTCTCCAGTGCTTTTCTCAGGCCCAGCCCCGGCATCTGCACTTTATCGATATCGGCTTGCATTTCAAGCTTTGTATCCATCTGCTCCTGTTCCCCGTCAAGCCCGCAACCGCAGGAGGCTATTAACAGATTAATACCAGAAAGCGAAGTTGTTATTCCCGGCACACCACCTACCGGACGATTGAGAGATTGATAGTGAAGAGCAAAAACACGCGAGCATCGCAACCACACCCCATATCCATCCCTCTCAGAATTCCACTTCGCTAGGTGGCCTTCATTTCTTCGCTCAGCCTTGCTAAACAACGTGTACAGCGTATCGGACACAAGAAATCGAAAACGAAGGGCACAAAAAGTCTATAGCCTGACCGCGCTGCTTTCATGTCTTACGCAGATCAGTGTGTGGGAAAACTCGGCTCCCTCCTCCTCCTCCTCCTCCTCCTCCTCCTCCTCCTCCTCCTCCTCCTCCTCCTCCTCCTCCTCCTGCTGCTGCTGCTGCTGCTGCTGCTGCTGCACATCTACATCTACACCTACATTATATCTATACCCCCACAGCCTTCTTGAACACTCGCACAAACACCCATACATCATGGTACGAATTATACAGCGGCACAGGAGCGACGCGGATGACGTCCGGCTTCCTCTTGTCCACCACGATCCCTGCTTCCTCCAACTTGGCGGCTACTTTCTCCAGTAAGCCCGGCTTGAGCAGTAAGCTGAGTTGAGCTCCCCGCCGAGCAGGGTCAAGCGGGGTGAGGATCCGGAAAGGTTGATCTCCGTCACTTGACGAGGTGTCTTTGAGCAGCAGATGTTGCAGGTAGGCTGTCAATTTCAAGGACTTCCGCCGCAGTTCTTGGATCGACGTCTCTCCGAAGACGGACAACGAAGCGCACAGAGCCGTCAGGTCAATCGCCGACGGATTGGAGATCTGGAAGCCTCCCGCTCCAGGGATAGGTCGGAACTCTGGCGAACACGAACGATAATATCAGCATCTTTCGGACCGAAAACCACAGGCCAGGTACCTGAGCGGACTTACTGTTGTCCATCAGGAACCGAGAGGCTCTGTCCCCGCCATACCATCCCGTCAGTCGATGACGGAATACAGGCTCACCGGAACCGTTTGCATACTCGACCTTCCCGTGTCTTTCATGCACGAACAGTCCGGCAATAGACCCGGGTCCCGCGTTCATGTACTTGTAGGTGCACCAGGCGGCGAAATCGACGTTCCAATCATGCAGCTGCAGTGGCACGTTCCCCGCCGCGTGCGCCAAATCCCATCCGATGAGCAGGCCTCGCGAATGGGCGTGTTCCGTGATGCGTGCCACGTCAAGGAACTGTCCGCTGTAGTACTGGACGCCGGGGAGCAAGATCAGGGCAATCTCCTCGGCATGCATGTCAATGACGGAGATTAACTTGTCCGTCGAAATAATGTGGTCTTGGTCCGGCTCGACCAGAAGCATCGCCTCCTTCGGGTCATAGCCGTGCCATGAGATTTGGGATTCGATCGCATACTGTCGGTGAAGCCCCTCGGATTAGCAGCCATCTAGTGTGGACGAAACCTGTTGGGATGATGCTTGGGACGCCTCCGCTTCGGAATCCTACAACGCAAAATGCACAGGGCAGCGCGCATCCGAGAGCATGAACTTACATGATCGCTGGGAAAGGCCTTCCACTCCAACAGGATCTTATTCCTCCTCGCCGTGGGCCGGTAGAAGGACGCCAGCAGCAAATGCAGATTCACAGTGAGAGTGTTCGCGACGGCCACTTCGCCCGACACCGCACCGACAAGTCGACACGACTGCTCCGCCGCGACATCGGCCATGTCCTGCCACGGACTCAGCGGAGAGTGCGCAACCTGCGCGAAGTGCCCACCCACGCCGAGGGCCGCCCACGTGTCGAGCTGAGCCTGGACGTATTGCGCCGTGCACTTCGGCTGCACGCCTAGGGAGTTGCCACAGAAATAAATGGCTTGGTCAGCGTCGGTCGACTTGGTCTCGCCGTTGGAAGAATCTGCTGCGTGGACAGGGGAGGACACGGGGCTGGGGTGGGGCAGGGGCAAGGCCCTCGCTTTCAACGACGCCCGCGTCGGGATGATGAATTTGGCGCGGAAATCGCGCAGCGGGTCTGCTGCGTCGAGGGAACGGGCGTGGTCTTCGCTGTCGGTGTCAACGTCGGTATATCTATCGCCCGCGCTGTTGACAGGGCGGAATATTTCCTTCGAGGGCGCTGACGGTGAAGATGAAGATCGAGTCGTCTCCGCGATGGCGTCCGCGCTGATGATTCCTGGAGCCATCGTGTCCACCTTGGATGTAAATGTGAATGCGAACGTAAATATTCAGAGCAAGAACGATTGGAAGACACCGATGCTGGCGGGATCGAGCGGGAACGGGTGTGCTATGCTACAGTCCTTTTCAACTCCCCGTCGAATGTGATTGTTGACGATCGGGTGGTAACTGGCGCGGGTTGATCTTGATCTCGAAAGGGAACGAGGAGGCTTCAATTACCACTCGTTTCAACCCAACTCCGTTCACGCCAGAACCCGTGCCTTTTAACTCTATCATATCATGCGCGACTTGCCTTGCGAGCCCGGCCCAGAAACTCTTAAGGATCATCTCTCCGTCGATCCTCCGTGCCGTGTCCGTGCGCGTCCTCCGTCCGTCGTCGGCGCACAAAGTGGAGAGGCTAACGGACCGTGTCTTGGTATGTAGACTTATTTCTCTTTTCACGGGACGAGAACCAATCAATCAATCCGCCAACCCCCGGCCGGACCGCCTTGTGTGGTGCAGTTTCTCTTGTCGGAACAGGATTTCGACTCTTCATGACGTACTCGTGCTCAGGACGTGCCCTGCTTACGAGAGAACTTGGATGGTAGATCGTATGGAACGCATTTCACGTCAGGGACCAAAACTAGGTATGTACGCACACACCCGTGATACCCAATGTGGCTGGAGAGGACCCAGCCATACTTGACAGTGGTTCGATGCGACTAAGACTCCGTAGACATGGACAATTGACATCGAGGAGCTTGAAAAGAGGCATACCTGGATCAGGGACGGGGAGTATCTAAGTTGTCTCATTTAGAGGTGGACAATCGGCTCCTTCGAGTGCAGGGATAGATACTCATTACATAATTGACGAGTGTTGCCCAGTCTCCCTCCTCTGCCTCTGTCTGCAGGTGGATAACTGACCGACGGTGGCTGAAGGTCAGGTCCTGTGGTCTGTTGGTATGGTAGTCCTGGCGGTCTGATCACGAGTCATTTTCAAGAACGGCATCACACTCGTGCCTCCCGTGCCGTGCAGTTGCCTTGTCATGGACGCGTTGCCATGTGTGTCTTTCGCCGGCTTCTCCGTACATGCTGTCGCTAGGTTCTTTCCCTTTCGAGGAACGATGTATGGGGCAGGAGGACTCCGGGACGGCATGACGATGTAGCGAGCCACGATCTGGATGTGGAGGTTGCGGAGATTTGCCAGCGCGGCGACCGCATCGTTGTATGTGGCGGCGAGCTTGCCTGATGCTCCAGCGGCGTTGGTCAACACATAGTCTCGAGCATTGCTCGACTGCTCTACGGCTGAGAGAAATTCGCGATGTGGCCTGGGCATGTAGTCCCGCATTTCCTGCCAGGGGTTAGACTCGAAATGAACGATAGACGGTGAGTGCTGAGCGCTCGAAGGCATCACCAACCTGCAGATATCCCTTCGCCCTAACCCCCGCTGGCGCCGATGCAGCCTTCGAAGGCTCTTGCCGCCCGGGGTTATTGTGGTCAACGGAGAGGAAAATATCGAAAAGCTGAATCAGGGAACTTTGCGCGTTGCTTCCACCGCTGTACTGTCTCCATTCGCCCCGGCCATTTCCCTCGTCATAGAAAACTCCATGAGGCAAGCCAGCCGCGGCCATCCCTCTGGTACCTGCGCAGAAGGGGCGCACATTGTGGTAGAAGACCTGAGGATCGCATCGTTCATGCATGCGTTGGAGAAGTTTGCCGATGTCCTGAATGCCGCTTATCAAAGACTCCAAGCACGATAAGATGATACGGTCGTTTTTGGCATCGACAGCCTCCACACATCGAAGCATAGTCGATATGAGAGGAGCGCCCTTGGCCTCGATGGCGGTGGAGATCATGTAGAACCATTCTTCATCTCTGGTGTCGGTGAAGGACAGAAGTGACCTGAGGTTTTCCGGCTTGGCTGGATCTTTGCCTGGCGATTCCAGTCTGAAATTCCAGAGACTGAGAGTCGAAAACGTCGCCGTTGGAGGCAAGCCGAAGTGGTCTGACACGGCGAGGAACGGGCAGGTGAGTTGCGGTGGAAGTCGCTGTTGCGCCAACGGTCAGCATGGTTTGAACCAGAAATGCCGTATCAAAACGAACTTCTGAAGGTTCCTCTCCTCCCCAGATGTACGCGTGAGTCAAGAATCCCAAGAGCACATACGCTCTCCGCCACTCTGCTTGAGAATTCAATCGAGCCGTATCGAGAAGGGGCAGCCCATCAATCTCCGACCTGGCTCTCTCACCCGAAAGAAGTTGCGGCAGGTCCGCTCCCAAGTCCTCCCAGGGGCTATAGTAAGAATCCCACAGGCGTTGCAGAGGGTCGTCATCTGGAAGAAAGCCTTTCCTAGCTGATATTCCGTGTCTTTGGAGGACATCGTCAAGCCTTTCCCTCATCCTAGATGTGGCAGGACAGACTGAGCAGTGTGTCGAGACGTGATGTGGCACGGAATGACGGTATATGTTCGTCTTGACAAAACTGTCTTGAGGAGGTGACAGGAACAACTCCGGCACTCAGTGATTCCTGCCTCTGCATCATGAACAGATATGCTTCCATTGATAAGACGACGCAATTGCCCGGAAATTGGCGGCATCGTCGGCCAGTACTGCCGTCAGCAACGGTTAGGGGGTGACACGGAGGCGGAGGCGGATGCGGAGGCGGAGGCGGAGGCGGAGGCGGCAACGGGGTGCATTTTGGGCGGCGTTTTGCTTATCGGTATTCCGACAAATGAAATCTCTCCGCAAGCATGGCGTTTAGGTAAATTTTATAACCCCTAGAACGGGTTCCGGTTCATGTGGATTGTCGGCTTGATAACGTGATCGGAAGTTTGAGGGACTGGGAACGCCTGCCAGCACGTGATAGTAAGTATTAGCTGAGGAATTCTGTGTAGTCCCTTCAAGTCTACTGTCGGGGGAGCCACCAATCATCCAGGTTCCCAACTAGATCTTCTCCCAGGGCAAAATAGTTCTGAGCCAGAATCGACGCTTCTCCGTTTTCCGGCGGCAGCAGATCCACTGTGGGGTTTGAAGGGCCCGTGGCGAAAGTTGGTAGTTGCATGGCAGGCGCTGGGTCGGTGTTGTCGTTCGTGCGGCTGACGTCGGAGCCAATCCGTGTTGGTTCTGGCAAGAGACGTGGTCGTAGGACCTCTTCGGAATGGATTGGTTGACGGTAAGAGGCTAGCGATGCACCAAAGTAAGATTTGGTGGCCGGAGGCAGTTCCGTGACAAAGGAGGACTCAATGATCTCCCAGAACAAGTGTAGGTCAATGAATACCCGGGAGTTGGGGACTTGTTGTGATGAAGGTTGACGGTACGAGGCTGATACGACCTGCTCAAATCGCTCGATCTTGAGAGCCTTCCAGCAACATTAGCAACGCCCATTGAAGACGAAGGTGCAAATCAGCGTTGTCGACACTCACCAGCTGCTCAATATAAGGCCAATACAAGCCCAAGCGTTTAATAAACGTGACACACTTTCTGAAGCATTCCTGCTTTGTCGACCTGATGGCAGAATTCTCGGAGTAGCTTTGCTGCAGGTAGACTGTTGCCGCGATTGCAGCAGAGTGTGCAAGGAAGGGGTTGTACAAATCGAATTCTTTCCTCTCACACACGTCGAGTAAGTGTACGATCCACTCCGTATGCGTTGCGGTGAGGTCTGCCGTATGTTGCAAAAAGACCTCTGGGACCATCGTGACTCTAAAGTTTCTCAGGCGCAGGGACAAGAGGAGCGGGTGATTGAGCAGGCATAGGACCGTGTGGTAAAGCATTTGCAGAAGAATCCATGACGCCCAAAATTCATAATGTTCCTGCAGTTGGAGGGGATCCTGCTCTGCAAATCGAGCTGGGCGGAAGCGATATTTGTAAGGCAGACGGGTCTCAGAGTCCATAAGCTCGGCCGTTATCTGCGCATAGTCGGACTGTGCGGACCAAGGTGGCAGCCCGCCTACCTTGCCTCGTCTATGCGCATACCTGGCGCTTTTCTGCCAGGTCTCGCTCAACTGGATAACATAAGCAACAACTCCTAGATCGGACGGTCCGCAGGCGTTGTTCGTGCTTTCTGGCTGCTCAAGAGCCGCGTCGGTCATGAGGGAGCTAAGACCTGCCGGAGGCCGTGGGCTTTCTGGAAGGCCGGGCGTCTTTTCGTCGTGGACGAAGGCAAAAGTGCCGGCATGACTCCCATAGAGGTTCTTCAGAAGCACTACACTCCAGTAGCATCTCAACCGCTCTTGGTCTTCGTGGCCTGAATCGGGCTTCAGCCTTCGATGATCAGAAGACAGCCCGGAGGATAACGCCAGATCCATTGCCAGTGTACTATACGCGCTTGCCTGCGGCGTGCTCCCGTCTGCTTCCGTTAGCCAAACATGCCGAGAGATGCGGGGGCTTCTCGTACTGTTAAACTCGGCTATGCTTATGAGGCACAATGCTTGTATAGTTGAAAGCTCAATAGGTCCACAGGCCACCCGCCGCATAATCATTTCCTTAGCCGGCACAGCGAATTCTTCATACTTACGGTTCCTGGCCGATCCATGCACCACGGATCTGGTGGTTTCGAAACGCGACGCAAGGGCCATCATCGCAAATAGCAGTTCCGGATCTCGTGAGGAGAGCGTGGCGATCAGGTTCTCCGAGAATAGGGGAAGTGGCTGGTAATTGCAGTGCTTAAGGTAGAGCCGGGTGTAGTCCTTCACGGCATCCCAAGGGGGCAAGCTGCACATGGAAGACGTCAACATAGGAGATTAACCAGCCGAACAGTCATAATTGCATACGTGATACCTAAAGTTGAATCCTGGAGGCGGCCATCTGATTCGGCAATACGTGGTGTTGTGATGTCAGTGGACGTGGAAGTCAATCTTTGGGCAAACTCTGAGGTCGTCGGAGTCTGGAGGAGGATCGGATCAGGCGGTCGATCTCTCATCTCGGTCAGGCTTTCGACGTGGACATGATTGGAAAAGGGACCCTACCGTAGGGATCTCCGCAGCTCAGCCATCTGTTCTTCGAGAATGGCCAACCTATCGACCTGGATCACGCGGTCAGCCCATGCCGGGCACCATTGAACTGAATCTTTCTGTACCGTGCTCTGGTCAACAGCTTTTGGAAGCGAAGGGTGAGGTTGCGATGGAGTTGAAGCTCTCAATTCAATATGCGCTGGGCTCACAGTACTTTGGCCAGGGCCTGGGGCGTAGGTACAATGTTGACCCAGCCGTGCACAATGAGAGCACACTGGCCGTTCTGCTGGGCATCGTGACTTTTTGCGGCTGAAGAGGTGAATGAGCTAGATGGCCGCCAGGGAGCGCTCCGAAGCTTACCGGCAAGGCTCGCAGGCCTGGCGCGTCCTCTTGATGGGACGTGGGGAGCCCTCCATCACCGGAGGAGCGGTCTATATGAGCCCATCCGATGACAGTGACGAGGAAATCAAGTCGATGGAGGAAATGGCGCTTTAGGAGACGATACTGCGCAGTAGATGCTTGGCTGGAGTAGACACGCGATTAAACGCACAATGCTCTGATTGGCCGCAGCAATTCTACTCCGGATTTCCGCATCTTCCGCATCCTCCGCTTCCTCCTCGACTCTCACGACTCGTGTTGCTCCTCCTCTTGATCATGTCAACAAGTACGAGTACCCTCCTGCTCGAATAGGCTCGCAGTTACGGTTCCACACTTGCGACAACCCAACAGCACAACAGGCTTTCGGCTGTTTCCCTGAATCTCTCGCTTGGCCATTCCGTGATGGGTGCTTGATCGACACCTCCGCATTTTCGCTCGTTTCTCCATTGATGTCATTGCTGATCGTCAAGCCTAAATTGTGAGCTCGAGCGCAGCTTCAGGTCTTGGAGCCTGCCTCGTGGCGGAGTGCTCGGAGCCCACTGGTGGTTGCAATGACTTCCCTTAAGAGTCGTGCTCCCGCCACTGTACAGGTGAAGTATTGCTCCCCTCTCGCATGTCAACCCTCTCCTCCCCACGAGATAAGGGATCGACTTACCGAACCAACCTCATCATGCTGGCGTCTCTCGTCCTGTTTCTCGCTTTATGGCTTCAGCAGTGCTGGGCTCAGAATTCCGGGTCCTGCCCTGCCGTGACCCAGCACCTGACCGATCCACCGTACGACAATTACTTCTATTCGGATTGCAACAGTGACACTCAGGTCGTCGTCACCAGTCCATTACCAGACTCAAACTTGAGCATCATCGGCCCTCGGTTCATTGTTGCGTGGCCTGCTGGTGCCAGCGGGATTTGCACCTTCTTCCAGCCCCAAGCCGGACCAAATGGATCTCTCGCCATTGAGCTCGTCAATTCCACCGTCGGAAACCCGTTGGGCCCCGTATACAGGACTACCCAGAATTCGGACAACCCATTTGTCGGAGTGCAAGGGGTTCTTGCATTCAACAACTCTGCTACATTGACCATTCCGATTCTAGGAAGTATAAGAACCATACGGGATTTCACAGAAGGGCCGAGTCTTCTTCGTCCAGTAATTCAGGATGCTATAAACATTACAAGATCAAACGGAACAGGGGCGACCATTTCACGACTTTGTGAGTCTCCCGTAACCAAAGCAGGCTCGCGAGAATTTCCAACATCATTTCTTCGTCCTATGATGCTCAGACACTGACTGAGACTTAGGGCTTGACAATGTTACCACCACCACCTTCACTTTGGTCCCCTATGAGAATCCAGCTTCCAACATAACAATCCATCAACGGAACAAGACCATAAGCTTCGGCGCAGGATTTTACACTTTTTCTGCCAGCTTCAACTACCCGCAGTTGACTCAACTGCCACCAAGCCAAGTTCTGAATACTGCCTCGCAGAATCTGATCAATCAGCAACCGGACCAAACCACCTCTCTTTCTTTCCTCTCCTACACCGAGAAGCTGCTCGCTGGAGCATGGAGGTTCCTCACGTACTTTGGCCGGGACAGCATGATCAGCGCTCTGCTACTGGAACCTGTGCTCAGTCAAGGCAATGGTTCGGCCACTGAAGCCGTCATTGGGGCCGTCCTTGAACGGCTCAATCGAAGTGACGGGTCTGTATGTCACGAGGAGACGATCGGAGATTACGCAACCTACCTCAACTTGGAGAATAACATTACCAGCACGGCGCCTGGCTTCACTTATCCAATGATCGATACCGACTACTATCTCCCCGTGCTCATGGCGCAATATTTCAACAGCAGTCCTTCTCGTGTAGGCCCCCTCCTTAGCCGGAACGCAGGCTCGATCGACGTCCAAAATCGCAACCTGACGTATCAGGATCTGGCGCTCATCAATGCTCAGAAGATCATGAACATCACTGCAGCATTCGCCCAGAATCAGACGCCGGCAAACCTCATCCATCTCAAGCCCGACCAAATTGTGGGACAATGGCGAGATTCGACATACGGCCTCGGTGGAGGACGAATTCCATTCGATGTGAACACCGCCCTTGTGCCTGCCGCTCTCAGGGCCATAGGTCAGTTGGCACGAACTCCGGGCGTCTTCCCCAACAGTACCAACACGACTTCCTGGCGTACCCTGGCCGACAACCGTGCGCAAATCTGGGAAGAAAACACGCTCCAATTCTTTGAGACGAACGTCACAGCCTCGACTGCGCGTTCCCGCCTCCAGAACTTCGCCAATACAGCCACCTTTTACGACGGCCCTGCAAACGCATCTTCGCTTCCTTCCTCGGGTAATCTGACAACGTACTCCATCGCACTCAATGGGTACAACAATCTGTCGTCGGTAAATGTCCAACACAGCGACACTGGGTTCCGCTTGTTTTTTGTCAACGCCTCTGCCTCGACTCCCGGAGCTGCCGCGCAGGAAACCCGCTTCATCAACGCGACAGCCAGTAGCTTGATTCGCTCCTTCCCAGCCGGTCTCATGACACCACAGAGCATGATTGTGGCCAACCCGGCACTCTCCGGCTCAAACGTGCTGGTTGCGAATTTCACGAACGCCGCGTATCATGGCTGTGTGATCTGGTCGTTCCAGCTGTCCATGATGGCGAAGGGTCTCGAGAGACAGCTTGCCAGATGCAACACGTCCGGCGGCACCTCGAATTCCACCACAACTCCAGCATGGTGCGACGACTCCTCGGTCTATAACAACGTTTTGCTGGCATACAACACTCTCTGGGACAGCATTGAAGCCAACTCGGCACAGTTGCAGGGCGAGGTATGGAGCTGGACATATAATAACAACACAGGCAACTTCACCACGACGCCGCTGGGTGTTCTGCCTCCTCCACCGGGCGTAAGTGCCGGGACAGAGAGCGATATCAGACAGCTTTGGAGCTTGACATTCTTGGCTGTGACGAGGAACCAGAACTTGACAGTGACGCGATAATTGCAAGAGCCGGGGTATACTCGATCGACTAATCCGATGTACATAAAAATGACAATAGCACCAGACTCAAACCAGGGGATGAGGGAGGAAAATAATGTAAGTAATGAAGAGGGACATGCTCGCAGCACAGCACAGCCTTATTTGCGAGTACATAATTCTATCATATGGTACGTATCGGTCCTCATCACGTAGCGCCCACCTCGCACGTGAACCATGGGGAACATCATGATGATTTCCTTCCATCATACGAGCGGTATGTTACACCACCTTGAGGTCGATTGCGATCTACAATCTGGCCTGGAGCTTCTCGGCCGTCTCGCCGAGCGCATAGTCGCTTCTCCCCACCTTACTCCTGATCTTCTCGAAATCCTGCTTCGTGACCCCCCGGGCCTCGACCGCAGGATTATAGCCCAGGCCGCTCAACTTCGCGATCTCGGCGTCACTCTGGCTGACGTCGGTGTTCTTGCGGCCGTCGCCGCGTTTATACACGGTGATGACGACGGCGCCGCCCAACCCGAGATTATGCTGCAGCGCGACGTCGACGTCCTTGACCAAGCGGCCATTATTCGCCCAGCCCCTCAACTGCCATGTCAATTCGGCGCACTGCGCCAGCCCGGTCGCGCCGAGGGGATGGCCCTTTGAAATCAGACCGCCCGACGGATTTATGATCGGGCCTTTGCCCCCGTACGTGATGTCCCCGTTCCGGACCATGTGGTGGGCGGTGCCGGGAGCGCAGAACCCGAGCCCCTCGAGCGTGATCAGCTCGTTGGCCGAGAAGCAGTCGTGCATTTCGCAGACTTTGACGTCGGTGGCTTTGACGCCCGCCTCGGCGAGTGCAGCTTTGGCGGCCCGTCGTGTCATGTCGAAACCGACCAGGTCCATGGCCGAGCGGGAGAACAGGGCGGGCGAGTCGGTCATGAGGGATTGGCCGGCCATCAGGATGGCATGGGATTTGAGTTCGGGCCGCGAGTCTAGGAAGCGCTGCGACACGATGATGGCGGCGCCGGCGCCGTCCGAGGTGGGCGAGCATTGCAGCTTGGTGAGCGGGTAGTGGATCATGGGGGACTTTTCGATCTGTTCGAGCGTGTAGACGTCGCGGAACTGCGCGTAGGGGTTGCGCGACGAGTGTTCGTGCGAGATGCGTGCGATTTCGGCGAAGTCGCGGGCTGAGGCCCCATACCTGAGCGGAGACGGGGATGCGTCAGTATATGCTAGACGTTATATGGGATGTATAGGTCGATATGTGGAGTAGAACAGCGAAGGCAGGGATGGCGGAGGCACCGGGTGGACAATCCTCACGCCCACACGACTTACTTCTCCATGTACTCCCGGCCGGCGTTGGCGAAGAACTGCGCATTCCTCGGCGAATCGTGCTTGCCGTGCGTCTCCTCCATCAACCGCGTCCCCAATCCCATGGGACTGGGCCGGTCGTCCCAGATGGACTTGATGCTCCCGGGCTTCATGGTCTCAAAGCCGATGACCATGGCTACGTCGATGATGCCGCCTCTGATCAACGTCCTCGCCATCTGCAGTCCCGTCGACCCCGTCGCGCAGGCATTGTTGGTGTTGTAGATCGGGATGTTGGTCATGCCGAACTGGTAGAATATCCTCTGTCCGGAGGTGGTGTCGCCGTAGCAGTAGCACGCCACACCGGTCTGGACATCGTCGTACGTGATATGTGCGTCCAACAGGGCCTTTGTCCCGGCCTCGAAGCCCAGCTCGGGATACGGGCGGAGCTGGCGCGGTTTGATGAATTGCGTAAGGCCGACGCCGAGGACGTAAGCGTTCTGTTGGAATGACATGATTGCAAGGACACAGTTGTCGTGATGGATTGATCCAGACGTTGCTGCTAGCGAAAAAAGAGTTGGAGGCGTGTTTGATATAACCTCGAGCCATTGATTACTGCTCGAGGAGCACACCGGCACCCGGTAAGCTGGCTGACTTCCCCGCACCTCAGTGCCGGTGCCGGCGGGCCTCGGCAAGACTAATTGAAGGTTTGATGCATCCCGTATCAGGTTAGACCCCCTTCAGCCCGTTAGCGACCGCCACAAGAAACGCAAGAAACGCGAGAAGACGCGGTCGCGGGTTACGAATGGTACGAGTAAGACTGGGAAGAGAGAGAGCAGAAGTTGGGGAGGCCCTCGCACGCCGTCATCTTCAACCAACCCTCATCACTTTGCTGTGTGTACACAGCATCGTTCCTACGCGCACGTAGAAATGCCGTAGCTCTTTGACATCTTTCCTGAGATGCTCTGCTGTCGCTCGATTCCGACCTGGGACCCTTGTTCAAGATCTCCAAAATCTCGTGAGCAAGTAACGGCGACGCCCCCGGGTTGGCTCCCGTCTCTCAATATAAGCTTGTGTACCTGACTCGCCCGAGCAGCAGCTTCTAACCGTCGGTGATATCTATTGCCGCGAATCCGGTGTTCACTCTGGTGGACGAGCCGCTTCACATCCATGGGCATGAATCGAGGATATGAAACCAGATGTAGTCTCCCCCCCGACTTACGCCGCGTTCAGTTACCTGAGCTGCCCACCACAGATGGGCACCTTCTCCGTCATAGGTCCATGTGCCACATGCTATTCGTAAACCAACACCTAGGGCAGGTGGCTAACAGGAGAGCTTTTCGAGAGAGTTGCGCTCTCGTCATGCACAGCGATATCTTGTAGTCAACCCATCAAAGTATAACACCAAGCGCGGTCATAAATTCTGATCTCGCAGCACTCTCCAAGCGCATGCTGGCCCAATATTGAGTTTCCCCCCGGGCAAATAGGTCAAACGCACTGCGTGACCCCAGAGATGCAGCAAAATCGAAGTCGAAATCTATATTTGGTGCCGATCATGGCTTCGTCGTGGCGCAACAACGGGAGCCTGCCCCTGCCTGCCACAACAGCCAATGCTTGAAAACACGCCCTTCCAGACTTCGGCTACTGCGTCAGACGAGGCTGATGGAAAGCGGACATTCGGTGCTTGACGACAACTTTCAGCCATGCTCGCTATGTCGCGGCATTGACAAAAGTGATCTTTATCTGCTTGGACCAAACATTGACCAGCGACTGGCGGGCACTTGCATTCACCTTCTGCATGTCCCAAGCACCAGGCACGCATCGGACCCACCGCCATTGCTAGCACAGCAGTTCGTGCTCGATGCAGGTGTGCCATCCACAAACAATTCGCATTGCTCTTCCCGGCAATCGAATGGAGGAGTGCCTGCAGACTCTCTCCTCCCCTGCAGCTGCAACACGAGATTCGAGTTCTTCTTCGCTCGTCGAGCACACCCCCTTGACTCCCGCGCACATCCGCTGTCCCAATTGCCGATTGCCACGCCCTCTGCTTGACGAACCCTGTTTCATCAAACGAGGAGATCGATATATATCTGCATTAATAGAGAATAGCTCTAGCCGGTCTGTCTCACCATTTCCCGTCAATGATATTGGCAAATCAAGTGCGGGTATTCAAGCAGGAAGGGCCTACTTCAAAAGAACTGCACCGACAGTACTTCGAACAACTCTGGTTCTGCGCTCTCCCCTGCTTCCGTATCAAGACGTAAACACGTTGCCACAGACCTCTACTGGGGCAGGCGATGAATCGGTACCACCACTCACGATGCGGCCTTCTTGCCGGTTAAACTACCGCAATTACCCTTTGTACCTTGTCCCCTGCAGTCACCATCATATCAAATGGACACAGAGTATGGACGAGAGAACGATCTAGTCATCGTCAACGTCTTTCAATCAGGAGGAGATATGTCTCAACGTACACTGTTGCGCTGAGAAACGCTCTGGACCTATCGACTCCAGACTATCTCGACCTCCCGTCGCTATTCCTGTGTCTTTCCATCATTTGGAAATCGTAAAATCCTACAGGCCCTCCTTCGGCAGGCGACAGCCGAGTCGTGTCTCTAGGACCTCCATCCGAAACGATGTCAGCCTGGAGTTGGTCGCTGTTCGGACTGAGTTTGAAGCCCTCGAGAAGGGAGCTGTTCGCCAGCCTGCTGGTAACTTGCCCTTCCCGGGAATCGGCATGATTCAGACCTCCTCGCATAACACTGGCGTGAAATCCAGTGTGGTTAGCGTGAAAGAGCATGCCATCTCCGATGTGTTCAAGCCCGTGCGCGCTCCGGTCACCACCGCCCGCAATCTCTCCGTTCCCAAGCTCCTGCGATGACCTGCGGTAGCTCAAGGGTGAGTCGGTAGCGTTAGTAGCTGCCGAAGACATTACATCCCCTTGAACACTTGGTTGCGGGGACAAGTCTGGGATCAGAAAGTCTGAAGGATCTTGATTGCGGTATGGGGATTCAGCATGGCAACTGCGCATGTGATTGCTGAAGTTGCCGGCGTTCCTGAAGGGCTCATGCTTGCAATTGGTGTACGGGCATTTGTACCTTTCCCCTCGTGGTGCTCTTCTTGGCTTCCGCTGAAATGGACTCTGTGGTGTGCTTCGCGCATTTCCCGCCGAAAGGGGCGTTGTGACTGCTGTTCGACCGCTTTGTGCAGTTCTGGGACTGGAGATCACCAGGACCGGACTTGTCTCCTCAGACCTATCGAAGTCTCGACCGAGATGGTGACTACCCATCGGTCCGACATCTTGCCCAGAAGACCCGGACGGCGTATGGGGTGGATCCCGTTGCGGAACAGTCGACATGATGACGTTGATAAGGTGAGTCTGCAAATGTGGAAAATCGGTGTGGTCTCTAAGGTCGTTGATCAAGATCCCAAGGTCATCAGGAAGCTTTCCATAATTTAGGGCGAGGCAACCCGTCAGCAGTTGGTGGACATGATCCGGCACTTGAGGTCTGTAGAGCTCGATCCACAGCCCAGGTGGGATGCGGAGATAACTGCAGACGCCGTCTCGATAAGTTGCGATATCCGGGTGAGCAAGAATACTTCTGAAAAGGTTGTGCCAGGAGTGGGCCTGAGCACGGAAAGCTTGAGCTTGCAAACCGTTGTCAAGGAGATCGACCAGAGGTGCTTGATGAAAGTACTGTGGGGATACCGACTGCTGCATGTGAAATGCAGCATCCAGCTGGCTAGCAAATGTGTTGGGGAGGGACGCTTCTGGGTGATGAGCATCTCGGATTTCTTGCACCGAAAGGCCCGCCTGCGGAAGTCGTTGTTGGCGCTCTCCATCCCAGGCCAGCGGGAAGTCAGGCTGGTCCATTTTCGACGGCGACGAACAGCCAAGTAAATCCCATAACAATGTAAGGTAATGAAAAGGGATCCGATCCAGCGGCGCGGTAAGAAGGAGCAAAGAAAAGCACAGCTTTCAAGAGATTGAACGAGTGACTGAGAAGACAAGAAGATAAAAGACGATCGCCTTGTAACTAAATCTGAATGCGATTTACCTGCCAGAGGGAATTTGCAAACTGGTCGGTGAACAGGAAAGGAGTGCTCCATGGCGAAGCAGGTGACTTGATATGCGTCCTTGGATGCGAACTGAGGGCATGCAAGGCCAACACCGTGCTATACTTACCTATCCAGATCTGGCGTCCCTCCGAGCCTACAAGGCTAGATATGCATGTTCCTGCGGCTCCCGCGGCAACTGGAACGTGCGAAGTTATGCGACTCCCTGTGGCGGCGTCTCTTTTGTCGTGGGAAGAATAGCAAAAGACTCCCGACACGGTTGTGCACAGCCTCGACAAACTCGGTCGAAGCCGAAGCCAAACCCGATGAACGCAGAATGCAAGTAAGCCGGGGCGCCAAGATGCGACCACGCTACCCGGTGCTAGTGCAATGTTTCGACAAGTATTGCCCAATCACGAGCTCGACTAACAGACTGTCCCACCAGCCACAACTTTGTGTGCCACATTGCGGATTGTTCTTTTGCACGAACCGTAAGGCGTCCCTTGGAAATGATTCACAAGGACACTTGGGCATGCTTTTGAAACGCTGGCTGGACTGAAGCAGCTAAAGAGAAAGAGAGAGAGATTAAGAGATTCAGCCTCTGACGCGTTGTCGATAGAACCAGTCCTGGGAAGCAAGCCGCGGGTTGTAAGGCGACAAACGAAGAGGCACTCGTACTGTGGCTGACGCTAAGCCAGTATGGGGAGCGCGAAGTGGGACAAGGTGGCTGTGTCGGGACCTATGACGACACGCAGAGGATGCCTCAAACTTCGAAACGCCGACTCACAATACTGTGCATGTCCAGGCGGCAGTCCGTCCTTGAACCCAACGGCACGGCAAGCCCGTATCAAAAGCCCCAATGAATTGTGCCTACCAGTCCCTGGGAGTCCCTGGGCTATCTCTCTGGTCCAGCCAGCCATCACCAACAGTTCCACTGATTGGTACCTTTGAGGCGGAAATGATCCGGACACGAAGCCTGGAGTCATTCCACCACGAATCCGTAGCCCTCCTCTACTCGTACGTCTCCGATTCGCCGTCACCCCTGCCCCGCGGTGGAATCTTTGCAAAGAACGCTCCTCAGACGCGCTCCTCCTGCCGCCACGACCTGGGGAACAGTGTGAGTGCTTCGCTACCCCTGCCCCAGTACCCCTGTGGTCATTGCGCAACCATGAGGGCGGCCAGGGCTGGGCTACCTCTGAGGCTTCCCTCGACCACGATTCCCCGACACGTGGTTGAGATTCGACGCCCTCCAAGCCAATCGAGTCCCAGAGGGTCGATCGCGCAACTAGCGCTGTTGCGGAACTATTCGACTATGCCTGCAACGTTTCTCACTGGGCCATGTCTGTGTAGTTACTACGTACCTAGTATATAGTTATGGTGGTTAGAGTTTAGAGCGCGGAGCACATGTCTCTCTACAGTATCGTGTCTGTCTGCACAATGCGCGTCCAGTGTATCTACACTATTATAGCCGTGCCTATTCGTTCAATCACGAATGGCAACTTCTGAGTCACCGATCGATTGAAGGAGGTATGTGCACAACCCCAACACGCGGCTGAAAGGGAACCTACTAACCCAAGAGGGCCAGTTGTAGAGTTCATAGCCGGGGCATACAGAGTAACGTGCTGCATGTGCGGTGGATTCAAATTCTCAAGGCTTCGCTTCGAGGCTTCGTTGGCTCAACAACAAATCAAGCATTCCCGCACTCTCGCTTTTTGCAGGTCCTTTGGCTCGCCCTCTCCTGTGATTCGTCCATTCTCCGCAAGGCTCAGGACTTTCGTCTCCGGGTGCAGAACTCCGTCACCTTCCTTTTGGCTTTGGATTGGTTGCGTGCCTCCTGTCTCCGTGACTCCTTCTCGTCGAGTACATACCGTCCTTACACGCTGGCTTTGAGCCCTGCATACAGTACTGGGTACAGTGACTGTACCTCACACGGGGCAGTGCTAAATATATTCCCCGCGAACCTTCTATGACACCTTCCATGCGTGATCAGCTGAATAGACCCCATGTAGAGCCCAGTTAAGACTAGTCATCCCGGAACTCTGCATACCATGTACTCTGTTGCCTTGCCTGGCTTTACCCCTTGCAGTGCCGCAGCCGAGTGTGGGCTTCACCGGCTCTCTGGTTGTAAGGCTGTGCCAGGCATCCATACACACATACACCCATGCCCCCTCTCCACGCCGCGCCGACAACCACGGATATGCCGGAGATGGAGTCTAGACTGAGTATAGTGCCATTGCGGGCCAAAATAGCCACGGAGCTCGTCCAGCCGGAGTAGTCTCACCGATAGCCTAGTCGCTGGCTCCTCTGCAAGCAGCCAGGCGAATTACTTGGCATTGCGGTAAGGCTGAGCCGGAAACCAGGAAATCGAACAACAAACCGAGAATTGCATCTCCAGGACTCATCCCATTTTCAGCAATCACGCCGAAGACACCGAAAGTCTGTTTTACTTTCGTCGCTGTTGTGGAGGCGGAGGTCTTACCGATAAGGTCAGAGCCGAGACAGATACCCTGGTTCCCACCACAAGTATTCACCCCAAGGCGATTTTACACCTCTATCCAGGCACCCTGTTTTAGGTTATCATGCTGGAGAACCGACTTATCTGGAGGATCTCGATCTTATCGGACACATCTGAGCGGGACGTGATGTTGAGCCAGGCAACCAAGAATGGTGTCTGTAAATACTGGGTGAGTCCTAAAACGAGACCAAGGCCGTAGAGTACTAATTAAGCCCATTGCGAGGCATACCGCGCCTATTTGTGCCAATACAGGCAGGTTGTGGCTGGTGTCACAGACTCGACCTCAGATGTGTCTGCCTTTTGGCCCGCTCCTGATAGGAAAAATTTGCCGAGTGCCAAGTTGTCGAGCTGGGGAGCGATAGCCGAAGTCTCGCTTCTCGCTTCCAGCTTGGTGGGTGGCTCCAGATCCATTCATTGGATCCATAGGAGTACCAGTAAGACGAGCCGTCGTCGATTCGACAGGAATATCTGGTTCGTCGAAAGGGCGACCGAGACAAGATTTCTCGGTCCTGTCAAGACGCTTCAAGCTCAATCGCGGTAGAAAGCGATACGGTACCTCTGATCAAGACTCATCTTTACATCGGCCTAATGGATGTCCAGAAGTGTCGTTGTTCTTGCCACCCTTCCAGACCATAGGCACTGATCCTGAAGCTGGGTCCAGAGGACCTCTCACGGTAGTTGCGCGGTATAAAAGGTAGTAGCATCGCTGACGAGCCTGCTCACGTCCGGTAATTGGCCGTTACTCTGTGCACTCTGCAGCATGGTCATGAGCTCCATCTGCTGCTGGGAGCTCAGCGATTGCATGGCGTAGGGACTTCCCCCAGCGATTGCTGCGCCAGAGTGTGAACCTGCAGGGCCGGACACAGGAGTGCTATGAGTCCCAGGTGGAGGGAAGGAGTGCCCCATATAGCGACTGTACTCGTGTCCGAAAGGGGCGAGGTACGGAAGTTCGTCATAGTTCAGATTAGGGGAGCCTGTGATGCCAGGAATCACTCCGGGGATGAAAGGCGCAGTTGTCCACGAGCCAGATCCAGCTGAGGATGTTGTAGTTGGGAAAGCATGTGGATCAAAGCCTGGGAGGCTATAGTGCATTGAACCGGCATCGAGCCGGGGAAGGGACATAGCGGTAGTGGTGGGAACATACTGTTGCGGCGGCGAGAAGGATTGGGTCGAGGTCGGAAACATCTCTGACTGAGGTTGCGGTTGATATTGCTGTTGCGCGGAGTGATCAATGTAACCGGCTGCCGCGCTCTTGAAGCTGTGGTTGTTTGACGCAGCGTGGACGCTGTGGATTGACTGAGGAGATTGAGCGCCGTAGTATGATGTATTCGCCGTGCTGGCCGGACTGTTCGCGAATTGGGATGCAGCAGAGGAACCCATGTCTTGAGTTGCTGAAGAGGAAAGATAATCGGATTGCGAGGCCGGAGACTCCTTGGTGTCGACCTCATAAGCTTTGAGACAACCTAGCACGAGGTTGTCATAGAGCTGCTGAGCAGAGCGGACACCCGGCCACCGATCTGCACAAAGATCGATTGCTTTCAGCGCATCCTGAATATGTAGCTGGACTTCCTCTAAATGGTGTTGTTGGCGAATACCGGGGTACGAGATGCACCACAGGACGGTGTTCAAAGCCATAAAGATTGCCTGAGTGAAGATCCAGGTGATGTCAATCAAGTGGGCTTCCACCTGGCGCTTCTGGAGTTGGATGTTGAAGATAGCCGCCGAGTAACACTGTTGCGCGGCAAAAAGCGATGGGTTCGGGATTTGAGGTGAAGGACGGTATAGGAAAACGATCATCGTATTCTTGCGTCCAATGAACCAGCTCTCACTGAGCCCGGAGCCCTCATCGTTCTTGGGACAGTCACGAACCCAATTGTCGATCTTGGTCAAGATTTGGTGAAACCAGGGATCTTGATCATGCACGGGGGCATCTCTTTTCTTGAGGTATAACGTTCGTCTGATCTCAGCCTGGAGCAGGCGCATCTTGAAGAAATGTATCGATATGCACTTCTTCATGATTGGTCGATGGCCGGGAAGAAGCCCGTCGGCGCTAATGTATCGGTCATCGCAAAGCTCGAAGAAGTTGACGTTGATGTTGTCGACGCTGACTCCGAATGCACTTGGTCTTCCTAAACTATGGGCGAGGCCGTATTCCATCGACGTAATAATCCAGAACAGCCGTCGGCGCATGTCGACTTCGAGGGCGTTGGGTCTGGCGCCAGATGGTGGTCGATGGATGGTCTCCTCTTCGCACAAGCCGAGGTCCTGACACAGCTTTGCGGCGATACCGACAACCCAGTACGCCGCTGTTCGTGTTGGTGTGAGCAAAGAATATTGAGCAATGAGCGCAAAGCACTGCAATGTCGAGAGATCCATCTTCTGGACCGCCCCGGTCAAGAAAGGCAGGGCAGCCAGATAGTAGCTATCAGCCAACCCAGCATATTGCTTGTCCAATTTCTGCATGCTAATGGCAACCACAAGGCGCACCTGGAAGTTGAGAGTGGGATCTTCGGACCCGTCATAGACAGCCTCGAGCTCTCTCAGAAATGTCGGTTCATGGAGGAGCGGGAGCATATATTGAGCCTTGGCCATGTAGATCTCGACGAGACGATCCATCAGTTCACGATTGGGGAGATCCGGGGCGGCGACTGAGCTAATCAGCGGGTAGACCTTGGACGTGGGTTTTTCGCTTTCGGCATCGAACTTGTCCTTGATCTCCTGGGCGGCATGGTGTGGGACGACGTCCTTGATGGTCCTCCGGGAAGAGTTCTGCTTTGCGAACTCCATGACGAAGCGTGTGATGGCAATACCGCTGGAAGGGCCCAGAAAGCGACTTTCATCGTTCTCACTGAATTTGACCAAGCCAGCGCCCCGCGCCATTGCCTCGTGGTCCGGCTCATGCTCCTCGTCTTTTTCCAGGGCTTTCAGCTCTTCGTTCAGTCTGCGCACAGTGTCTTGTAATGAGGTAATGTATGTTCGCGGTATGGTCCTGTTCTTGGCCGAATCGTAGTATTCGCAGTGGGCATTGCTCCTCTCGCATGGCTCACACCGGGGAAGGGCGGGGTCGCATCTCGTTTTCCTCTGCCAGACATCAGTCTCGATTGTCTTCCCAACCACGCAGATGATGTAAAGGCATTCTCACCTGTCTGCATCGCACGCAGGCCGTCACTGTATGGTGAACTTTGTCACGAGTCCTGGCCGAGTCTGGCGAGTCGGCCATGGTCGCATTTTCGGTGTCTGCCATGTAAACGCACAGACAGCGATGGAGTGTTTAGTCTGTACCGTTCAAGTCGTCCAGATGAACACCATAAGCACCCAAGGCGGAATTCCATCTCTCAGCGTGTTTTCGCGGGCTGATACATAAAGCCAAAGGAGTGTACGTAGTGGTGATGAGTGGTAGGACGGTGGGCAGACTGAGGTTAGACCTCATTGGATTGCGTCGCAGGGCACAAGCTTGAAGCCCGGTCGCCTAGCCAGAGAGTTTCGCGCCTGTCAGCATCGAGAAACAGGGAGCGTCTGGCCGCAAAAAAGGGTTCGGAGGTTCAATGGCGACCTGTCATGATCGCCGGTAGACCTCAGAGAATTGGGAAGCCCGGATTGGAAGAAGCATTTGCCCCTGTGCAGCTCAAAGAAGAGTTGCTCAAATGCAGGGCTGAAACACAAGCTGAACAACATACAACGCTCAAATAGGCTTCCATTGACGCCTATTCGCCAGCTGCGGAGCGAATGGCCTGCCTATAAGGAACCGCTGGAGGGAGTGGCTCCGGGGCCTTAGCGGTTTACAGGCGTTCAGGGATCAACCTGCTGGACTCTCTAATTAGTTTAAGTTGGGCAAGGGAAAGGAGCCACTGGCCTCGGCAGCTGCTGCTCGTCCGACCAGATAAGGAAGGAGTAGCCTAGATGCCCTCAACCCCGATAGACGATGGACCCTTGCGACCCCTCGATGGATGATCTCCAGGGTCTGAGAAACGACTGAGCATTGACGACAGAAGATTCCATCAACCACAACATCGCGGCATTAGCCCAGGACCAGTGTCAGCCGCGAGCTATCACCTGTGGCCATATCACTCGCTGAAGTGTCATTTTCCCAGAGGGAATTGTCGTCCTCACTTCGACACCAGGCTGATGCCGATAAGCACGTTATCTTCGTGAGCCAACACGGTCTTGCCCACAGGGCGTAGAATTGCGAAATCGACCGCACGGAAATGGTTTGAAACTTGCATAAGATCTATCCTTCAACCATGACGAAGCCCGAGTCTGTCGAGGCACTCTTGAACCCTTCATTGAGGGTGTCGAGGCCGGTTGCCGCATGTGCGCGCTGTCGGTCTGCAAAAATCAAATGTGATGGGAAGTTACCAGCCTGTTCAGCATGTGAGAGGTCTGGCAAATCGACAAGCTGCACGAGCGCCAATGATGAATTCGCTCGGGGCAAGGAGCGCAGCTATGTCGCCGCTCTGGAAGCTGCTGCTCAACGGCTGCAGAAAAAGATTGACATGGCTCGAGTCGAAGCTGCTGGTCACCAGGGGCCATCCGGCACCTCATCTACAGGCCGACCACACCAAAGGCGCAAGATAAGCGGGACTCGTCGAAAGGAAGCATCGGACGTCGACGAACTGGTTAGCGACTTTGGTTTTCTGACCGTCAATGCGACATCACGCGACTTTCACGGATTCACCTCGACCATGTCGTTTGCCAAACTTCTCCTCTCAGCAGCCGCCAGAGACGAGCTACCTCCTCTCGAATCGCGAGGGCTACCACCACGCTATGCCATCACCCCTATGATCAATCAGTACCTCGAGAACATGTTTGTCTTGTGCCCTTTTTTCTCCGAGACCGACCTGATGGCCAGCCTCTCCCGAATCTACAATGACTCCGCTGCTGTTTCGGCAACAGTAACACCGCTTGACGTGTGGTATGTGCGGCTGATCTTGGCGATTGTCCACGCAGCTAGCTCCCAACGAAAGGGAGATGAGAACGACAGGACAGCTCTTCAACACATGTCGGCGGCCAGAGGCCTCGCAGGTTATGTCCTCCATCCAGGGTCGATTGCTGGCGTCCAAGCTCTTCTGCTGCTAGTTCAGTACTCCTTGGTGGATCCCGCACACTATGACTCCTGGTATCTGGTAGGGATGGCTGCCCGACTCGTCGTTGATCTAGGTCTCCATTGCGAGCCAGCGCCGGAGACCAAAATCAGCAAAAGCGCATTGGATCTACGACGCAGGATATTCCATTGCACCTACGCATTCGATCGTCTCGTCAGCATGTCTCTTGATCGAGCATTTTCCTTCACAGACGACTCTGCCTCAGAGGTACCTCTGCCTGATTCAGTGGCAGACCCGTCGCCGTCCCAAGTCTTTCGACGATTGCTGAAACCGTCCCTCTACCTGTTTGACATCCGTCGGGTCCAGTCTGCATTCTACCAGACGACGAGATGGTCGTCCCGGTCACAATGGCCGCTGGCCACGGCAGCCACATATGCCAGCACGGTCTCTAATGACATTCACGCTTGGTACGGCACCATTCCACCGACAATGTCACAGCGTCACCTTATGTTGTTCAATCTGGAACGGCTGTATTCCCAAATTTTGGTTGTCTCGCCAAATCAACGAGTTCCTGCGGGCAGCATGACTGACCTGAACAAAGAACTGGTATTCGAGTATTCAGCCCAGTATGCCGATCTCCTACAGCCTATTGCGCAGGATGTCAGCTGGCATGCATACCTAACCTATGCCGATATCTGTCGAGCGAAATACGTTGGGCAGAAGTTTGTGGAAGTTTTGTGGTCCGACTTTGACCGACTCATCAAAACCACCCACGCCGTCCGAGAGGGCTCGCGCCTTGCCAACAATGTGCCCCTCGACAACGGCCAACGAGCAACCATCTGCCTGCGGAAGATTATTGAGATATTGGACTTCGCACGGCATCGCTGGGCGATGCCGGAAATGCGAGAAAAGTTTGAGCAAGAATCAGCCGTGCTCTTCTCCCGACTGAAAAGCCGACAGATGGAAGTTAGTTCTTCGCAGTATTCCAACCCGGCCCAGGTCAACACCGGCCTGGTGGGCACCAACCCTGGATACGGGTCAGGCCCAAATCAATATGCAAACGATGGATCAGTTCTCAGCCAGCTTCCAAGTCCTCCTATCAACCAAGACCCTGTCCAACCTGATATCCAACAACAACATATGCTCACGCCGCCGGAAGAATATCACATGCAGCCGGGACTTTACCCTTTGCCACCAGGCTCGTTGCCTCGGCGCAGCTACGAATTCCATGGTGGACGAAGTTGACGCCTGTAGGGCTATTCGTCCGAACTTCCATCCAGTCACCGACGTGTCCAGAACAGTGCGGTATGGGATGCACACAGGGTCTCGTGCTTAAAGTTTCAGTTGGTCATTGTGGCGGTCCATGAGACAATCATATCAGAATGCCAGTTATCATCATGATACCGCCAAAAGGGCGGTATCAGCCTGAACCAACCGTGTACAGCGAAGACGTGGGTGATAGTGGGTGTCAGCTCTCTGAAGGGGGGGCGGTGGGCGCAGGTCATCTGAGAGCACAACATGCCCACGTGTGCAGCTTTATTGGCCTCCAGAAGTTGCTAAACTCTGATTTTTGAGGACACTGCTACCGTGAGGCAGGGGGGCTGCAGCACCAAGCGAAGACGCTGGCACACACGTTCTCATGACCACCCACGTATGCATATCCAACTTGACATTTATATTCTACGACAGACGCCAATTTCGATCCTGTCCTCCATTCTCCAAGCGACGACCGCACGGTTTGCGGCAGCGCCAACCAACGTCTGTGGCCCGGATCCCAGGAAGTGCTTCCCGGGCTTTAGGCGCCGTTCCTGACTATCGTGGGGCTGCAGCCAGCGCCCAAGAATCCGCCCAATCAGTGCCCGTTAGGCACTTGCCTCCTACCGCTGCACTTGACGATTACGGCGACCTGCTCGGATGTTATCCGCGGAATGACGTGGTGTCATTGAGCATTTCTCGACACTTTTCGTCCTGCCTACTCGCACTTGAAGAGTCGCCCGCGTGGACTGCAACAGTTCCTCTCGGATCCCGTAACCTGCTTGACAAGAGACTCATCGTTACTTGTTCTTCCCTCTCGACCGGCAGACACCCAATCCTCCCACGCCAATGCGTACTTCCGACTCCCCGAAGCTATGGTCCACGTCGCTGTCGGGCTCCTGCTCTGCGCAGCCTGCGCAATAGCAGCACCTCCGAACATCCCTAGGACAGGCGACGGCTTACAACAGGTGATAGTCGATCCGTTAATATCAAAGGCACAGCCTGCGCCGCGCGGGTTGCGTGGCAGGTTTCTGCACATCACAGGTGACTGCGGCATAGCTCTGCCTTCATTGGTCTTGGCTGACTTTCTGCTTAGACATCCACCCTGATCCCTTTTATAAATCCCACTCTGATCCTGCGGAGCTATGTCACTCTGGCAAAGGCCAGGCTGGAAAATTTGGAGCGGAATTGACGGACTGCGATACACCCATCAGCCTGGTCAACGCCACCTTTAAATGGATTGAGGACAACCTGAAGGACGAGATTGATTTTGTCATATGGACGGGCGACTCCGCCCGGCATGACAACGACGAACGGCTCCCTCGATCAGACAGTCAAGTCCTCAAGCTCAACCGACTCATCGTCGAGAAGTTTGTCGATACCTTCGGCAAGCCAGACAATATCGACGACCCTGACCCAACCAATGACTTCGTCGTCCCAATTGTCCCTACGTTTGGAAACAACGATATCCTGCCACATAACATTTTCACTCCCGGCCCGAACAAATGGACGCGGGCCTACCTCAAGGTTTGGGAGCGATTTGTTCCCCAGGCACAGCGACATTCCTTTGCAAGAGGTGGCTGGTTTTTCACAGAGGTGATACCCAACAAGCTGGCGGTTTTCAGCTTGAACACACTGTATTTTTTTGATTCAAACTCTGCCGTGGATGGTTGCGACCTGAAGTCGGAGCCGGGTTACGAGCATATGGAGTGGCTCCGGACACAACTGCAGTTCCTGCGGATGCGAGGGATGAAGGCTATCTTGATCGGCCATGTTCCGCCGGCAAGGACAGACAGCAAACAGAATTGGGACGAGAGCTGCTACCAGAAATATACCCTCTGGATGCGTCAGTACCGCGACGTGATTATTACATCTATTTTTGGGCACATGAACATCGACCACTTCATGTTCCAGGATGTCAAGGACTTGAAATACAGATTTAAGATCAAAGGAATTAATGACAAATCTGACCCAGCAAAGCGAGTGCGGCCGCGGTCAAACCATGACACCTTTACTACCTCCGCAAAGGCGCAATACTTGAACGAATTGCGATCCGGTTGGTCGGAACTCCCTGCTCCGCCGGCCGGCGCTATTTCTGATTCTTCTACTGGGGATGGCGACCCTGATGATGCCGAGAAGAAAACGTCGGGCGGCAACAAAGAGTTGGAGAAGTACCTGAAGGCGATCGGTGGGCCTTGGGCCGAAAGATTCAGCCTTTCCCTGGTATCCCCGAGCGTTGTTCCCAACTTCTTCCCGACTTTGCGGGTGATGGAGTACAACATCACAGGGCTGGAAAACGACCACCCTGCGCAAGGGCCGATTGGAAAACCCGCAGAAGTTTTCGACACCGATTTGCTTGAAGGGGAGATTATTGAGCAGGACGACGACAATGACGACGACGACGACGACGACGACGACGACGACACCGAGATCGACTCGGAGAAAGGGGCACATGAAGTCAGAAAGAAACACAAAAAAGGCAAGAAGAAGAAGAAGAAGCCCAAGAAGCCCAAGAAGCCCCCATTTCCCGTGCCGAAGCCTCCCTCGAAAACCTCACCACCCGGCCCAGGCTTTTCTCCACAACCACTTACCTTGCTTTCATACACACAATACTATGCCAACCTGACCCAGATTCACGACAAACATAACCCCGAAAAGCACTTCAAGTACGAAGTCGAGTATGCCACCAACAACGACAAGTACTACCAGATGAAGGACTTGACACTCCGATCGTGGCTGGACCTTGCTGAGAGGATGGGGCGGCATTCATTGAAAATGAAAGATCAAGCTGATGACCCTGAATTGATGGAGCAACCTGAGCATCAGACCGAACCAGCTGACGAGGTTGACGCCAGACGCAAGACTAAGAAGGTGAAGAACCGGCTATGGAAAGAATTTATCAAGAGGGCTTTCGTCCATACTAAGCCTGACGAGGAGATTGACCAAGAGTTTGGGTGATGAACTGTCCTTTCGCTGAGCCTCCAGCTGTCGGACTTTGGCTCTTCTTGTACTTTAGCAGGCGACTTTGATACTTGATGATTTGGACTGGGGGCGCCGATGGGGCACCGTAGGACCTGATGATACCAATGATTTATGGATTTGTCCCCGCGAAAACTTGATCACACCAGGCTGATGGCTTTCGCAATGCCCTGATACAGTACTGTATTTGAGCCTTTCGATTTTTCGATTCGTCCCGATCAAAAAGGGGTTGGCCCTCTCGGTGTCCGGGAGACTCACCTTTCAATCACGCCGGGCAAGCCTGCGTGAGTAATTTGCCTTGCGAGTTCAGCCATTGAAATGCTAGGCAATCGTAATAATTCGTCTCTTCCCGCAAACAAGGCGTCAGAGTAGGAAGTACGAGGTAGTACGTAGTTCGATACCAAGTGGCGACCAAGAAAGCGGGTGCCCCCCTCTCCAATCCGATCACGTGGTGGGATTGCCAGCGGGCGAGGGTTCTTCGCGAGTCTCGAGGTTGAGCACGGGGACTGGGTACGAGTACGCACACCTCGCTCCGCTAACAAACCAATCCGAGCCGGAGGTCTACGAGTTACTCTATATAGGGGACGGCCGGGGAGTCTCCAACGGAACAAGATCCAATATAAAACACCGTACCCGTGACAGGAACATGCAATAAAACATAGCAATATCAATCACCATCCACCCATCCATCATCCACCAAGAACCGGCAATTACGAGTTACCGCGCTGTTAATCCATCCAGGGAAAGTTAGGATCCCATAACAATCCATGGCAAACGCAGAGGAGCAATCGACAACAAGCACGACGGCGGCAGAAGTCGATTCCTCGACGCCATCCGGGCTCTTCCCCAAATCATACGCCTTCCCGCCGTTCTTCACGCTCCAGCCGACCGCGCAGACCCGCCACGCCCAACTGGTCAAATGGTCCCTCCTCACGCAGCGCTACTGCCGGCACCACCGCCTGTGGAAGCTCCGCCTCCCGGACGCGCTGTCCACGCCGCTCTTCCACAACCATGCGCTCAACAAGCGGTTGTCGCTCCGCGACGCAAGGGCCGTCATTGACTTCATGGCCAGCGCCGAGGGGGACGGCCGCGCCGAGTGGACTGGCAGCACCGGCGCGGGGGGGAGCGCGGGTGATAAAGTCGAGGCGTGGATCTGGTGGCGGAGGCCCGAGGAGTGGGGTGCGTTGATCGCCGAGTGGGTGGAGGGGACGGGCCAGAAGGGCGTGGTCCTCACGCTCTATGAGTTGGTCGAGGGCCAGGAGACGGAGAGCCAGGAGTTTTGGGGGTTGGACCCGGAGGTGTTGCGGAGGGCGTTGGCCTCGTTGGTGAAGAAGGGGAGGGCCCAGGTCTTTGGCGCCGAGGATCAGATGGGCGTCAAGTTCTTTTGATGACGAGGCGAGGGAAGAAAGAAACAACGACGGCGGCGGGCTGAAGGCACGCGGAGGACTCGGAGCGGTGGGTGTTGGCCGCGCGGCTCTTCTGACGGGGCTCAAGTCGAGGCGGATGGTTCAAGAAATCATTTATGCAACCGAAAAATGGCTCGAGTGATGGTATGTACAGTACGAGTATCAGGAGGGTTGTCCAAGGCAAAGTCAAAGTCAAATCTATCCGACTGTCGCTATTCCAACGCCACTTTGGCCCAAACGATCATCCTATCGTGATAAGTCGATACAGTCATGGAACATCAGTCATCCTCGGCGGATTGTACACCACACATCATCACCCATCACAGTTCATACGGCTTCGTCGGACGCAACTGTTGGGACATGGCGGTCTCGAGGAGCCAATCCGTCTTGACAATTTTGGGCACTTTGCGGCTCCCCTCGACCATCTCTCGGAATCGCAACAAGAGGCCCTGGTTGGTCTTGCTCTCGTCGCTCAGCAAATACACGTCGTTGTTGGCATCTGTGTCTGTCGTGGCCTCACTGTCCGCTCGTCCCGATGGTACCGTTGTGCCTTTGCGATTCTTCCACAAGATACACCGCCCACCGTTGGCTTCTACAATGGCCTTGAAAGTCTCAAAGCCGCCTGTAATCTGCTCCATGCAGTAAATGCAACGGCCCTGAAGCAGCTGATTGGCGTTCTTCTCAGCCCGCTTGCGAGAGTCCTTGAGGGAAATATGGAACTTCTTCTCGTTGACCGTGTCCTTGAGCAAGTAATCCTCGGGATCGACCAACCTACCCTCCTCCAGGCAAGCGTCGATGAAATCAGTGGATATGACCAGGGGAGCATAAGCAAGAGCGGTGACGAACTTCATTGTTCGGACGATATGCGGAGCCGCAAGATGTGTGGCCTTGCGCGGGTCTGTTGTAATCAAGATTCCGAGGCTGCGGAGTTGTTTCTACCACGCATTAGTGAAAGCCGTGGAAGAACGAGAAGGAATGAATACATACCCTGTCACGGTCTTCGTCTGTCGGCTTGCTCACCCACTTCTCGTACTTGGAAATGACGAGCCGCATCTGAGGAGCATCGGTGCTGCGCTTGAGTTTCTTCGCATCACTATCGTCGGATGTTTCAGCGTCATCCATCTCTTCCATGGATCGTTTTCGACCAAGCTCAACTCGCTCCGGGTCAGACTTTCGTCTCCCTCCATAGATGACGCCGCCTTTTCGCTTCGTCTCCTTTTCGTAGAGCGCAATGTCTTCCGCGGCCAGGTGCAGCCGGGACGCTGCAACCTCCTTTGACTTGCGACTGTTGGTCGTGGACGGTGTTACGTTCTCCTTCCCTGGGGCGGCGACTCTGGAGGGCGCCGGGGTTCGAGGAGTCTTAGATACTTGTTCACTCTTGACCCTCCTTGCAGATGGCGGCTGTATTGTGTTCCGGTTTTCTTGCCCCAGCGGCTTCGCGGGCGGAGAATCGCTTGTGTCAGTGTCTTCGTTAGGGAAGAAATTCTGCTCAAGGACGCCACGGTCCAATTGCGTGTGGCCACACACATCACCGAGATTTGTGCGCTGAGGGAAGTGGGTATATCTCTTGTCGCTTATGCTCTGCATCTTCCAGCGAGCGTAGCTTTCTTCCAGCCAAAGATGATTAATGACGTGAACACCCCATTCCCGGGCGGCGGCACATTTCTCGCTTGTATCGTGGGCTGTGATGAGATGGGTGTTGTCCTGCTTGAGGGTTTTCGTACACTTGGCACCTGTAGCAGTGATGAGATTCTCCAGATATGATCTGGCGTCTCCGCTGTAATTTGATAGACTTATCAGCAACCCTGGGAAGCCAGGAAGACCATCTTTTGCCACCGGGTAGTGCAACATGCGCCGCATTGGAGATGTCCACTGGTCGGTCTGGATCAGGAAGTAGAGCCAGGCCAGATTTCCAACATCTTTCCCCGCCCTTGAGGCGATTTTATAATCTCGTCCCTCCCGGAATTTGCAGATATACATGTCGGCCTTCGAGACAGACTCTGTCACTTTGCCACCACCGGTTGTAATAAGCGCATTCAAGATACCACGGAGATATGGTGAAATGCCCAAATCAGTCGCGAGCATCACCGACTTATTCTTGAAGACCTTTTCCAGCTTGCGGGCTGCAGTAGGTTCCTGCCCAAACTGCGTTGGATCTGGATGTAGGGCACCTTCTACCGGAGTCTTACGCTTCCCCATGGGTGGCTTGTTGATGGTCTTTAAGATCTCGGGGTCCGGGAGTTGATAGGGGTGTTCATCAATCTTTCTCCCAAGTTTCAGACAGTCATCTACCCAGTGGGGAAGTACAATCTTGGCATCGAGCTTCTTCTCCTCCGCCATGCTTACGGTTTCTGAATCCATTGACAGGGATACAATATGGGTGACTTGACTTGTCAGCTTGGAAGACCAGAGACCTCCCATTGCCAGTACTCCGCCAGCGATTGCATCTGCATCACCCGGCGGCAGATCGGCAATACACACACAGACGTCGGACATGAAGTAGCGAGGGTCAGGGCTGTACTGCCGAGGGTTGGGAAGTTTTCGCTTTGCAAGGCAATGTTGGACCCAGGTCGGCTTGACGACGGGGATGAGAGCGGCGGAGCAGGCATTGTAGTCAGGGAAATCGGAGGTGTCAGAGATGACATGCGTAATCTCTTTAAGGTCGAGGCTCTCTTCGGGGTACCTGGCAATCGTTGCCTCGCCGTCGTGTAGCCTCAGCACATCAGCCATCTGTCCCTGTTAGTCCTGATTTCCTGAACGCGTCGTCGTACGTACCGTCGCGGCTTCCTTTTCCGAAAAGGTCGCCGTGCACACAAGGGCGAAGCTGCATTGTACAAAGAGGCCAGGCTTCTTCATCTCGTTCACTGCCGCATCGTTCTCCATGTCTGCGGTGGCGGGTGTGGTGGTGGTTGCGGTGGCGGCAACGAGGTTACGGAAAATACCAGCGCACGTGTCAAGGATGGAGTTGGTCATGGACTACGAGGCACAAATGATGAGCCGCATCAGTGTGGTATATCACAGTGCTCGGTGTGGAGGCTGCACTTGACGTGAATCGCGAGTGAGAAAAGAGAAACGCGCTCGTGGACGCAACGCGTCACGTTTCCATCGCCGAGTCAATGGCGCCAAATCACGTGTCCAGTTGGGGAGTGTGACAGATTGAGATTCTTTCTTTTTCTACTCTTGAGGTCTTCGGCGACAACAAATAGTGTACAGTTAAATCATAGTCTCCACGCCCTTCACGATTCTTCCTCTATGTGAGAAGACCTTGGGATGCCTACAACCGACTAGTGTGCGCATTATCTCGTCCCAGCGATCGTCAGCCTCGCGATCTCATCCCTCTCAGCTCACCGTTACTGGGGTAGAACATCAGTCGAGCATTCATCATTCTTACGCACGGAACAGCACTGGCCATTGATCTCTGATCCCTGATGAACAGGTACGAGTAGACACGGCACGCTGCTTCAAAATGTGGCCCGGACCCGATGCACGGCAGGGACCTCGGCAATTCCTCCGCCATCTGCAACTTCTCGCGCTGGCAAACTCGCGGTAAACTTCAAGTGTAACTTATCGAAGCTCGAGCCTCGCATCCTCGGCACATTTGTGCTCTGGCTTGTCTGTGACGATCCCCGTCGTCCACTTTCATACCTCATGAGATCCTCACGGTGATATTGACACTCCCATTCACTACGCACAATGTCGTCGTTTGACATTGTCGAGCACACGATCCCCTGCCAACACATTCGCGAATACCCCCGAGCCACAGCCGACGCCCAAGAATCCGTCCTCCACCTCGCAGTCAAGCAATACATCCCCAAAGACAACCGGGACCCCCAACCTGGCGATGTCACCATCATCGGCGCCCACGCCAACGGGTTCCCTAAAGAGCTGTACGAGCCGCTCTGGGACGACATCCATGCGCGGTCGAAAAAACATGGCTTCCGCATACGGAGTATATGGATCGCCGACGTCGCGCAGCAAGGTCAGAGCAGTGTGTTGAATGAACGGCTGCTGGGGAACGATCCGGGGTGGAACGATCACCCCAGGGATTTGCTCCTGATGATCAATCTGAAGAGACATCTCATGCCCCGGCCCATCATTGGCATAGGCCACTCCATGGGAGGCAGCCACTTGTGAGTAGGCCGGGTTCCTTTTTTCACTCTCTGGCGGCAACGATCAAACCACTCATCTCTACCATGCTGTCCTATCCTGTAGCACACTGACACGCATACCCGCAGAGTCAACCTCGCGTACTTGCATCCGCGCCTGCTGTCGACCCTCGTGCTCCTTGACCCCGTCATCCAGATCTACTCCTCCGTAGCCCCCCATGTAGGCCCCTCGCCCGCCCGATTATCCACCTTCCGTCGGGAAGTATGGCCGTCTCGCTCCGCTGCGGCGTCCTCTTTCGCGGCGTCGAAGTTCTACCAAGCATGGGACCCGCGTGTTCTGGACCGGTGGGTGAAATACGGCCTCCGAGACATGCCTACACTCCTGCACCCGGACACGGAGACGGACTTGTCAAAGGATAAAGGCGGCGACGGCGGTCCAAAGGTCACACTCACAACCCCCGTGCCTCAAGAAGTCTTTACCTTCCTGCGACCCAATTACGAAGGCTACGGTCACGAAGGTCGGCCCGTCAACCGTAAGACACACCCGGACTTGAACCCCGCCCTCCCCTCCACTTATCCATTCTACCGCGCCGAAGGACCGCAGACGTTTCACCGCCTCCCCGAACTGCGCCCCTCAGTGCTGTACATCTTCGGCGGCAAGTCCGACGTCGGCACTCCCGACGCGTGTAAAGACAAGATGGAACTCACCGGCGTGGGCCCCGGCGGATCCGGCGGCGCGGCGGCAGGACGGGTCTCCAGCGTCGTGTTCGAGGACATTGGCCATTTGATCGCCATGGAGGCGGTCGACCGCACGGCAGACCACTCTGCCCAATGGATCGGGCGGGAGATGGAGATGTGGCGCAAGGACGAGGACGAACATCTGCGGACGTGGATTCAGGCCAAGTCTCTGGTCGAGAAGCAGAGCATCGACGACGAGTGGAAGAAGATGATCGGCGGGCCGTATGAGCGGCCGAAGAAGCCCAGTGACGCGAAGTTATAGCGTGAGAGCGGTGAGGTGAGGGTGAGGGTGAACCTAACACACTACCATATATGTATAGAAATGAATACAAGTATAGATATACACATGCACGCGATTGCTTGAATTGCCAGTTATCGAGAGAATGGAACGAGTGAATTGTCCCAAAGGGGAGAGAGCGCACTCTCATGGGACGCACTCACAGTTCCTAATGCCTCCTGATCTGGGATCCGGAATTACGGGTACATGGATGCAAGAATATAAAGAGATGAATCCAAGGGATAGAAGAGAGTGGACAAACGAAATGACACGAAATAATCCTAGATTCCTTAGTATACTTCCTAACTTCGAGAGCCACACATACATAGCATACAGCGATGCCATCTCTCCATTCTCTATACCTCTATATATTGAGTATTACTCGTATATCGCGCCTACCGAGATAGAGATCCAACACGGAGTACGGCGCTCCTTACGTACAGTAGATGTACATACGGCATAAATTTTCGAATCAAGCGTTCTCGGTCCACGCTCTGACACCTTTTAATTTTACCTTTACCCTGGAGGGCGAGGCGACGTTGTGCATCTCGTCTGTCGTCTGTACTCTGTACAGGGTTCGTGAGGGTTCCTCTCATTTTCTTTCGCTTTCAGCCATAATCCCTAGTGTGGAAGCTCACAACTGACTCTCGCACAGAGAAGCAAGAACGACTATAATTCAGCCACAACGGAGAGAGACAGTCAATGGCGTCCGAAAATTACGTCTCAAACAAATCTAGCATTCATATATAGTCGTTAGATGCTCTTTCTTCGAGTCCCTCTCTTGCCTCTCCGCCGGACACTCCACGCCGCTGGTCGATGATCATCGTCAGAGTCGGACTCGGTGGCATTACTCGCGAGCAGAGCCTCTGTTTCCTCCTCTTTGACGGGATATAAACCGTCGTATCTCCCCTCGGGCATGCGTCCCCTTCGATACCCTAGCCCTTCACTTTCCTCCAGAATGTCCAAGTGTCTGATCTTGCCATCTTCACCACCCACGACACCGACGCCCGCGCCGCCACCCAATCCGGCATTGGGCTCTCTCACTCCATAGATGATCTTGTAGTTCCCCAGCTGCTCGGCGATCTCGTCACCGGTCAAGAGACAGCCACGGTCGCCTAGTTTCTCCACAAGCGGCCGCAACAACCTCGCCGTACTCAGGTGACTCGTGTCCTTGATGATGGCTTTGTTCGCGAACATGATCACAATCAACAACACCAACGCCTGCGCCAGTGGAATGCCCCCGAGGATGGAAGCCGCGAACCTCCACTGCACGTGAATGACCTGCGCTGGAGCAGGTCCCCACGCCGTCACATTGGAGCGTGGACCGACAGCATCCATCGCGCTGATAGCTCCAGTTGTGAATTTCATAATAAGAAACGCCATATCCTCCGCCGTGTAGTTGCCCGGTGGGCTCCACTGACTGTCAACCGGGTACCGAACCATCTGAAGCTGTTCCTCCGGCGTCGAGAACGTCAAGTTACCGTCCTGATCTGCTGAGAGAACGCCTGACCAACCTATCGCTCCGGCCCATATGCTGGCCTCATTGTCCGGGATCTGATACCGGGCCGGATCGGGGTATAAGTCAGGATATAACTCGATGCCGTCCACGGTGGAGACATTCGAGAAGCAGCTCCAGAAGCGCGGGGTAGGAACGTCGGTTGTGATATTGTCGGCCACCTGGAGGGCATATATTTGAGTACACCGTGGCCCGCAATCACTCGTGATGTTGCTCATCCAAGTAGTTGCGCCGGTTGCTTGGTAAGGGACGTTCCATGTGTGTTCCTGGCCGCCAGCGTCCACCCACGTAACATCCCATAGCAGGGAGCTGTTGTCGGTGTTGAAACCAGCGTAGCCTCCGAAGGTGACGGGGTGGGACTCGCATGAAGCTGTGGCGTTGACCGTCCGAAGCGTCGGAGTAGCCAATGAATAGGCGAGAGGCGAGCGATCGATGAAACGGTACCAGAAGATATCCCCATCTGTGTATACGGATTGTTCGGTGCCGAAGTAGTCTTCAAAAGAGGTCTCCCAAACGTAAAAGTCTTGTCCTGTAACACCGAATTCGTTCGCCACTGCGAGTTCAGCAAAGAAGGCCTCGAAACTACTATAGTTGCCAGCGTACTGCGCGGTTGTCTCGACGTTGCCAATGTAAGAGACATCGACGACACTCACGTTCCCAGGTGTCAGAAACACATAGTCCGAGCTGACATCGGTGGAGTATGTCAGACCGAGCAGGGCGGTGAAGACTTGTAGCGCGATATTGATCAGTAGCCAGACAACGGCAAGAGTCTGAGTTGTGTTCGGCAACCACCTCCCCCGAGTTCGCCCGGCCCAGATCAAGCGAAAGACTTTCGATTGACTGTCGCAGTTCATGACGAGCTCGAAATCCTGGACCGTGCGGTATCCCGATGCGAGAAATCTCCATCGCATCATTTGCGCATAGCCGCTCAGCGAGGAAGCAAGGTTAAGACCCAAGCACAGGGACAAGCCGGTGACCAATGCATTGAAGATGTATTTGCGCGTCGGGCTCAGACCTGTAACCACGGTGGCAAAGCCATACAAACAACTGGCCAGGGCAGCACAGATAAATGCCGTGACAAACCATTGAAATGTACTGTTGACGAATAGTCTCCGCCGTTGCCGCCGATAATCGAAGTACCGGACGGTGTCACTGGGCGACGGGCTTGCGCCGTGTTTCTCAGATAGCTGGTGCTCCCAGGGCGCTGCGACCAAAGGCACTGTGAAGTGTGAGACGGCGAACTCTCGAATCGAGGACGCGGCCTTGAACAATGAGCTGCTGGTTCGGCGGCGTTCTGCTCCATGGTAAGCATAAGAACGCATAGATTCAACCCAGGCAGACTTACTAGGAGACCGTAAGTCGACATTTGGGTCAAAGCCCGTGTAGGGGAGGCCATCGGCTGTTCCTGAAACGGAGCTGTGCTTGACCCTGGGCCGCTGTTTCTTGGACGCATTGCTCAGGCTCTCGTCGCTAACATGAGAAGACGGCGCTGGGTTGTATGCAGAGTCAGGAATCAGATTTGAAAACTGCAGAGGTTCTTCGGAAATGGGGCTCGCCGTCCGCTGAGAACCCACGAACGGATTCAGCCGAGCATAGCGAGGGCTCTGCATTATGATGACCTTTCAGCGATGGGTAATCACAACCGTCAAGGAACAGTAATTGCCCGGTTCTCTAAGCATAGGAGAAGAATGTCATAAGGAAGGATGGTGTCCAATCTTGAAGCCATCCTACAAAGCAGAGAGAGGGGTGAAGAGAGGAGGATTCAGCGACTTCTTAGGCTGCCCGTCGTCGAACGATGAAGATAGCCCGAGACGAGACCAGCAAGGGTTTTCATCCTGCCGTAACCAGAAATAACCAAGCTGCAGCTCTAGTGACTGTGTTGTGAGGGCGGGAGGCAAGTCGCGGCCGCTCCACTCGCCGTTTGGGGGCCGCGTTCCAGACCACTGGAAATTGGACTCTCGCTCGGCTGACAGAGCACATGTGGCTTGCGGCTGAAAAAGACCGGCAACGGTTGGGGGCATGGCGTCGTTCCGTGACACGCGCAGCTAAAAGGTGACACGATGGATTGCCTAAGACTGCGATAGGTAAAAGGTAGCAGACTCGAAGGCGCGAGCGAGACGCGGAACGAAACCGATGTGGTGCCAATGAAGAACGACGTTGATGACAACTGCATAGCTCGAGTCACGAAGGATCAAGATGCTAGTATGTATGAGTAATTTACCGAGTCCTGGTTAGTTTGGAGGAAGGATATTCGTAGAGAGATTCCGGACAGAGCTAGTCGGTACTTTCGTAATCCTTCAGAAATCCTTCACGGAGAAATATTCTTCTGGTTGACGTGACGACTAGTCGAAAACACCCCGCCATCCCCCATCTTCCACCCTGCTTCCACCTACGAGTACAGTATATGTATACCTGCCGGCCCCATCCAGCATGCCACATGTTGTTAACGCTGCCGCAATATCTCATCTTTGTCCTTTTGGATTCGCTCGCCATATATTCAGAGATCAACTCCTTAGTCATTCAGAAGATCGATAGGTCAAATTCCAGACGGCACCCCTGCGAGGTCCGGGACACACGTGTGGCGGTGAATCTCAGTAATTATCCCATACATAGGCTGGTATTGCCGAGTGTATTGATAACGCCATTCAAAATCGGAGGTTGTTGACTAGAATGACGATAATCTTAGGCGCACCTTTTGCGAGGGTGTGACGGATGTATCTGAGAGTGGTGTAAATCCGAGCAAGTGAATGAGTATTGATGAAACATGTCTGGCCAGGGTCCACAGACTTCCTTTGCGCCGTGGTTTGTATAGTTGTATCCCCACAACAAAGGGATGTTTTTGGGATCATGGCTTGTTGGCGAGTGGTGATCCGGGACGTTTGACCTCACAGACGGATACCGAGTCTCCGAACTCATGCCGCGAACGCGTAACTGCCCAGGATAGCATAGACAGACCAAGGGCTGGTACCGTCCCGCCTTTCCAGCATTTCCGCCACGGCCACGGCATTCTTTATGCCTGAATTGGTCGCCATCGACCTCAACCGTTGAATGACCCACTCTCGGACCCCGGTCTCAGGACTTGCAGACAGTGCAGCAACGTAAAACGGGAACAGCAGTGTATAGCAATGCATTCTGCGAATAGGGGACGAATTGCTCGGTTTGTTGCGAACTTCAGGGACGCCAGCAAATTGTGGTCCAGTTGCACAAATTTCCTTCGCCATAGAGTCGATGATATGAGAAGCGAAGCTGACGTTGAGAGCCTGGGGGTCGAGATACTCTGAAGTTGAGGCTGTGTTCAGGTAAGTGAGTCGAATCAGATTGTTCAGCAGGATTCGCATCATTCGGATGACGTTACACGTTTGTGCCGTAAAATAATCCGGGTAGACATCGTAGTATTGCTCTAGGGCTGCGGATGACGGATTCTGAAGAGCAACTCTCTGCGAAATCCAAGACGGGGGGAGGTCCCGGGCGAGCGAGCTGAACTCTCCGTCAAGCTTTTTCGCCCTTTTCAAGACTTCATCATGCGACAACAGCCCATCTTGAATGGCTCCACGAAAGTTCGCATACTTCATCACGAGGCCGGAGACCTGCCATTTGGGGTCATCCCGGCGGACATGTGGCTGTAACTCAGAGTGAAGCTTGGTCAACGCTGGGGGGATTGGAGCATTTGCTGCGACACAGCTAATCAGCATATTGGTGAACAGTCGAACGGACAACCGAAGACCGACGTATGTGTTCAGTTGTGCTGGATCCCGTAGCCTGGCAAGCACCATAGCACCCCTGACGTGACTCATCCATGACTCGGATGAGATGGGGCTGCGGTTAGTGATCTTCTCGAAAAGATCAAGAAGGAGCACTGCCAGTAATGTTGAGTTGCTGGCCAGGAACTCGGGCGCCCCCAGGGCACTTTTAACCAACGGAAGAGCAGACAAGTACTTCTCCCGCGCTGGCTTCAGAGCTGCTGCAGCATCGTACTGGAACGAGAAGAAAGCTAGGCTGACGGCATCTACACTCGCCGCTAGGTGCTTGTCCAGACCAGACTGCCGATCGATGAGTTCCAGCACATCATACGTTGTGGAGAATCCGTGCACATAATGGGAGAAGAATGCTGCCCGTGCCATTTCATCCAGTGGGACCTGTATAGGGGATGTGATCGATCGCGATTTCATCCCCAACGCCCTTTGTTTGGTCGATTCGCTCTCGTCCTGGATTCTCAACTGGCCCGGGTCACGGTAGCCGGTACAAGCAAGACCAGCTCTCACGCATTGACCACATGCCTCTTTTCGAAGATCGCACTGGCATGTCGTTAGCGAAACCGCACCAAGCCCATCGGGGTTGTGGGACTGTACCCGGAGTTTTCTTCGCCTGCAATGAGCGCAAGCTCTGGAAGGCTTGCCGTTGTAGACCATTTGGATTGGCTTCCAGCCCAGCAGAGCGACAAGAACCCCAAGCAGAGTCAGTCAGGCCGGAGGAAGGTCTCGACCTCGGGCGGACCCTCTCGCCACGATAGGCCAGAGTACGAGACATGACGAGCCCAGGTTTGGGAGCGCGAAGGATGTGTGAAGAAAGTTTTGGGTGCCCAGCACGCCTACAACTGGACGAGGCACGAGATGCTCCCTGCGCCTGGCTTCCCTGTGTGGCCGGGCCGGGGTGGACCGGCTTTCGGCAAAACTATCTCCGCAAGTGACTATGCCGCATCTAGCAAGTCTTCCGTCGACGTCATCAGTTGGTGTGGAGAATACGAGCATGTCTCATTTCTTTGTGTGTTCTTGCTTGACCTCTCAACCACTCGCCGCAAACTAGTGCATCTCGTGAAGTCAACGTGCTATGTCCGTCGTTTGTAGATTTGGTAATGGCTGGTTTGGCCTGTCAAGTTCACTATCTCCACGTCTTACCCGGCTGGCGGCATGCGCTGGCGAGAATGTTCTTCTGCTTCAAGCTCAAGTCTTCCTGGCCCGCATATGCAATCTCTAGGCCTTCCCGATATGTTTGCCCGAAGGGAACAACGCCATGGCCCATCCAGCTGGGGTATAAATCCCCCCCTATAGATGGTCTCATTCCAGAGTCGCCTCAGACCCCTTTCCCTGCACTTCAAAAACTCCTCCGCCCTTCCCTTTCTCTGCAGACTTACTCTGACTAGACTCGAACGTTCATTGCCATGACGTTCCCCTACAAGAGAGTGCTCCTAATTGGAGCGACGGCCGGGATTGGCGCTGCGATTGGAGATCGCTTAATCCGCGAAGGGGCCAAGGTCATCGCTGTCGGCCGACGGCAGGAACGCCTCGATGCATTTGTTGAGAAGCATGGCAAGGACAGAGCCAGCGCTGTTAAATTCGACATCAGTGAAAGAGACAAGATCGACCATTTTGTGGAAAATGTCACGTACACCTACCCGGACTTGGACTGCGTCTTTTTGAACGCGGGTGTCCAGAGCCCGATCGACCTAGCAAAACCAGAGAAGGTCGACCTGGCCGCGTTCCACTCCGAAGTCGAAGTCAACTTCTCGTCCTTTGTCGACCTGACCATTAAATTTCTCCCATTTATACTGGGCAAGAGCACGGAGACAAGTTTGATATTGTGAGTATATGCACTCTCACGAGAAGTCAGCAGCTACTGACAGAATCAGCACTGGATCGAACCTGGCAATTGTGCCTGCAGCCAGGTTACCTGCGTACTCGGCTTCAAAGGCAGCCCTGAATGTCTTTGTTCTCTGCCTCCGCGAGCAATTAAGGAACTCATCGGTCAAAGTTATCGAGTTGTCTCCACCTCCTGTCCAGAGTGAGTGCTTTGTACACGTGGTCCAAAGGCCATTAGCTGACAACACGAAGCCGAACTGCATGACTACATGGGCGCGGATCAGGGACGCCAGCTGGGCATGCCGGTTGACAAGTTTTGCGATGCCGCCTTCGATGGTCTTCTTTCCGGCAGCGATCAAATCGTCATCGGATCCGTCGGGCCAGCACCTGTCTTCAACGATATTGTTGACAAGCGACGACAGACATTTGAGAATCTCGCAACGATGATGAGGGAAAGACACTGACGTGCTGAACATGGCTCCAGCATTTCACAAGCAGAATCACTCTTCGTCCCCGATGGCATGAGATGCAGTTATCCAACCGCTACCAGACAATGTCACGGTTATTGAGACAAAAGGCTTGTCTTCTCAAAGCAGCTATGGTGCATGTCTTGGTTTCGCTTGCTCATTGCATGAAGGGACAATGGGAGACGGGATATACACGTACCACTGTCTTGTCGGCGACACAGCTGTTCAACAAGACATGTCATACCAACCTTGTCCGTACCACGGATACTTCAATACCCAAGTGTCACTACTTTACATACTCTGGTTCCATTCCGATCGAAGCTACCGTATATACCAACTTCCAAAAGGCCACTTTTAAATTCCTTTTATCGCACGTGAAGGAGGAATTCCCACGTTACTCCTATTCCTGCTGTTGTTCAATATTCTTCATTTCCCAATCGACTACCATGTTCCCCTCGGCTCAAGTAAACTGCTATATATCGGTCGTCCGGTCGTTGGCTTGCTACGTAGCTACGGTATGAATCGTCCCCTGCATGCGCAGCACTTGTATGAATACAGAGATAGAGAGTACCTGCTCCCAAAAGCGGGTGGTTGTCTGGGGCTGTGGGGTTTAGATGTCGATCATCCAAGAAGACATAGTGTTGATAGTGTCCTTGATCCCTCTCTTTTCTGATATCACTGTAAAGAGTACCAGGGCCCATACTGAATAGTCTTTTGAGTGTTGCCTTCGAACGTAGTTACTTTTTGTTTACTGGTTGCCTTGGCAAGTTTGCTGTGGTTTCGACCCCCGCTCAGCCTTGTCGTGCTTGTCCACCAAATTCCAGCCTCGTTGCGGATTGGGACCTGCAATTGAACCAGTTCTGCATGCCACCTCCCCTGACGATAGTATCCCCTCTTCAGAGGTTGGTTCGCCGTCTCTCACAGCTGGTTTCACAATTTCCCAGAGTGCCTTCTTCGGTTACCAGCATGGATCCCTCACTTCGAGCTCACTATCTGGCAGATAACCCTCCTACAGTTGTTCGACTGGAGATTGCCCCTCACTTCGCCGCCCTTTCGCCGAAGGAGAAGCGGTATGCACACCATCTGAGTCGGGCCTCTTTTTATGGCACACGGGTAACCCTGGCCCAAGTATCACCTGAGTCTCCTGTCATCTACGATCTCATCCTTGCGGTTCATCGCGCCTGCGGTGGTGACTACAACAAGCTCTCCGCCGATACGTCGGTCTCCTCCGCAGATGTCACCTTATGGCTCGAGTATGCTGCACAATTCCTGGGGAACGCGGGTAATTACAAGGGCTTCGGGGATTCAAAATTCATCCCGAGAATATCACCAGAAGACTTGAGAAGGCTGAGTGGTGTGAATCAAGAAACCCAGAAGCTATATGAAGAGGCGACGAAAACAGGGGGAGGCATATACGAGACCAAGGATGTCGCTCTCATGCATCTGGGATACCCTGAAGCGGGTCATATGACCAACTACTATCCAGACTCGCCGACAATCACGAAAGAAGAGATTTCAATCGTGGGAGACGTGCTGGAAGAGAAGAAGTTGTTGATCGAGAACACTAGGTTGCGGAAGCTGGACTCTGGTGACTTCGAACTGCTCATAGCGTCTGGAGTCTCCAATCCGCCTGCTTCGGAGCGCGACCTGGGTGATGTCACTTCAATCGGTCTCACGGGCGCACTGGCTGGAAAGAAGCTGCACCTTGTCTTCGGCGATTACCGAGAGGAGATGGCCAAGATTGCGCTCGAGTTCAAGAAGGCAAAGAAAGAAGCCGCCAATGAAATTGAAGAGAAGATGATGGAGGAGTACGCGAAGACCTTCAGTACAGGCAGCATACAGGCCTTCGTAGAATCTCAGCGGTACTGGATCAAGGACAAGAAGCCCATGGTGGAAACTGATATAGGGTTTGTGGAGACGTACCGAGACCCTCACGGCGTCCGGGGCGAATGGGAAGGGTTTGTGGCTATGGTCAACCAAGAGCGGACTCGAGCGTTTGGCAAGCTCGTCGAGGCTGCCCCGAGCATGATTCCGAAGCTGCCTTGGTCCACCGACTTCGAGAAGGACAAATTCCTAAGCCCGGACTTTACCTCGTTGGAAGTCTTGAGCTTCGCGGGCAGCGGCATACCGGCGGGCATCAACATCCCGAACTACGATTTCATCCGACAGAACGAGGGCTTCAAGAATGTCAGCTTAGGAAACGTGCTCAGCGCTAAAGCTCCCAATGAGCCAATTCCCTTTATTCGCAAACAGGACGACGAGCTGTACCGCAAGTACCGCGATCCTGCTTTCGAAGTTCAAGTGGGCATTCACGAGCTCCTCGGTCACGGTTGTGGCAAGCTGCTCCAGGAAACTGCTCCTGGCGAGTACAATTTCGACATCAAGAACCCTCCCGTCAGCCCAATTACCAAGAAGCCGATCACATCGTATTACAAGCCTGGCCAGACCTGGTCGAGCGTCTTCGGACCCATTGCCTCTTCGTACGAGGAGTGTCGTGCCGAATGTGTCGCAATGGCTCTTGCTTGTGACTTTGAAATCCTGCAAATTTTTGGCTTCGGCAATGGCAAAGAAGACATCAACAATGAGGCTGGCGACGTCCTTTATGTGTCATATCTGCAAATGGCTCGAGCTGGAGTGGCGGCTCTCGAATACTGGGATCCTAAGTCTAGGAAATGGGGCCAAGCTCATATGCAGGCCCGCTTCTCTATCCTACGCACATTTTTGGATGCCGGCGGCGGCTTCTGCGAGATCAAGGCTCTCAATGGAGACCCGAGCAATCCGGAAGACCTCGAAATACATCTAGACCGCAGCAAGATCATCTCGCATGGACGACCGGCAGTTGAGGCCTATCTGCAAAAGTTACACATCTACAAAGCAACTGCCGATTTCGAGGCGGGTAAGAAGATGTATGACGACGTTACCGGTGTGGATCAGTGGTGGGCAGAGAAAGCAAGGCCTATCGTCCTGAAGAAGAAGACCCCAAGAAAAGTGTTTGTGCAGGCCAATACCGTGTTAGATGAAAAATCCGGAGACGTCAAGTTAGTGGAGTATGAGCCTACGATTGAGGGCATGGTGCAAAGCTATTTTGAGCGCGACGTGTGAGATCTGGCATTCGCATTATTCGGCTACGACATGTTGCCGGCCTTGTTGAAAAACAACGGCGGAAAATGTGCATCTTATGGCGCCAGTGTTGCAGTACGCAGCTCCTCGATCACTCTCGAGTCATTTGAGGAAGGGACACTCTGCTATGCATGGCGTGCATCTTCTAGAGAAGAACTTCTCCGGCCATTATCCAGCGATGCCATCACTGGCGGATCAAATACATTTGCAAAACAACCGGTATTTTGCCCGCTCCACCCTCGATACATCGTCCTGCAACACGTGATACCTTGAAGGCCTCCTATCCCAGCTTGCTCTGAACGAATGCCAACGCATTCTGGCCGTACTCTGAGCCGTATCCTTGGTGAGTGGCGGCATTGTTGCCGTTACAGCAGTATGGATCAGAGGCGTCGCAGTAAGAGCGGATACGAGATTGATATGTCGGGCAGGAGAACCCGGCAGGACGCGCATCAAACTGTGCACAAAGGATGATCAGTCTCCGTCCCACAAGTCAAGCTTGGAACAGGCTTACCCCTCCTGCAGTGCAACTACCATAATGGAATGTTTCGGCTGGTGAGTTTCTTGGGTTCCCTGCCCAGATGACGGCTTTGATCTGGTTGCTGGCTGCAGAAGAGATCAGAGGATTCGTGTACGAGACACCCTGGTTCGGATCGCCCCCTCCACACAAGGCATTATCCCAGATTTGCGCTCCCTGTACGAAGTAAGTCATGGCGAATTCAAACCAGGGGCACGAAAGCGGCTGACCTGAGAGTATCCGACGACGACCAACTTGGTGTTCGGGCATTGCTTGTTGAAGTTGTTGATTTGGGTGGCAATGTTCTGGGTTCCTTGTTGCACAGACGAGGCATATGCGGCGTTGGTGCCACCTGCAGCTGGATAGGTGATGGCTTCAGCTGTCGAGCCTGGATAGGTGTTCAAGATCAGATTGACAAAGGTCCCAGCAGATCCATAGCCAGCCGGAGCAGTGGTCTCTCGAGCACCAAAGACGTGAATATTCGGGCACGACTGGCGTTCTTGGATGGGCGTCCCTAGGACAGGAGAGGCGGCCAACAAGGTGGCTGCACCGAAAGTCAAACGCATCTTGGAAGTGACGAATGTGGGAGGGTGTAAGTCACTATCACCCTTGACTCTCTTCCTGAGGTCTGTTTATTCCTCTTATGTTCACATCTCACAGCTACCTGGGCAGCCACAACTGGGCAGATTTTCAATAGCTCGCAAACAGCCTGAATCCATATGAGAAGCTGGAACTAACAGGGCAGCATGGCGACTACTCCAGAGCCTTCTACCAGGTTGTCACGCCTCTACATTTCTCCTTACGACCGAACGGACTGACAAACTGGCCTGAGGCAGCACAATGAGCAATTGATAATGTCCACTTCTATCATACCAGAAAGAGTCAAGCTTTTGCCGAATCTGCATGGCGCAGCGCATGGCTGTCAGGCACACAAGGCTTATTGGCTCGAACAGTCCATCAACATGCAGCTGCTGTACCCCTTAGGCCAACATGGGTAGTTGATAGGGCAGCCTGGTTATGGATATCCTGTTCTGGCCCTTCCCGCTTTGAAACATTCAGATTGATTTTGCGCCCGTGGCGACGCTCCCTGCCGAGAAGTTCAATCTCAAAATGGGGGATGATCATTAGTGGCGGCGAATTCAGCCACGCAGGGGAGGTGGTGACGATATTCTCACGACTGCCTTCAACGCCGAAAAGAGGTAAAGGACCACACCATCCCCATGTCCTCCGGAAGGTGCAGGCTTTGCCGATGTCAAGGGTATCTACCACTCTGGGGTGTGTGAATCATTATTCAACCGAATTATCCGGCCCCGCGGCTGTCTCTTGGAAACATCAATGCTCTGCCACAGCACGCCAGAACAAGCAAACAGGTACCTTCCTTCTAAGGGGCTGTCTTGTGATCAGATCAGATCAGGCCCTGACAGCAGATCGCGGGGCTCCGCAAATCTGTGGACATTTAGCCTAATAACATTATTGGTGATGCCCCGAGGGCAGACCGGTCCGAACCAGGCGCATGCAGCGGAGCGGAGAGATTCTTCGCGTATGCGAGGTCACAATGTTTGTTAATGTCATCTTGACTCTGGGGCTGTGGCCGGCATCGTCAAGACTGTCTTCTGCGGACGAGAAGCTCTGGATCAGAACACGACATGTCTAGCAGTCCCGTCCCCTTTCTCGACGGAAGAGATGAGCCACCGTCCGGCGTTCATGGCCGATCGGCTCGGAGTTGCACATCACTTTTGCCATAAAGTTACCGGGTCACCTCAGGGTCGATGATATCGACGGTCTACGTTCTCGAACCATATCTTGCATCGTTCAGATCATGTGAAGATAATTGCCGGGATAAACCTACGCCAAAATTGTGGCGAGCATGGTCAGGGGTCTGAAACACTTGGACGAAAGTGGGCTTCAGTCGTGCAACCACAACCTTCCAAGGAGCAATTCCAGCGACACGGCTAAATGTTCGAGCCCCATGAACAGCATCTTGACCAGTTTGGATGCAAACAGACGTGGGAAACGCATTGTGGGCTGGCTGAATGTTCGTGGCAGAAGTCCTGGCTGTGGCAGTCCAGGGGACATTTGCCATCGCAAGAAATGAGGAAATGTCAAATGGTCCTTCCGGAATCTTGATCTCCCCTTCGTGCGGACCCATTTTGAACTACGATGCCATGGCAAACCAGGCCACATCGACCAGGCACACCTTGCCATCGCAGTCCTTTCATGTCCTACCTGAAGTTCCCACTTGGCCAGCTCCCACACCTTATTTTACCGGAACGACCATGGCCAGAATGAGGGGCATGATCAGATTTTGCCGGTGCAGAAAATGAAGGTAACCAGGTTAAGGGACCAGAGAGGACATAAAAAGCTCATCAATCAGGGCAACGAGTGTTCACACAACATCAGGGTCAATCATCGTTGACGACTTCTCTCAACATGGTCTCCTTCTCTTCAGTCTTTGTCGCCTTGACTGCCGCCGTTGGAGTGTTCAGTGCTCCAACCGGTGATCTCGTGGAGAGAGATAGCTTCGCCCCGACGCAGGAGCTTGCTAAACGCACCTCTCCCGGCACCGGGACCAACAACGGGTACTTCTACTCGTTCTGGACCGACGGGGGCGGCAGCGTGACCTACAACAACGGTGCGGGCGGCTCGTACACCACGCAATGGAGCAATGTTGGAAACTTCGTTGCAGGGAAAGGCTGGAACCCCGGTTCTGCAAGGTTAGTCCATTCGCCCCGTTGGCTGCTCGGATCCTCGAGACCAAATATGCTGATCCCTCGTGGCTCCGATCCTCGACACCAACATTGCTAATCCCCTGTGGCCGCAGAACCATCAACTACTCCGGCACCTTTAGCCCGAGCGGGAACGCGTACCTGTCTGTCTACGGCTGGACCACCGGCCCTTTGGTCGAGTACTACATCCTCGAGTCCTACGGCACGTACAACCCGGCCAGCAGCGGGTTGACGTACAAGGGCCAAGTCCAAAGCGACGGCGGCACATACAACATCTACACCGCTCAACGTGTCAATGCGCGTAAGTCCTGTGTTTCTGTCCCGTTCGAAAAACAAGAATGCGACTCCCTACTCCGAATACTGAACTCCATCCACTCACTTACACTTACGCCCTCGCAGCATCGATCCAAGGCACCGCCACCTTCACGCAATACTGGTCCATCCGCACGACCAAGCGGGTGGGCGGCACCGTCACCACGGCCAACCATTTCAACGCCTGGAAGAACCTGGGCATGAATCTCGGCGCGTTCAACTACCAGATCGTCGCCACGGAGGGATACCAGAGCAGTGGTTCCTCCAGCATCACGGTGTCGTGAACGGACGAGCATGGAGCGAGCGGACTGCAGGGTCGATCGATGGGAAAAAAAAATATCCAGTTTGTCCACCCTTGCAAGAAGCACGCAGCAGTGGAAGGAAACAGGCGGCGTGGCGGGCGCGAGGATCGATTTCCTTCGGGCTCAATTACTTCCGTGTACGAGGTACTCGGTGGATGAATGGATCTGATCTCCGTTTCTACGCGGTAGAAATAACGATGGTCGCGAAAGGGCTGTGTCCTCTGTACTTGTGTCGTCGTGTACTCACAGGACTTAGTTACCTTGCACAATGTATACTCTCACCCTCACTCTTGTACGGAGTACTTACGACGGACTCGGGCTACACAGTACATTCCCAGCTCCAGCCTAGGGTCATATCCGAGCAGGGCTGGGCAGGGCAGGGCAGAGGCACCTGGCATGATGTCAACAGCGCTGCACAGCGAGGATACTCCGTACGGAGCATGTGCAGTAAGCAAGTACATTTATTAATACTACAGCGGCGGTGGCATTACAACCACAACCACTACCATAATGACATGCATGGCATGGCAGGCATGGTTCGAAGTTCAAGTTGAAATAGAATTACGTATTGATACTAACACAGTCGAATTAAGGAGGCCCTGGGTCTAGGCCTAGGGCAGTAATCTCCTCCGAATCACCCTCGTCGTCGTCTCCCACCACCTTAAGAGTGATACTCGCCACAACGGGGGCCTGGCAAAGGCTCGGTTTTCGAAGTCTGGTGGTCCTCAAGGAGACTCTCTTCACCTTGTCCGACTCGGACGAGGAGTCAAGGCCACGCACGGAGTCCGAGTCTTCCGTGTCCGAACTGGAATCATGATCCCGTCCTTCTGTCGAGCAGTTTCGAGTCCCAACACGGCCAGACTTCGACTCGGACAACATGGACTCGGTGGCAAACATTGTCATCGTCAGAAGGCGGGACTACGCCGCAGTTCCACCAGACGTGACACCCGACCCTGATGCCGGGGTGGCATGACTTGACCAATGGTGGCCCCCCCACCCGTGTCGCTGCGACTCAGTATGTGACTTTGGTCTGATCGTGAGCTTGGGGACTAAGGGAGTACACGAATCGTTAGCGACTTTCTCTATGCACACGCTTGACCACTGACTAGAGGCAAACACTTACTGCTCATGCCGTAACCTTCCGTCTTGCCTTCTCGGTTTCGGTTATCGATCTCAACTTTGATGGCGACGTTCAACCCGCCCTTTAGAGGAGGCGCCGCGGCCACAATGCTGATGCCGTCGGCAGCGGGGTGCTCTGTACCTGCGCCTTCCTCGCCGACGTGTAAAGGCCCACGGCCATCTGGCGCATCCTTACCTTGGGGAGGCCGTGACTTCCCAACCTTGCCGGTCGAATTGACCACTTCCGACGCTGGCTGTGCGTCGGGGAGCACCTGGCCGTTAGCGGGCTGTGTGGACTCTGTCGTGCCATCGTCTGGGATCTCCGTTATGCAAGCGTAATTGCGACTGGGCATGGTGCATTGATTCCAGTCGGCCCCCTTCATCATTCCACCGGGCTGCTTGTTGAACATCTTGAGCAGCGTCTCGTCAGTGTTGCCGTCCCTCAAGTGGTGGATCTTGTTTCTTCGCGCCAGTAAGTTTGCAACAGCCTTCGGAGGCGGTTTGTTGGTGATGGCACTGGAGATGATGTTGGCCATGTACCGTGGATCCTGCATGGCATCCATGTTATTCGCCGGCGCGGAGAAGAATCGGCCCATGGCCGCAAGATGCACGTCTCCTCCCAAGATGGTGATGCGGACGGAAAAGTCGGCCGAGAGCTTCTGCAATCGCAGAATCAGTTCGCGCCGCTCGGTCTTGTGGTGCCGGGCTGTGTAGTGGTCGTCCAGATCGTCCAGCAGATCCACCGAGCCGTCGAACGAGTTGAAGAAGCCCCCAGCGAGACCGAATCTCTTATTCAACAAACGAATAGGGCCGATCAGGGGCGAAGACAGGATGTTCTCCAGCCAAGCCAGGCGGGGATACGCGATTGGCACGCCGAGCAGAAGAATCAGATGCTTGATTTCGCCATGTGCGGCCTTGAACTCTTTCTCCAGTCTCTCGAAGATTAAGTCGTATGTGTCTGGATAGTTGACCTGTTTTCTCGTCCGCTCGGTTCTCGCGTCAACCCCACAGAATGCGATACGTCGACCAAGACGCATGTACAGATTTCTTGACTTCTCTTCGACGTAGGGGCCAGGGCGTCTGCCGACGATCCAGCTGGGGTCATCGGCCGGTGTCTTGTACACGTAGGTGTTTTTCAGCTGACGCGGATCGGCGCCTGCGGTGCCGTTTGCGTCAGCACTCATGGTCTTGGGCGAGTCCGTGGTAAAGGTCGACACTGGAGGGGCTGTATGATGTTGGAACAAGCAGTAGTATTTGAAGCTCACGCCACCCAGGCCACGGAAGACGGCGCATCGCATAAAGTGGTCGGTGTACGAGCCAAATCCATCGATGATGTCGTGATCGTCCCAGATATTGATCTGCGCGATCTGGGAGTTGGCCGAGGCAAAGGGTTCGGTCGAGTACCATCGGACATAGTTGTCGAAGTAATACTTGTCGCATCGATTGCGCATGTCTTCCCCGAAAAGATATTCCCTCCTCTTCTTGGGGTTGGCGATGGCAGTCCACTCCTTCAGCGGGCCCTTGACTCGGATTGAATCATTGTAGATCTGGTCACCTCCGCCGATCATGACATGGAACGGCCGTTGCTGATGGGTTCGCAGGACGTCGTTCCAGAGTACGGGACCTGGTGTTTACAATGTCAGTTTTCCTCTTGTTCGCTACCTCCACGTTCCTGGGCAAGCGCTGACCTGACCAGAAATCTTCATCCGTCCCGACAGAGAATCCGTTGCAAGAGTGGAACATGATGCGCATCGACTCGGTCACAGCGGGGACAACAAACTGCCGCGAGGGCTCCTTGCTGACATCTGCCAGAAACTGCATGTCTGGTATCGAGTATTCCCATTTTGCCTCCGCCTCGACCAAAGGAACTCGGAGAGTGAACCGCCAAAACGTCTTGTCCGGATCCGAGTAGAGCTTCAACCCTTGCACCAGCTGCGGCTGCAACCTCCTGATCCGGGCGTTGGGATCCCAAGGACCGGCAGACTTGAGCTCGAGGGTAGGGGTCTTGAGATTCGGTTTCGTGACGAGGAGGACAGAGCCGTGCCAGAATACAACCGACGGGCCTTCCTCGCTCATGCGCTGATAGTTGAGTAGCGGACCGCAGAGCACTTCGAACGCATCGCTCGAATTGGTGACGTCGGGGCCGGTTCCATAGCCCTCCTGAGACTCGGTGACATGGAGATAATCTTCTCTCCCTTCGACATTGCCGTCGACTTGTTCTGGCATTCACGTCAGTTGGGACGTCCACGTTGACCGCGCCGGACAGCTCACCCTCCATTTGACCGACCCACGCGCCGTCGTGTGTACGACGTCCGGTGTCCGACGACTCGACTGAGAATCAATGAAGCCTTTGAGATCGAGTCGAGGTGATGTCAACGGTCGTCGCAGACGCGAGAGTGAAGCGAGACCGTGGCCAAGAACGACGCGTAAGTAGTCCTCTGGACGACTTCACGTGGAAATTATCGAGATAAACAAAAGGAACGGTGTTGTCTAATGTACAATGAAAAGCCACGAGGCAATGAATACGAGTCAAGGAGGACTACGAATACAGCCAGCTGAAGTAAAGTTCGGGCCGGAGAGTGTTCTCCCAAACAATCCCGCTGTGTCCGCCCGCCTGGATTGTACAGTACGAATGATCGATGGGCTGGTCTCGTCTGTGTCCGCCTCGCACGGTGTATGATGACGCCAAGGTCATCCCTAAGCAGCAGCGGGTAAGCGTGGACTTTCGCCCCGGGCGGATTGGAGAATGGGCACCTGCAATCACCCGCAGCGGGTCACCTGGGAGTCCGCTTCAGCTGGCTCGTCCCTTTCGTACATGCCGCTAAGCCGAGCTCCAGAGCTCAATCGCAACAATTGAGTGACAGACAAATGAGAAGGTGCTGAAGATGCTTTCGGAAAACCTGGAAATCGGGCCTTGGGGCCTGGCATCCGTCCCAAGGAGATCGTCTCCCATTTGCTCTACGGGGTAGCCAGCATGACAGACATCCGCGTCAGAGCTTGTGATCGCCCAGTTGCCAAGAATGCATTGCGCAAGCGGCGCCTGCTTGTCCTTGCTTGAATCTCGCCTCGTGCCACACCAGAATAATTCGTGCATCTTCGACAAGATCCTTCCAATCTTCAGCACCATTTCACTTGTCCGTTTCGTGCCACAGAGTCCGTCGTGTTTCGCGCCAACAGGAGAACATCAGTGCTCCTCATGAGGAGGATACAGAGTACATCTACAGGACTCCAGCTGCGCCATTGCTAACGTGATATGCATTTAACCGTCATCGACCAGTCTCCAGTCGTCAATTACTAAAATCAACCCTCCTTGTCATCCTTGGGCTGAGGATCGCCAATCCCACTGTCATAAATCGCGAACAACGTGTCGCTCTCTGGCAGACAAGGGCTGTCGTAGATTTTGCAGATTCGAGTCTCTCCACGACCCTTCTTCAGACTTAGCCGGGTGGTACTCGCGTGAGCAATGATGTTGCCGCCAATCGGTTTCTTCGGGTCGGGGTTGAACATGGCACTTGGACCACCATCCACCTGTGCGACCACTTGATTTGTGATGACGACTGCGATGCCGAACTCATCTGCCAGTCTCTGAAGTATTCGCAGGAACTTGGCCATGTGTGACTGTCGAGCTGACAGCTCTCCTCGGCCGTTGTAGTCGGTTCGGTACAGCGACGTAGCTGAGTCGACGATGAGCAGAGAGAATCGAGTCTCGCACATCATCTGAGACGCCTGCTGGAGAAGTTGCAGCTGGTGTTCAGAGTTATATGCTCGCGCGTAGGCAACATTGTCGAGGACTTCCTCTCCTTCCAGCCCGTATCGTTGTGCCACCGACAGCAGACGCACAGGTCGAAACGTGCCTTCAGTATCGATGTACAGACACTTTCCTTCCCCGCCTCCCATATCGAACGGTAATTGACAAGTAACGGCCATGGTGTGACAAATCTGACTCTTGCCCGTGCGGAACTCGCCAAAGATCTCGGTGATCGAGCCGGTCTCGACACCGCCGCCGAGCAGTCTGTCGAGGTTCTTCGAGCCGGTCGTGATTGAGATGAGGTCACTTCTTCGCGCATGCATTTCAGTTGCGGTAGTGAATCCCATGGGGACCAATTTCATTGCTAGGTCACCGTTAGCCTGTGAGAAAGAAGTCAAGGGAGCTTCAGCATACCTTCATTTAGCAGCTTGGATGCCTTCGCCTCTGAAATGCCCTTGATCTGTTCTAATTGTCTCCTAGGGCTGTTGTAGGGTCAGTTTCCGTTTGGTTACATCGGCATGAGCGCTCCTACGTGTAAGCGATAGACTCAACGGTATGATAGCCGCCCTCAACCACAAGCTTGATGTCTCTTTCGCTCAATCCAGCGACACCCTAGAAAGGTTTCAGCCAGGCACTAATGGGACTCCGTTAACACGTAAATACTCACAATTAACTGTGAGATAGGGATAGGTGCCCCAGGTCCGCCAGGCATGTCCTCGTATTCATCTTGAGGTGCTTCATTGTCCTCGACTTGAGTCATCTCTGCCGATGTTCGATGAGGCACGAGAGTAAAGTATTCCTTCTTGAGCTGAACAGAACAGAGGATCAAGCAGCGCCAGTCGACAAGCAGCCAGTGCAGACGGAGGGAAGTGTTGCAGAGGGGATGAGCAGTGGCCACAAAAGCGCGTCAGTGGGGGGAGCGCGTTTTGCTGCGGGAACACGCGCGGTCACATGACTTCATCCCAAAAACAGAGACATATCTCTTGTCTGTTCTTCCCATCACCCACTTCTATCACACTCTCACCTTACGCTTAGAGGCACTTGGCTCGCAGCACAGTTTGTATACGTCTTTTCTGTGAGACTGGGTCCTCGGCATGTCTGACCGAGGAAAAGGAGATCTGATTCCCATGGCGCCTTAGCTCATCAATCAGCAAAGAGCAAGCTTCACTATCCGCATTAATCCTGCCATTTTACCTTACCGATGCCTGTCCCATGATGTTCCCGAAAGATGGTGGTGGTACACCGCAAGCAGCCTCTCGCTTGCTTGGAGATTATGTAAAGTTTTCCCATTCCCTCCAGCCATCGCAAAGTGATGATGGCTGTTCCGCATGTTTCGCACAGACGCTTGTTCATGATGTCCACGATATTCCTGCTTGTCCAGCCAAGCAAAATCCTTTCGTCGTCCAGTGCCCAATTTAGCGCGCCAGATTGCATGCATGATCGCTGGCTCAATCCCGTCATTCTATCCATCTGCAAACATAGCCCATGAACGCCTCATCCTCCAACAACCGACCCATGTCCGCCACTGCCATTTGGATAACCACTTCGAGGTAGTCCTTGCGGTCGTCAAAAGGAAGCACGATACATGAGCCAGGATCTCTACTCCACGGCTTGCGCACCCAGTCGGGCCTACCGAGATCCATGTCGAAGGTTGCATCATAAAGCTTTAATTTCTCCCAGCTCGTAATGTACATATCGGCGCCATCTGTTCGATCCATATTGCTGCCTTGCAGGTCTCGGACGTCGATCTTTGGATTCGGGTTTTCCGCCAGGGCGATTGACTGTCGGATATACGGCTCAGTCACTTGGTCGAGGGCTTTACGTATCGCCAAGGCGGTCTCGGACATAGAAGCATCGTCATTGTCTGCAAAATGACAAAGCGGCATTTCCACGGATGCAAAGTCAACGGCAGCGCCAAAATATGATTCGGGCAGCTTGTTTCTGATCCTCTTCCGGATGTTGACGGGAATGTTGAGTTTAGAGGTGGTGACCGTTGGGTTCTGTGCTAGGGAAGGGATCCGAGCTTTTGTCATGCCATGCCAGATCAGCGTCATCAATACGTCGTTTCGACTCATGCGCTCGACATTGGCGAGAGTCATGAGACGCCCTTTCAAGTCAGCGAGCTTGGTCAACGGTATTGTGAAGACGCAGCCACGCCCGATGGGCTTGATGATATGATGCGCCGATTCCGCCGCTTGCGCCGTCTTGTATTTCAGATGCCGGTCATTGATCTGGTTGGCCGAAGAGTAAGACAACTCGCTTCTAACTTGACTCTTGTGCTTGGCAAAAGTGTCGAGTCTCATGGATAGACTAGGTATGTCGTGGTCCCCGCCGTCCAAATCACGCTTGAAGGCAAAGTCATCGTTCAGTACATTGCCCGAGATGAGCCACCCAGCACCGTTGCCATCTGAGATGCAGTGGTGCAGGTACACCGACACAATGATTCCTCCTTCCACCACGTTGGCTTGAACTCGGAATGCCGGTGCTCGATCTTCATCCGCAGATTCTCCCAACGCAGACACAATCTCGGGCTTGATCACGCTCGGTGGCAAGGCATCCTCACAAAGCTGGTCATAGTTGTAAGGGACCTCTTCCTGCGTCAGATATCGAACACCCACATCTGGATATTCCAGGAAGTCTGTGTCTGAGAAGCGAATCTCGACTGCTCCAACTCGATTGCCAGGGTTCTCCACTGCAACCACATAGCCACTGAGATACGGCTTCGCATTGACCGTCTCTCTGACGAAGTGGTTGAGACGTGTTATGACATCACCGAGCATCTCCTGACTTGGCAGGCGGTAGGCGAGGCAGATGCGGATATAGGAGCGAGGCATACAGTGTTCGATCCCTGACAAGCGAATGACATGGTCGGAACCAGGATGGTGGTATGGTTCTATCTCGTGGTCGACTTCAGGACTAGGGTGCCGGTGAATCGCATTCGCATCGAGAATGGATCCGTTCAGCTGAACATGATCGCCGTTAACCTGGGGACCGCCGGGTTCGCCGTCCATGTCGGGACCTTCTGCAGAGTTCTTGAGCCTCAGATCGCCGTCAATCCCAACATCATCTGCTGGATTGTCTGAGAGTGCACAGGATTTAGGTGAGGAATGCCCGCTATGGATACTGGTTCCGTTCGAAAGCCCTGCCATTGCAGGGCTTGGGACGACTGCGGTGTCTTGAGTGGGATCAGTCAAGGTCATGAGGGTGCTAGTTCTTCAGGATGGTGTTTACCGGCGAAAGCTCGACAGGGACGGACAGGATTGTTATTGACCGACGAGGAATCTTTTGGCCTTATCGCAGTTCGCCAAGATGGTAGGTGAGCATTCCGGCAAAGAAGTAGCATGATGGGAGGATGGTTATATAGCCCCCTTCGAGGCGTCACTGCCCTGAAGGTGACAGTCGCGACAGAAGTGGGTGACGAGGCAGTCGTCCGAGACAGTGATCGTGATCACTTGAGAGCGATACCCATAGACCTGGCAGTCACGATGGTTGTGTGAGTGTGAGCTTCAACAAGCAATGGCCATATGCCGGGTGACAAGCATTCCCACAGGATGTAAGTGAAGGATGAGGTGAAGATGAGCTTTGGAGCCAAGGTGAAGCCGGGAAAGAAAGCGCTTTATTGCATCCGGTAGTCTGAACCAAACAAGACCACAGACCAAACGATAAGTCGGTCAGTGTGATGGCTTAGGCCAATGGGATATCACCAGGCTGACGTTGAGCAAACGAAAGGACCAACCCCAGAATGAGTGAGCGAGTCATGCGACAGCCATACTGCAATCGACTAGCCCAGCCGTGAGGGAAACAGGAACGAAGGAGACTAAATAGACGAAGCGGTCCTAGAAGGCCCCCAACAAAGAGTTAAGAGAGAACAATGGAGCGCGCCGTCGATGGAGGATGAGGAATTGGCTGCCTTTCTGCGCAAAGGCGCGGAGGACTCCTCTGATCGTGGTGGAGACCAGAAGTGGTCGAGGGTCAAAAGCTAAATGCCCGCTCTGAACTCGTGCAGCTGGACCCATGTGGCTGTCTATATTTGTTGGGCTAGCGCTGCCCGTTCGAGAGAGGTGCGTGCTGGATGGCTCGTAAGAATGTGAGGTGGTCAGTGCCTGGGTATCAGGTGCGGAGACCAATGGAGCAGTAAGGAGACCAAGTCGGGCACAAATCTCGATATCCGCAACGCGGTCGACCAGGAATCCTGCAAGGCAATCGATTGAGAGGCAGATGGGCAACGAGGGTTGGACGCAGTCCCTGCGCTGTGTCACCTCGCCACTCTGCCGAAGCGAAAGCAGTCAGCCTTGCTGCTCAATGTCCTGTTGGCCTGCGAGCAGTCCTGTCCATGTTCACTGATACGCTCAACGTGCGTTAGCAGCCACCTACCCATGCACGGTCTGCAGCGAGTGGGCGCACGCCGGTGCACCAAGTCTGTGCGGAACGAGTAAAAACCCGGGGGAAGAGGAGGAGCCCTCAGAGCGACGCCGCACGCCTGCAGCGAGATCTCTGGTCAGCTGAGCGACATAGGCGGTGGAGGTCCGACGTGCAGATCGGCGGCGCGGTGCTGGCGCAGGGCGAGCGTGAGGTGAGTGTGAGCACTGAAGCAGCCGCTGGCAGACAAGGACGGACAGTGAGAAGCGGCCAATAGAAGGCGACCGAGAGCAGAAAGCCGAGCCGTTCTGCTTGACATCGAGCACTAACTGATGGGCGCGGCATGCACGACGGGGAGGGTGTGTGGGTTTCGTGTGGGAGGAGGAGAAACGAGTGGTGTTGGATAAGAAAAAGATAGCAGAAGAGCTGTCAGAGAGTGGGATAGTCGCGACCGGGGTTTCAGAGGCGTGACATGGGGCTTCTCGTAGACCATGGTGAGGATTGCCCCCGCCCCAGCTAGCTCCTGTCGAGGGCTGTCACATTCTTGTACATAGGCTACGAGGCGAGCCTTTCCGCAACAGAGCAGGATAGTCGGGGACAGATGGGATTCGGAAGGCAGGAAGGTCAACGAAGGCCCAACGGCCAAGCAGGCTGGTCAAGATCCGAAGTTTTGATGAGATTTGCAGTTGTCATAGAGTGAGGGAAAAGTGGACTCGGAGGTTCTTTCGTCGACGCTGATGCTCTGTTCAGGCATCGATCGATTCCCTTCGCGTTCGGTTGCACCGCCTAACTCTACTCAGGCAAGGCTAGCCGCAGTCGATGCCGATGCTTCCTGCCCGGGGAGCAACTCGAGACATCATCGAGTCGACTCTTGCGACGGCCGCCCGGGCTGCGCGGTTCTACGAGCTCGAGGGCACGGCGCCTCGGCCGACGCTGCATGTACAACTCGTTCTTCCAACCGGACTCAGCCGGTATTCTGCATCTTTGTCAGGGACGTGAACGACGTCGAGACTCGAGGATCGCTCTCATGCTGGGGCCTGTTCGCACCGGTCGACGGGGAAGCCGCATCCCGCGGGAGGGGAGCCTGCAGTTCCGTCTTCCCTGGCAGGCCAGAGAGGAAGTCGTGCAGCTTCTAGGCCTGAGGCTAAAGCGAGCCCGCCCAGACCATTCCCTTCTCAGAACGATAAGGCATGCCTTGCGGGCTTCCTGGCTTGGTCTGTGGGCCTGAGCCGTCGCTCCGTGCCTGTGTACCCTCCTCGTAGGACCTATGTATAATAGCTGCCCCGAACTACAGTGACGGCACCCGGTAGCAAAGCAGACAGGCCGGCCCTATCACCATCTTTCGGCTACAGACCTTTAGACACAGCGATCTTTCCGTTCGATAGACCTCTCCAAGATCGACGCCGAAACACGAGAGCCAGGATTACACGTGCGGATATAAGGGGAGTAGAAGGAGAGCCAGTGGTTTGCAGATCTCTGCACGGTGGAAAATTCCGCCTTCGGTCATTCGTTCTTCCCACTATATGCTCGTACCCGACCTGGGTGGGCCATATTGTACCGCACGGAGTAGGCCGTTTGCAGCTTCTGTAAATATGCTGAAGCTTCTCTATGCACTGTGCGACTGGCTTTCGGGTGCCAGGCATACCCTGCTGTCCATGCTTTGGGAGCCTCAGCCGCAAACAGAAGGCAGAAGGCAAATTCCTTGTCGTAGATCCGGCAGTTATACCCCCCTGTCTACGGCTCTCCCCCTTGCAGAGGCCGCGTCGTAGAGATTTGGCTGACGACACTGATGTGTCACGATCCCCTTTGTTCACAGCATGCATCGACCCACCTGTCCAGCTGGCGGGCATTCGACCGTGCCCAGGTCGCTCTGCGTGCGTTCTTGACATGCAAAGGAAGTTGCATTGAGGCAGAGACAGGTAATGACGGTCGGAACGACGAGCAATAGATTGTTTCTGCCCGTCTGTATCCGTTCACCGCTATGATGACGCAGCCTGTTCCAGAGCCTCGATTTCCCTCCATGAGTCAAACATTCGAAGGCGACCGTCCATTGTTAAATGGCGGTGTCTTGGTAAGCGATGCTCTCCGGCAAGACAGGTCTGAGCCTGCGGTAGTGGTGCGATGTGGACGAGTGCATCTTCTTCCAAATAGTCGACATGCGTGCAGGGCTACCATCCAGTTCTTCGGTGCACTTACGACGGAGGTACCAATCTCACAGCACGCTGTAATCAGAAACATCTGCAAAAGCAAAAGCGGCCCAAGATGCTAGTAGCTCGCACCGTCAGACAGGTCATTGAACTGGAGGCAAAATCCGAGATGAGGTTGGCAGCGCCATTAAGCTTCAGCTCGAGGAAGATTCCGTCTTCCGCCCGTACGAGGCGCGCGGCCGTGCCTCGAGAGCACACTTGCCCACACTACCAGTTGCTGCATTTTCTAATCTGCAGGTGACAGGCAGGAGAGGGTGCGGGAAGATGCATGTCAAAAGCGTGGCGGTTCTAAAATGGGTTGTTCTTCGTGCGTGTGGCTGTGTGCTGCGGGGACAGCCTATAGAAGGAGGTCTCAAGCGCGCGTCGTCAATCCCTCCCAGGCTCCCACACCGTATCCGGGCGCCACAGGCATCGAGGCATCCTCGCAGCTCTGATCCTTGCATACCTCCGAATCCCGCACCCCTTTCGGAGCAAGTGCCAGATCAGTTGTGTCACCACCGATCTGGTCAATCGGTGCAATGGGATCAAGGCGTATGCGGATATGAGTTGAAAGCGTGTACGGGCAAGGCGTGGTGCATTTCGGGGTTTTCAGCTGTTTGCGCCCACTTCTTTGCGATGTGCTAGGGGTCGCTGGCCCCTCTCGAATCATTCAGAAAGGCGATTTGTGGACGACATGAAATCACAGCTGCAGCAAAAACCACACTAGGGTTGACGAAGAACAGTCATCACATCCCACTTGTGTCAGGTTACCCACCCAAGGCCCTTCGCGGCGTGTCAAGGACGGCATGGAGACACCCAGTAGTTTGGGGCTGGGAAAGCATCACACCTCGCTTCACTGAAGAATTGAGAATGGCCAGCTTCCAGACCAAAGTGAGGCTGACAGATCCAGTGACAGCCGATCACCGTCTAGTGTGCATTCCTCGATCCGTCATGCGCTGCTCAATGGCGCCCGGCTTTGTGCTGCCACCCTGGTCGATGGCCCGTGTTTGCAGCGACGATAATGTCCGGGGATCAGACCACTGCCCACACATCGACGCTCTTCCAAGATTATCAACAGCGGAAACCTGTCTCGACTGGTAGTACTTAGATCTTGTACACCTAGGGACTCGTCAAGGTGCTAGCACCCGGCAAACTCCAGCAAAGCATCAAGTTTGCGTAAGGCTGGGCTTGATGGGGTGATGCGTAGACGGGCGAGTGGGCTTGGCTGGCGTTCTACAAGGAGATGTGTCCGGCGCGCCAAGAAGAGCAAGTCGATTGTGTTGGTGGCGGCTTCGGACAGGTGGAGGAGCAGCGGGAGCAGGCGAAATTGTTGAGAGGTACGCCGTCCTTTCGATTCGAGCACGGCCGTGCCTAGGTGGCGTTGAGGAAGATGGCACACTAGCGCCAAGGAGATCTTGAATGAAAGATCGGAAGCTCATCCGAAGCGGAGAACGGTTTCAGGAAATACTGCTTGATTTGCCTAATGTGGATTGCCTATTCGTACAGAGTGCTGCTCGCTGCTACTTGTGAGTTGTGTCGTGTCGACCTTGGCTCAAGCTTTGTTTCCCGCATTGTCGGCTGTCGAAGTCAGTGCTACATTGCCACATTTACCGTGCACAGTAGAGGAGAATAAGGCAAAGTGCCCAAATTCCAGAGCCACGCAAAGACGAGGACAAGCTCACCGCAGTTCATGTCTGCTAGTTATTCTGCAAGAACTGCGGAAGAGTGTGTTTGTGTCGAAGACTTGCGCAGGCTCGCGGCTAAGTTGCCGCTCACGGACAGCACAGCAGGATAATCACGTGATAGTTCCCCATGCGCAGTCGCGCGATTGGGACCACGGCATCGCAGTTTGTGCAATGGCACCGCCGACCAGTCCGCCATCGATATTTTACTTGTCCTCGTTTCCCCCTCTCGCTACCGTCATGCCCGTTCAGACTGCCACTCGTGATGGTGTAGATGCCAGGTAGTGTTGTCCCTCCCGGCGGTGCTGGCTTCTCAGCCATAGCGAGCGTTCTAAACATGCCCCGACCTCGACACCGATGATGAACCTGGCTCGAAGGCATGTCATCTTGGCAGCCGTTGCAGCTTTCGTGGCGTGGGGTCTCGCGGTGCGCGCCCTGCCTGTCTTGCGGTTTCTGGGGTATGCCTTCACTTTTGGCTGTCTGGTCACTTGTCTGGCATGCCTCGCAGCGACCTTGACTATCTCCAGGTCTCGCTCAACGTATCAGGCGCTGGCTGCTCCTCCCAATGTTTCCCCTGCTCTCCTCGATCCCCAAAGATGGCCAGCCGAGGTCTCGATCGTCCAAAGGTGCGGGCAGTACCAACCCCGCCAGCTCTATGACAAGTCCTTCCTCGTTTCTCAGGCTCTTGATACCCTGATCGGCCTTGCCCTGCGCGACTTTGTGTCGTCCTGGTACCAGAATATCACGAAGAGCCCGGTTTTCGCCAACGAGGTGGACAAGAACATCCGTGCCGCACTGGGCGAGATCAGAGATCGCATACTCAATGAGGACATGGTCAATGTTGCAGTGTCCAGGATTGTCCCCCTGATCACAGCACATCTGCGGGATTTCGACCAGGCAGAGCGGGCCGTACGGGGCCGTAGCTTGAACCGAAATGTCACCGAATCAGAGGAGCTGGAGTTGGCCATCGCCGCCAAATACAAGGATGGAAAGCTGCATCCGGCTGCTGCTCTGGCCTATTCCGACACGAAAACGGTGCAGCAGGAGCACCTCCGCAAACTCCTGGTTCGCATTCTGCCAGACGTTTTGTCCCCAAGTATGATGGCTAGTCGTGCCACCTTGGTGCTCGTCAAGGAGATTGTCGCTTGCGCCGTCCTGTTCCCCATCATCCAAATGCTCTCCGATCCGGATACCTGGAACCAGATTGTGGAGGCGTATGGGCGCACCACGTTGCAGGATCGAAAGACCGTCCGTAGGATGAGGGCCGCGCTAGACCAACACGCTTCGCCGACCCCCCGAAGCAGGCCTGATCAAGATCTGCCTCGCCTAGGACCCAACGATAGCGAACGAGTCTTTGAGCGGTTTGTTAGAGCCATTCGTAAAACCAAGAATCTGTCCGACGCTCGGAGGTTCCGGAATTCAATTGCCAGCCAGATCCAGCGCGAGAGCATGGTTGAAGGTCAAGATCCGGTTTATCTGCGCCGGTTGGAGATGGCTAAGCGCGTCCTAGAACAGAAGATCGAGAAGCTCACTCCGAATGGATCTCTACCACCCGCAGCTGCATCGCGACCTGATCCGCGACCCGGTCCAGCGGTAAAGCCGCGTGAATGGACCATGGTCGAGATCATGCACACTGCTACAGGACTATCATACATCATGGAATATATGGACAGGGTGAACCGGATGTCGCTCGTCCAGTTCTGGGTGGTGGTCGACGGCTTCCGTAACCCCCTAGAAGACGATTTTGGAGACGAAATGAACCCAGCCACGCAAGACAAGTGGACGGATGCGGATCGTATGGACATTGCGCAAATTCATGAAAAGTACATGCTCAAAGCAGAACTGAACATTCCCCAAGAATCGAAGGATGCTGTCAAGGCCTTTCTGGCTGCCGGGCGAAAAGCAACTCCGCAACAGTATCGAGCTGCCAGGACTGCGATATTGTCTGCGCAATCCGCTGTTCTGGAAGAACTTGAAACACGACATCTTCCTCTCTTTCAAAAGTCGGACCTTTATTACAAATTCCTGGCGTCCAGCGAGGCTGCTGCGGCGCGTTCACGCGTGCAGGGCACTGGTAATCTCTCCGAGATGGACGAGCCACCTCCTATCCAGAGGACGAGGCCGGCACCACAGGCCCCTTCCGTGGCGAGAAACAACTCACAACCCGCTCCTAAGGCTAAAGATTTACGCCGAGCCGCCGTATCTTCTTCAGATGTACGGAGCTTGGCATCCTCGAAGCTCTTTGACGATGGTGATCTGCCAAAACGTTCTGGAGCATCAGGACCGTTATTCGACGATGGCTACGACACCGACCCTTTGGCGCATTCTACCGCCAGCCTCGGTCATGAATCGCTGAATGGTGATTCAGTGGATCAGCGGCAGGTGATCGAGAATATGGAAGCAGCCATGAACAACATCATGACAGATAGTCCCATGGACGAGACCATGGGGTATGACGACGATACGCTATTCGGGTCTCCCGTGTCAGCCACCAAATCGTCAAAACAAATTGAATCGTCGCGCAGCTCCCTGGATTTCCCAGGCGCGGACCACGCAAACAAACCGAAACCAAGCTTGGCAGCTTTGGGGCTCGTCAATACGGCTTCCCGTATTGGTGTGTTCACTGATAATGACCTGTTCCCCGATGAGGAGAAGTTCATCGAGGATGAATATGTCGACAATGATGATGACAAGGACAAGAACATAATGGAAGATGAGATCCACGAAGCTGCTCCGGGTGACCTTGGGCTGGCCGAGGCCATCACCGCTCTAAACAATGACATAGAGCGACTGGTGGCGCAAGAATCAGTGGTCGACACACTAACCCGCAAGGCCGAGCTGACAAACAACGTCACTGAGCTACGCATTCTGAGCAAATCTAAAGCGAGTCTGCAGCGGGAAGTCCGTCGGAAAGAGCTGCAGCGTCAGCAATATATTGTTCAAGAAAGCGACAACAGCTTGTATGGTCGGTCCAGTATCTCCATCAAATCGATCGTCGTCGGTAAGGAGGACGACGGTCGCGAATTTGCTCTATATGTCATCGAGGTTCAGAGACAGGCGGGCGATCAGATGCCAGCAGCAATCTGGGCCATCCCCCGGCGATACTCTGAATTCCATGAGCTCCACCAAAGACTGCGACGCAGGTATCCATCAACCAGAAACCTGGAGTTTCCCCGGAGGAGAGTGGTCATGAAGCTGCAGAAGCAGTTTCTCCAGAATCGACGTCTTGCATTGGAACATTATTTACAGCAGTTACTTCAAATGCCCGATGTGTGTCGCAGCAGGGAGCTTCGCTCATTTCTCTCACAGTCCACCATCACTTCTCAGCAAGATACGAGCAAAGAATCGAATGCACAGGACATTGTAAGTCGAATTTACAACTCTGTTACGGAAGGCATGGATGAATTCTTGGGGAACGTTCCAGTGCTTGACCAGCTCTCGGCAGCCGGACAGAACCTGATATCGGCCGCCACAAGTCAACTTGGGATGAGCCAGGGTGACATAGTTCCCCTTGACCCCGGCCCAGTTGCCGAGGCGGAAGCTGAATTGGCGGCGTTTGAAGACAAGGAGCTGGAACCTTTCGTGAAACCAATCTGTGACGTGTTCCTAGAGACATTCGAACTCAACCGAGGGAACAATTGGCTTCGTGGTCGTGCTGTCATTGTGGTGCTTCACCAATTGCTGGGCGGCACAATCGAACGTAAAGTCCGAGAAATAGTGACAGGCTTTGTGCAAGAGGATTCGCTGATCAGGTACATCGACATGATCAAAGAGGCGATGTGGCCGGGGGGCGGGAAGATGAGAGAGGCCAAACCGCGAACAGCCGCCGAGAAGGCCAAGTCAAGGTCAGAGGCGGCGGCCATGTTGGCTACTCTGGTCCCTGATCTAGCTGGCAATGTGGTCGGACGGGCCAACGCACAAGCGGCTGCTAGAAGAATAACCGCGACCATGAACAATGCACGACTAAATCAACATCTCGTCTTTACGATCCTTGACGAGATTGTTGCAGTGCTGTTTGATCCTTCAAAGAAGCGCCTCTCATGAAAAGAGCGGGACAGGACGAGGGAGAAGTAAATCGCGTGGACTGCCGGCCAAGGAGATGCAGAAAGTGGCATCGGGTAGTAGAACCCATTTGCTGTGGGAATTGAAGCTGAACTGTTGGATCCATGCAGTTCCCGATTTCTTTGTGCAGGGGAAATTCCGCGAGCCGGTCTAAGCGTCCTGTGCAGAGGCTGTTCAGCGGTGCTTGCGAGCCCATGGTAGTCGACCTCAACGGATATCGCACCCACTGAACGGATGGGAAAGCGGCCACGCACTCCGTCTACAGGCGGAACTACCGTCCTGCAGGATGTGTCATGGCGGGCGTTGGGAGCGAAGGAAATGTACATTTACGAATTGGATGATCCGGGTTGCATTGGAGCTGAGTGCTTGTACATAGAAGAGATGCGGGCTAGGATCCTCAGGCCAGGCTGTCGTCGGCATAATTGAGGCGTCTGATGGATGGTGCTCAGAGAGTAAGTAAGAACGACATACCTCGGATTGATCGATCGAACGGATTCTGGTGTCTATATGAATGAATAACGCCTCGGACTCTGGTACCCTGCCGAGTGAGTTCTCGAGTCCCCTTCCAATCCATCTTCCTTTACCCTACAGGCCTTGCTCTATCTCTCCCGTCCCAGCGTGGTGTTGTGTGGGCAGCAGTAGCAATATTTCTTCCTCGACGCATCACCGCAGAAAGCCACCATCAACAGGGAATTGTACAGGGGAGCAGCCGACCCGCTCTATCTGCCTCTCGCGCTAGCAAGCACGGCCCTGCCGGCCTGGACACCCCTGGCCAGCAACTCCCGAAACACGAGCTTTGTCCTCTCCAGGCCGTTCTTCCTGGCGTACACGATGCCCCAGACCAGGCCCACGACGCCGGCCAACCTGACGAGCCTCGTGACGGCCAGCCTCACGAGGCCCTTCCTCGTGTATTGGATGTTCCAGTGGCGCCAGACGGGGAACATGCATCTTAGGGTGAAGTCGACCTGGGTGCGCGGATAGACGGTGGCGTTCCAGTTGGTGGTGCGGTCGACGTACCAGTTCTGGCCGCCGCCGCTGTTGAAGACGCTGTTGCGCAGTTCCTTCTGCAGCTGGGTGGTCCAGGCGCGCTCGGCGGACTCCTTGACGTCGACGGTGGTGACGTCGCCGCGCAGGATCGGGCCGATGAAGTTCAGGGCGTAGTTGACCATGTTCTCCGAGGCCAGGATGACGGACGAGTGGCCCGTCGCCGTGTTGGGGCCGAAGATCAGGAAGAAGTTGGGGAACCCGTCCATGGCGGTGCCGAGGTAGGCCTGCGCGCCGCCGCGCTCGTCCCACGTCTTGTACAGCGAGCGGCCGTCGCGGCCGGTGACGTCGAGCGGGTGCAGCCACTGGTTCGTCTGGTACCCGTTCGCCAGGATGATCACGTCGGCGGGGATGGTGCGCTCGTCGGTCGGGGCTTTGCTGTCCGTCCTGGAGAGCGGCGGGTAGTGGCGGCCGGGTCCCAGCGTCACGGACCGTGGCTGGATCGACGTCAATGGCAGGGTCGTGATCTCCACGTTGGGCAGCCCCAGGGACTTGAACCAGCCTTCGTCGACGACGCGGCGTTTGCAGAAGACTTCGTAGTCCGGCGTCATGATCTCGTGGTACTCGGCCGGCACGGTCTTGCGGAGGTAGCGCAGCAGCTCTTCTGCCTTCTTCTTGCGCCGTTCCCGCGCGCCCTCGCTCGGCGTGAACAGCTGCACGAACTCGATCTCGCTCACGGTGAACATGAACTTGCGAAGCCCGGCCTGGAATCCCGGGACGTAGGTGCTCAGGAAAGGGATCCATTTCTTCCACCACTCCTTCGCCTCGGGGTTCAGGAACTCCACCGCCCAAGGAGGCGAGCGCATCAGCTGGGTGACGTGCTTGGCGCCGTATTCGGGCTTGACGAGCTGAGGCACGACCTGGCCGGCCGAGCAGCCCGTGCCCACGACCACGACGTCCTTGCCCTTCAGATCGAGGTCCTTCTTCCAGCGCGCCGTGTGCACGATCTCGCCCTCGAATGTATCCAGCCCGGGGACGTCCAGCGGGGGTTTCGGCTCCACGAGGCCGCCGACGGCACTGCACACGATCTTGGCCCTCACGACCTCGGTCCGCAACACCACACTATTCACGCCCTTCTCTTTCTCCCACTGTTGCCGTTCGCGGGTCGACAGGTCTCCCGCCCCGGGAGCGAGGTAATCAAGCTGGACTTCCCACTCATTGACGTCGTCGAGCCAGCGCACCGCCTTGACCGAGGTGTCCAACTGGATCTTGTCCAAGATCTCGAACTTCTCGCACACGTCGTACAGGTACCGGATGATCTCAGGCCCAGAGGGGAGCAATGAGGTCCAGTGCGGGTTTTGGGCAAACGAATAGGAGTACATGAGCGCGGGTCTATCTCTTATCGTCAGCATGGTCACCCGGGTTTAAGGGGGACGGCGGCGTGGGATCTCAGTATCAGGATAGAAGGACCTACACGTCGCAGGCAATGCCGGGGTACTGGTTCGTATACCACGTGCCACCGAGAGCGGATCTTCGCTCGAAGATGCGGAACTGGTCAAAGCCTAGGACCTGGCGGAGGCGGCAGCCCATGGCAATGCCAGACTCGCCGGCTCCGATGATCAGGACGGGATAGTACGTGTATCCTGAGGCGCCGGCCGGGCCGACATGGCGGATGCGGTCGATTCGGGTTGTCATGATGAAGGTAGAATGAACGTGGTGTCTATATCGTCGCCGGGAGTGTTTATGCAAAGGGCAATACGACCAGCGTGGATATAACACGCAGTAGAGAGCTCAGAGGTACTGAGGTACTGGGATACTGAGGTATTGGAAGTTAGAGATCAACAGAGAGATAGGCAGAAGGCAGGTGGTGGTGAGTACCGAGATGGACAAACCGCGACTGTTAGAGCTCGACACTTCGGATCCCCCTAGTCAGACAACACCCTTGACGCGTACCTCAAGACGAATAATCAATATATAAGATACTCGGTATGCAAGAGATATTCGTTCACAAGCCTCGAGCACCTCGCTGACTTATGCGGCTGGGCAAGCCCAATCTGGGGCATGTCTGGAGTGTCTTTGACTGTCTCAGTGGTGGGGTGACTTGTGATGAAGTCGGCGGGCCTAAAGGGCCGACTAGTTAAAGGGCCTCCCCCCTCCCTCGGTGACCTCTTGGGTGCCCGTAAACGGCCACAGGGCCTTGTATCGCCGAGGCTCGGAGGATCGATTGACCTGCCAGAAGGGAACAAAAAGCTTAAGCACACGCTGACTTGGATACGGAATACGGCGTACGAAGATCGAACGAGTACGAGTCCAAGGCAACCAACACCACCAACTCACATTTGCCGGATCTGGTGCTGATGCTGTGCTGATGCTCGTGGCCGGCCGGATACGGCAAGCCGATAAATGCAACCGCGCATTCATTACTGCGTGAGGAAAGCTGTTAACCACGAGGGCTATTCATGCCATGCCCCGTCACTTTCACCAGGAGCTCCTACGCTCTTGCTTGTGCTCGTCCGCTCGTTAGACGGTATGGCATTAGCACCAGCACCAGCACGAGTGCCAGACCACGACCAGTAGCAGGAGGACCTCTTCGAAACGTCCCCGTGCTGGGGTCCTGGGATTCGCATACCTTCGAACAGGCATTCAGGGAGAATGTACCGGTGCGGCTGCCTCGATCAAGGGAACATCTCCCCCCCGCGTGCTCGAAGTGGTTTGTCCATGACGATGACCCGGAGTTCGACCTATTTGAGGACAAGCAACGACGAGCGAGTCCTAATGCCAATACCAACACCAACACCGACATCGAGACCGATACCCCCAGAATCAATCTGCCTAGATCATCTGAACTACGCACATCCTTCTGGTCCGGCTACGAATCCACGGTCGTGGCCCTCGAAGTGACGACCAAGCAAGAGGGTTCCGACGTCGAGCATTTCGAACGCCTCGAAGCCCCGATGCAGATTCTGCTCGCGTACCTTTCGGAAGCACAACCGCCATCGCCATCAGGAACCCCGAAAGAGTCGGTGCCTGTTCCTGTGCCTCGCCTATCCATCTACCTGGCGCAGAGCGACTTGTCGACTCTCCCACCCTCCCTGCAGGCCGATGTGCCCATGCCGACACTCCTACGACCCTTTCCTCCTCCCTCCGGGAACGGGAGCGAGAGCAGGAACAGGTGCATCAAGGGGGATATCTATGCCTCGTCCCTCTGGATGGGCCGTCCACCCACATACACGCCCCTTCATCGGGATCCGAACCCGAACCTCTTCGTCCAGCTTGCCGGGCGGAAGACGATCCGCCTCCTACCCCCCGACATTGGCGACGCTGTGTACCGTGATGTGTTGATGGCCACGACGCAGCGTGGTGCCGACCCGTCGTCATCGTCTTTCTCAAGCAGGATCCGCGGCGAGGAAATGATGGTCGGCCCCGAGAGGAAACTCCTCCACGACTGTATCTGGCATGGGGATCCCCCCGGGCGGTACGCCGACCTGCTCCGGGCTCATTGTCTGGAAACCACACTCGAGCTCGGAGACGCCCTGTTCACCCCCCAGGGGTGGTGGCATAGTGTCAAGGGAGTCGGGCCGGGCGTCACAGCCAGTGTGAATTGGTGGTTTCGCTGAGTGAGTGATCCGAGGAGCGTCACACTACACTTGTACATTAATACATTTGTTCTACTGTACAATATGTTGATGTTGGCGGGATGCAAGTCTGCTCTGGCACAGAGGGTAGTTACGTTGTAGGATGCATACGTGCACTCGAGCTCCGCGAAGACGAGTAGACAAAAATCCCATCTGTCACATCTGGAATACCAGCCCGTGCCCTACTGAATTGTAGCTCTGATACCGAGTATGAGTACAAGGACAAGTACAAGTAAATACGTACAGGTAGGACTTAGTACTTCTCCACTCCACCCGAGTCTTTGGACGGGCATATAGAATTTGACAGGTCTCATGTCGGTGGTCCGCATCCCCATCCTTTTGTAGAGGATAGAATCATGAACCGCGGGGTAAGTCGTCCAAGGAGGCCGCGCCGTGTAACGCGACAAGGAGATGGAGACTCGGTGCAGCGGCCGTGGATGGGGAGGAGGAAATTAGTGTACTCTTCGCATACATGCTTGCTAAGTCAAAGACGACCTTCTTGAGAGCGCAGTACCCATTGCTTGAACAAAATCAAAGATCCGCCCATTCGCTCGTCCGCTCGCTTCTCTGTGGGTTGTTTGAGATCCGCTTGCTTTCTCCTCGTCGAGTCCCCTGCCCATTCGACCATCTACATCCCCGTTCGTCCCGTCATCATCTTCAATCGTTGCCACGTTCATATCCAGTTCCCCTCTCCCTGCTGCTGCTGCTGTGCCGACACATCACCTAATCCCTGAACCACCCGTGCTCCTGATTTCCGTCTGGACTTTCCCCGGCTGCCACCCTGACTCTGACTAGCCATCAACGCATCTCCATCCGCGTCAGGCTCTCGTTTTGATTTGCCCTTCTGTGCACTAGGAGCTGGTTGCTGACTCTGGGTGACCATGATGGCATCTCCGTCCTGATCGGCTGCTGCCCCATCGTCTTCTTCTTCGTCTCCAACATCGTCGTCATTGTCCTCGAGATCGCCGGGTAGGTGCCGCGATTCCTCATCCGGGTCACCGTCGACGTTTCCGCCGTAGCGTTCATGCCATAACCTCGCCTCGTCCAGTTCGTTGATGTCGATTGGTTTTGATCGCATCCAGCGCATGCGCGGTCCGCTCTTCGCTCGTTCTGAGACCTTGAAGCCGTAGATTTTCGGCTCATAAATCTTACCTCTCCCCAGACCTGGTGCATAATTGTGTGTAGCCACGCCATTGAGCGTGGCTGGTTGAGGAGGTAAGGCTGGTAGTGTGCTGGATGACCCCGGCACTTTCTCGTCTTTAGCAGTCGTCACACCGGGAATGGCCGGAGGGTGAGGTAACGTCAGGCTCGAACTTCGACTGGCGGTGATGATACCTCGCGTAGCAGCTCCCTCATTGGGGCTCAACGTGCCTTCGAGATCGTCGGCCCCCAGGTTGCTTGGGTCCCGAGGCGCTCGTTTCTTCACCGGTGCAACATCCAGTTCTGGAAAGGACATGAAGAACAGGCAAGGAAACGTTGTCCCAAAAAAGGCACCATCAACGGCCTGGAACCGGGAATTCGGAGGTGTGTACACGTCCAGACAGCTGGGACAGAAGAGCTTGACCGTCTGTTGGCCTGGAGTGTCCGTCAGGCCCACCGGCAACACCTTTGCGCCACCACAATGTACCCGCGGACAGTAACCAAAGTGCGACAACTCGTACTTCTCCATCATCTGGTTTATGCCGGGTCTCGAGGTGATGTAGCGGGCATGAATCAAACCGTAGAGCAGTTCGGCCGATGACTCAATGACCGAAGTATCGGATGAGGTGCGACCATGTCTTCTCCCGTTTGCCGAGACACCTGACTGTCGCCTTGATCCACCATTCTGAATTGCAGGCGGCTCGTCCAGCTCGTCTCCCAAGATGCCATCGTCCTCTTCTTCCTCCTCTTCCTCCTCCTCTTCTGAAAGAGCCGACGAGTTGGTCTCTGAGGGCTCAACATCCAGAATCATCTCTAGTGCATCCTTGTACATTGGCACCTGTGCTTGCAGGCCCGTCAGGTTAAAGTCGTCTTCAATAAAGTCCTCGCTGACTTCGGCAAAGTATTCGTGCCCGACCAGGTTGCAGAAGGTGCCGATCCAGCTATCTGGACTCTGGGAGGAGGATTGTGACATTGTGTTCGACAGGGTGGCGGAGGAACTGGTGAATTGCTGGTAGTAGAGGGACTCGGAGTACTCAGATGCAATTTCGAGCCTTTCCAGGCCGGCGGCCACGACGGAGGCTTGTGGGGCAGACAGCGTTGAGATTGAGTCCGCTTGAGGGACAGGACCCTGGTCTTGCAATCGGGAGGGTTTGTCTGATCGGTGACAAGGAGATAGGGGCACAGCGGTCCCTGGCGCGGGGTGAGAGGGGTCCGATTGAGGGTCAGGGTCAGGAGAGGTGCGAGGTCGGGCCGGCGGACGGCATGGAGGGATAACCACGTTCTGTGCTGCCGGGTCTTCAGCTCTTTCTTTCAGTGCGTCTGTAAGCTACGAGCAGAAAAACGCAGGCCGCAGCGGGAGACGACGCGTGGGGCTGGAATGATCTGAAGCCGGGCTGGGCTGGACAATCGGTGAATCCACCAAGGATGTGACGTTTAGCTGACGGCTCAGTCACTTTCTTGGTGACCGTACTTCAGAGGCAACGAATCTTATTCGCAACACTACCTTGTGGCCCTGGATGTAAATATCATGGGCGAGTAATGCGTCGACAGTTGGTGACTGATCGATGACCGTGGCCTGCCGCACTTTTGAATGCGCCCGCAAGCGAAGTTGCAAGTTACGATGAAGTGGAAGCGCGGCCAATCACCAGCCGCCTCGCTCGTCTTGGCAGCCAGTCACGTGGGTCACCACCAACCTGAATGTGACCAAAGTGCCAAAATGCATTCACGGCACCGAGGTGGCAAAAAGAGCGCTCGATGTACCTCAATCATGGTCATAACTCGTGTATATGGTTACCTATTGTTATATGGATTTAGGGTGTGCTGTGCCGTGACGTGTAGAGAGATATTTTAGATGGTGCTTCTGCACGCAGTCTGTCACTATCACCTTGTAAATATCCACGCTCAAAATAGTTCGTTCATAATCCTGGCAAACTCGGGTTCGTTGCCAAACGCATTGAACCCCTCTGCCATGCCCACGTCTGCACCAGTCCCAACGAAATTGAAGGCATCGGCGCCCGGAGTCGAAGCACCATACCCGCCCGCAAGTTCAAACAGACTCGACAACTCGTTTGTGATCTGCAGCGCATCATCGGGGCTCACCCCAAGCTCCTGGCCTTGGCCCCCGTTGCCCTGGGTGGTGCTGGGATTCCCATAGGTCTGATTGTAGTCGACTTTGTGTCCTGCCAGGCCGGCCATTGCCACGGCGGCATCCGAGTGTGCATCTTGCTCCGCGTCATTCATGGTGCTGCCCCCACGAGCCAGGAGGCCGATCTTATCTCCCATTACCTTCAGACGGGTTAGTAAATGTCAGGGTGCTGTTCAAGCAGTGTGATAAAGAAAAACGTAACGATGAAAGAAAGTCCAGAAAATCCAGTATAGTCCATAATGACCGATGGTTGATTAAGGTTGCATCAAGTAACTCGATAAGCTTCAACAAGTCTGGAAGTCCTTCCAGCTGGGTGGTCGAAGACTGACCCATTCATTTCGACTTCGTCGATTCGGCCACCTTCTTGAGGTGCTTTTTGGGGGTGAAGTGTCTTCTGAGGTGGTCTGGTGAATTATAGCTGCGGTCACAAAGCTCACAAAAGTATTTCTGTTGAGCGATGGTCCTGGCGCGAGATATACTCGAATGCTTTGTTTTGGCAACTTTGGCGATACCAGCAATTTTGTCTTTGTGCCTCTGCGTACGTTTGTGCTTGGCGAGCTCGGGCTCGGTACCACAGACTCGTTGCAAGACTCGCAGAAGTACTTGTTGACCACTCTGATGCTTGCCATGCGAAAACGGCTCTTGTTTCGTGTCTTTTGGGCAAAGAACAACTCCATCTCCTCGATTTTCACAGGCGTGAAATTCTCGCTCTTGTACTCCTTAGCACCAATTACTTGTTCGTTGATGGAGAAGCGTCCACAGCAGCCATGAGTCTAGCTTCTTAAACACAAGCAAATAGACTGCCCGGATATCCTGAAGGTGTATCGGTAAAGCCTTGAAGAACGAGACGGTAGGCGGAGGTGTAGAGGAGAGGACTTCAAGAAGGCTAGGCGCGAATTCCAGACCGCGGCTGACCAAGACTTGCTTCAGTGTTCGTGGACTTGGAAAGAGTACAGCAAAATCACTATTCTGCCTGGTAGCAGGGGTCGTAGCGAGCACAAGCCAGCTTGTCCACACTGCAAAAACGAGAACGTCGGTTAAGGTGGTAGGTACCATGTTGGAATGGTGGTGGTGGAAGTCCTTCCAATCACCAACGGTGATTTTGGTATCGACAGAGATGACCAGGTCAGTTTCCAGTGGATATAGGAGGGGGAAACGCCAGCATCGAGTAACTTGTCGACCAGGTCCAGTATGAGTGGCTCGAGAGGTCCAGAAAAGGTCCAGAAAAAGTGGTTGGCACCTCCATGGCGACTGTCGTGGCGCCTGCCGTACGTCAAACACGTCGTTGTGGAGGGTAGAGTCGCTATCCGGCAAGCTCCGATCCAGAAGAAGGAAGAAAGGAAGGAAGGCATGGGGGAAGAGAGGAAGAATAGGGCAAAAAAAGCAAGAACTACAAGGGAAGATCGTACCGACACTATAGATGGTCAGCTTTGCTAGCATTGCAGAAAGAGATCGCTTGGGCCACTTACAACTACGGATGGTCCTCCAAAGTCTTTTGGACACGTGCGATTTGGTGCTGAAGCCCTTGACAATCTCAATCGCGGCGTAGAATTCCTGCCGGGTCTGCCCGCAAAATACGGCAGGTGCATGAGCCACAGACAGGAAAAGAACCGCTAGAGCCTGCACCAGGAAATAGTTATACAGCACTTGCTGAGTTTTGTAGATGTCCGACATCTGGTTGACCGCCGTGAGCGTGTTGATGGTATCCTTGGCTACATCAATGACATTCTGAGCATAGTGCCGATTTTCCATGATGCTGGTCGCTGAGTGGAGGATAGGGCGATAAATGGAAATTCGTGCCTGGTTCTTGCGAAGGTACATCAATAGTCGAAGTCGTCGCACCCCGCGTCCCGGGATTTCATGCTCACGCGCAAGATCGCGACTGTTGAATTGGAGCGAGTCGGGTAATTGCGAATACCACTGTAGAATCTGGTAGTCTAGAAATCCAATCTCGTCCTTCTTCGTGTTCTGGCCAGCCTCGTAGGCAAGGTTGTGATACCAGACTTTGGTGGCAATCTGGTTGTATTTCGTGATGTGTCTCAGGTACGGATGGCTCTCATCCTGTACTCGAATCAGCAGAGATGTCAAACCGGGGTACATGGCACTTACGGGCTCAGGTAGAGCGGGATCCAGGTCCGCGTCCTGCAACGCAAAGGGCATTCCGGTGCCGAAGCTCCAGCGCCTGTCCAGCGCATAGACTGTCCAAAAGATACGGATCGCTTGCTGGTATTCGGCTTCATTGGTGAAAGATTTGAGGAGCGAGTCTTTCCGGTGTAGGCCCATCTCAATGCACATGCGTGCGGCGATGCCAATAAACCGCCAAGCCTGTGCCTCTTCATCTTTCTGGAAGTAGAAAGTGGCCTACCAAGAAGGTCAGCGTCGAACACGTTGGCGCCTGCAAGAATCCTGATCTTACAGTTAACACGGTCAAAACCACCGACTTGACGTCAATCGCGGTAACAAGCTTAAGGTCAGTGGCTGGCTTTGCAGCATCGAAGAACCTCTGGCCCAGCTCACTGCGACCATGGCCTTCAACCGTCAAGGTGATGGCCATGACCATCTTGAGGACCGTAGTCTCTTCGTCGTCAAAAGTATCAGCCCCGGGCAAAGTAGGCTGACCCAAGCCGGTCCGCAGAGATGCGCCAATGAACTTGTACAACGAATTGGCCTGTTTGAGGACCTTGTCGATGTCAATGACTGGGTACATGATGCCAATCTCTTCCTCGTAGACACGGCACAAGCGGACCACTTCAGAATGGTCAATCAACCACAGTGGATCTTTGCTAGGATGCGCCGACAGCATCATCACCGGCGACGCAGCTCGGCTCCTTTCTTGCGACATCAGCCCATCATCCGCCACATTGTGAGTTATTCCCATGGTTTGCAGGGAGGATTTGGCCACATCCAATCCATATACGGTGCTTGTCGGGCCATGAAACTGTGGCAAAGCCTTGGGTGGAGCTCTCTTGGGTGAGATGAGCGGAGGTAGCGTGCGCGAGATGGACATTGACCGGTTTGAGCCATCGTGGGAGAACTGTGGGTCAAGGGACGCCGAGTAGGCAATGTCGGATCTGCTTCGAAGTTCATTTAGGTTCGCGTAAAGGTCATTGACTTGCTCCTGAAGCGCGGAAATGTGCTCGCGCATCTGGTTGAACTCGCTATAGCCACCGTCAGCAAGCCAGCCGCAATTCCTACTTGGGGTGCTGGGCTACACACGCTGAGTCCTTGAACGAATTGGTGCAGCAATTCGGCGCATAGACACACTCGAGGTTCAAGTTGCCGCATCGCTGGCACGGTGTGTTCCCGTTGCATTTGATCTTGCGTCTGTGGCGGCCGCTATGTTAGCCTGTACTCTTGACTGTCTCGAGGCCCGTGGCATGAGGACGGCTCACCGCTTGCACTCGTTGCTATTTCAGCACGACAATCATGTCAGCTCTGCGGCCCTGATCTGGTCATGTGTGTCCATTTCGTTCCTACCATGCAATGGAGATGTATCTATTCCTCTTGGACCGAGTATGTGGTTGCTTGTCCGAGATGGACTCAGCTTCGGCCTTGCGCTTCTCGCCATGTCCGTTGGTTTGGGGAGGGGACGCATCTGATCCGGTGCCAGTGCCAGCGACGCTGGACACCATATTGCAAGATTGAGCTTTCAGTGAGGTAGGAGACGGTGGACTGATCGAGTGTGGAGATATTTCCGCGTTGACGTTGAGGCGAGGCCGTTGCAGGTAATGAGGAAGCGGAAATAAGACTGACAAGAGGGGAAACTGAACTGTGTGGGAAGCCGCATGCTGGGGAAAGCGACTTCTTCCGACGCCTGGGGAAAAACCCGGGGCGGCGCGGCTACCTTACCACTGTAGCTACACAAACCAACGACGACGGGGAAGGCCACAGTAAAATCGGTGCCAAGACCGAGGCACCTTTACTCGAGTACCCTATGCGTGCGGAAGTTCTACATGTCTATGTACATACATACCGTACCTCTGCAGTAGAGTGTGAGCTTCTGGTCCCTCCACGACATGCCAGCAGCATCTTGGAATACCCAGCCGGCGTCCATCCCGTCCCGTCTCTTCTCATACCATCCACTTTCGCGAAACTGAGATTGATTTGAGAAAACAGCCCACGTTCCACTCGCTATTGCGTCACGCACATTTCATCGAACTGTTCTCTGTCCTGCGCAACCTTCAGTCCTTCCCGATCTGCCAGCTGTACGTGCGATATCTGTATCTCGTACGGCGCTCCGAAGATGCCGCACTTTTATGCGCGTCGGCGCGATTTCCGGCATTCTTCTTGCCCTCCTCGCTCGCTCACGTCTACCGGACACGATGCCACAACACGAAGATCGTCTCGCCATGACACCCTCCCTTGGTATTAAGCTTCGCCTGTTTCATATCTTTCAAGGCGCCCTTCGAAGACGTATTTAGCTTGTGGCCTTGTAAATTTGCTGGTCATTCCAAGACAGCGACCAACGAACGAGAAAGTTTTCAGGCCTTCCACGACATATTCCAGAATCATCCCGGCGGTGGTACCATTGCAGAGTACGCTTGCTCCAAGTAGTACCTTGGAGAATACCCATACCGTTGGGCCTTCTACGGCCAAGAGAAAGATGTCGCCAAAGGGGGGGCCTGAAAGTCGGAATATCATGGAAAGCCCAGTCATCATACGCGCAGCGACTCGACCCGGCTCGACTCGCATTCCATTCATCTCTGTTACAGGGGCGAAACAACCATTTACCCTGGTCACCTAGGATTGCGGAATCGTCCAATTTGCCGACTTCAAACCCTATTACCGAAAGTCAACACGATAGTGTTGGCAAGGGACGTTTTGAAAGACTGCCTGTTGGGTGGGTGGTGGTGGTCAGTGTGGGATTGGACGCTACTCAATCATTCGAGAACACGGGGCAAGACAACATCGACGCCGCAACTTCTTTTGAGTCTTCGAAACACGCAAAGGGTGCCGTCCGATCCTGCCCCGCTTCTATGACCCTCGATGCAGACAGGTGACGAGCTGAAATACCCCTGACCCTTGTGTAAGTGTCGTTCTTCCACAATGCGCGAACGGTACGTACCTGGGACGAGTGCTACACGGATTGATCTCGATGCCCCAGGGGTGGGGCCTGCAGGCACACCTGTGAAGGATTGATTGAGCATCCGTCGAGACCTGTCGTATGCAAGACTTGAACACGGCCAGAGTGATTAACTTCCGTTATCACTTTTGGGTTTTAAACGGGCGGGTATTCTTCGTGAGAACCCCTTGTCCGTTTTGTAGAAACGCTCCTTTCAGCAAGAGCTTGAGGCCTTTAGGGGCTGCATAAGTGCACATTGGCGGCATATTTCTGTGGAAGCGTTTGAGGTTGTTGACCAAACCATTGGCGGCAAATGGGAGGATCATTTGGCTTGATGAGTATTTCGCCGACTTGGGGTGTTACTCCTTTGATCCCGCCAATGGGTGGGTGGCACGGCGAGTTGATGAGATACCGCCCACCGAGTGCAAAAACCCCCTTCCGCGTTGAGGAGAGCCCCGTGGCTTCCCCACCCCCTTTTGCATCGCACCACATGCGAACGACATGTGGTCCAACGCAATGCGTATCGACGATGAATTTTCTCGCGCAAACTGCGACAATTGTCTCTCGCTCCCAGCGGTTGCATGATCAGTAGGATCCTTCCAAGAGGCGATGGAACCTCTCTTGGGCACACGGATAGCCACCGTGGAATGGGTCTGCACATCCTAGAGGAAGAGCCTGGACCCTGTTGCGAAAGGAGAGCGTGCAAGTACCGAGAGTGACGAAACAGCCTGTTCATCACCAGAATTGATCTGCGCAAAAGTTGAACCGAGTACACCCACCCTGTGGTCGACAATCATGGTGCGATCAAGAAGCAATCTCGCCCTCGAGTCGGTACCGACCAGCCACCCCGTTAACCAATCTCTCGATCTTCGGAACCCGGGACAGCCATCCTAATCGTTGGCGTGTCTGGAGTGCTGCAGGTCCCGTATCAGTAAAATATCAGTCACCAATAAATGGAGCCCCAAAGCCCAGAAGCATCTGATTTTCCAGAGGATCACCAAGCCTGGCGTCCGCATCCTTTCCGCCTCGACGAGCTCCTTGAGACTGGGAAGGGAGTTGATGCGTTTCTCCGTCCAACCACTTAGGGGCCAACCAGGACTGCTCGAGCCGTATTGATCCTCTCTATGTGCAGACGGACATGTGCAATGGAGGGGTGGGTATTGTTCCAGCAAAGGCGGCAGCATCCAAACTCTTGGAAATTCATGGATTCGGCGCGTGCCCGAAGCTGACATAAGGCGCGCCAGGACAAGGATGGGAAGGACTTTTGCTGATCCCAAACTGTTGCCGCCCTGTGCAAGGCGGGCGTTGGGATTTTCCTGGGAGCCGCGATCACCCACGCATTGCGTCTGCAGGATCATTTGGAATATGACCCGGGGAATATGCGGCCGACAAGCAGCCCCCAACCCCCGATCTAGCCCTACGACGGGCTGTCTTTCTCTCGTTCTCGACCAAGAGCACAGTACTGGACGCAGTACGACCTGTGGACCAGGCAGCCTTCGCAGGACTCCTGGCCTAGCCTTCACTCAAGGTTGCACGTCCCGGGGCCAGGTATTCTGCACGCGTGGCATGTTGAGAGACAAAAGCTCTACCCTCCTTACCTTGACTACGCCCGTAGGGAAATACCAGGGGGGCCGAGCGTCGTGATTGGAGAGCCGTCGTGGTGACTTTCCCTCAGATTCGTCGCTGATCGAAGACCCCATGTCGAATCCTTCAAACTGTTACCCGAATTTGGGGTTGTCAAAGGAGGAGGGTGTAATAGATCTACAGACCCGCGACGAGATGCAAATCGCAATTCACATACGCACCTTCTAGGTTGCGAACGGGTCCATTGCAAGACGTAATAAGCCAAGTGAAGACAGACGGCACCGTAGATCGATGATGGTCGGGACTGGAACAAGGTAACAACCAAGTGTTTGGACTGCCTGAGGTACTTTCCGACAAGAAGGAGAGACAACCACTGAGTATCCTTATCGTCACCTCGTATTCTGCAACTGCCGGCGCCCCATCATCTCCCACAGCTGCGACGGCCTCTCGTTCTTGAAGCAATGGCAAAGGGGCCGCGAGCTGCAAGACGGGCAGCTCTGGCCATTCCAGACGACCCCGTAGATCAACAACCCCCTTACTTGTATTGCAGCGCTGCTTGCATTAGAGTTTGAGCGACAGTTGTTCTAGCATGGCACATGTTTCTAGAATGCCGGGGATTCAAGCTCAGGCTATGAAGGCTGTTTCTTGGCAGCCCCTTGCAGTGCCAGCCTGGTACATGTGTGTAGGGTGTAGCGACATTGAGAGAGCTTGGATGTTCCAGGTCGCTGGTCCTGCACGCCGCGGGCGGAAGCAGAGATGCATGTTGTTTGACCATTGTTCACAAGGGTCGGCTAGGTAAACGGCAGATGGGATTGGTGTGTGAGCAGCCTCAGGCTCCTGACTGGGATAAGGCCGTAACGAACACGCGAGCGACCAGGTCGGACCCGGGCGGCCAATAGGCAAGGTCCTTTGAACATACGTAAGCGAAGCAAGTCATATCTCAGGAGCCCTGTGGGTTGTGGAGATGGACACAGGGCTGAGATTTGCTGATTGGTTCGTTCACAGGCGCAATTCTTCGAGGCCAGCGTGTGCTGGGTTCTTTCGAAAAATCCCAAATGGCCCCCATTCAGATTCCATCTCCCGGCCGCAAGTACCGAGGCTTCATTGGGTGCTGACTCCTGCATATCTCCACACAACCACTGGGCTCTGGCAAATGGAACGTGGTTATCCTGCTACCCAAAGAGGCATGAAACACTGCAACCTTCGTGGGTGATTGGGGACACAGTACCCAATAGGGTCTTTGTCGCAGATGAGGAGGCTGATGGCGCGAAGTCGAGGAGAATGTATGCTGCCAAGGCTCGCTGCGTTCTGCTTCTAGAAGGTGTCGAAGACTAGGATAACAACTCTCCGCGAACACCTGGGGAGGACCCGGCAAACGTGCAGCGTACGTCCAACTTCCCCTCGAAGTACGAGGACTCAAGGATGCCAGCGTTCTCGATGGCCTCCAGAATGATCAAAAACTGTGGGAGATTGCAAAGTGAGTACAGTGGATGGTAACCATGGCCAACCGCTGTTAGCTTGTGGAAACCGGCAATACCCATCTTCGTACAATCGCAGACACCTTTTATTTTTGGTGGCCTTTGTCATCTGCACTGAGGGCGATGCAGGGTGGGCGATCATAAAGCTTGTTCGAGCGCTGGGGCTGCAGCCACACCAACCCAAGCCTGAGGCACCGTTAGGCTCGCCGGGGACTCCCATAACCGGATTAGTAGGATGCGGCCAACCAGTGGCTGGTTCCACCATCTGGTTGTTTTCGGTACTGGGCGTTCCTAGGGCTGAAGACCAGCGTGGAGCGTCGGAAAACCTGGCAGTTCCATTGGCGGAAAAGGGATGGGGACTGCTTTGCTCGATCTGGAAGTCGGCTGACAGGGGGCTAGGGGTGACTCTCCTTGCTCCATCCATACGGTACATTACTGGGTCCTGTCCGCTCCCGGTGCCTGTGCTCCCGCAGGCATTCGGCCAGGAAACGTTTGGCCGGTCGTTTTGATACACGATGAGAAAGTTAGCCCTGCCATGCAACCGAAGCCACTCAGCGGGAGCAACCTCTTCACGCTCAAGCGCCGATGTGCTTGTGGTGGCTAAACCGCTCGAGGACAGTCGGCCGGTATGTGAATTTAAGCAGGGCTTGATTTCAAATTAAAGAAATTGGGGTTCCCCGTGATGCCGCTGTTACTTCACAAGTCGCTGCTTTGGAGGTTGTTGTGCCCTAAGGGGAGGTAGGTGGTTCGACCTGCCATACGATGATCCAATGCGTTCAAGCAATGAATGCAGACATTCCATCAAGGTCCACATGAGCTGACTGCCTTACTGGGCGTTATTGATGACTTTGTCCTTTGCCCCAGCACATTTCATGTAACGCTGAAGAATCTGGAGATTGTCCTTTTGCAACCAGGCGCCCAGCTTGTCTCCACCTTGGGTAATCCAACTCGTCGGTAGCCAGTAGATGAGCTTCAATCCCGAACCCGGTAGGGAATAATCCACACCCACCACTGGCTGTTTACCTAACCACTGGCCGGAGGACAGTGACTGCTCGATTGAGAAGGTGCGATTGCTTGAGCGGATCCGGCTGACGAGGATACGGTACACTATGGAAGCTCAGTACGCGTGTCCGAAAGAGAACGGAGACGATGACAAAGGTCCACTCACTTGGTCAGGAAGCAGCACACCCGTGCCCAGCAGGGCAGAGGAGTGCCCGCGGCTACAGTATCAACCTGCTCATGGTCCCTTATTAACCGGGGCACCTGAACGAGCTGGCGCAGTTACCGAATCGCCGTAGCACACCATGGATGGCGTTTGCAGTGCCCGTACTGTGGTATAGTGGTCTCGTAGGGCGTATTGCAACCGTATTGTCGCACCAGAGCTTCCCCGAAGCCCGGTAACCCCGACTTAGTACACAGGACACCAGCCATCCAAATTAAGATGAAACAGCTGTGGCTGGTGCGGTCTGTCCGCGGCACCTGCGGCTATGTTTGGAAGCTGGATGTTTAGCGCAGAGTATGGTTGCCATGAGAATACTTTTGGGCATCTGCAGCGATCGATAGTGCACGATCACCTATCACGGCTGGTGGAACGTCACGGCGTCGGTCGTGTCATGAGAAAGAAGCGTTGTTTGGATGGCCTGATGTGAGGGGCTCAGTGAGGCAACTACGAAGAGCGAAAATCACCCAACCAAACGCGATCGGGAAAAGGTTGAATATGAAATTTGGCAGCCATACGGAGTATCGCGAGGAACTCTGCTATTAATGATCAATAGATTTGGCATGAGAGAGGCATTATGTCACTTGGAGAGATGCTCCCATGGCCATAGGCTCTCGTAGAAACCGTTGAGCGATCAAATGCGAAATGAATAATTGCTCAAACTCTGCTGAGTACACACTCATTGGCATTGGCGATGTGCGTGCGGGTGCAGGCGGCTTCAATTCACCGTGGATAAGCTGCCACGCACATCTGCGACCGTGTAGACAACACAGGCAGAGATCCTCGGTAGATCTAGATCAGCTCGAAACGGTAGGTGCCCTACCGAAGCTGCGTGATTTGGTTGAGGGCCCCGAAGCCATTGCCCTAGCCCTACGGCACTTGTAATCAGATAACCGCGGGTGTCGCAGGCAGCCCTCACTCTGGTCTTGTATCGTATGTACCTCGTTCACCATCACCCTAAGAGGGATGTGGTGGTGGGGGCTGAAACACCTGCCAGGCACCTCGACAGCAAGTTTGATGAGACAGTGTGATTATGGAATAGCCAGACCACACCGGGGAAGCAAATGGGGATTCCAGTTTGGCAGGTGCTATGGATCGACGCACATCAAGAGGGATATTGCTCAATTGGTACGAGTACGCCAAGCTCGTTCTTTAGTAAGGACAGCGGGCCCCTCGGGCACTTAGTTAGGCGAATGAATCGAGGGGTCCGAAAAGGGAAGAGTTGCAGGGCTTCGGATTCGCATTCGAAGCCGACCGAGGCACACTAGGGCTGGGAACAGGGCTGCCCAAACCAGGAAATGGAACGAGCAGAGATTGAAGAACATAGGCGGAATATGAGCGAGAAGCACCATCACATCCCGAACGGGCAGCGCAGGCAAACGCAACCAACACGAGATCGAGGGAGCGTGCAACAGTACGAAGTACGGAGCAGGTCATACTGGGAGCGTGAAGCTCTGGGGGGATGCCCGAAGAGGTGACGCAGCGGCGTTTTGCGTGCGTATTCTCCATCTTGGGCTTCTCGACCGCAGTGCTGTGCAAGCACCGCCGAGGCCCCAGGAGGAGGAGGAGGAGCAGGAGCAGGAGCCGCTTGGGCGTGTGGAACTGCCCACGATGGAGCACTGAACAACGGCGGGCGGACAATGTCGGGAGGCTTCGACTGGCCGTTTTGACGCTGGACTTCACCGACATTCAAGGCAGCGTGATCTCAGAGCAGCGAGCGCCTAACATTGTTTGCGGTTAGGCTCGCGGCAGGGGCGCAGCGCCTTACGACGTTGCACCTGTTCTCAAAGTTATTTCCGTAGCCTCTCCCCGGCTCTCACTCGCCGCAGTCTCGCTCTTCAGCTCCTCTTCCAACGAAGTGGATCGACCCATGACAGGACCACCCGCAGCCACCCCTGCCCCTCGAGCCACTACCCGGAGCGGTGACAAACATTCCTTGCTCGTCCTTCGCCGTGCATCCCCCCCTGTCCTCCCGCGACGCCGCTGGCTGGAGCTACATGGTTACCTGGCAAAGGTAACAGGTAATTGATTCCAAGGGAAATACCTAGCGCTATCGTGCACATGTGGCTCCAAACGCTCAAGAGGTGGAGTCGGCACACACACCCCCCGGTTGAACTTTTGTGACTGCCACCACTATGCTGTCTTGGGAAAAGTCGTAATTTATGTTATATCAAGGGACGACGTTTGGGGCGTCCCGTTGCATTGTCTCGTGAATATATGGTTGACTACAAGCGTCCCTGATCGTATATCTTTTAAGTATCCAACCACACCCTCACCATTCTTCTGACCCTTCTTCCTCCTCGCTTCCAACATCAACGTCGACATACACATACTCAGCTGTCACTTGCTTCACTCAACATCTACCACACCTCTCGACATCATCGACCATCATGCATCGGAGTCAGAGTTACTCCTATCCCCAGCCCACCATGGCTGGTCACTCGCGATATGCTTCAACACACGCCAGCAGCTCCGCCTTTAGTGCGTCTGCCAATCCCAATGAAGACTGGACAAAGATCTCAGACTTGGCCGAGAGACGCCGGATCCAAAATCGGATCGCTCAGGTACGTCCACGTTCACGTCGCTGCTTGTAGCTCGTTTTTAATGTGAGTATTAGCGAAACTACCGCAAGAAGCTCAAGAGAAGGCTCGAAGACTTGGAACGCCGCGCTGGATCATCGTCTGCTTCTCCAGAACAACAACACTCAGAACTGGCCACACCGGCCAAGGAAATCTCGCAGAAGCAATCCCAGAGTATGGCTCGCCAGTCCTCAAGATCAAGTGTCTCGCGCGACATTACGAGAGCATCGCCCGAGATCTTGCCTTTAGACGACCATTCCTCGCTCTTTGATACACCGGCCGGGCGCCACCTCTCCATCCACTCCCAGCCAGCATTCACATTCTCGTCCTATCCTCCAACCACGGCATATCTCCAGTACGAACACCAACAGCAACCCACGTATGAAAACACCAACTACTTCTCCAGCTACCCTTATCCCGCTGAAGTCTCATCATCGAGTCTGCCGCCCACTCTACCAGCAATGCTCCCCACTGCATACGGGAAGCAGGATCACCTGTTCGGAGATGACGACATGTTAAGTCCATTCAGCATGAACTATGCTTCTCTGGCCGGCCTTGAAATGCCCTCGAACCAAGCATATTCAGGGGCAAGTTCTCATGTAAATCCCACCACTTTCTTCTCTCGTTCATATTCCAGCCCACACATCTGAGCAGCACAAGAAGACCTCTGGCCGCTCAACCCCAAGCATCGGCTCCAATTACCACATTACCAGCTCAAATGCTGACTTCCTCTGGTTAGACACCACCCCTCACAGATCCCTACTCGATGGATTCGGCACGCAACTCGCCCAGCTACTTCGACGTACCGCTCACGCCGGTGTCGAGGACGGCGAGCCCCAACATTCATTTATTCGACATCGCCTGCAGTTGATCTCCGATCATTGCCGAGGTTCATGTTGTGATTGGGAAGCATGGTCACTCGTTCTTGGTATTCCGGCACCGTGACAGGTGCCGAAGAATTGCATAAGTGACTCAGCATGTCTGAGAAACTGCTCTGCGGCGTTGGGTCTTGTCCAGCGACGGTGGCATTGTTACTGTTCATTTTACGATCACCATTGGTTAAGCACCAATTAATGGGGGAGGCACTTAGATCACAGGAAACGCCCTTCGATGGGCAGGCAAGGATGGGAGCGGAACTGCAAAAAGCCGGTTCGTTGTTGTTTGGGTACGCCACCTGTAGAACAGACGGACGGGGCGGGCGGGCGGTGACATGGCAGAAACATCACCGACGCTGTTGGGGTCCGAAGGGGAACGTCTTTCCAGACTACTGTGTACAAGGAGCTCTAGTATGCAGAATACCAACACAGCGCTTATGCGTGTATCCAAACAGAAGTCTGATCTCTGCTTTCTCTTTTTCACTGTGAACCCTTTCTTCCGCTCAAGCGCTCAGATCCTGCGGTGTAGGGAAGATAGTAGCAAGCGAACCGCCGACGTTGGGGCGCATTCAGCTCTGCGGCAGGGCTGAATATGGCAAGTGAATAGGGCGACCTGTAAGGTCGACCGACGGTGCGGGAGCGTGCAAATGGAACGTCGAGGAACGGCCGCCACCGCAGGGCCAGCTGTCCATCCTCGCTCCTCTCTCCATGCGGTTTAGCCGCATGCATTGAGCCCTGCGCCAAAACTCCTCACAGCAAGCAAGATGCGACCGCCAGACACGAGGGGCTGCCCGAATCAGTCGAAAGGAACCGCCGTCCCGAGCTGGTGCATGTCGTCTTCGCGGTGTTCTAGCTCTTCAGAAGGAGCTTGATTACATGCCCAACAGCTACGAAGGATGCGGTGCCCCTGAATAACGCACCAGCGTCCACGAGAATCTAGAATTAGGGCTGTTACAGGGACGACGCAGGCGCGAATCCTGCCGGTCCATTTGCCGGATTGCATCTTCCAAATCGCAGCAGCCACGGGCCATGGAGCAGCCAGGCCAGCTTAGCCAGCGTCGAGTGCTATTTGGGCTGAATACGTAAGCGGTGGTTTATTTTCGATCCCAAGCTCCAGCGCCACTTGACCCCCCTTGGTAATAGGATTGCCCTGCGGCGTGGCGCAATTCTACCAATTAGGGAACAGTTACATGCTAATTCCATGGCTTTGGCGTAGGGGCTGGCACTGCAATCAATGGACCTCCATCGACGACAGCGTCCGTGGCGGTCAATCAAAGGTGCGGCGCCTCTCCTTCATTCACACGCGCAGTATTCGCGCTTGTGGTTCGTTGTGGTGGCCACGTTTGCAGGTTACATGATAGATTACGACGAGCTGCTGGGAAGGCGTCGCACAATGTCCGCACAAACTGATTCGTGTCTATACAGTCCTATCTGGAGAGCAGTGGCGCGGGCGTCTGCTTCAGTGGCATCCTCGACATCAAATCTCTCGGCGGGGCTGGGTTCGCCTCCCAGCGTGTTGCCGGACCAGATCGACACTGGGACTTATCTCGCTTCTCGGGCCTCGAGGTCTCGATCGACTCTTCGCAATCCGACGGAAACGTTTACACGCTGATCCTCAAGGACGAGATCCTACCTCGTGATCCATGCAGCGGCTGCGAACGGTCCACGGTCTCTTGGGAATTTGACTTTCCCATGGCGAGATGTCGTCTACCCGAATCCAACGGCCGCTCCTCGCCATCGCCATTTGGCACATCTGCGTTCTTCGTGCCGTGGGACCACTTTAAACCCACATACCGTGGCAAACCGTGCGAAGATCCCAGGAGTCTGGACTTGACCGACATCAAGGGAGTCAGCATCATGATCAGAAGGTGGGCTGGTTGGGCGCGATGGAGTGATTCGTCACAGCTGACAGAGACCAGCTTCTTCGGGTCCCAGCAAGGGGAATTCCGCTTGCGCATCATTTCCATTGTTGCGACCTCGTCCCCAGAGCTCCCAGTCTCGTCTCCCACGGTGGCGAGCAACCCGCACGAACACGGTGGGGTGGCCACGGGCGACTCCTGACGAGACAAGAGGAGGCGGGCCTATCGTTTCGGGAGATGGGTTCGGGGGCAAAACATGAAGACAGAGGCAGCGACTCGCCGTCACTTTGCCCAAAAGTCGAAATATTTGCCCAGCAACGCCCGTAAACCTCGCCATCGGCCGATTCCCATGATGTGCGAGCAAACACGAACCCCAATAAGCCGCACGACCCAAGTCCCTTAGGGCCCTCCCTACCTTTGGACATTCGTGGACATTTCAGCAGCGGTGACGGTTTAGTCATTCTCGTCTTGTCATGGGGAACGCGAAAGGGCCGTGTTCAAGTTGCCAATAGGGCTGCTGGAGCAGCTCCCCTCGTCAGTGCCAGGTGCCGCTCCCGTGGCTGAGTAAGGTCATCATGTCCACTCCTCGAAGCTCCCAAGCAAAAGGACATGTCCGCAAGGGGACGATCTGTGGTTGTCGCAATGGGCGCTGGTTTGCCGGTTCGACTGCCTTGAAGCCCCTTTGCACGTCTCAAGGCCGGGTGCGGTGAGCAGGGCTGGGTTACTACTACTGTGCATCTCATGCGGCTTTGGGTTACAAGCGCGGTTCAGCCTTTCGCAAAAGTCACCAGACGCCCTCGCTGCTCGCTACCGGGAATGGCAACTCTTAGTTGGAGCCAATAGGCTGACACGCTGCACTTGGCACAGCCCTACGGTATGTGTGCGCGGGCCCTGACGTCTTGCGGCATCCCAACGTTTGCGAATGTTCTCAGTACGCTTCAAGTCGTGCTGGAGTTAAGAAAGCCCCTTGGTCTACGGACTACGAAGATACTCTCATGGCGTTCCGGAAGAGGCAACTCCCCCTGCGAGGAGAAAGGCGGCGCAATACTACCGTCACGTTTTAATTATTACCTATCTCCGTCGGCCGGGCAGGCGATGGAGATTACCCTCTGCTGCCGATGACGGTCCCGTATATGCTGTGCTGTGCTGTATACGGACATTCGTAAATGCCTCAGGAGGCTCTACTGGGTATGACTGTGTGTGCGTCGTTCATGGTGCAGTCCACAAAAGGAGGGGGGTTCTTGGTCACGGCGCAATCTTGCATGAACGTGCGTGTCGGAATCTGCATCAACAGTCGATTGAGTTAGCAGTACGGTATTCATACCCAGTCGGGACCAAAAGACCTCTGTCCCCAATTAATCAAAAGTCGCACAATGACTAAACCTCTGCAGCAGCAGCGCATCGCGCGAGGCTCTCTCTAAGCCATTGAGACACCAACCACTCCAACGCAATGGGGCCGTAGGGCAGTCGGGTCGGCATACTGGAGCTGTAGCGCGCAAGGCTAGGCTAGACTCCGGGGGCACCTTTTAAAGGTGTCTGTCCTGTACGTGGTAAGGCGGCACACCCAAGCGGCCTGCCTTTCTTGGTGCTTGCCCTGCTGCAGCCGTGGCATGCTGGCTATGCGATCAAACCATACACAGCTAGGATAACTTCCGCCCTTAGCACGTAACGCACAAAACCATACGTTACTGTGCCGAGAGGGGAGGAACCGCGCAGTATCCCTCGTTCACGGTATTCCGTCGTCTCTCCCTAACCTGTCGGGGGCTATTTCTGGATAATAGGTAATACCTACAGTACGGAGTACGGCAGCAACGTGCGTGCCTCGGTAGCTCGTACGTGGGGGGGCTCCTCGTTTCCTCTCTTCTCACCTCCATAATAATGGCAAGTTTGATGCTTCCAGATCTCCAAGCCTTTAGTCCGTGCTGCGTACTCCGTATGCAAGACAAGCTTGCTTGCTTGCTCAGGCAGGCAGATGGTGGAGACTGATTACAACCCCCCCTCTGAATACTGGAATTCGGGGCGAGGCATTGATTAATTGCTCCGATTACATACTGTGTGTCGTGTAGGTCGCGGGTCAAGGTGTTGAATAATCCAATTTCTAATCTCGCCGACCGGCACAATAATTGCACGGGGTAGGATAGGTCGGTTCGGTGCGAACTGGCCCGACGAAAACATCACAAACGACGTGCAGTTCGTAGGGCCTGGCCTGATTGTTCCATTCGAGCCCAAACACAACCGACTAGCAGCATACCGAGTACGTAACAAACAGCCGCCCCCTAGGCCACGGGTACGGTGAACGTTTCTTCAGTCAAATCGAAAAGGAAGGAACAGGTCAGTCTCGGTTTCGGGAAAACAAGGTCGTCTCTCTTGTGGAGGTACGAGTAGGTGTGGGATCAACGTCATCTGTGGGTGGCCGTAGAATGCCGCAGTCACTGGTTACTGGAGCCACACGACCAGAGGTGACTCGAGCGGACTAAGCCCGTCAAGGCATGTGTCCCTCTCGCCTGGGACTGTTGGTAAATCTCCGGGCGTACCGAAGTGCGTATCCAAAACGGTTTTGCTCGTATGAGTAAAACGGGGGGGGGCCCTCTGTTGCAATGTCCGCGCACCACCCCGTCGTTCAAGCACAATTTGTCACCACTGCGCGAGGCTACTTTAGTCCGCTAACGCCCGCGGCCAGTCACTCCGCCCTGCAGGGCCACTGGATCAGACAAAAGAATCTCCCTCTCTCCTGTCCAAAGGTTGCAAGCGGGCGGGAGCGGCGCAACAAGCCACCGCGCTACAGATGCAAGGGTTTGCTATTGCGGGGCCTTCCTGTTTGGATGACACCCGGGAAAATCACGTGTAAGGCCCCGAGGGGGGTTATGGGTGTGGGGCCGTCAGTAATCTCGACGCCTAGAGGCTTTGGCCTTGAGCTTTGGGGCCACGGAGAATGGCCTAGGGCCCCCCCTAGGAGCTGTGCCAGCGCTGCCGGTGTCGACCACTGACAAATGGTTCGCCCACTTCCCTTTCTGCTGAAATGGGCAGGGACTGCGTGATCTGCCCACCGCCCTGGCACCCCCGAGTGCGAATCTCCTCTTTGGGAATGCGCCCTAGGTCGACCTCCCTGAACGTTGGTTCGGTCGCTGGTGACAGGCTGCAGACGATCATTTTCGAGCTGGGGGCTACCCAATCCAGCGCCGACTAATCGATATTTGTGTCCGCATCACCGATCGTCCATGCAGGGCCGTCTTTCGTTTTGTGAGCTGGCCAGGACGACCGTCTAGGCTCGGTGACGATGGCAATCAGAACCCAACAGCACGGGTACTCGCTCGTAACAAAGTACGAGTAACGAGAGAGCACTTTCTTCAAACAGTTGCAATCCCAAACGGTGGCCGAAGGCCCAAAGCCTCGGGCCCACCACCAAGGTGACCACGGGCGTTTAATGGCGTCTGCACTGGTGTCGCAATCCCTTGCAGCAGGCGAGAGGAGGTGGTGCGGTGGAGCGTCTCGAACGCTCCATCTTGACCTTCGCGGGAAACCGTCCAATAGAGCGCGTCTTTGGCCGGCACTGTCACTGCGAGGCAAATCTCTCTTGGCGACACGCTCAAGCATCTGACGTGTGCACTGTGAATGAACGTCTGAACAACGCACGTCGGGCAAAACATATAGGCAGCACGGACCCGAGAGGGCGGCAAGAGGAGAATTGACTCAGCAAAGCAGTGTGGCATGAGATCAGATACTGTGGCCAGTTGGACAAGCGTAATCTGCTCTTTTCCCATTCAAACTCTGTCAGGTTTTCCCATGTCTGTGAGTGTGGTGTGTGACATACTGTACATGCGCTACGCTGCGGAAACTCCCTTTGACAAGCGCGAGGAGACTGAGCAGGGAGAGGAGGAAAAAATATCGCAACCACGCTCGCCCCTCGCACTCGCTCTCGCACTCGCACGCCGCGCCGTCCTTTCCTCTCCGGAGGGGCGCGGAAGTCCACGAAGCACCCAAGAGTCGCCTCCTCTGGTGCCTGCGAGCCATCGCAATACATTCCTAAAGGGAGAAAAAGCACCTGAGGCGTTCCACTGGGATGCCTCGGCCACCCAATCACCACTGAACAAAGCAGGTTTCAAGCCCGTCGTTGCGGACGTACGTCATGGGGGAGCGCGCGCCCAGTTTGAAACCGCGCTGCGAGTCCTTGTGACGTGAGTGGAACATCGGCCGAGTCGTGTACAGTGGTGAGTGCATTGCATTATTCTGTCTGTTCCAGAGCATTGGGACGCCCCGGCGACTCCCTTTGCCTTCGCAGTAAATTTGACACGAAAGCGAGTCCGAAACCCGAGACCGAGGGGACCCTCCTTGGCGTGCCTCACGATTGGCCACGCCAGTGGTAAAGCAGCAACACGCCACGCCGAAAGAGGCACAGCGGCCCCCGGGAAAGACCGGCACCTTTCTTCCAGGCAGCGCAGCGCAGCCAAACCTGACAAGTCAGGAGTCCCTGGAACGCAACGATGGCATTGATGGCATGCCCTGCTTGCACGCTGCACGCTGCACGGATACATCCCAGCTGCTGCATCCGTGCTTGACGTCGATGCCGTCTGGCGAGTACGCGGCAGGGCCGGCAGGCTCCAGCGCGAGTGAGTGTGGCCTCTGCAATTGTGCATCTGGCATCTTGGCCTGCGCTCCATGTACGGAGTAATAGTACCCCGTTTCTCCAGACTTGTGCCCTCCATCCGGAAGCCCGGCGTCGGCATCGCAAAGAAACCACGCTTGACACCGATGATCTGAAAGTCCCAGAGGTCATGAGCTCGACAATGGATCGATCTATTGGCTCTGGGCGCCGACGAGGTGCATTCGCTCAACTCGTACCGAGGCCTCTGGTGCGGCTGCTAGCCTCGACCATCTCGCGCCGTGGGCAGCCAAGTGCCCGTGGGTGTCCTCCGGATATTAATTTGTTCCAATATCCGAGCCGTTGATCGCGATCTTTCCCCGCGCGCGACACGACGTGGTGTGCATGCATGCACACCAACCAAGGAACAAACTCATCAGCCAGCCAGCGAGAAAAGATCAGTTTGGTTACCAACCGGCGCGAAGTACGATACTCCGTACACAAATTTCTCCTCGCGCAAATCAAACCCTCTTGGGTTGCAAGCTTGAGTGCTGCGCTGTGTTCTATCCAGCATTGGTTTCTACTGTGGGGCAGCAGCTGAAAAGTGCCTTGCGTCGTTCCCGGCAGACTCAACAGTTCTAGTGCAAAGTGTTTTCCAGAACCGGCAGCTTCAAGCCTTGGTAGCCGCCCTTGCCTAGCCTATCCTGAGTAGATCTGTCGGGGTTGGCTTTCGGAGGACGAGTTGCCTCATACGGGCTTCTGTGCAGCGAGGATACACTTTGTTCTTTTGCTTTTTCAGCTCTGTGTCCCGGCTGTGACGTTGACATCGGCTCGCCTTTGCGAAAAACTCAATGTCGAACTCTAAGCGTACAAAGCTTTACAGCGCACAGCACAGTGCGGATGTAGGAAGGTCTACACCGTGCTGCCATTGTGGTCGTCGTGGTGCGTCTGAGCGGGCACACGAAGCAATTCCAGTGCGTTACTGATGCACTCCATACCCACGGGCGTTCACCTGCAGGCGGGCTTGTGTCCAGGCGTGCGTGCATCCGGGCTCGTCGACTCGCAGGCTTCGCGAGGTGGAGAAACCCCGAGAAAATGCTACCTGGCCGTGCGAGCAACACACTGCCGGGGGAGATTGAAGTGAAAGCCACACGTTCCATTCTCTTTGTCGAGCGATTCAACTCGATTGAACCCCTACCGTCCCACTGTGTACTGCGTCTTGCGTGCTGTGCATCGTGTTTGTATATCAGTACATAGTCGCACAAGTCAAGTACTAATTCCTACTTCTGTCTAATACATCTGCATGTCTTCGTACTGGGTAGGTATCAAGTCCGGACGATCTCCTGTACACTTACGTACTACACCAGGCCCGACACCGCCTGGAGTTGTTTTCCGACGTTTAGTGATCCTCCCGCTGCCCCTGTCCTGGAGCGTGTGCTTCTGCATACAACCCTTACTTACACGGCACAGTTGAGCCAGTCACTCACTCACTCACTCACCCACCAAGGTGCATACCCACATACCGTACCTGTACTCAGTACGGAGTAGGGTTGTTGTGCGTGTGTGCGTTGGTGCACGGAGTTCAAGCGATCCGGCTTCACGCTGGGCGACGCGACACAACACTTTCCTTTCTTTGCATACCGTAGCCGATGCGGGCGTCTGATACGCTACCACGATACGCTCTCCCAATGTTGGCCCAGTCGATTTCCAAGGTCAATGTCAATGTCAGATGTTCAAGCTTTGAAATCAAAACTATTACGAGAGTTTGCACCACTCCACGGGACCCGTGGACGGAACGATCCAACATCCTGGTTTGAAATCACTCCCCGAGTCGTGAGCTCCGCTGAACTTGGACATCAACTCCTGCGTTGCATTCGCGCTGCATCGCGCCGCATCGCGCATAGCGGTGTGACCGCCGGCACTGGATGCGGATAATGTACCCTGGACTCTAGCCAACTTGGCGTGTTGGCGCTGGCGCTGGCGTTGACACTGTCACTGACACTGACACTGACACTGACGTTGACATTGACGTCGACGTTAACGCCCCCTGGTAGCTGGCGGGCGGGCGCTGGGTCTAGTGATTCGCTGTTGCTGGCCGTCTGACACGACACGACGGCCGACGCACTTCCGCTTTAGTCACGCTCAATCATGCCGTGCCGTGCCATTCCAAGCCACCGACCAAGGAGTGTCGCGACCGTGGTGACATTCGAGAAACCCAACAAGAGACACACGGCTCTGCTACGCCCTGCACACGGATCTCTAGCCATGCTGGCTGGGCGTTGGTGTCCAAACCCGCTACCGCCTTCCAAAACCAGCTCTCAATACGGAGGGGGCCGGATCGGTCAAGATTGAGCAACGAACGAATCTGACGCCCCCGTATCGAGGCCAAAGACGCCGACGCGATACGTGAGTCGATCGCCAATATTCCCTGTCTCTTTTGTCCCCCGTTGCATGCATGCATGTCGAGCAGGCTCTCCGATCTCCGAGCAAGGAGTCAGATAGGTCATTAGAGGCACTCTGTGTCTACTGCGGTCTCCGATACCACAGTACGAGTATGGATACCGGGATCTGAGGACCAGGGACAGGGCCACGACTACGATTACGATCATGACCAGGACCAGGACCAGGACCAGGATACCTTACGTGCTAGACCGCCCAAGCGGAGCACAGCACAGCACAGCACAGCCGCACGGGTGTCGTGCATGCATACCTGAAAGCCCATTCAACACTAACACTGACCCAACAATACCATCACGGAGCTCACCACGGGATATCTCAGCCGTACTCGCGCTCGAAGTTCCCGAAACCACGAATTCTCGGTCCAGTCATGCGAGCAATTGACATGCAGCGTTTGAGATTGGCGTCAGCGTTGGCGTGGACAGTGTCAGTTTTCGACTGTGACCCGATTCAGGTATGTAGGTAGGTACCAGGGCAGGCTGTTGTTCTCCTCCCCACATCGAGGAGCCATCTCATTTGAATGGTTCCCGATGCGAGGGAGTCGTGTCTGAATGCAGCGGTTTTCCGATTCCACGCAGTCACGAGGCGAATAACGAGGCGAGTGACTACGAATCCGGACATCGACTCAGACATGCCATGCAAGCAACCCCAGTGTATGTACAGAGACGGTAGAGCCTTGAGTTTGGCCAATGAGTGCTGGACTGGACTGGAGGGCTGATTGCTCGACATTCGAGATTGAGGCCTCTTGGCGCTGCCTCTGTTGCTGAACCGAGATTCCATGATAAGCCTCGAATCACAGTCCCTCGGCGCTACGATCGCGGAAGTCACTGATACCGGCCCGTTTCATCAGAACCGTGCTCCATCGGGAAACAGAGACACACAACTTGCTGGTGTTGGTGCTGGTACTTGTGCTGGTGCTGAAACGATCTCATGGGCATGCCTCTCTCGGGTGTGGAGGTGGATGTAAGCCAAGGGAATCGAGTCAAGCCACCGCCCCGACCGCGTCGTGGTCCTGAACAGAACATCTCGCACCGGTCGATTGGCGAGAGCGTACTTCTCCAAGTCCAGCAAAGCACATCAGAAGAACGAGAGCGAGTGCCGCGTGCGGTGCTTTTCTTGATAGGGACAGATGGATAGACAAGAGTGTTTCCATCCAGGATCGGACCAACGGTCGCAGAGCAGTTCGTCGTCTCAAGCACGAGACGTCAGGGCGCTACAGACGCGGCGTTGTCGTTATATGCGGCACACAGTACTAGTATTGATTGCCCCATTGGGGATCCAAGAATAAGAGTCCCTCACCATCCATCCTAGGTGTTCTGTTTCGTTCTCTTCTGGTCTGGTCTGTTCTGTCCTGTCGCGGTGGGGACCATTGCAGTTGTTATGTACCCATCGTCGACCTCGACGCCTTACTCTACATACCTATACCGGAGGACGAAGTGTTCAATTGGCCAAATGTGCGGCAGTCAGAAGCTGAGCTTGGGTATATTCAATACACAACGATGGCTTCGGTAAACACTGCTCCTGTTGCAACTCAGATCGCGATGGAGATGATGCGTTTCCCGGGCACCAAGATGCTTGAGGGACTAAACGTCCAAGGAGGAGGGGAAACGGCCCTCCCGTGGCCGAAAGCAGCAGACATTATGCATTTGTAGTTTGTTTCTGTATTAGATGTGTGATATTGTGACAACGTCGTGGCTGATGACCCCTCCCCCCCAAACAACCAAATCGACACGTAATAACATGAGCCACCGTATTCGATATCTCCTGCTTCTCACCCCCTCAATATGCCCTGCCCATGGCAATCCCGGTGCGATCATTCATCGATGTATCTTCAAGTCTGTCTTTGAGTTCAATCTATTCAACTACAAGCATGGGACGCCCTCCAGCGACCTGCTCCCAGTCGGCTTTGGCCAACTTCTCCAGCCTGTGTCTGACACAATCTCCCGTGAACAAAAGAAGCTGGCCAAATCATAAGAGTACTTGAACGCCTTTTGTCTGGCTAAACGGTAGCAAGTGATACGTCAAAGTACAAGCCATGCTTGATTTTTGCCCAGGAAAGAAGCGGGTTCTTGAACAACCTGCGTGCCGGGATTTTGACGTGCTTTAATCACGCCACGTGCCTGGAAGAGGAGATGGATCCTCTCTCCGCCTCCTCCCTTTTCGACCAGCCCGAGGATCGCGTCCGTCTGATGCAGGTCGCGGGAGAGAGGCCGGAACAGGATCACGGCACATCGAGCAGGTGAATTCCATTCTGGATATTCAGTATACTGAGGAACGAGCTCCAGGATATATGAGGTTGACGGGTCTTTCCGCAGCTGGATGGCAAGCGTGTTTCTGACCGGTGGCTTCACAGCTCTGTCAAAGAGGAGGCCGGAATAGTTCACTTTGAGGCCGTAGCCGTTGAACAGCGAGACTCCAACGTCGAAATCCCTCCAGAAATCACCGGGTCGGCCGTCCATCAGAGTGAGCGGTGCCCAGCGGAAACCTTTTCGTCTCAAGCGAGAGCTGTGGTGGAAGATGATCCCTTTTGACACGCCTCTCATTTGCCTCCAGAATTCCTCCATGCGTCTCTCTGCAGTCTCATTTCCAAGCTTATCTTCAATGCCTAGAAAGATTTTCGTGTCCAATCCCAGAAGAGTAGACGCACAGATTGTCTCGTCCTCTTTCTTGCTTGTTGCGCGTTGCCCGAACGCACGTGACAAATGAGCAATATCTAGGCAGCGGGCTGCCGGAAGTGTGGAAGTCCGAGGGCCTCGCTCTCGTAGAACAAATTGCAGTGCTGTGATATAACTGAGAGCGGCCTCCTCCATCTGCTCTGGGTATCGAGTATACACGGCCCACGGCTTGGGCGTCGTCGCGCCTTTGCCGTGCGATTGGCACGGCACCCTGATGCGATCCATCAGTTGTGCACCGTCAGAGAACTGAATATAGAGCTTGCCCCCAAGGATCGATTCTTGTACTGTCCAAAGACGGTGAAGCCAGCTCGATACGTAGAGCCTAGCCACCTTGTCTGGGATGCTGGCGCGGACAGAGGTCTTCTGGAGCCAGGCGTCCAGAACCAATACCGACGTTGACCTCTGGTAAATCCTAGCCATCATAGCGATGGCAATTTTGCTATAGGGCTTGTTTTCCGTACCGACTGGTATGCAAATTGTATCCATCCAGAACCACCTAGTCGGCGCAGGAGACTGGCCTGGTAATTCACTGACCGCGTGCTGGATGCGGCCTAGTTGGCACCTTGGAAGGGTGTTGGCACGCGGGTTTCCCAGTCCGTCTGCCCATCTATCGGATTACCCTGTTAGTATGTTGTGCTTGAACGAGATATCAATTGCTTCTTACACGTGGGAGATGGCGACGTATTTGATGTTTTTGGCAACTGCATCTTGTATCACCAGTTTGAATTTGGCGTCTGATGCCTTCTTCTGCCAAGATATGACTGGAACGCCACGTTGCTTTATGATGGCTATCACCTGCTGTGTGATCTGAGTAGCTTCTGCACCACTGGTCTCCTCACATCCATTGCAGTTTGAGGCATGTCGAGAATGATAAGAGGCTTTATCAACAATATTCGCGGCCACACAGTGGGCTTCTGAACAGTTTTTGTGGTAGTCCTTCCCGTGCGGGCTTTTGAGCGACGCGAAATAGTAGTGGCCATCCATCCCTAGCTGTGTGAACATTCTCCTGGCGTCCAGCGGGCACCAGCCATTTGCCTCCACGCGATCTTTCACGAAGTGTGTTGTGTAATTGACGTATTTGTCGAAGGGATTCCACTTATGACTGTAAATCTTGATTGCTGCTTCGCTTAGAGTGTAGGTGAGTGCAACAATGGCCGTCAAGGTCTCCCCTGAGACTGCACGTGGGCTTCGAGTTCGATTGCTGTAGGACGACGCAGACTCGAATGTTGGACACGGAATCGCCCCTAACGCGCCGACATAGTATTTCACCTCGTCGAAAATGGCCCGTGTACTAGCCCATGCTTTGTTCCGCTGGCTCGACGTGCTCCGGCCGGCCCATCTACTTTTCCAGGTGGTGACGTTGGCATCAAGACGCTTGGTTGTCAAGCAAATTTCACCCTCATGAGTTTCCAGAAAGTCATTTTCCTTGATTGCGACTCCCCCTATCTTGAAAACAGAAATCAACGTGCCGAAGTATAGCCATGTCTGGAAGAAACCCTCTATGTCGCTCTCACTCCGGCCTTTGAGGCCACTTGGTAAAAGGAGTTCCTCGTTGTTCCATCCCGTTCGCTCTGGATACGTGAGGAAGGCGCCCCGATCATAAGGCTGTTTGCCTGCGTACCGGAATCGAATATGGCTGGCGTTTGATGGAATATGGAAGTGCTCCATGATCTCGACTCGTTGAACGAGTGGGAGCGAGGAGAGGCACGGAGAGAAGGCTCGCCACGGGTCAGGGTCAGGAATCGTCGACTTGAGGTGCTCCTCTTCCGCAAGCGGGAGACCTATCTGAAGAAATGGCAGATGCCGCCTGAGGTCTGCCCATGGCTCTCTACCCACAAACAGCCAACAGCTGAATGTTGGGCAGCAAGAACGTCGGACAGAAGTGGCTGAAGGCAGCCAATGACCGCGTCTCTTGCATGGTGACAACTCATCCCATCGCTGAAGTAGCCCAAGGGCTTGAGGAAATTCCACCACTTTCGGCTTTTTGCATAAAACCTCTCTGCACGATCGATTGGCCAAAACATTGCTTGGGCCAATGTCGCTTCTGCGGAGCCAGAAGAGCTATTTGTCACGATCTCGCTGTCCAATGCTGTACGATGTCCATTCTAAACGGGAACGAGAGAGGTCTCCGGCCGGACTTAGGCTGAAACTGGCAATATCGAAAACTCGTAAGTCAGGACCTCCCAATGCCGCTCTAACCGTCGATTTGGGTGCCACCTCCATTTCCGGATACAAGTGATTCCGTGACCATGGCAAACAATATGCCGTCGAGAAGAAGATATTGGGCCTGCAGATCAAAATCTAGCACGTCTGATTTGCCTCGTCATCACCGTATATGATGGTTGAGACACATGGGCATACGGCCTCCATAGCACACTGTTTCTATGTTATCATCCGGTTTGAACATAGCCCACAGCAAGTCACAAAGGTGTTCTCTATTCGAGAAGTGGTACGGTGTGCTCAGTGATGCATCGCGGCTGGCATTGTCGAGAAGGGTTAAGAGTTCGAGTGACATTAAGATTGTTTCGTGGTCATAAATCACTCCGCTAGCGACCTTGAGTTGGTATGCTCCGAGTTCGGCGAGAGCGACATATGTGGTGTACAAATTGCTAAACTGCTGGAGGGGTGGAAAGGAAGGGGTTGAGGTCAATGAGAACGGGCAGAGAAGGGGGGGTTACGGCTGGAAAGCGGCTCACCATTCATCCCGTTTGGGATAAAGATGATGCCGCCCTGTACAGAGCGGGGGTTTGAGCGGCTCTGGCGCCTCGGCGTGGACGGTGCGACTCGAGCTGTGCGCGGACAGAATCCGCCAAAGAGAGGAGGGATGTTTCTGAGCGCATTCTAGAGAAGACGCGCCGCCGACTCGAGAGTGCAGAAGGGAAGGAAGGCGTCAAAGAGGGAAGCGGTTGAGCAATTCAGGATGAAGGTTGAGTGTGAGTGAGAGAGAGAGACGGCAGGTTGGTGCGTTTTAAAAGCGGCACGGCCAGAAAGAGTCCGCACCGTTTCAGTTATTTTGACTGGGTTGATTATTGTTGTTGCTCCTGAAGAGGCCATAGGATGGATGCTTGGAACGCGCATGCCATGTTCCGATGTGTCTGCCGCTTGGTATGGGTGGATGGGTAGAGTGACGGGATTGGAGACAACAACGCAGACCAGCAGGTCGTCTCAAGTAGGGAGGCATTAGACCGTGCTCCATCATACCGCCCTTGATTGACCCTGTCATTGAGTTCAGTTGACCTTATATTGCACGAGGCCCGTAGTCAGCGTCGCCAGAGTCACCATCCACGCACTCACAGCAAACGCCCCTGAAATGTCTCCTTTTAGGACTGTCCATACGACAGCAAATATCAGACTGCCCCCTCCGAAAAGAGATGTCATGAACCAAAACAATCGCTCCCACAGAACGCCCTCCACGAGGCAAATACCCCAATACAATCCGTCTTGTCCGACTGATGTGGCCGTCCCTGTCGGAACTCTAAGCCGACGTTTTGGAGACCTGCAGCCGACTTCAAATGCAAAACTCGCATGGCTAGGGTGATGGAAGAAATGTGTCATCAGATCTTCTCCCACCGGAGGCGTCAGGCCGCGGTCGTATATGTACTCAACCTGACGAGTCAGTGGTGGAAGGTCAGGTATGGGAGGGTGAACATTGGCAAAGTGGCTGATCACTGAGAACTGGATAGTGTCAGCAGGAGGTGCTAGACGGACTTCCTGGACTTACTCTGACAAATCTTATGGTTCTGACTCCGAGGAACGAGAACAAGGAGTGCCAACGGCTCTTTTTGTTGCGATATGCCTCCTTGATGTTTCGAAACATGACTCTATCGTTGTAGACATCCGCAAAATCGAGCTGACTGAGGCTGGTGGGTAACTTGTGAGGCCTTGAGCAGACTAGCAACCATTTGGGTCCGATATGGATACCGGCTGGGGTTTGTGGTTGTTGATGCGACTGACCGTGGGTGATTTGTGGATTCAAAGACGGCAGTATTATCTGTTGTGCATTGTGCGCGTTGGGAGATGGTGGTCCCTGCCCGTTCGTGGCCGGCGAGCCTGCCGTGGACGGACTGGCAGGAGTTTGCGACGCTGGTTGAACCTGGGCAGGAGGTACAGCAACAAAAGGGGGAAAGCTTGTCACATTTGTAGGCATCAGGCTCGTATCACGTATCGTGTCTGTATCGTGCAAAGCGTTTGAGTGGGCAAGAAGCCTGAGCCGTCTTTCGAATCTTGTAGCAGCTCCGGGAACCAGTTCCACAAAGTCCTCTTCGAAATAGCGTCCGCATTTCTAGGCTACAATTAGTGTGCTGTCGAGGGGGCGGCCCAGAGCTTTGACGTACGCAGACCCAACTGATTCTTGTCATCCCGGCGGACACTGGCTCTCGAAGGAATCTTAGTCCTGCACCGACAACTCTATGCCACAAGAAGAAGATATCCAGATACACCAGAGCCGTGTAGATCCAGACGAGCACGCCAAGGGATAGAGCCAGGTACTGATTCCATTTGTAGCCGGTAGCTGTCGTTGCCTTTTCTGCTTTCTGTTCGACCAAGAATACTCCAAGAATAATAGGCAGCATGAGACTCATTGTCGTAAGAGGTCCTTTACTTTTGCGAGGCGAGACATTGCTCCAGAACTGTTCAACTGCCTCCACAAGTCTCGCGAAAGCTTCTGCTCTTGCCTCATCGCCGTGATTGATGTATTCTTTAGCCGTCCTGCCTTCTTCGTTTCTGGCATTGACGCTGGGTGGTGCTAAAGCCAAGGAGCTCTCTTTATACCGGCGCCGCACATGCATCTCCAACGTCTCAAGGATTGAGATTGTCGCTGATTGCGCAGCAGTGTGTATGATAGTACCTTCATCTCTGCCAACAAACGATAGATTACACTTCTTTTCAAGTAGTGCATCAAGAGTATTCTCGTCATTAAACAAGATTGCGTGAAAGATAGGAGACTTGCCATAGTAATCTCGAAGGTCAACGGCAGCCCCCTTCTCGATCAAGAACAGGGCCATTTTTGGCTGTTGAGCCCGTATCGCGATGGTCAGAGGACTCCGACCGCCATTGTCGCGCGCGTTAAGGAGTTCGCGACCGTACGGTGGGAAAACAGCCTGCATTAGGGGGTCTCGCTCGAAGGGTGCTTTTGATGCTGCGGCATCAAGAATCGATTTGGCTCTCTCCACATCGCCCTCACCCGCAGCGAAATGCAAGGGCGTCCAGCCACGAGGATCCGTCGCGTTTAAGTCTGCCCCTTCGGCAAGCAATGCTTTAACGAGCTCTGTGTCGTCGGCCATGATCCGGTTAATTCTGGGATCCATCGTTTCAAATTCGCCAATGCCGGTTGCTGGGTCCGTGACTCTCTGTTCTGGAAGCTTCAAGTTTTGGAAGGATCTAGGCACCAGGGTCAAAGGTCTTCGTATGGTTTCTTGGGATTCAACAAGATCGTCCTCGACGTCTGTAGTCGCACCAGAAGTTCCTATATCCGTGTTTAGCTCCTTGGAGCTTTTCGAGCTTGAGGTCGCGCTCGTGCCACGCTCCTGGCATATTTCAAGAAGATCAATATTCAATTCCACAAAGTTTCCAAACAGTTCCGTCATCCTGGCAGCCTGGGAGTTCTTCTTTCGATCCGCATTTACAACGAGTTTCCAGGCAGCAACAATGGGTGATCTATTACTCGTGTCAGCAGTGAAGACAAGGCTTAAAGAAGTGGAACTCACTCGCCCGTTACTGGGCTCATGAGCAGTGGATCTGCGCCCGACTGCAGCAGAAAAGCGCAGAGGTCGAGGGTCGCGAATGTGGTAGCATGCTATAAGAAGTACTTAGTGATGGTACTTCGTGCGGATAATGAGACCCAATCATCTTGAACGTATTGTTTATTCTTCCATTGCGAGCCAACGAGATGCTGAGGTCGACAAGATCCTGTACCTACCCACAGTAGAGACCGTCCATCGGGATCTTCCATGAATGGCGATGCCTGGGTTCTTTCAAACTCGTGCCTTATGCCATCCACGTCACCGATTTTAGCAAGTCGCCATATTTTATCATCGTAACCCCTCACTGGCGCTGTGTGGAGTGTGATTGAATGGCCGACGGAGGCGTTCGAGTGCCATTTGAGGTAAATGACAGTGGACGAAACCCATGGAGGAAATGCGTAGCGTAAGGTGTAACTCACGCGAGGAGTGTTGCGTGTTCTGCGCCCTGTTTCCTGCAAAATCAGGGTCCCTAGAATGTGGGAGAACGCTCTAATCGTAAGTACGCTTTTCGACTTCTTCCTGTTCCTGTTCCCGGCTTCGTTTGCGGCTTCTTCAAGCTCGCCACGCTTTGCGGTGAGTACATCATCAACCCAGGAAGAGCTGTCTTTACTCTTTGCAGCAAAGAGGCGGTTCCTGTATGCATTTGTTCAGCAAGTGTTTGCGAAAAGGTCTAGTCACGTACCGCAATGTAGCATGTCCAGTTGGCAGATATGGGATGTGCTCGATAGACGCGGCCGGCGTGAAAACCAAAAGTGCTAGCTTGATACGTTTACTGATGGTGCTGATTCCATTCTTGATGCGTAGTCTCACAATCCGTTCTCGCTTCCAGGATACTTTCCGGGTGCGCAATATGTCGATGTGACTTGCAACCTTAGTCAACTCGATAGACAAGATCTCCAGCTGATTCGTGAAGTCCTTTATGTCGGGACTGGTAACACCACGAAGGACGAAAGTAATGCGCGACTCCACAAGTATCGTGCTTAGCCTCTGCAGGATCGCAAGGATATCGGCAAGATCTGGACCCAGCGATTCGGCAGCGATCGATGACTCCAAGGTCTGCGTCACACCATTTATGCTGGCTAATATAGAATTTATAGCATTCATCATAAAGCAGCAGAGGTGTGAACGTCTCAAATTCTAGACTTCATGATCTCAGATATGAAAGCAATTTGGAAGAATGAGGCTGAAGAGTAGACCGCGATAAATCAAACAGTTTGGCCGCGGGGGCAGATTCATCGCCAGGCAACTATCTTGCAATGCCTGACCGGTGTGATGGCGGCTTGCTTGCAGCCACTGCATGATTGGATCGTCTCAACTGGCCCCTCACGCAAGTTGTCAGGTGCTCAATGAGATTATAGAATCTCAGTACAAGGTAATGATTCCAGCTTACAGCACGACAAGGGCCAGCCAATACACGGTGGGCTGTGGAGAATGAGAGTTCACCCGGAAGAGCCAGTATGAGTCTTCCTACACATTAGATAACCGCCAAAATTATCTTCTAGACGGTAAAGTGAGCGCGGACGGAGTCATTTCCCGAAACCTCGCCAACATGGAGCCTCAGTCTTGCCTTCCCAGCACCTACTCAAGCTCCACGACACTCTACATGACGGCCCTAACGAACCACCCGACCCCGCCATATAACGCACGCATCCAATGCTGGTCCCTGGACAACACATTCACGACATACCCGACCGTCGGCAAAGCCCTCTCCCTAGGCGACGTGGACAACGCGACATACGTGGTTCTCCCGCCGCGGAGCGCCGAGGGCTGGCACCGGCCCCCTCACCTGATGTTCTTCGTCCTCCTGTCGGGGTTGGCCCAGGTGTTCGCACCGAGCGCGAACACTGCCGTCGTGGTCGCGCCGCCGGCAGACATAGAGACGCAAGTACTCCAGGCTCCCGCGATGGTGGTGGACGACGCCGCTTCGTCGGATTGGGAGCGCCGCAAGTGGGATGTCATCACCATCGCGCCGGGGTCGCCGCACCAGATCCTGATTGCGGGGGACACCGATGTGCGCTCGCCGGGCCACTTGACGTATTATCCGGGGGATGGGGAGACGGTGGCGTTGCAGATTCCGATCAGCGGCGGGGTGGTGCCGGGGTATAGCGTCGTCCATGAGGGTGGGTGTACAGGTGATGAGTGATTTGGTTTTCAGTCGGGGATTGTGTGTCGCGTTGCCTCTTACAGGACGGAGCTTGACTTCCTCTTCTATTCATGTTACGCTCTTGACGCATACACCCACCTAAGCACCAATAGCACAAGGTGACAGGAAGGAAGAAGATTGCACAGTGAGACGGGAGGTCGGTGAGTCCAGCGGGACATTACTTTGGCAGCGCAGCGGCCGCAGAGTCTACCTATCTATGCTTGGGAGGTACGCACATTCACTCTTTCAACCATATGTCTTCTCTTACAGGACCGAGTACCTCCCGCTTGGCCTCTCAACCGTCTCGGACGCACTCATCGTGCCTTCCTTCAACAAGCGCATCAACTCTCTCATGGCGTCATGGACAACAACCTCCGTATCACCTTCAACGAGAATATACAACTTGGGATTTTCGTTCGGACCAGGCTCCTTGCCTGCAGGATAGAAGGACCCCTTGGTCGTGATCGATGTACCGGTAGATTCGAGGATTTTAGCCACGTTCGTCCGGTTGGTAACAGCCCAGCGTGCTTTTTCTGCGGGGAAATGGTTAGCAATCTTCTGATAGGGACATTACAGTAAGGACACAACTTACGAGGAAAGTCGTTGATCTCCAAAGTCGCATGGAATGCGCCGGCGTCAGGACCCTTGTTGTCAATAGGCACACCAGACCGCATGACCCCCGCCTTGGACAGTTTCTGATTGATCGCGTTGACGGCTGCGGCGACCTTGTCCAGCCGGTTCTGGGGCTCCGTGCTTGCTTTTGCACCGGCTGCCGGCTCGGGTCGCTCGGTCTTGTGCACCACGATTTTACCATCAAGATCGATGCCTTTAGGTACACCAGGTGTACTGGGGCGCGCATCATGAGCTTTGACACCCGAGGCGGCTTTGGCAAATATGTCGTCGCCAACCTTGATCTCCTTGGTGTCCTCTTTCTCCTCCTGCTCCTCGCCTTCATCGCCAGTCTTGAATGTCTTGCGTTCACGAGCCTTGGCAGCATCACGTTCCTGATCGAGTCGTTCAAGACCTTTGCCGCCAAACCCGGACGCACCGGCTTTCTCCTTGCCAGCTTTGACCTTCTCCATGAAGCCGTCGACGAGTTTCTGAACAGACTCAGGCACAGGCTGCCCACTTTGCCTGAGAGCCTTAGCAATGTCAACCGCGTATCTGTCTTGTTCCTCCGTGAGGAAAGTGACTGCAGTTCCCGTATTACCAGCCCTGCCAGTCCGTCCAGCACGATGCACATAGTCTTCCAAGTGGTTGGGAGCGTCGTAGTTGACCACGAGTTTGAGCTGCTTCACATCGAGACCCCGAGCGGCGACTGAGGTGGCGATGAGAATTGGTACGATGCCGGCCTTGAAGTCGTCAATTGTCGAGTCTCTGTCGATCTGGTCTTTTCCTCCATGGATGGACATACAAGGATACCCCTTTTTCATTAGATCTCGAAGAAGACCATCGGCGGACTCTTGCCGATCGACGAAGACCAGGACTCGATCATCCTCGTTCTTGTCATCTTCATAGAGCTTGCCGAGAAGTTCGAGCAGACGGACAAATTTGGTGCTCTCCTCACGAACCTCGACGACTTGAGTTATTTCTGGCGCAACAACGCTGCGGCCACCAACGACAATTTCCACGGGTTTGTTCAATGTTTTCCTTGCCAGCGCCTCCATCTGGCGGGGGAAGGTCGCTGAGAATAGGACGGTCTGGCGGTCTGGACGGATGTTCGAGAGAATCTTCATCACCTGCGGCTCAAATCCCATGTCAAACATCCGGTCCGCTTCATCCAAGACCACATAGGTGACACGCTTCAGGTTGGTCACCCGGCCACTGTTGGCGGCAAGCAGATCGATCATTCTGCCAGGGGTACAGACGACGATCTCTGCTCCACGCTTCAAGTCAGCAATCTGATCCTTGATCGGCGCACCGCCGTATGCGCACACAGCTCTCAGACCAAGTGCCCTGAGGAATGGCTTGCACTCTTTGTGGATCTGCGTAGCAAGCTCGCGAGTTGGACTTAAGATCAGCCCAATTGGCCCGTCGAGGGCTTCCAGCGGCCGCTGATCCTTGATGTGTCTGAACATGGGAAGGAGGAAGGCAATGGTCTTCCCGGAGCCAGTCTTTGCTACACCAATCACGTCGCGGCCAGACATGATTGCCGGAATAGCTTGAGCTTGGATGCTCGTTGGCGCTTCGTAGCCAAGTTTCTGGATAACATCAAGGACTTGAACACCCAAACCACACTGTGCCCATTTCTGGACGGGTTTCGGAACGTCGACGCCGCGGACCTTGATGTTGTCCAGCTCCATTCGGAAGCTCGCCACATCTTCCTCTGTCCAATCCGCCATCTCCACAGGCTCGGAGTAGAAGTTGCGTCTGAACGGTTGATACTGGACCTTTTCGTGATTGACCATGGGTATATCCTTTTTCTTCTTCTTCGCATTGGCACTAGCAAGTGAAAGAATATTGTCCGGATTTTCGTCATCAACTGCAGTCATGTCCACTTCATCGTCCCCGAACAATGCCTCGGGCTCCTGCTGTCGCGCCTTTGACTTTGACTGCTGGTTGAAGTTCTTGGCTTGAACGGGTTGTAGGCCTTGCATGAAAGCCTCCAGAGGATCAATCTCCTCTACCTCGGCCTCTTCATTGACGGCAACTGCTGCAGGCGCGTCTGACATGGCAGTATCTTCGCCCCTTTCTGCTTTGCTCCGTTGCTCCGCCGCGGCGCGTGCTGCAGCCATTGCCTCGGCATCTTCGTCGCCGTCTCCAGCTTGCATGTCGACGTCGTTATCTCCCTCATCGTCGACTTCGTCCGGCTCACCGTTATCGGCTGTGCCACCTTGTTCCAGGGCCAGATTCGGGAGCCTTTCGAGTTTTTTCTTGGTGTCTTCGTCATCTGCAAAATCTAGACCTTTCTTAGGCGCATCGTTGTCCGCCGTCTTACTGCCGAGCCCAAACTTGCCCAGGTTGCCTTTGGCTTTGAGGGCCTTCGTAGTAGATACGCCGTTTGCAGGTGACTTAGGAGAAGTTTGCGGAGCTTTAGGAGTACCGTTAGTTAAGGCAGGTGCGGCAATATCGGCTCCGAGCACTTTATTCGTTGCCGAGGTATGGTGAGCCTTCTTCGCTATAGCTTTGGGGTCAAACTTGCCAGCGTAAGGTGCGGGAGCCGGGGGTTCAGAATCGGGGGCTGCAGCAGCAAGTCCAGGGGATCGCGGAGAGGTGGCGGCTGGCAAGATGCCTGCTTTTCTGTCAATCTCTTGCAAAATGCTTCTTGCACCACCGGCAGCTTCAAGTTCCCTCTGCTTCTTAGCTTGTTCCTCGGCTTGTTTTTTCTTCCATGCTTCTAGCTTGGCTAGACGGGCCGCTTTCTGTTCCTCAGCTGTTTGGGCGGTGGGAGTGGATGGCTTGGATACCTGCCGCACGTTGATAAGTTCTGGAAGGTACGAAGGGTAGATCGGGGGGCTTACCTCTCTGGACCCATGGCCGGAATCTCTTCTTGGGGTGCCATCCCGATCATCGTCCCGTTTCCGTTTTCTGGACTCCGTGGATTCGTTTCTTAGTCGACTGTCTCTGGGACGAGAATCGTCTCGCCTTGAACGACCGTCTCGATCTCGACTTCGACGGCGATCGTCCCTGTCTCGCGAGCGTCGGCGGTCCCTTGACCTGTCTCTATCCCTGTCCCTTCTAGAGGAGTTATAATAGTCATCATCTTTACGGCTGTCACCCCGACGGTCTAGGGATCGATCTCGGCGGCGGTAGGAATTGCGATCCCGGTCACGATCTCTTTCTCTATCGCGGTCACGGTGTCGTCGCTGTTCGGGGAATCGGTAAGCCTGTGTGGTTAAAATGGAGGCTGAAGCAGGATAACGTACCTCTGGGCTGCGCGACCTGGAGTGTCTCCTCCGTTGAGTACGGTCTCGGTCATCTTCTCGCCGACTTCTCTCATATCGATCCTTGGTTCTTGAGGAATAGGAGCTGCCTGCAGGTGATGGTGAGCGAGTGTCCCCGTGCCTAGCCATTCTGTGGCTGCAGATAAGTGAGCTTTACTGCTTGTACTGCAAACTAGGACCCGGCGAGAGAGATGGGCGATCCAATCGGCTGAGCGAGCGTAGGGTGATACGAATCGTCCTACAGAATCCGGTTTGTAGGAGTAGATAACGTCGTCTCACGAAGACAAGGCTACCGTGCAAAACTTGAGGTCAGTCAATTGAGTTGTCCCGCATTTCTTGGCAACTTTACATAAGCGAGCCACTTCAGCCACCACTGCCACAGCGAGCTCCAATAGGGCAGGCACGCGTCTCGCACGGGGAAGGGACCCCCCAGCCACCGGGAAGTCAGTCTACTGTGGTATGAATCAGGTGCGTATTTGACACCATCCATCCTCTCAGTGCGCGCATTCTTGCATTGAGAGGTCCTTCTTTCCACTCTCCGCTCATCCTCAGGGGCGCCATGACGGTCGCAATGCCCTTTTCGCGGTCGCTGGCCAAACAGCTGCTGGCCAGGTCCGCCCGATCGCTCACACGACCTGTTTCATCCAATCCGCACCTACGCGTCGATTGCAATTGTGCCGCAGGCAACGATCAAGCAGGCTATCCTTACAAACCCCTGAACCTCGGATCTCTCTTGCAGCACGCGAGAACGTACGCGACAGCTTCGGCAAAACCCGCAAGCCGACCGAAACAGCATACTGGTCGCACTGCCGCAAAACAGACACCAAAATCGCCCAAGAAAGCTACTCCGGCAAAGAAGCCGGCTGCAAAGAAGTCCAAGAAGAAAACAGTCAAGCCCAGTGCAACAAAGAAAAAGCCCAGTAAATCAGCTCTACTCAAGAAAGCTCGAAAAGACCATGCAGACCTGAAAACAGTGGCGCTGTTGGAAGAGCCCAAGAAACTTCCTTCAAATCCCTATCAGCTCATCCTGGTCGAGGCAACCAAGGGTAGCACAGGCAACGTGACGACCAGTGCCACCGCAGCATCGAACAAGTACAAGAATCTGGCACCCGAAGAGCGAGAGGTAAGTCCCCCGCCCGCAATATTCTTATCGCTACAAGGGAGGGCTGACAATCTGCATTCTAGCGGTATAACCATGAAGCGAACCAGAACAAATTCAAGAACGAGGAGGCCTACAAGCGATGGGTACAGTCCCACTCTGCACTGGAAATCAGACAAGCAAACAATGCGAGACGCCAGTTGAACAGAAAGGCAAAGGCTGCAGGGAAGAAGAAACACATCAAGCCCATCCAGGACGACCGCACTGTCTCCCAGCCTCGGAATTCCTACTCATTTTTCTTCAAAGAGAGAAATGACTCTGGTGACTTGAAAGGCATGTCCGTCGCTGAGCGTGGTAAACTGGCCGGTCAAGAGTGGAAGAGGCTCTCCGCCGCAGAGAAGAAGGTACGTCTATTAGACGCTGTGTCACGTTATAGGGAAATACGAAGCAACGCTAACTGCTTGAACAGCCGTACGAGGATCAAGCTGTCGCGGACAAGACCCGCTATCTCGAAGAATACAAAACCGTGTACGGAGAGGATCCTCCATCAGTTAAGAAGCAGATAAAGTAAAAGTGCGCGAGTACAATGGGGCGAACCACACAATCGCCAACATTCGAGTCGTATGTGCCTATCTACACGGGCTGGATGTGATGCGACACAACTGAGAAGGAGGCCGCTACACAAGCCTCGCCCATCCTGTACCCTTCATGTTTCTTTCGAAGATGTATGACTTCGGATGTACTATACTCCGGAACTGTTGGCCTGGGCAGGGGGTAACTTGGGGGTCATCAGCATGGGGTCTTTCTACGCGGTGGTAAGATCTCGATGTCTTGACGTACGGCGACGGCGCACAGGGTACAAATCTCCAACTATGGTACTTTGGACCTTTGGATGTCCTCTCAGACGGCGCCCGCGGAAAGCTCATGATGGAACAAGGGCACGGCGTGTGTACTGACGGACAGGCCAGGAAGTTCAATTCGAGATCCGATTCTCCATCACTTTCACTTCGCCCTGTTCGTCTCGAATGTGTTAGCATAGTTTTGTGTTTCATGTGTGCAAGACTCAAGATACCTACCAAAAAAAGGATGAGAAAGCGCAATGCTTTGTGACGTTGAATCTATACACTACACTACACTACGCCTACATCTTCGGGTTATTCGCGCTCCCTGTCCCCATCCCTCTAGGTCCATAGAAGCGAGTGCGATCGCCCATCACATTTGTTCGCGTTCCGCGTCTCCTGGGTCCAAAAGATGTAAAGTCGCGTGTACTCTGTCCAGGTATATCCCTTGATCGCGCGACCTCGAGACAAGTCCATAAGTAAACTGCTGTTGAGAGTGACACTGCTGGTGGGGACGGACATGGCTATTCTTTCGAACAGCGTGTCTCCGGCTCGGAGTCGCTTGTCACCGCTGCCAGCGCTGGCGCCGTCGCTGCTCGAGAAGCTTTGAATGTTTCCGTCTCGGAGACTCTTCTTTGGTGGGCCATCATGCATGGAGTGCCTAGCTTCCCTTATTCTCGCACCCGGGGATATCGACATGCAGCGACGTCTTTGATTGTCCTGACATCAAACCGTACCGTTCCGGGCTTGGACATCTGGACCACGACATCAAGGGCACAAAACCACCACCTTAACTCCCACGCTACTCGTGCCTCTCGCCTTCTGCTTTCGGACTTTCCTCCTCCAACATCTTCCTCCGGCCTTCCATCGTCCACCACACAGCTCGCGAACCACTCTCCAAGACCTGCACCACACCGGCACCAAAGCCCTGGAGCATGCCCACCAGCTGGGCTCTCAACCCATCAATGCCGCCCTCAATACCACCCACCCACCTCGTCCCCTCCATATCAAACACCTGTCCGTCGATCCTGGCGCCCAGGAGCATCAACTTCTTCAGACCGTCCTGCACGGCGGGCTCATGATACAAGGGGTTCGCGCGGCGCGTCGGCGCTGCGAACACGCCCGGCTGGGGGGCCAGGATCGAGAACGCCGTCTTCACGTATACGGGCGACACGGTCGGGAACGTCAGGATGGCGACGTTCCCCGTGAGGAGCGGCGTGAGGACATGTTCGTCCCGATGGGCCTGTGAGGCGCGGTACGCCGCGACGGAGAGGGCGTGCGTCAGGCTTGGATCTTCCTTCTCGCTCGGCACGCTGACGGACGATGTTGCCTCACCACCCTCTTGATATGCTTGTGCTTGTGCTTGCGCTTGCGCGGCCGGCGATCCCGGCTTAAAATACTCTGCTATGCGGAGCGCCGGTTCAAACATATTCGTCTTGATGACTTGGAGTTTGATGAACTCGCCGATCAGGTCTTCGCGAGGCTTTCCCTGCGCGGCGAGCTGGGCGTCGAGCTTGCGCAGCGCCGACGCGAGTTCTCGGCGGATGGACACCCATTCCGTGGCCTTGAGGTTACTGTGCTGGAAGAAGATGATCAGGGGGGTGGTTTGCAGGAGCGAGACGTAGGAGCGCAGCAGCTGCGACTTGCGGTACGCGGGATTGCGGTGCGACGGGGGTTGGGAGGGCGGGTAGCGCGACAGAGGTGGGATTGAGGATTGGATCTGCGCGTCCGACGGCGCCGGAGTTGTCGTTATTGTTGCGTAGGAGGACCGACTACATCGTCCGCAGGTGTAGGAAATTTTGGGGCCCGTTCGGTCGAGCAGTTGGAGCTCCGCGAGCTGTGCGAGCGAACGCAGTCGGAGTCGAGGGGGCATATTCCGATTGTGAGGCACAGACCGGTCCTTGTGTCGAGCTGCGAAGGGAAGCTGTCGTAATGAACTTCGGGCGCGCGTCGAGCTTGAATACTTTCAGAAAATACTCGGACGGATTTATTGTCAATGGCTCTCACGTTCCGCTCGGCTGGTTTGAGGCAAAGAGCCTTTACCAAATTAGGTTAGGGCCACCGTCGAAGCATCCCTCAATGTCCGCCGGTCCTTCACTCAACAATCATGGCCTTGATCCATTTGTCACATACAGTTTCTACCGCGAGTATCTGGTCCGTAACATTCAAGGTCTATGACTCGATTCATGCCTGCGATGCTACTTCACGCTTGTATCAGTTGTGCCAAGACTCTTACCAGTCCTGCAGCTGCGCGTCAGCCATTAATCAATTATTTCGCATTCTGTCCTACGGAGTAATTGAATACATCCTGTTCCAACGAGCACTTACATTACAGGGTACCGGAGCTGCCGATGACATGGAATTAGACATCACGTCCACTTTCCCTGGGTACTGGGAACTGGACACTTAGTCAAGCCGGGCACGTATTTCTCAATTCGAATCTAGTCTTTGTCTATCTCCATCTCCATCTCTACTGGCTACATTTGACCTCTGCCCGGGGGTGGAACGCCCACGACAGACGCCGAACACTGTAGTCATAATCAATGGCTTTTTGAGAGGGATTTCAAGCAGCACTTCGCCGTCTCCTGACATCCCCGGCCACTGCCCTGAAGAGCATGGCAAAGAAGGCCCTGGTCTCCCAAATCGGCAGGATGACACTGATCAAACTGCTGGCAAACACCCAGATGAAACTGATGACCACCCAGGCGGTGAAGAACTCCTTGCTGAAGATATAATGGCTCAGGAACATGGGGATCGGGATGAGGAAGTCCATGATGAAGGGCAGGACGAAGGAGGCAACGCAGGCCAACTTGAAGGCAGAGCGGAGACCCGATGGGTTGTCTTCGTACCTTGCGTCGACGGAGAGCTGGCGTTCCTCGTCTAGGATGATGGGGTCGGCCGTCGAGACGTGCTTCTCGTCTGGCGAAGGGGCAAGGACCGGCGAGAGTGGTGCTGGGGAAGGAGCTTCTCTCGCGGACTTGATGCCCCCCTTTTGGTCTCCTTTGCCTGCTTGGGTGATATTGGAGGAGCTTGATGAGTCGACCTGCGGTGATGAGGGGCTGCCTCCTTCGATGTGCAAAGCGTGCTCGATGTTGATGGCCCGCGTGCCGCTCCAGTCGTAGTTGTCTGGCTTGATCAAAGACACGACAACCGTGACGATGAGACCGGTCATGATGGCGGCGAGGTTGCCCGCCAGTGTGGCGAAATTGGACCCTGTCGTCTCCAGAGTGAGCTCCCCGTAGTGGACTTTTGCTTCAACCAGCCAAGCCGTGAGCCCGGCCACAAGGCCACTCAATGCTCCCGCGATGGCCCCGGCTCGACTTTGTTTTTTCCAAGTGATCGCGAAAGCGGCCGGCATGACAGCGCCCCCGATGAGGAGCCCCATGACCAGGAACAACCAGCCCAGGTCGATGCCGATGACGTTCCAGATGATGGCAAAGATGGCCATGGTGAGTCCGAAGACGGCGACGTTGACGTGGGCCATGAAGATCAAATTTTGCGGCGTGGCGTTGGGCTTGATGTACGTCTTGTAGACGTCGAATGTGAGGATGGAGGAGACGGCAATGAGTTCCGCCGAGGCGCACGATGTGACGGCCATGAACAAGGTGATAAGGAGGGCGACAGCGCCGCCCTTGCCGAGCAGGGTGCTGGCAGCAAACGCAGACGCGAGACCGGCGGAGACCTGGCTCGACGACGGAGCGTTCGGGTAGGTAGGGTAGGCGGGGTTGTCTACCAGCGCAGCTGAAGCAAGACCGAGAGTTGTGGCAAATCCAAAGGGGATGGCAAACCATGCGAGACCGCCGAGGATGTACGCCCGGACAGCCGTGGTAGGCCGGGATGCGATGGCTCGTTGCCAGTACGCTTGGTCCAGGAAGACGGTGCCGCTGCCCGAGCAGAGCTGGATGACGCCGAAAATGAGCGCGTTGTTGGATTTCAATGTCAAGTAAGACCCGTCCTGGTTGCCGTCGATAGGTCTCTGGACGGCCGCCTTCTTCAGAAGCTCAAACATCCGCGACGGCGAGCCGATGATGTCGTCGCTAACATAGACTTGGAACATGAAATAGAGAATGATGACCATTAGAATCAATGTATGCGAGTAATCACAAAGGAACGTGGCACGCAGGCCTCCCATCAGGACCTATAGACGTTACAACAAGCCGCGGCGAAGGCACAGGGATGGCTTACATATGCGACGACGCCGAGAGGAATGAGCTGCAGAGCTGTCAGGACTTGTGTGGACATGACATTGTAGTGCAGGGGAAAGAAGGAGAAAACGAGACGACAGCGTCTGCTTTGCGCGAAAAAAGGTATTTGGAGATACGAGGAAGAACTTACGAAGATCGCGGCGTACACATTCATGCCGGTCAAGCTGGTGACAACAGCGGACCCGCCCAACAGCAGCTGAGAGCCGACCAGGATATTGGTGACGAGGGCAAAGAAGATGAAGACGATATGGGCCACGCGGCCGTACCGGACGTTAATGATTTCAAGGTAGGTGTGGCATCGAGGAGCATTCATCTTGGTTTTGCAAGCGAGGATGGAGAACATCAAGATTTGGACGGTCGCTCCTGCGGCATACTTTCGAGTGAGCGTCAGCATCGGCCGTGTTCCCGGAAGAGGAGGTCGAAAGAATCTTACCCAGAAAGGCCCAGCGACTCCATATGTGAATGCGACAGTGCTGCTTTGAAGCAGTGTCGCTGCCCAGGTCCATGCTGAAACGATCCCAGCCGCGATGAGACCAGGCTTGACGTTTCTGCTCGCGGTGTTGAACTCTTCGCTGGTCTTCGTGCTAAAGTTGGTGTATTTGTTCAAGAATCCAAGTCAGTACCCAGGCACGGCAGGGCTTGGAAGGGCTGGGCCGCAAGTACCTGAAGCATAGAGATGCCGACCATGGCAACTGTGAAGAAAGAGCCAATCCCCACGACGACTCCGTAGCCGACCCCCTGCGGCAGCACGGCCGAAACAGAGTCCGACATGACGGCAACAATTGAATTGGACGTGGAAGACGTAAGGCACAATGTGGGCAAGAAGAGGGCAGAGCATCCAACTACAGTATCTTTGGGACTCTTCACATACTTATGTATCCTCCCAGGACAGACTCACCGTCGGCCATAAGCCCGGTATTCCACGCTGCGATATTCTGCAAACGTGCTCTGCTTCCAGCCGACTTTCATGCCGGTCGCTCGCCTGCGAGGAGATATGACCATGAATGCAAGTACCGGTTCTGATAACATGGTTGACGTCGATGGATACCAAGGACCCATGTCGAGGATGCGATAAAGCCGTTGCAGATCCTATCTCGTCCAGGGGCAATTGCTTGGGATCGCTCATCATCCCGCGGTAAGCAGGCCATGACAACATCTGATTGACGCGCCGAGACCGCGGAGTCGTTGAAATCCGCAGGCTACATGTGCGAAGCGATGAGATTTCTTACTGCGAAGGATTTCGATTTGATGGAGCAGCGTCGTGATGAAACGTGTCCGCGCTGATCTGCGAGGCTGTGGAGGCGTTATCAACGTCGCTACGCAATGGGTACGCCTAGATCAAATGAGGAAGTTCACTGGCCGAGGACGACGGACATGGATGAAGGTTTTTCCCACGCGGTCAATCCACTGTAAGCTCGTCTCGGAAATGCCCCTTCACCATCCGTCGACCGTTCGTGCTCGAAGAAACAATCCGCCTTCTGGCTTGGAGACAATGCCGAAGTTCATCTTGACGTCCTCTCGCATCTTCTTATCCGGGTCGAGAACCGACCACTCGAAGCGACCCACAAGCCCAGCCACCAAAGTTGCAAATTCTCCTCGCGCGTACCTTTCGCCGATGCAGCTTCTGGGGCCAGCACCAAATGGCAGATAGCGATAGGTGGCCTCGTCGCCTTTGAATCCAGCATGAGGATCGAACTTCATCTTGCCGTCTCCGTCATACCGCAAGAAGCGCTCAGGCTTGAACTCTTGCGCATCTGGTCCCCAAACGCTCTTCATGCGGTGTGTGGCCCAGATGGAAGTCATGATCACTGTTCCTACTGGGAGGTGTTCGCCAAGGACGACCGTGCCTGGCTTCACGACATGTCGTCGTAAGACAGGGGCTGGAGGAAAGAGGCGCAGCGTCTCGTTACATACCGCGGCGAGATATGGAAGTGATTCAATGAGTGGTGCATCAACAGTTTCATCGTGAGAATCGGGTGACGGTAAATGATTCCGGACCTCGCTTCGTAAGGTGGACTGCACCTGTGGATGATGCGCAAGGACATAAAGCGTCCAAGTTGTTGCGACCGAAGTGGTATCTTGACCGGCCGCCAGGATTGTTGCGGATTGGGCCATGAGCTCTCTATCCGTCAAGGGTTCTTTGAATCTCAGCAGGGTTGAGATAACGTCTGTATCCGTGGCCGTCTGAGATTCAGACGGGGATGTGTCATCATCGGCATCTGGGTCTAGTGTCTCCTTGCCAGCCAGGGCCTTTCTCCTCGATCGAATCAATGGCAAGGTGGCATCGTCCAGGGCTTTGACGATATTATCAATCTCGTAGCGTCTCGCCAGTGGCAGCCGCACGTATAGCCAGTACGGCAACAGGAATGCCAGAAGTCGATAACTCGTCGCTTTTGCACTTGTTGAATTCGACAGTGGCAGCAGCCTAGCGAGGTCACTGTCTGGTTTGGCGATGGCGTTGACATCAACTCCGAAACCCGTCGCTGCCACCACATCAAGCGTCGCCCGCATCATCCAGCCTTCCACATCGACCACCGCAGTTGACCCTTCGCTGCGTCGATCGACCTCTTTCTCCAGAGCTGAGACCAGTCTCGTTGTGTAGAACCAGAATCGAGGAAAGAGATCCTTGATGTACTTGTACTTGAAAGCCGGTAGGAGCGATTTACGTTGACGCTGGATGGTACGAGTCAGTGGACATGTCCCAATGTCGGGTAGGAGCCGACGTACCTTATGCTCGTCCTGGGCAGCAACTACCAAGCCGTGGCCGGTGAGCTGTCCTATGAGCTTCGTCGCAATAGGCAGTTTGTCGTAGTTGTACGTCTGCAAAAGCATCATCTCTTTTGTTCCTTGAGACTTGGTGATCAAAAGTCTTTCGCCGTGGAACACGCCGAAGTATCGAATGAGGCCATCATTGACGGTTTCAGTCATGAATCTTTCGAGGTCTCCGGGGCCGGGCTCAAGGAGGAATGTGCTCCACCACGGGCCTTGTGGTGCCAGCGGCAGTTTGCGAAGAGGACTGAGTTGTGGCGCCACGTAGACAGCCCATACAAGAAGCAAAACCAGCTCAAGTAGCGCAGTTAGGAGAAGAAATGACACAGGGCTCCGCTTGAGGAAGAGACCGAAACCAAACCTCACAAGAGATGCAGCTCCTAAGAGCGTAGGCAAAAAGGGAGAAACCATTGCGAGACAAGCGATATTGACGGCGGTGTGGAGGGTTTTCAGGGTGAACTGTGCGCGCGGCTTCGGACACTCGCCCGTCCCAGTCGTCTTATATCTCTCTGTGAAAACCTCGGAACGGGTTGTTAAACACATGCGCTCTAGGCTAGACACTTCTGCTTCCGAATGAGGCACCTGTTGCGCCGCAGGATTGACCTACCTGATATCACAAGTTAATCAACTTACTCAGCTGACAGGGGAATGACGCTGCGGGTCCATGGCTGGGGCTGATGACGACGGGCGGATTTACTGATAGGCTCGGCAGAGCCTCATTCAAGCTATGGTCTTGTAGTCTTCGACCCGAGCGACACGGTGGACAGCGAGCATAGAAGAAGATGATGGTGCGAAATAGTACGAATTGTTCCTGGCAGCAGATCTTGATTATTGTGGTGGGCCATCGCTAAACAACGACACATGAGCTCGGAACCAGGAATGGCAATTATCAGGCGACCACATGAAAATGAAAGAGTCTGGAAATGTCCGGGGGAAGCACAAGATACCAAGGGGGGAAGTGGGAGCAAGCTGGTTGATAGATGTGTTGCTGGTGCCAAGGTTGAGTGTTCACTAAGAGAGCTTGGTGATAGCCGGAAATACCCCACATGCATGGCTGTCAGCGGCTGTATTACTTCAGAATACATAGTCCTTTGTATATGCCATGTTTGGGACGGCTGGTTGCTGGTTCTCGGTGTCCATCATTTGCCTGGCTGGAGAGCCGCGATGCAAGAGCTTCTTGCGCGCATCAGCCATTCGCCTCACCATTGAGCCCTTTGCAGGCAAGAACCCAAAGAAATGGTACGATCCGGCCATCTTCATCATCGGGCAGAATCTGGCTTTCTATGATGTTGAAGCCGATGTGCTGCAGCATTTGAAGGTTCGTTCCTGCGTCGAAGCTACTCCAGTACATCGGAGCGGAACCTAGCCAGTCATTTGTGGTACCCGGGTTGTCCTTGACTCCGAGGTTGCATACAAGATAACCGCCGGGCGATAGCCAAGTCCAGATCTGTGCCATTATTGCACGTTGGTCGGCGCGCGGGAGATGAATGATGGAGTAGAACGCCACGACGGCCTGCAACGACGAGGCTTCAAAAGCGAGGTTGGTCATATCATCCCGGATGAAACGTACGTTGGGTCCCAGGACATTGGTTTTCGCCAATGTGATCTGACTGTGCGAGATGTCATTCGCAACAACGTGGCCGCACCGTTCTGCCAGGAGTTTCGTGCATGGGATGCCGGCGCCGCAACCCAGCTCGAGAGCGGTAGCCTCTGACGCATCCTGCATGCGCGCAAGCAGCTTCTCGAGGTATTCGATACGCGCCGTTGGTTTGCCCGACGTCCATTCCAAATAGGTCGTGGCGATTTTGTCGTAGCCGGTCTGGACAAGAAGCTTGGGGTCATCTGGCGAGACGGGGTTCTGAGAGATGCTTGCTTCCCTTCCTGCCATTTCTGCTCACAGGCATGGATCTGGCGAACAAGTCCATATGAGACACATTATATCAGGCCATTAATACCTGCAGCAACGTGAGCGGTCGGTGACTCATAACCAGTCATCTCGAGGATGAATTCAGAGTCATAGGGGGAGCAACTCTCTACTGAGTACGTAACATTACAGTACAAGCGGGTTTTAAATGTGTGTACCTCGTATTGCGGACGTTCTACGCCGTCCTTTGGTGGCGTCATTACAGAGCCCGGGTAACCTTCCAGTCATAGAGGCAGCCTGCTGCGACACGTGAAACACGTGACCATTGTGAGGGGCACCTCCGGCGTTCTTTCGTAGCATTTTGACTTGACGTTTGACAACTGCCTTCTTCTTCCATCTCGACATCGGACAAACAGCCTTGAATCCTTTCTGACCACATCTCGAGTGCAGAATTCAATGCAGCATGCAGTCAGCAGCCCTGCTCCAAACATATTTATATACACCGTCTCCCATGCCTTATCTCCTTGGTGGACATCGGGAAACACGGCATGCCGCCCGGCTAGCTCCTTCACAATGTGGGACGAAACCAATCTTTCCTCCGATTCCCCAACCGTTGAAGCTGCAATGATGCTCAAGTCCCACGAGAGTGCTTCTGAGCGAAGGTAGGGCAAGCAAACATTTCCTGAGTCTATTACTCGTACTTGCAAATGCCATCCATAGCCTGGCCCCAATGATCTCTCGTTGGCCACAGCGCTTGCATTCCTGTGTCCATCGTGTCGTGCCGATATCCCCGAAAGCCTAACCAGCGGTCACTACCTCCGGCCCGAATGTAAGAAGTCGCCGACCTCCGCCGCTTCTTATTAACCAAGAAGCCGCCATTTTCAAGCGTTTGACTCGCTCGTCTGCCAGCTGTGAAATACGGGCACGTTCTTTAGGGATGGTGCAGCAGAGTCTGGCTTACCAAGAACCAGCGCTGTCCGCCGCGGCTGGCGAAAAAGGAGTCGGCGCTCTCGACATTATCGATGACGATGTTAAATCAGAAGCTGCGGCAACCAAAAGCACGCGCCAAAAAGTCGTCGATTTTGTAACTTGGACACCACCATGGTGTCGTTGGGATCCAGAGAAGCCACCGGTCTTCTCGGTATGGCACAATATCCTGTTCGCGTTCGCGGGCGCTTTCACCGTCGGTAATCTATATTACAACCATCCTATTCTGAACATTCTGGCCAGAGACTTCAATGTTCCTTACGTGACGGTGTCCCGGATCCCGACGTTGATGCAGGCGGGCTATGCTACGGGCTTGCTCTTCGTATGTCCCCTGGGCGATCTGTTGAGAAGAAGGCCCTTGACCTTGGGGTTGATTGCCTTCACGGCGACAATGTGGTGAGTCATCTCGTCGGCGGCCTCGTGCCGCAGTGTGAATCCTGTTCCCTGGAAACGGATTGTGCTCTCATGCTTACCACCTTGGACCAGGATTGGTCTTTGCATAACCCCGTCATTCGCAGCGTTTTGCGCAATATCGTACATTTGTGCTATCACCACGGTTATTCCCCAGGTAATGCTTCCACTCGTCTCGGAGTTAGCGCCACCGCACCAGCGTGCTCTGGCATTGAGCATCACCACTTCCGGAAACCTGCTCGGAATTGTCATTGCGCGCCTCCTGGCCGGCGTCGTCACGCAGTTCACGTCGTGGCGTAACGTCTACTGGGTCGCGCTTGGGCTGCAATACTTGATCTTGGTCGCACTCTGGCTATTCATGCCTGACTACCCGTCATCGAATCCGCAGGGGTTAAATTACTTCAAGATGATCGGTGGCATCATACTCCTATACAAGAAACACGCGGTGCTTGTCCAAGCTGGATTGATCAGCTACTGCATATCGGCCGCCTTCACGTCTTACTGGACAACGTTAACGTTCCTCTTGGCCGATCCTCCCTACAATTATTCTCCCGTGGTTATCGGTCTGTTTGCGCTCATTGGCATCGCCGGTATTGTAATGGGGCCTGTCTACGCAAAGTACATCATTCAACCTTTTGCGCCTCTATTCTCCTGCATGATGGGATGCGCCGCCAACCTCATCGGAATCGTCATTGGAACATACAGCGGAAAGTACACCGTGGTAGGCCCAATCATACAAGCGTTCACCTTGGATATGGGTCTGCAGATTACCCAAGTGGCAAACCGGGCTGCAATCCACGCCATTGAGCCTACCGGGCGGAACAGAGTGAACACGGCATTTATGCTCTGTACATTCACAGGACAGTTGACGGGCACGTCCGCGGGAGCTAAGCTCTACGAGCATGGTGGATGGATCGCTAGTGGAAGCCTCAGTGTTGCATTAATGGGCTTGACATTCGTGATCTGCATTCTGCGGGGCCCTTACGAGGAGGGCTGGATAGGCTGGGGTGGAGGATGGGATGTTACGAAGAAGAATCTGGCGGAAGCAACGAGCGGACCTCAGCCTGTGGCAGTCGCCGAACCTCCAACGACCGATGAAGAGAAGCGGTGAAAGGTGGATGTCTAGACTTGTGCCATCCCTCACGAGGTTACGAATCAACGAACGAAAAGCGGCGGCCACTATACCTGATTGCAGTCTAAAGAGCCCAACCACAAGAGAGTCAGTATTGCAGTGCTTACCGCTACCCTAGTCCCCTTCCGCTACACGCGCGCCGGGTTCTATGAAGATGGCCCAGGGCACATCATCAGAGCATGGACACGCAACTTCAGCGTCGTTGAGACCAAGTAGCTGAATAAATCCACTCACCAAGAGCTGGCATTGGTGCACGGCACGGTCAGTTAAGTCTCTGTTCGGCATCCATCTTGGAGGATGAGGGATTCTTTCTAACACCGTCATCTACAGGACGGGACCGAACCGAGCGTGAGTCACAAGTACGCGAGACCCGCCGTCATCCCCGAGATCTCGCCATCTCAAGCTCGGTGATCGTGCAGAAGTGTGGAGGTACAGGCAGGCCGACCGCGCGTTGAATGGTGAAATGTGTCAGGTGCATGTGTGTGCTCTGCATCGTCTTCCCAGATCTGCATTATGAGTAGCAGAATATCATTCCCGCGCTCGTAGTCTGGATTCAACCACGCTCAAGTGGCCGCCGTTCCATTTGTCTTGTTTCCAGCGCCTTTCGGACCATCATGTCCCCAATCCATTCCCTACCACCACACAAATCGGGGCGTTAGTTTTCGCGGTTGGAGTGCAAAAATACTGGCGCCAGCAGCGCCCGCCGCTCGCGCGTACACAGAAGAAACTTACCAGCCCCAAGATAACCTGCCCGGCATTCAACTCTCTTGAATTCTTTTCCCCTAGCCACTGCGGCTCCGTGCGATTCATGCCCTCCTCGATATCCACGGCGTTCCCACCCGTCACGAACAGAGCTTTCCCATGTGTGGTCGGATTGGCGGTCACTTGGATGATATACCTCGCCACATCGGCGGGCTGGTTCATCGGCATGTCGTTCTTGACCCACTCGGCGCGGACACCCGCGAGGAGTTGTGTGTCGGTTGCCCAGGGACCTATTCACCACTCGTGTTAGGGACTTGATCTCTCTGAAACAACTTGGTGTGCTGGGCTGGGCTGGTATTGTATGGTGTGGTGTTGGGCATGCGAGGGAAAGGAAGGACGAGACTCAAAAAAATGCAGCACGTATTTTCACATACAGATAGCGTTGACCCGTAAGCCGTACAGCGGCGCCGCGAACGGGCGCAGCGCCCTCATGAGGCCCATCACGCCATGCTTGGCGGCCGAGTAGGCGAACAAGCCGGGCGATTCTTTGAAGCCAGCGACCGACGACACCAGCGTGATGCATTTGGACGAGTTGATCGACTCGGCCGTCGTGGAGGCTCGGTCAAAGGTATGGTTCTCCTTGAGATACGCGACGGCCAGGCGGGCGAAATACAGCGTGCCGTTCAGGTTGATGTCGATGACGTCCGCAATGCCAGTGGGTGTCTGGGGGAGGGGGAGAGAGGTCACGTTAGCGGTTATGCATGTGTGAAGTCAAAACCAAAGCACCGTGCGTGTTGGTATCGTCCCGATGGAGCCACTCCCTCCACACGCACGAGAGCATATACTACTCACCTCCCTGACACTCTCCAAGTTCAACAGCTCCGGCTCCCAGTACCCAGGCCGTTCCGTCACGGCGGCACAACAAATCGCCAGGTCGACCCGTCCGTGCGCCTTGTACGCGGCGTCGAACAACGAGAGCAAGGACTGGTATTCCCGGATATTGACCTTGAGATACGTCACGCTGCCGCCCGAGGTCGACGTCGATCCGCGCAGTTCCTCGGCCAGTTTCGAGCCCTTCTTCTCGTCCCAGTCGCCGAAAAAGACGTGCGCGCCCGAAGTGTACAGTTGCGTCACTGTCGATGCGCCGATACCCTGGGCGCCGCCTAGAGGGCAGTGGAAGGAAGAGATGTCAATTTGGATATTTACTCATTCACCTTGCAAAAGGCAAGGGAAGGGGGAAGGGAAAATAGATACTCAACATACCTGCGAGGACTGCGACTTTGCCTTTGACCGAGTCGAGCGTGGGTTGGTCGATTTTGATTTCTGCCATCGCTGCTACTCCTGCTGCTGCCACTGCTTCGGCGTGAACGTGGTGCGTGTGCGTATGTAGTGCGTCGCTGAAAGGGGGCTTCAGCCTCGACCGCGCGAAATCTCACAGCACTGTGAAGGTACAAATAAGGCAAGAGACCGACCCCAGTAAGGTACAGCAGGGTGTAGTATCCTGGAACCCTGCAATGAGTAAGGGTATGAGTATCAGTATCAGGACTCTGGCGAACAAATCGAATCAAATCAATCTCAGTACAGCTCTAGGTATGGGTATCAGTATCCGTGGTATGACCTCGAGTTCGGAACGCAGTGTCATAGGCAGATTACTTCTGGACGGTACAGTCCGTGGAATATATTTGAGTTTTCCGCCCAGAGGCAGCATACTGGGTACTTTCCCACACGACATGCTTGCCGAGAACCATCTCGAGCGAGGGAGAGGACCTCATCCGGGCTTGGTGAGGGGATGGCAGGCTGGCAGGCTGCACTTGGTGGACTTGTGTGGACTACGGAGCACCTCGTACTGGGTTCTGGGCTTGAGTCGGCAATTGATGCCCAGGTGCCCGTAGGCGTGATTGGGTTGAAAAGCAAGGTAATGGGGTAAGGGGGGGCAAGGCTGAGGGTGCCCCACATGGAGTTTGACCGGTTGTGTCCCTTTAGTTCGTGGGGCAATTCCGCGGCTGGTGGCTACTCGTTATTATGTAGTTGTGTAGTTCGTTGGCGGTTTGTGGTTGGGGTCGACTCAGATCGATCTGACGAAGAGAGAAACAGAAAGATATGAATGAGGGAGGGAACTAAGAATTGCATACAGCGAACAGGGTACCAAGAGTTTCACGATTAGAGAAGCGCAGAGAGTCGGTCAGCGACACACGAAGAGAAGGACACGACGAGATTCAGTTCTTCTTAGTCGGATCACGCACGCGCACAGGCACGGGCACGCAAACATCTATATCTGATATTACCCCTCCGACGAAGTAAACGTGCTATCGAGGCACGCCTGACGTCTGGCTGTAACACATTGACGATGCCGAGTGAGAGGAAAAGCATCGTCGTCACCGGTGAGTCAGTCCGCTCAAGTCACGGAGAGGCTCTCGATCATAGCAAATTGAGACTGATGCCTTTGCGACCACAGGAGGAGCCTCTGGAATAGGTCTGGGCATCACCCGCTTGTTCGCCGAGCAAGGAGCCCATGTCTCGGTCCTGGACGTGAACCCCGAGGGCGGCAACATCGTCAAGGATCTGTCGGCCGAATATCCCGGCGCGAGCTTCTCTTTTCTCAAGGCCGACATTTCGAACTGGGACGAGTTGGCAGCCGTGTTCCAGCAGGTCTACGCGCAGCAAGGCCGCATTGACGTCGTCATGGCCAATGCCGGCATCTCCAAGGAACCGAGACTTATCGTCGACGAGGACACGCCGTCCAAGCCGGCGTTGCATACCTTGAACGTCAACCTTACGGGGACGATATACAGTGAGTTGTGACCCTTTTGTGTTCCGTTGCGTGGCGCCGCACGAGGCACTGCGTTCCTTGCGAGATGACTTGACTAACGCACATGTCTCCCGGACAGCCGTCAAATTGGCGATCCATTACATCAGAAAGAACGCCGTGGTGAACGGGGCCGCCGTCCCGTCGAGGGGCTCGATCATCTGCACGGCGTCGAACGCCGGGATCTACCCCTTCGCAGTGGCGCCCCTGTACGCGGCGTCCAAGTTCGGCGTCGTCGGGCTGGTACGGTCGCTGGCGCGGCAACTCGAAAGGGAGGCCATTCAGATCAATGCTCTGGCGCCTGCTGTTCTGGGTACGTCCTACACCCTCATCCGCTCACTCGCATGTATTGTGCACGTAATCGTGATGCTGACGATAGCCAGAAACAAACATCGCCCCCAGCAAGGATCTTTTCAAGCCCATGATCGTCACGCCCATGTCGACTCTGACTCGCGGGGTGCAGCAGCTGGTGTCGAATCCATCGTTGACAGGTCAGATTGCAGAAATCCACGGGCAGAGTGTGTCGTTGAGAGAGCCGCCGGCTTATATCGATGAGGATACGGGCAAGAATATCGAGACGTTCTGGTCTCTGGGGTATGCGTGATCGGTACGCGTTGAAAAGTGCCCGTTTCAATAAGTGTCAACCTTAGTACGAGGTACTATACACTGGTTCACAGTCGCCTCTTTCCAGAGCGTTTGTGGTCGTTCCAAACAACTGAGGTTTTTGGCCCTGCTTGCAGGTGTTTCGCCGCTTTTTTTATTATTTGCGTTCTCTGCGTTGTCGGAACGAGAGTCACGGAGGATATGCCTGCTGTTAGTTTGAACTGCGTGAGGTGCTACGAGGACTGTGTACTGTCTTCATGTTGACTCCGAACTACCGCCGCGAAATTGAGCCCGGACCCGGGATTCTTCCCACCGGCTGTCTTCCCACCGGCTGGACGCATCCCAGGCACGCCCGGCACGCCCAGCCTCGTCGGGCCAGTGAGACGAAGCGAGGATTTCGGTTCCGACCAGATGGACAAATTAAAAGGCCGCCTCCCACGCCAGCTAAACCCCGCTGGCGACGAGCTGAGATCCGCTCCCGACCAATGATGCCATCCATTACCCCGGACTCGAGGAAGTTGAGATGCCTCGGACGGCGAGTGGCCTGAGGTCGACGCTCAACATATACCATCCGTGTCCCTGCGCGTCCTTGCACCGACCTCAGCAGCATCCTTGACAAAAGGTCTACAACCTCACCATGTCGTAGCCGTTGTTCTACACCATCTCCGTTGCAGACGATCCACCAAACATGTCCTCCGCGAAATCGCGGCTCGCCAGCTTGGCCGCCCATCTGTTCCCCTCAAGCTCCAGCTCCAGCTCGACCACATCAAGCAGCAGCGGCACCTCCATCGACAATCTCAGCATCGACAACCACACAGTGGGGACGCTGTCATGGTATAACGTCCACACTCTCTCCCCAGCCTTCTTTCTCCCCCGTGCCGCTGTGATCGAACCGAACGCCCCTGCCATCTATCACCGCACAGCAAATAATAAGATCCTCCGGCGGACGTACCAAGAATTTGCGGACCGAGCGCGTGGATTTGCGTACTTCGTGAAGAAGAAGGGCTACAAGCGGGTGGGCATCCTATGCACCAACACACCGGCATTCCTGGAGGCGGTGTTTGGGATCGGGGCCGCGGGCGCGATCAACATTGCGATCAATTACCGGCTGAAAAAGGATGACATCTCGTATATCTTTGACCATTCGGATGCCGACGCCATTGTGGTGGATGCCGAGTTTGTCGGTCTGCTCGACGACTACAGGAAAACGCACCCCAACGTGCCGATCATCATCGACACGGACACGGACGCCGTAGAGGGGCAGTTGTGTGGCCCGTTTGACGGGGCTGTTCTCGAAGGCTTACAGTACGATCAGTCGCTGGGGTCGAAAGGTTGGGGTGGCCTCGAAGCGCAGGCCGCGGATGAACTCTCGGTAAATGCGCTGGCCTACACCTCTGGGACGACCGCCCGGCCCAAAGGCGTCGAGTATACGCATCGGGGCTGCTATCTCGGCGCTCTGGGCAACGTCATCGAATCAGGCCTCGCCTATCATGATGGCGAGCGGTGCAAGTATCTATGGACGCTCCCCATGTTTCACGCCATGGGCTGGACGTTCCCATGGGCGGTGACCGCCGCGCGGGGCACGCATTATTGCCTGCGAAAGATCGACTACCCCGAGATCTGGCGGCTGTTAAAGGACGAAGGGATCACCCACTACTGTGCCGCTCCGACGGTCAATACCCTGCTCTGCGCGGATTCGAACGCAGTGAAACTCCCCAACCCTGTGCGAGTCACGGTCGCGGCGAGTCCACCGACCGCCCATCTATTCGAGCAGATGACTAATTTGAATCTGCACCCCGTGCACGTCTATGGACTGACCGAGACGTACGGGCCGATCACGAAGGGGTATATCCTACCGGAGTGGCATCAATTCCCCAACGTCAAGGACAAGTATGCCAAAATGGCCCGGCAAGGCCACGGCTTTGTGACGTCGTTACCCGTGAGAGTGATCAAAACGGACGTCCCCGAAGGCACGATCATCGATGTGGAAAAGAATGGCAAGGAGATTGGCGAGATCGTGTTCAACGGCAATATCTGCGCCAGGGGATATTACAAGGATGAAGCCGCCACCAGGAAACTGTTCCTCGGCGGTGTCCTGCATTCGGGGGATCTGGCTGTGTGGCACGAGGATGGAGCCATTCAGATTCTCGATCGTGCCAAGGACATCATCATCTCCGGTCAGTTTTGTCCCTGCCTGCCTGTCTGTGCCTCTCCCATGCTTCTAAGTCTCGCTGACCTTTTCTAATAACCAGGTGGCGAGAACATCTCTTCTGTTGCCCTCGAATCAATCATTGTCACCCACCCGGAGATCCTCGAGTGCGGCGTCGCTGCAGTCAGTGACAGCCACTGGGGCGAGCGGCCGAAGGCGTTCATCACCGTCAAACCGAATGCCAAGGTCACGGGCGAGGGTGTGATCCAATGGATGCGTGACCACCCCGGCATCAGCAGGTTCATGGTGTGTAGAGAGGTGGAGATTGTGCCAGAACTGCCCAAGACCAGCACCGGTAAGATAAGAAAGAATGTGCTCCGAGCGTGGGCCAAGGGTGCCGAAAGAGGAGGAGAGTAAGTAAGTGAATTGGAATATCGGCGGACGGGTACTCTGGGACTCGAACGGTCGACAGCACCAAATTACTATATGAACCGAACCTTCCTGCATGGTCAAAGAGTTATCCTCGGCGTTTATAGCAGAGACCTTGTCCCTAGCATGCCCGGCCATATCTATTTATTGTCTCAAATGTAAGGGATACCTGGAAAGTCTCATTCTCATTGGCGGCCGTCTTTATGTCTTCCCGCTCAACTTGGATCCTGGGCTCAAGAGGTGCGCAGCCTGTGCAGTGTCTTTGCATACCAAACGCTGAGGACCGAGTAGTGTGCAGCAGATAATAGCGGTGCTGTTGTCAACTCAAAGGCATCTCTCATAAACAGGTTGGTGAAGTAAAATATACGCTGATACATGCCACTTCCACGTAGTTTGGTTGCTCGAATGGCGAATGACTGTTAGAGCCACGCCGGACCTTCTTCCGTCGGAGATGGTTGGAGCCATCAACAACGTGCACCAAAAGCCGCGAAAGCAATCAGACTTAGGATGCTTCACCGATATAAGACCATACCGAAATTCGAATACGGCAGAACGCTTTAGCCAAGATCGCCGGGTAGAGGTGTCATTGAGCTGGGCATCAACCGATGGATGGGCGCCTCAACCGTACAGAGTGGCACGAGTGGGTTGGGTGCTTGGAAGTACCGGGTACATACAGTACGTAGAGTCTGAACTTCAGGCTGGACTGTGTAGCCGACGATGCGGCTCCAGAATCCGAAGAAGGTGCAGCCGCACAGCTTATCGGCGTCCCGGAGCTTCTGGCGCCGCCTCTCTTGCATAAAGCACGTCATGCCGCAGAAACTAGTGGTTGTACCTCCTACGGAGTACGGAGTACACAGAGCTGCATTGACTTCGCGTATGCCCGCTCTGGAATGTACATTTCAAAGCTGGAAGAAAGAGAAGAAAGAACGGAACCACCATGGTGTTTAAGAAAATCTTGCCCGACCAAGACAGGAGTCGTGACCGATGGAAAAATCTGGTGAAGATTGGCCCCAAGCAACGGCGAGCAGGAGGAGAAACCATTTCCAAAGCTAACTTGACTAATTAGCAGTCGGCATTTTATGACCATGCAGTGTATGCATTGCTGAGATATTTGAGTTCCGGGTGATATTCGTTCGGAAATGTGCAAAAATGCTGGATCTGCGTGTTACCGACCACTAGGTCTGATACCCTTGAGGTGGACAGTGCTGAGGCTGCAATGGAATGAAGTAATACCAGAGAATCTGACAGAAGAGGAGATTCAAAAATAACCTGATCCTAAGGCTTTGGCCCCTGATGTGAAGAGAAAGCAGAGTCAGATTGCACATTTAATGAGATTCCAGGCGGGTTGCAGAAGAATCAGACATTTCAAGTGCTCGTACATCCCCGTTGGACGTGCTCTAATGGTCCTTAGCCACATCCTGACGCAATAGCACGATGCATTCATGGTAGGCGCAAGCACCGACCACCGCGGGGCCACTCAAGGCCGGAGTGGGTGGTGCCTAATCGCTGGCCCAACATGCAGCATACTTGACCGGCAAGCCTGATACGTACCAGTGCAGTCGAGATACGACCTCGTGGCTCGTCCTTGCTGATGAGTTCCCCACCAGCTTGTCATGATACAAGATAGAAGGAAAGCCGCGATCTGCACCCTTACTGCACGATTTATGTCGGTTAACTACTTGTCGCCGTATCCAGAATTAATCAGTCGTAGCTGAAGCCATTTTTGACGTGAAGATTCAGGGCGGCTACATAGGAACACATCGGTTGGAAGGCACTAACCAGGTGGCCAGTGGCAGGCCGAACGAGTCACTCGCATCCCCTGGATCTCACTCACCACTCACTCACTCACTTCCTCGCCCGTGACCAGCTGCCACTTCAACCACCATTCACAGCCTCTTCACTAGGCCTTCCTATCCCCCCATTCTTCCTTCACCCACGTCTTCCAGCCCCTTAGACGCCCAGTGAAGTCAATATTGTGTTAGCAACAATTTCTGCCCAAGGCAGTGTGCATTCTCGTGCGGGAACGTTGTGGTCTTTGACCGCCGCAAGCGGTTGCGCCGAACCTTCGCCCCGAAAACAACAAACCCTCCATTCAACCAACCCTCGTCACTTTCACCCAGTGACTCTCCTGATGCACGACGCTTGGGCTCGAAGGCATTTCTGAGGCAATTGCCCATGCCGGTGCTACAATTACCGCAAGCAGAATAACCCTCGCATCGACTTCCTGGACACGACGCTGCCCGTAACCTACATTTCTACCTCTTCGGCTGCGCAGCCTGATCCTGTCATCATGGCCGACGAACCGCGCCGTCGCCTCTCTCCTATCCATACGCGAAACCTTAGCACGGTCACAGTCGAGTCCGACAGCTCAGACAGCTCTCCGTGCCCCGGCGATGACGAGGACACGGATTACTTTATGGCACACGCCAACGATTCACAATCTTCCCTCGGTGCCGTTACAGCCATTAGAGATTGTGATGAGGACATCGATCTGGAACAAGTCCACCGCCTCTCTCCGATATCCAAGTTACCTCCCGAAATACTCATTGCTATCCTTGCAAAACTGACAACCACTGCTGACCTCCGGAACTCCATGCTGGTGTGCTATCACTGGGCTCTTTATACTGTTGGCATTCTGTGGCACCGACCCCTCTGCAACAAGTGGCCAAATCTGCTCAACGTAGTGGCAGCGCTGGGAAAGGGCGACAAGAGCTATTTTCCATACCATGAGATGGTCAAGAGATTGAATTTGTCTGCGATTGCCGACAAGATCAATGATGGGACAGTACAGCCCTTCATGAAGTGTAAGGGCATTGAACGCCTAACGCTGACAAATTGCTCCAACCTGACGGATTTCGGGGTGGCGGGCTTGGTAGACGGCTGCAAGAAGCTTCAGGCACTGGATGTCACGGATTTGGATGCTTTGACTGATCAAACACTGCATGTTGTTGCCCAAAACTGCGCCAAACTGCAGGGCCTCAACATTACTAATTGCTCCAATATCACGGATGAGTCCTTGGTCGAAATCGCCGAGAACTGCAGACAGCTCAAGAGACTGAAGCTGAATGGAGTGATGAGAGCAACAGATCTCTCGATCACGGCTGTGGCTAGGAACTGCCGGTCAATCCTGGAGATTGACCTGGCGGGCTGCCATTCCATCTCTTCGGAATCGGTCACGGCGCTGCTGTCGAACTTGTCACATCTCCGAGAACTTCGCCTTGCTCATTGTATTGACATCAACGATTCAGCATTCACCAACCTCCCTCCGCGACTGTCTTTTGAGGCCCTGAGAATCCTCGACCTCACCGCCTGCGAACAAGTCAGAGACGATGCTATTGGAAGGATCATCCCCTCTGCGCCTCGATTGAGGAACTTGGTGTTGGCCAAGTGCAGGCATATTACTGACCGTGCAGTTGCATCCATCTGCAAGCTTGGGAAGAACTTGCACTACATCCACCTCGGCCACTGTATCAATTTGACGGACAATGCGGTTATCCAGCTGGTGAAGGCTTGCAATCGAATTAGATATATCGACCTGGCATGTTGCTCTCGCCTCACAGATGCCAGCGTTCGTCACCTGGCACAGCTTCCGAAGCTCCGCAGAATTGGGTTAGTCAAGTGTCAGAACTTGACAGACGTTAGCATCATGGCGCTGGCTCATGGGCCGCTCCTGTTCAGCCCGACGGGCAAACTTGGGGGCCCTTCACAGTTTGTGTCCCTTGAAAGAGTTCACCTCAGTTACTGTGTAAATCTGACACTCAAGGTACGAGCTCTGGATCTGGCTCATTTTCTTCCCACTAACCACTGGACAGGGCATCACGGCACTGCTTCACAACTGTCCGCGGCTGACTCACTTGTCACTGACTGGAGTCCAAGCATTTCTCCGCGAAGATTTGACCCGATTCTGTCGAGATGCACCGGCCGAGTTCACACATCCTCAGCGAGATGTCTTCTGTGTCTTTTCCGGCGATGGCGTTCAGCGACTTCGGGACTACCTCATGCGTCTTGCTATGGACGAGGCGCAGCGTGAAGGCCGCGAAGCTATTGACGACAGTCTGCTTGATGGGGTCGACAGTCCAGGCGCAGATACGGTCTCCGATGATGGTACAATTGATGGTAACGACCATTTGATGGACCCCGCGCTGAATCCCAACCGTCATGGCGCGGCTTTCGCCAGTACGCCTCGACCAAGACCGAGACCCCGAAGTCTGCATGAGCTCTCGAGCTTCCACGTCGAAATGCCCCTCCTACCCTTTGATCAGGTCCAAAATATGGGTCCGTGGACACCTGGAGCACCAATCACGCCGGAGAGTCGGGCGTCTCTTGCTCCTCACCTCAATCTAATCAATTCCAACATGTATCAAGCAGAAACATATGAGCGCCGATCTCGGAGTCCTGGCTATGCGAACGCGTTCGATGTTGCAGTAGAATACGGCGAGCGCGCGAGAAGCACCTCGCGAACGCCATCCAGGAGACACACGATGGAGTCATCTTCAAGTGTATATGGAGCGCCGCCGGTCCCATTGCATGGCTATGCAGAAAGCAGTTCCAGGCCGGTGGAGCTTGGCCATTATTCCCACGATCCGAGAGCGGGCTATTTTGGGCTTGATGACCCACGCAGATTCCCCGGGTGGTCGAATCCTCACATGTTTGGGTCGGAGCCCCCCAGAAGACACTATCCCGGTTCATCGTTGAGGAACCCTGGTGATGTAAGGCAGTCATTTTTACGACCTCAGCCGGATTATAGCGCCTTCGACGCCAACCACGAAGCTATCATGTCGACCATTCCCGGCAGTAGGTCTGGAAGCCGCCATCCCTCAAGATCCAACAGCCCCCACATCTCCCGAGTTAATAGCCGATCCGGGTTGAATAATCTTTTAGCGCCCCCGAGAAGCTATGCATCGACGCCTCTTAGTCAAGAAGAAGGTGGAAGGCGTAGTAGTCGGGAGAGGCGCAGCCGGGAGAGGGCACGAATGGCAGAAGAAGCTCACCGGGAAGCCATGCTACGGGCACTTGCTGAGGCCGACGCTGCCCATCAATTGATGCCCGAACTGCATCGAGGCGAGTCGGATAGACAAATCGATCTACCTTTGCTACCACCAGAGCTGATGGAACGAGTATCACGGACACCGATCACCCGAGCCGAACCCGGCCCAGCTATTCGTCTCGGAGCAGAGCACACGGAGCCTCCTCTCGACCGAGACCAGGATGTCACGATGACACAATGAAGATGGACGATATTTCGGAGTGAGGGAGTCCAGCTTACCCTGACGTATGCCAAACGGATGGGAATGACATTGCCACGAAATACAGGATCTGGGGGACGACAGCCAAAGTTGGTCTTATCCTTTTATCAGCTAATAGAACTGATGCAGAGCCTTCATGCAAAGACAGCAATTGCGGCGTGGGCACGGGCATTGTCTATCAAGCGAGCAAGGCGTTCCGGACACTGAGACATGCATATCCTCGGGGTGATATAGCACCTTCGGGGTCTTTGGAGCCTGTCTGACGTGCGTGCTGCGTTCGGGCGGAAGGGAAAGCGTGGAGTTCATCTCTGATCGTTACGCCTGTATGGTAGAAGGCCCAAGTCGGGTCATGCCTCCAGTATGTTTACCGAACAAGTGGCATACATATAAGAATCATAAATTAGTGCCACCGCTGGCACTTATGCACCGAGCTCTTTCTTTGCATTACCAGTTCTTCAAGGATCCATCCTCAGCAGACGTTGAATGAGACCGTCGCTCTAGGAATCGTGGACGTACTCTCGACATTACGAGCGATGCGAATCATCAGACTCGAGAGACGGACGTAGTCTTAATTCAGCGCAACTCTATACCAAAAGTTAGCCTTGTAGCAGCACTCATATCCTATTGATATATATGTTTCTCGATACGAGGGGCCTGCTTGAAATGTCGAATCTGCCTCGCGGGCTTGATAGAGGCACACGGCTGAGAGCTGTCGCCTCAACTGCAGACTTCCTCTGAGAACAGCGACTGACGTCGAACAGGTCGGGAAATCCCCAGTTGACACGACTAGTTGAAGAGAAGGCCCACCGTGCACGAGGAGGCGCAGACACTTTCACACCCCCTGTTCCCATTGACATAATTTATCGCTTCATAATACTGCGTACCTGTGCATTTGTGGCTGGCACAGTATCAAAGTGGCATTGACTTCCGACGGTTCTTTTAGCAAAACTCTGAAGGGTGCGTCGCCAATCATCAAATGCACAGCAAGACGCGACCAGCCTCGGGACGTTCGCTCCGACATTAGAAGACATTAGAAGGCCTTTCCTGTGCCTTAGGGCCTCGTATTCCTCAAATCTTCCAAGAAATTATTGACTCGCTACGACTGGAGTCAAGGATGTGCGCCTTCGACCGGCGAAAGTCCGCTTGGTGACAAGCAGGAACCGAGTCGCTCCCGGTTTCCTCAGAGGGAGAGCGATATCTCACAAGAACTGGGTGGCAGAAGCTTGGGCACGAGAATGAGTGTCATACTCGACAATACGCGTCTGACTGGCAGTTTTCTGAGCCTTGCTTACCATGCTACCCTTGGCGGATATTCTGACATGAGCAGACGAGGACGCAGCGGAGCTGGTGTGTTCAACTCTAAACTCGCTTCATCCTCGTCCCAGGGCAGTGGCTCTAGCCAACATTAGCGGATCTAGCCAACCAGTAGGCGGCCTTCCCCTTACCCCAGATGCAAGCTAAAGAAAGCCTCTCATTCAGCAAGTAGAAGCGGTTGGGACCTGCAGCATGTCCTCGGACATGACGGATATGGAGCGCCACGCCCCCAACTGTGTGACCGCCGCTGACCATGTGCTACAGCTTTATCATTTCTCTGTCGAGCTAGGCAATGGCGAGCAAGCCCGGGAGATGGACTCTTTGCGGCAGCCAGTCAACCGCCGTGATTTTGTCACAGTGTTGACTTCTAACGCTCGGCTTGCAGCGCTCGGCTCGAAGAGCTCCCGGTATGTTCCATCCCTGGCTACGTGGAAGCCAAACCTAGAACCAAAACTGCCCAGCTGCTTGAGCAGCCATGTGGCTGGCGGGGAATTCTGGAATGATCCCTGGTGACTGCAGAAACTCTTGATCTATGCGCCAGCCTCAGGCGTTGACTCGAGTCAGGCCACGCTTGACGAGGGGTCCTCGCTCGCCTATGCCGTTACGCGACTGTCGCTAGCTACAGATCAGGGGTACGGGACAATTAGCTGGGGTTTCGCAGCACGGTCTAGGTCCGCTTGACACGGCACGTCCAGTAAGGCTTAATATCCTGACCATTTCCCTCTGCGGACACCTCGTATTCGAACCTCATGCTATCATATATCGCCGAGGTCGAGGAGTTTCCCCCGTTCCAATGGATCTGCTCTCCCTCTCCATGTTTGCCAGCTCCTTGGTCTTCCTGAATTTGCAGCATTCTCAGACAGGACGATGGAAGCGGCACTCTTCAAGCGCGATGCTGTTGATGATGGGGTCCCCAACCCACGAGGTGACACTGTGGTCACCGTCAACGTCGCCCTGGCCGTGGTTGCAACAGTTATGGTTGCGGCAAGGTTCTGGACACGTATTGTGATCAACAACATGCTTGGTGTGGATGACTGGTTTGTACTAATGGCTCTGGTAAGTGACTCGTGTCCGCTGGAATGTCCCACTCTCTAATCAGAGGCTATACAGCTGATTGCCATCACCATGACTGGCCTGTTCTATGGAGGTATGCTCCCTGTCTCAGTTACCCCAGCTGGGGTCTGATGTCGAGGCTGACGGGCGACGGGCTGTAGAAACAAAGAATGGATTCGGACTCCACAAAGTCGATGTTAACCAGGAACATTTTTTGCAAGCTTGGAAAGTGAGCCTTCCGCGTTTTTGCCCTGTACAGCCACATGCTGATCATTGAACAGTACTTTCTGGCTTGCCAGGTGTTGTACAAGGCCGCGGTTCTCTTCGCCAAACTCTCCATGCTCTTTCTCTATCTCCGGATCTTTTCTTCCCGCAATTTCCGCATCGCCGCCTATGCCGTCATGTTCATCTGTATTGGCACGGCCATCGGGACGATAATTCCAACAATCTTCGCATGTCACCCTATTGAAAAGGCCTGGATCCCCACCATGGCGGGCAAATGTATCTGGACACCAGGAATCTGGTATTCCAGCTCATCCATCAACATCGCCACCGACGTGATGATCATCGTGCTTCCAATTGCCCAAATGCGATCTCTCAACCTACCCAAGACGCAGAAGATCGCGTTGGCCGTCCTCTTCAGCCTAGGGTTCTTGTAAGCATTTCCTTGCTGTTTCCACATGACCTCTCTCCATGGCTGACGTATCTCCAAGTATCATTGCCACTTGTGCGGTTCGTATCGCGACCCTGGGACCAGCAGCAACAGCGAAAGACAGCACATGTAAGCAAGCGCAAGGCCCCGAGTCCCGTTCCTGCCAACGGACCTACCCACCTCAATCTGCACTTCTCTTCCCTACAGAGAGCAAAAGAATTGTACCCAAGCTGAAAGTCCCGTTGCTGATTTTTCCCGCCCCCACAGACTATCAGGCCCAGAATAACCTGTGGCTGGGTATCGAAGTGAACACGTCCATCATCTGCACGTGCATCCCGCCGCTCAAAGCGACCATTACAAAATTCTTCCCCCGATTCTTCCGCGGATCTTCCTATGCCCGCCCTACGATCAGCTACCGGTCCCGCTCCGGTCAGTATCCCCTTTCCAGCGGTTCCGCCAAGGGAGGGGGAGGAGGCGGCTCTTCGCCATTCCCAACCCCCCTCTCTCCTACGCATGGGTTCTCCAAGACAATCATCACGGGGGGGTCCAAGTCATATCCCATCAGCGAGTCGAACAGCGACGAAGTCGTCATGCTGGATGATATGGCCAAGACGGCCAGGGAGAGGCCCCACCGCAGAGACGATATCGTCAAGCAGACGGACGTCGAGGTTTCGTACCTGGACAACCCATAGAGAGGGACAGAGGGAGAGCCTAGTGTCGCGGCTCTCAAGGTACAGTATCTCTTGGTATGGGACGGTGGGTGGTTATCTGCAGCATCGTCGACTTCCGCGGCGTGCATGAATTTCCTATTATGTACAGTACGGGGTCTGAACGTGCTCATGCTCGTACATTGTAAGATACCCTGATGGAGGACTGCAATGTGCTATGGTTAGGTAATTGGGCTTGCTGGTCTGGACTACAGGACAAGCAAGCACACAGACAGACAAACAGACAGACAGACAGTCAAACCAGACATGAAGGCACAGGGACCACAGTGACGAATATGTCCGGAGAAATGACGGTGTGTAGGGACGGTGTACGGAGGAGAGGGCAATATCAGAACTATTTATTACCTGACGTTTAATGACCTGGCATGAGGTGCAGTCCGAAACTGACTGCCAGTGATTTCTCGTCAAGCGCTTCGCACAAACTTTTGCGGGCCTTGAGCTGCATCGTTGCCATGACCCGTCGGCTTGGTTGCTTTGGTTTCTTTGGTTGAAATCTTCATCCACTTGTATACAGTATGTAATGCCGCGAGATCTTTCCGTGCCTGCGTTTGTCCATTCTTCCGGTGAATAAAATTGCAACGTCACTGGGAACGTCTGCTCTTCCAATCCTCCAGTTCTGGTCCGAATCCACGTGGAGAACTACATAGCCATTGAGTTGCGGTTTGGCTGTGCCTGGAGGCACTTACACAGGGATCTTAGGTAATTATAGTGCTGAGATTGATGCCGAGGTACGTCTCGTAGACCACACTACTCCGTTGAAACGATCCTGTTGTCGCTTTGCTTTACAAAGGCCACGATGGTCCTGTTCCCAGTGCGGTTTCTCTCTTGTCGCTCAATGGTACTGATCGAGTGCTTCCTACAGCTGGGGCTAGTCGTCGATCATTAGTCGCTCTCGCGTTGAGCTTCATTGGCATTCGTCGTAAGGCCAGTTCGCCACTCCCATTCGGTCGGTTCAGTATCCCTGGCTGAAATGGACTGCCTCCTTCCGAGTTTTGAGATGCGTCAAAGAGAGGGGAATCACCCGAGTGAGGAGAAGATAGAATCCCATCATGCCAACGACAGTCTGGATCAAAATATCTCCCATGGATGGCGACTGCAATATGTCCTAGCGGCCTGGATCAATATCTCCCGTGAAGCAGCCATCCCAGAAGATTCGTCCTTGATGGGTGGAAACAGACTGATCAGACCACCGGTATCGAAGCCTGTCTCGTATCAAGATCTGTAAAGCGGTCCCGGTGCCAAGTCGGCATTCTCGTGGGATGTTTATCTACAATATGCAGGATGTCCCGCTGTGGACACTGGCATGACAGAGAGGAGAAGGTCGCGAGGGAGCCTGTCCTGCTGTACTTGAAGCGCTGGACCAATCGTATGTCGTGGATGGACACTAAGCTCGCCGAATTTAGCAACTAAGCGCCCAGAAAACCATTCCGACCACTCAGAACCCTCAGTCGCTGCCCCGCTGTATATTTTAGTCGGCCAATGAGAGTGGACAGGCGCATCAGCATCTCTTGGAGGTCAGCGCTTACCGGCCCACAGAAAATGTCCATTGCTAATTATGGCCTTTTCGAATCGCAGACAGGCTTCTGGACTCGAAGCTGTTCTCCAACCGCTCGCATGAATAGGCGTTTCAAGTTTGCGGCGTGCAGATGACATGCATACGGGTGGCAAGGTAGGTTTATGCGCGAACAGGATCCCCAATGGCCAAACAGACAAAATGCATCTCTGATACTTTTAACACACGGCCTGGCCTGCCTTTTGCCTGAGCGGTTCAGAGAGATATGGCCTTCTGCTCGACCTCGCCATCTGCTCCTTGCTTCATTTGCTATCATTGATCGTGAAGATGTCTCGGCCTTCAGATGGAAGAAGAGCATTTACAAGAAAGGCCCTGGCAATTTGCTTGTCCCTGCTCACTCGACAGGCCTATTCGCAGGTCGTCGGATGTGATGTCCTGAGCTGCGATGGTGGGGCCAACAACGAATGTACGCTCGGGAACACGACGAGTTCCTTCATCGGCACGACGAATCTCACGACCAGCATATCCCCCAACGATGCGCCCCTCACGTGGACGGTCGGGGCCTTCTCAGCAGACCCAGGCGGATCCTCGAACTTGACGGACGTCACCTTCACGAAGGAGTTCTACCTGGGCACGCCGCCATCGCTGAACCTTGCCGCCACGGATGGCTTCGCTGGCTGCGCGCTGTTCTTCGAGGGCATTGCGCGGAGTCTGCCTGTCAATGGGGTGACGGAATATGGCTCCGTGACCTGCAGTCAGACACTCCAGGATGCCTGTGTCAGTGACTTGCTGGCTCAGGCGACGAAGCAGGTACAAACACTCCGGAGCTCAACCAGTGGGGGCACCGGTGCGGTGTGCAGCGCTTTACAATCAACGCTGGAAGTAAACCCGCCGCAGTCGTGTCTATCAATAGCCACCGTGACATGGGGCTCTGTCGTCGCCAAAGGTAAGCTCTCTATATGGTCTCTACAACACCTCACCTGCTCTACACCTGCTGAACCTCCGTCACAGCAATCACAGGCCCCCAATCTGCAGCTGCGAATCGTATCTCCCAAACGACGTGCCATCCTGCCTCCAGCGTCCCCGACGGCTCTAGCTACAACATTGCGCTTGTGGAGACCCAAACCGTCACGTCCGAAGACGTGTCCAGCGACATCGCACCCTTCTTTTACAGCATCACGCCCGTCTTGACCGTGTTCTACAGCCCATCGGGCTCGGCGTCCAGTTCTCTGCCTGAGGCACACCTCTCGTGTCTGAAGGTGGTGGAGGATTCGAACCTCGTGCAGTCGGATTCGCAGACCAATGCTGCCAGCCCGAACAGGCCAGGGGCACTCGTCGCGATGGCGGTGTCTCTCGCTGTCAGTCTATCGGCATTGGCATTGGCATTGGCATGATCATGATGATTTATGGATGGGCTGCATGTGTGAAGCAGTCTAGTCTCAACCCTTTCTTGTCTTCAGACTCTCACTTCCCCGGCTCGCAGAATTCGACATTAATGGCCAGACATTATCAACACAGCAGCGAATGGGACCACGTCGCTACCCTCTCACCGTATGGAGTCAGTCTGACCGACTCTCCGCCAATCGATCAATTTATCGCGATCGCGCAGGTCCCGGCGCCGAACGTGGTTCCTTGGCGCCTCTCGCGCCTCCTCCGAGCAGTACGACAAAGAGCCAACATTCAAAGCGAGCCTAACAAAACTGAGTCTCACCATCTCACAACTTCTCACGTCTTCGCATCCCCACACCCTCGCTTACTGCATCTAAAATAGCATTCGTCAACACGAACGGGCGCAAAGGCAAAGGTCAAAGGGAGCGGCGTTCATGCATTGGTTCAGATTCACTGGAGCGAAATCACATTGCCTTCCGGGCAGTACGCATCGACTCGTGGGCACATCATGCATTGACAGCAGACCATCCCTTCGCGTTCTGGACATCGGCTGGGAGGCTCATCTGATTTGGTATTCATGGCCTTTGTGGCCGTGAGCGAGACAGACTCACATTTTACACATCATACGGTAATATCAGATGGTATTGCATGCATGGTAACACTCCATCGCACAGTATAGAGTAGTGTAGTGTAGTGTAGTACAGGACAGTGAGGATGGCTTAGTCTAGTGTCTATAGACGGATTATTGGCGGGGGGGTGAGGAATACTCTCCCAGTCATTCATTCACAACAAATTTGAAATGGAATGTAATCAGCCCGAACTTGAATGCCCAGGATAAGAGCCAGAGGGCTGTGATGAAAGAATGATGAGAGAGAGAGAGAGGCTGGCCGCTTGCACCACCGTAGCATGCTCGCGTCTAGTAATGCTCCGCCGGACTTGACGTCCTTTGCTTCCTCCACTTCGGGACCAAGGCGGAGACAGCTCTCCTCCTGCTCGACCGCCGCAACACCACGGCCATGGCATCGTTCTCGAAGTTCGCAGCCCCTCTGCCGGGCCGCAGCTTGAGGATACGCCGTCCGGCTCGGTGCATCGACTTCTTCTACGCACGACGACCTCCGCAACCCAGATTCTTCACGCACAAGCCTTCCCTCCTCGTGGTAGCACGGCCCATCCTGCGCCCACAACTACCTTTCCTCTACCCTGGAAGTGCGCGCTACGCATACCTTGGCCGATACATCTCCACGGAGCGCAAACAGCGATGGAAGGAGCAGTTCTGGCGCTACGTCCGCATCAATGCATACCTGTGGCCCGCGGCTCTCCTGCTCACTGTCTTGTCAATGGGCATGATCCATACGAAGCTCGAACGCGACTACCCAACACCACGGGAATGGTCGTTCTGGAGCCGGTGGGCGATGCGCGAAGCAAAGTTTACAGAATTGGCGGACAATGCCAAGATCAATTCGATCCTGACGGACTGGGCAAAAGCCGGTCGGTTATACTTGAGCGTGCTGGAGAGGTTGGAGAGTGAAAAGTACGACGGGAAGAACCTCATCTCGGAGGACGGGGCCCGCGTAGTACCAGGGGCCGGAGTCCACGAAGACGCGTTCGACGTCAGCGCCAAAAGCGAGCAATGGAGACGGGGGTACCATGAAGCATTGATGGGCGCTGCGCGTGTCGCCGAGAATTTGGTGGGCATGTGCAAGGTGAAGGGCGACGACCGCGGCCGGAAGGTGTATCCCCGGGAGAGCATACCGGGCCCGGATAACCCACGGCCCAAACCACTGCCATTCGACAAGCGGGCGGGCCGCGTGACGCCGCCGAGTTTCGATGAAGTTGAAGATGCATTCCCGAGTCCAGACCTCTTCTATCAGAAGATATTGAACACAACGGGGTTTGATACTCGCCAACGGCTGGATGCCGCCCTGGCGTACGCAGACTGGAATGATTTTCAAGGAAAGAAGGATGTCGCCGAGAACACGTACATTCTCGCCGCCGAGATTGCTCAACGCGGCCTGCCTGCCGGCTCTGGCAAGGTCGTGAATGTTGGCACAGGACTGATTCTCAAGGGCCGTGAGGACGCTGTCACCGATAATATACTACGAGTTTGTACGGCATTTGGAGTCCATCACGCCCGGAACGGAGAAGTCAAAAAAGCCTTGCCCGTGTTTCTGAGCGTGCTGCGCGCTAGGAAGAATTTGCCCGCCTCTCCTGTTGCGCCGACTCCGACAGCGTTGAAGCCCACGATGGAGGAGCGCGAAGGACCCTGGGCTTATATCTCCGCTCTGAAGGACTTGGTCATTGAGAGGCCTTATCCCCCGCCGCCACCGTCGGGAAACGAGCGACCGTTCCACACTCTGAAGGAGGCATGTGAGGAGGTTGGGCTGATGACTTATATCGGTGAGATCCTCTTTGCGACCAGCGACAGCGAGCGAGAGAAAGGCCTTAGCTGGACGAGAGACAGCGTCGAAGCCGCCGAAGCGATCATGTGGGTTATGGACGAGCAGAGGGAACGGGATGGCAGAGACCGATGTCGCGAGTGCCTGGAGACGGGTCTTCAGAATTGGAAGGCCATGTCCCAGCAGATGGCTCGCCTAGCAGCGAAGAAAGAAGAGGACATTCAGACTGGGAAGGGTCTGTTTGGCCTCGGACTGGGCACAGCAAAGCAGCTCGAGAAGGCAAAGGTTGAGAAGAGGAGGTGGGAGGAGGAAAACATTCAGATTGAGTTGAGAAGGCAGAAGACCTTGCCGTTGTTACAGGAGCCTCTACAGCCTGTTGCTGGAGGATGGTTGTCGACCCGTGTCTGATCGATGAGAATGAATGAATGATGAACGCCCTGCACAGTGGCAGTTTGTTGCTTTTTGTCGTTGGGGACGACAAAAGGTCTTCAATCTGATAAATTGCGCCAAGTTCTCGGGCATTATTGTGCACTGGGGGGGCGCCCTGAACAAAGAGTCATGTTTGTTGTGCTCAGCAGCCACCACCTCCAACGTCGGCTTGAACAGGAAGACCTCTGGCGACAATGGTAGCTAGCATGGCCGGTGGACAGGATGTGCACCTGCTCAGCGTGACCGTACGCCGGGCTCACCGCCGACTCACCTCTATCTCACATTCGGTCTGACGTAATTCCGTTCCGAACAGTCCTCACAACCACAATGAGGTATGTTAGTACATCGCTGTCGCCCGCTTCTCACAGCGATCACCACAACGCCAACTGCATCGTCATCACTAACTGGCCAATAGTTCGCCCGCCCGATCAACCAGCCTTCGACGCCGAGTGCGTCGAGATTCGCCCTCTCCATCTCCCTCTCCCTCTCCCTTCCTTCTCCCCTCTCCCCTGTTCCCCTTCCGACCTCGCAACGCCGAGGACCTCGAGGCGGGCGAGGTCACAATGGACGTGAGACGGGTCCCTCTCCGCGCGCTGCTGAAGCGCCGATTTCTGCAGACCTTCTTTCTCGGCCTCGTCCTCGCGATTCTCTTGTGGAACTTGATCACACACGGTTTCTCGGTATGTGCTGCCATGCCTCTGATCTACAAGTTTTGTCTGAGACACACGGAATGAACGCCCAGCTGACGTCGGAGTGTGTGCTAAAGCCCAGTCGCTCCTTCGGCCTGCCCGCCTGCATGCAGCTTGAATTCGGCTACAATCCATCCACCGCCTCGATCCCGGCGTTCCCTCCACCTGAGAATGCCACCTACCGCGCCCCTGACACGATCGACACGTTCCAAAACTACGCATGGCGAAACTACAGTGCCTGCCAGATCTCTTCTCTGGACTTACACTCCGCCTTCTCCCCTCTCTGCCAGACACGCCATGACTTTCTGACAGCGTTCTCGGGCGGCGGACGCATTGGATTCGACCAGCCTTTCATGCCGCGCGGGTGTGATATGCGGTGGTTCACGACCGAGGAGGTGTGCGAGATCTTTTCCCGGTTCGAGAAGATCGTCGTCGTCGGCGACAGTATGATGAGGCATGTGGTGGGGGCTCTCAACGTGCTCTTGAGGAAGGATCTAGGGTACGGGGCAGTGACGAATTGGAACTTTGACGAGGAAGAACTGTGAGTTTGTCCGTCTGGTTCTTATTCGTCGTTGTGTTTCGAAGGCGCCTTGCCCTCCTCGTCATGGCTAACATTCATTCCCTATTTGTCAGGCGCGCATGCTTCTGCAACCACCAAATGGACGTAAAGTCCTGCTCCGTGCAAGGCATCTTCTCGACGTCCTCGGTCCTGGAAAACGATCCCGCCAGCCTGGCTTGCAACCCTGACACTCCCGTCGACCTGGTCATCGAGATGATGCTCCGCTTCCCGCTCGACACGGAGGAATTGACACGCTACACGCACCTCCTGGCAGCGACAAAACCAAACAAGCCCTACGCATTCATCTTCGGCCACGGCCTCTGGAACGACCTCGACATCCAAGCGACGCTGCACTGGCTGGACGGCGTGCTCGAGCACACGGTGATGCAGGCGCCGTACCTGCGCCACGGCCCCTCGAGCTCCATCTGGCCGCGCTTGTTCATCCCGCCCAACGCGGCGGGCATCTTGAAGCCCGACCAATGGCTCGTCAGCCAGGGGGACAAGGCACTCATGACGTTTGAGGAGAGCGTCCGCGTCGAGGCCGCCAGGAGGGGCGTGGAGACCATGGGCACGTGGAACATGAGCATCCAGGCGACAAAGTATGATGGCGTGCACCTGGACTTGAAGGGCAATCTGATCAAAGCCATGGGGGTCGTGAATTGGTTGAATCTGGTCGATGTCGATGCTTGGTGAGATGGCGACTTGCATTGAGGTCAGGAAGGGAGCCAAGTCAAGCCAACTGAGTTGATGTCAAGGGAAATGGAACTGGACTACGGTGAAGTGAGCTCAGGTCTGGTCAGCAAGATAAAGGCCAAGTCAAGTGAGCTCAAGTCAAGTGAAATGCACAATGAAATGCTAGTCAAGTGGGAGTGAGTTGGACCCTAGTGAGATGCAGCTGAGAATACGGACGAGATGAAGCCTCACAGCTTAGGCTCAAGCTCAAGCTCAAGCTCATATACCATACTACGTACGTACTGTACGCGTGTACGGAGTAGACATGGTGCGTTTAGATGGGGGTAAGCCTCTGTCATCATATGCTCATGTCCGCCTCCTCGTCTGCTCATTCAATGTAGATTCCCTACACAGACTATATACATCATCTGACACATATCATCCATTCGCCGCTCCATTAGGGTCGCAACCTCCCGCTGACGTTGTACGCGTTGCGTTGTTTCGTCTCGTCTCGTCTCTGGTGTTGAATGATGATCTGATCTGATCTGATCTGATCTGACCCGTCCTGTGCAATCCACATTTCTGGATTGTGGTGCCACTGATTCGCCTCTGTGGCTGCGGCTCTGTCCTGGGTGCCAAGTAGGGTAGAGTAGAGTAGCGAGAGGACGGAGGACGGAGGACGGAGGACGCGATGTTAGCTTTTCAGCTACACCAGCCTGCGGATGCTGCGTGCTAGGTGTTCCGCATTGTCTACGCAGTCATGTCTTGGACAGTCCTCGCATCGACACACACCACATCACGTTCGGGACAGTGTCTCCTGGTGAAGTTCCGCCCCAGTAGTGGTGGACAACTCGAGCCAACTTACACGGTATGCCTGCCGCATGCAAGGGTCGTACCAGCAGGGGCCCTGATGCATTTTTCGTTGATGACATGCTGTGTATGTATTGTACTGTGCTGTACGAACTGTGATGGTCGTTTTACGCCCTTCTCAACGGACTCCATCCCGCAACAGCGACTCGGGCCCAAAGTAGAAGCATGCCGGTGACCATGATGGCTGCTCCACTCCACAGCTGCACGCCAACCCAGTCGCCTGTATTCTTCAGGATGGCACCAGAGACGGGAGTCCCCACCAAGAGTCCAAACGCACTGAGGAAGAAGCATTGTCCCATGCGAGTTCCGATCTTGCTCATGTCGGTCGTCAAAGTGACGATGGCGACGGGTGGCAACGAGACAAAGCCGCCGGAGAAGAAGCCGTAGATCAGTGCGAATGCAATGATGCCGCCTAGGCTTTTGATGCCGATCCACGCGAGAGCGAGAATGGCCGCGATGGTGGCGCAGGGGAACAGCACGTTCAGGGGACCGATCCTGTCGGCGATCGTGTTGGGGATGATGCGGCCGAAGATGCTCGCCGCGTTGATGATCGGCAGTAGGTAGAAGCCGAGATTCTCGCCGGTGATGCCCTCTTGAATCGCGTACGGGCCAATGTAGTAGAGCGGGCCGTACAGGCCGATGAATCCGAACACCATGGAGATGCAGAACAGGGAATATGGGAGTTCCTTGAATGCCGCGAGATCCGTCAGCGGCCGTCGCTGCTTGGGCATGATCCGTGGCTTCATGACGCAGACGGAGAACCAGACGGTTGCAAAGGAAATGAAGCCCAGGGTCCGGGTTGCCCAGCCGAAGCCCACCTCCTGCTGCATGCGACGGAACACGATCGGATAGATGAGACCTCCGAAACTGGACCCCGAAGCAGCGAGGCCATTGGCCAGCGCTTTTCTCGTCGAGAAGTACTGTGGCAGGATGGCCACGGAGGGGACGAAGATACAGCCGTTGCCTATGCCGATGCAGAATGCCTGGGCGAGCATGGTCTGCCAGTACGCCGTTGCCAGGGATGTCATCATGAACCCGAAGGGGATGAGAATTGCGCCGATGACGATCAGTGAGCGGAAGTAGCCATTGTCGTAGGCGGGGCCTGAGACGAGCCCGACAAGAAGTAAGAGGAAGGCTTGGATGGAGCCAATCCAGGAGATATTACTTGGCGTTTCGTGCCACAGAGGGTTCGTCTCGTAGTAGGTTTGGAAAACACCAAACGCGTTGATGGTGCCCCTAGTGATGGTCAACCGAGTTCATGGCCAGCGTGACGGACGCCGCTCTTACCAGCAATTGAAGAAGAGGAAGAAGGAGCCCACAACTTGGAGCCATGCGCGGAAGCCGCCGTTCGGGGGAGGGCCTGGGTCCTCACTGTCGCCGCCCGACGCAGGTGCGTCTTCTGGAGCAAAGGGGATGCTGATATTTGCCTCTGCGTCGATTGCTTTCTCCACGTTCGACTGCGTCCGCACTATATCTGGCCTTGGGGCTGAGAGATGTTTTTCGTCGAGCTCCTCTTCGAGAATGGTGGAGGAACTCATGATTGGAGGGAGTGGCAGCCGAGGTCGAGGGACGAAAAGAAGGGCTTGCGGGCGGAAGAACAAGAGCAAACTCAATCACGGTTCAGATTTCTCGGCCACATGTCTCCTCGACACGATCAATAGCGTGGCAAATATGTGTGTGCTTGAAAAGAAGGAATGGCCAAATGCAGAAACAGCAGGCTATGTAGAGAAAAGAAGCGAAGGCAAAAATCCCAAACCTGTGCTTCCGCGGCAATGGGAAAAGTGGAACAATCGCATACATATGGAATATTGTAGCTGCCATTCTGAGCCCGAGCAAGAGAAACGAGAGGGCGAGTCCATCTGTTCCGGCGGAGAAAGCGGGGACAGATCGCAGGTGCATCATAGCATTCGAAGCTGTTGTCCGCATCATCTGGCGGTCTGTACGACGCGCGTACGATGAATGTCTGAGGAGCGGATTAGTTGGCGACGTCCTGGTGGAAGGGGGGGTGTAATTGATTGATAATGCTGGGCGGACGGCAATGCTTCAAGTGGAAAGAGTGCCCCATCGAGCAATGGCGAGATGGAGATGCAGTGCCGAGCAGCCGTGCTCTATCCGCGCTCCTGGTGCGTGAGTCATTGTTCCTGTCGGCTGCGGCACCGTGGCTTCTGGGGCAGAAAATGGGCACCGAGGCCGAGACGTGACGCTACCGTAAAGGCGTGTCTGGGCATCCAAGTTTCTGTCGCGGCATCTGGCTACTGCTGAAGTGACTTGAGGACCAAGAGGAGGTCAGACGAGGCTGCAAGGGAACGTCCACCTTTTTATACGCCTGTGGGATTGTGGTTCTGACAAAGTTTGAATTCGTCTCACGGTGTCAGCCAGATGAGACATGGGAGCGAATCCTGCCTGGATCTTTTCTCAGCCCTACAATCTGCATCTGACGTTCAACTTGAATTCCTGAGACAGATGGTCTGAGGCAAGTCCTACAGCTTCTGGCAAATACATCGTGCAAAGTAATTGTTACTGGGTGAACAAAACGACGTATAAAATGCGCGAAGGCAAGGACATCTTCTCCCGTCCCAGGACACCCTTTGAGGTACCAGCACTACAACCAATATTCTGTGCTATCCATCTTCAGCCAGTGACTGGGCGTACATTCCTGTGCCATGGAAATTTAGCATTGGCGACCATCTCGAAAACTCAGTGGCGTACTAGAATTTCTCCATCAATGGCACCGTTGTCTGCATGATCTTCTAGGCTTGATCCTACGCACAGAATCCACCCAAGGTATCTGATCTTTACCCTCTTCACTGGCATACTGGATGAGTCGAACAGGCGGTGTATGGCAAGATATTTTACAAGAATATCGAGTAATTGAAGCACCTTCCTCTTGGCAATCTCTTGGCGCGGCTCAATCATGTCGGCGGCAGGCGCAACCCGTTTACGCACCGGTCCCCCCCCTGTCATGAAACATTTGCTCTTCTGAAACACCTCCTCAAACAACTATATTTCTCTGCCTCGATTAGACGCCGGACACCTACAACTGGCCCATGACGACAAGTGTCGTTCAGCCTCGCGCACGTCCCCGTAGTTTCGTTGGCCATCGTTGCACTTCGATGTTCAGACGTTGTTAGCCGCGATGACAAGAATAGCACTGCGATGACCTCAACCGACCTCACCCTCAGCCGCAATTCCTCAGACTTGATCCTCAACAATCCCCTTGCATTTGCCAGGGACTGGTTGACGTTGCACCTTGTGCCTCACAGGGCGACCTCTGGTTCTGCTCAATGATCGACGCTCAAGGGCCTGGTCAAGCCATGATGTCTGTGGCATCTACCGCTGACCAGACTCGAGGACATGTGCATGTGGAAACAAGAAACCAAGGTAGGATCTCAAAATGGGCATACATATGGCTGGATCTCTCGTGTCCCTCCAACACGCTCACACCACATTCCATTTCCTTTGTTGTTCAGCTTCATCTTCACCTGGGAGGTCTTAGATCACCGTCCCGATCCTTGCCCATAATCAAGCCTTGTTTTGCGCTGGACGCTGCCTGCACATCCATACGACATTCCTTTCAACGAATATAATACCTAGTCGTCAATACAACACCCCCAAGATGAAATTCAACCCCCGTCGTGCCAGCTCGGGCAATGGAGCTTTCCTCATCTCAAATACTCGCCTTCGACCGGCGATTAAACAGGAGCAGGCCCTCCCTGCACGAACACGAAGTCCTGCTTTACTTCGCCTACACAAATTCCGTGTGGTCATCCTACCCCTTCTTCTCATGTTCACATTCACCACGTTGATCCTGGGAGCCATCTACGCCTACTGCGTAGCCAAACCTCACACAGACATTGGGGACCTTTTGGCCGTAGACAGCAATGCGGAAGCCGACTCCTCCATCTTCACCAAACGAGAAACAGCGGCAGGTACAAAGAGCATTTCTTCTTCCTATGGCGAATCTGAGGTCGCCCTCCTTTTCTACACGCTCACGGCCCCGGGCCTCTCGATAGTCCACAATCTCTTTGAACTCATCATGCACCACCAGACTCCAGAATATATGTCACGGCGCAGCATCTACATCGCTTTCCTCACAACCTCTTCCTGCCTCATCTGTGGCTGGATCACAACCCTGGCCTTCTGGATGCACTGCGAACTACCCATCTTCAACGAGAACAAGGCGGGACAGGGAGTCTGCCCCATTCAGGTCCGAGGTCACTTCATGTACGGGATACACGAAGTCAGCATTGCTAGAATCGCGGTGGGATGGGTCATCGTATTGGCTTACATTGGCCACTTTGGCCTCTTGGGGCTGGGTTACAAAGCACAGAAGAGGACATGGAGGATCATTGGTGGTGGCAACGCAGATGGTGATCTGGAGATGTCGCACGGCGAGGCCAGAGTCGTCGTGGTCAGCTTCGACGAACACGGCAAGGACGATGGAAGTCTGGCCAAGGAAGCCAATGTGCTATGATTGTTACGACATTATGTGACTGACGTGGTGGAGCGATTGTATAATAATCCAAGGCTTGAGAACTTGGACTCGCGTATAAACTGACTGGCACGCCTGCCCGCGTTAGGCAACGAAAGAATATGCTAAATATTGGGTCATGCTGTAACATACAAGCTGTGGGCTCTGGTCATAATTGATAGATCGAGATGGAAAGATTTGAGATCCTACTTTGCTACCCTAGACCTCGACACCAGACAAGAAGCGCCTGAGGGCTGCCAGGCCTGATTTGTTCCTTCCACTCACTGTGTAATTATGTACCATCACCGCCGCCCAATGGTCCACGATACTCCTTCTCACTTTCGAACAAGGCAACTGCGACCTACCTATCTGTACCTACTGCATACACGTCTTATTGTCACATATGGCCAGCATCACTATCCACAACCAACACATCATCACCCCATGTTTGACGACGCCCAGTGGCTGCTGCTCTACTCGCGTCGGATGCCACAAGGCCAAGCTTCAAGGTATCTTCACTAACCGACATGCCCCGATCAAGCCAGCCTGGTAAACTTCGCTGTCCGGTAGCCTTACCTGTCAGTCCGCCATCTGGACGAGTTTCTGCTCTCATTCTGTTTGCGTGTGAACTCAGAAAGAAAACCCCCAAAGCTACTTGACCGACATCAACAGTCCATACTGCTGCGAATCGATGCTTCATCCTCCGGCCAAAAGAATCATCCCCTTGTGCGAAACCGAAACCGAAACTGGACGAATCCCAACCATCAACTTGCTGGAACAGAGAAGGAACCCCTCGGGCTCGAATTTGTCGGCTTCCTGACAACATATATTTCCGAATTTGGCTTCATCCATCTTTTCACATTGTAGTTGAGTCCAAGTCTCCAGAGATGCACGGTCGCGAGAAATTCGTCCTCTTCCTTGGACCCTTCGCGGATGTCGGTCTTGCTGGCAAACCTGGGCAGATTGACGACGATGGTGTGTGGTATGTTTTCGGCTTCGCGCTTGTCCATTGTTCTGAGATTGTTGCAGCGCGTGTCCAGCAAGGCGACCGTCTCCCTTGATTTGAACCCCATGGCTTAACTGTGGACTACATTACGTTAGAGCCTGCTTTGCTACCACCAGCAGATTGTGATCCTTATGATCCTGAATGGTGTTGCTGTGCCTACGAGGACTGAGAATAAAAGTTGGAACGTACTGCTACTGCTACCGTCTGTCAGGCTGAATAGTCGTATCTGGGAAGAATGGGGGGTGGGCATTGTACAATCCGAATGCGAGTGCGGAGTCAGGGCGTCATATTTACACCTTTCGGTCCTCGTGTTCACGGGCTGTGCATGCCCTTGGGATGCCCGGCGTGATTGCGGTCAAGGTGGCTGCCACTTGGGGGAAGTGTCGACACATTTTTGGCTCCGCCATTCCACGTAAGTGACGACTTGCAGCCAGCATTCTACCGTGTTCCCCCTGGTCAAATGATTTGGCTTGGACTTCTGACACCGTTAAGCGCCTTGGTTGGCCGGGCGCATGGCCACGTCCTCAGCCCGCCGCATTCGGCTGTCAGGTTGACTTCGCTCTCAGCCTTATCGTCGAATGGGCAGATCAGGATATCTGTCACGGAGAATCAGGACAGGCAAACACGTGGCAGGCCGGTGTCATGTGTACAGCCGACGTCAAGTCCAAAACCGCGCAAGATAAAGCGTCCGAGACCGCCTTGATTGACCGGGAGTCCCCATCCAAAGTCCCAGCTGTGAGGCGAGAAGAAATCCTGCTACTGCCAGGTTCGGTGAATCGGCCAACTAGACCTCCCAAATCCTCTTTGCCTCCGGCTGGGTGGGCTTTGTCTCATAAGGGCCCTGTGCCTGCAAGCGGCGTGAGGCGCCGCCACCACCACGAGGATATCAGGAAACGATTCTGCACGACTTGACGAGGTGTGGCCAGCCATGGCCACTGATTCGAGAGAAGCATTCGCGGGGGGTGATTGTTGTTCCAACCCATGTCTGCGGCTGAGGGGACTCGGCGCCAAACGGACCTGGCTTGAGCAAGGGTTGCAACTCCTGGCAGTACCGAGCAAATTACTATCTCAGCCTGATCGCCGGTTGCATCGACGACATGCACGAATCCCCCATGCGTGGAGGGGTGATGTCTTCCCCCAACTATGAGGATTTACTCTGGCCGCTTGAGGGGGGATCGCACTGCCAATGCCGTGTTATTCACCAGCCTTAAAGCCAGGATCCCTCCATGATACTCGTCTTCCACTTCTCTCGAAATCATGGTGTCCGTGCGGATCTGGACACCAAGAGGAAGACGGCGAAATTGATCCACCCGTAGCTTCGGTACCTGTCAGAGACTGTTGCGCAGTGACAGAAGATGGATCGGGTTGGACAAGCATCGCCCGGTTCAGAAGGGAACTCGGATGCGCGTACATTAGTAGGATCCACCTCACGCACTCCGTCACAGGAGCAAAGAGTCTACCCTTTCACCGGTTACTTGCACAACGATGAAGAGAAAGATGGCCCATGGGCCGGCAAGATCATTCTGTCACTGGGTAAGCCTCCTTCTGCAATGCTCGATCCTGGCCGACCCCTCAAAGTCAGATGGACTGACGGTTTGCAGATGGTGGAGGCATCCGGGGTTATTCAAGCCTTCTCATCCTTGAAGACCTGATGACCAAAATCGCCGCCCTCGAACAAGATACCACTTGGATAGATGAAAATGTAAAAGCGACGTACCAACTGTATGACGAAGATGTCAGGAATGTGCGGTGCAGCTCCGACTACCCCTGGAAAGGTCAGAACATTGTCGTCCATGACGAGCGGTTCTACCCTGCTCATTATTTTGACTACATGGCGGGGACAAGCACCGGCGGGTGGGATCCTTCTAATTCGTTGACCTGCTCAAGAACAGGAACTGATGCATCGCAGGCTCAGCGCCATAATGCTAGGCAGGCTCGGCCTGACCGTTCAAGAGGCCAAAGAACAATACACCCGGTTTGGAAACAGCGTCTTCGGGCAAGGCCGCTGGTTTCACATGAAGTCCGTGCTCTGGTACCCGAGACCAAAGTATGCGGCGACCAAGGTCCGACAGGCGATACTCGAAGTCGTCCGACTCGGTCTCAGAGACCCAAATGTCGTGGATTATGAAGTGCAACACGAGACACTTGCCATGGAACCGCGGTTCGAAAAGGCCTGCCAGAGGTATGAGTTTTCTGTCTGTCTCAAAGTTAGCGACCTGTTGACGATATCGTAGCATGGTCATATCCAGAAGAGTCGGTGGGGGCACTGAAGGAGCATTCGTGCACCGAAGTTTCGCACACGACTTTTCACCGTACAACCAAGGTTCTGCCTCAAAGATGCCAATTTGGCGAGCCGCGCTGGCGACGACGGCGGCGCCGGTCTTCTACGAGCGTCAACGCGATGGCAATGATGCCTACGTTGACGGCGGCTTGGGCTTCAACAATCCTGCAAAGATCGCCTACAAAGATGTCAGTGACAGGCATGGCCTCCTGCCAAAGATCGTCATCAGCATCGGAACGGGCGAGAAGGCAAGACGGCCAGTGATGCCGATGAGGGACCGGTTGGGCGACATCATGGGATCGCCCGACGACCGCCGTCAGCGGGTCAAGCAATTGGTCGAGCTGATGTTCAAACATTCCAAAAACTGGCTAACCGACGTGGACGAGGTTGTCGACGACATGGACTTTATGGCGAACAAGTTCGATTTCAAGTTCACGCGACTCTCCGTTCCGAATACCGTCCTGCTGGAGAGCCGTTGCCTGGGGGAGATTCCGCTGGATGATTGGCGGCCGAAGGTCGGAGGACGGACGACCTTGGAGAGGCTGGAGACTCTGACCAATGCGTATTTAGCTCAGACTGAGACTCGAAGAATCCTGGAGGAATCTGCGCGAGCGCTCGTCTTGCTCAGACGTCAACGCGCCCGGACAGAACGTTGGGAGACGTACGCCATGGATGTCACCTATCGGTGCTGTGCCGACCAGAACTGCAACCCTGGGCCGTATCTGAAGAACCGGCGCAGCATGAGACGGCATATCGACGAGAAACATGGAGAACTCACGCGGGGGAAAAGCCTGCAAGAGGTGGAAAACATCCTGAACGGGTGTCGGGTCGTGAAAGAGACCGGAGGTGAACGTAATGGGAGCGCGAGTCGGCGGCCGACCCGCCAAGGTACCAATGGGGTTGCGCATTGAGGCCAAATATCGATATCATATCGCCGGAGTCACTTGGAATGGGGCGTTAAAAAGAGGGAATCTCGATCCAGGACGGCCACGGCCATGCACAGACGTTGGGGGGAACATAGGTGATTACAGCACTCGTAGCTGAGGGTATAAAATGCGATGTCCTTTTCAACGACGGATGTGTTATCTCATCTCATCTCTCCAGAGTAAAACAAGTGTTCCATACAAAGGTTGACAAGGAGGACAACGGGAGGAATCCCCCGCCTGTAATTTAGCTTGGCCTCGGCGCTGGTCTAAAGCTGGCAAGACCCGAAACCTTAACTCTAAAGGCAGCTTTTCGGCTTGTCGTCGACTTTCAGGCCACGCCCGTTTGCGCCCGTGGAACAGCACCAATTCAGCTCTTGCACTAACAAGTCACCGCAGCTGGCTTCGAGAGCCAGTCACCCCCCATCATGGCTACAATACTACCAAGGCGTGGTAACTATGTCTGCCGTTCATGTCAAAGGCTCTCTACAGCGCAACCGAGTCGGCGACAATTTATCTCGCAAGTCGCCAATCCTCCAAAGCAAGAAGTCACCTCGAACTCCAGGCGCACCATAGCGATACCGCTGAGAAAACGGGCGACACAGGGCCCGGAACTGCCAGCACAGAACAGGTTGACACAAGCAAGGACATCCAAGCCAGTGGATACGCGAACCCCTTTGGCAACACCCCGCTCCAATGCTATAGGCGACCCTGCTCAAAAACTGAAAGAAGTCGAGACATTCGTCGCGCATGTACAGTCCACCGACGCAGCAGCAGACCATGATGACGTCCTCGAAACCCTCATGGACATGTACGAGCTGTCGAACGTGCTGGTCCACGGCACAAGGACGATACCAGATGTGGACGGCCCGACCTCCTCCTCTTCCTCGACCGCGGCCTCCGCCTCCGCCTCCCAAGGCAAAGACCTAGAAGACGCACTCCTCGACGACCTGGCAGAAGACAAGTCAGCGTCGACGGCCTCATGGACCATCGATTCCGTGTCACCACCACAAAACCAAATGACGCTGTCCTTCCGCACCAGCACCGCAGCCACGCTCTCCCACCTCTCGTACACCCTCCTCCGCGATCCGAAAGTCTACATCACCGAAGATATGCTGCAGATGTATGTGCGCATTCTCTGCCAGCTGGGCAAACCCGAGTACCTACCGGAGATATTCCACCTGTATGCCACGAAACCGATCCCCAAGGCCGACACGGCCAATCCAGTCCGGTACTCGTCCCCATGGCCAAAACTGCCCAAGTACGCCATCCCCATTGACTTGGCGGAGGCGGCGCTGGAGAGCGCGATCCTGAAGAAGAACCTGCCGCTCGCGGTGGCCATCATTGACACCACGGTCGCGGCGCCGGCGTTCCGCACAAGCAAGGTCCTCCGCCGCGCAGGCGTGCCGGGGTTGCTCGTCGGGGCCACGCCGCTGGTGGCGTACGCGGGCGCGGACTGGGTCTCGCGGTGGCAGAACACCATGGACGTCGAAATGGCCAAATGGACGGCCATCGCCGGCGCGGCCGCGTACATTGGCACGTTGAGCACCATCGGCTTCGTCGCCATCACCACGTACAACGATCAGATGGCCCGCGTGGTGTGGCGGCCCGGTACGCATTTGAGCAGCCGCTGGCTCCGCGAGGAGGAGAGGCGCTTCTTTGACCGCCTGGCTTTGGCGTGGGGGTTTCAGGAGAAAGAACGCTGGGGGGAGGAGCATGGCGCCGAGTGGATGCGGTTGAGGGATGAGGTCGGCCTCAGGGATATGATTCTTGATAAGACCGATTTGATGGAGGGCATGCAGTAGACCGGACAGAGAGCGAGTATATTAAATAAAAAAGTTGATAAACAGGAGAGCGAGTAAACTGGACAGCATAATGAGCTCAATACGAGCACGAACATGCGCACGATGCGAGCAAAACTTCTTCTCTTCGAATCGATTGGCTCTTCATTTCTCCCAGCATGGGGTTCTGTTCAAGTATCTATCATTCTCGACTTTTCCGTCGGCCCTTCGTCCAGCATGGAGGTTTTTGTTCGAGTATGTCTATCCCTTGGTTTTGGCCGCGCCAGCCAGATGTCATGCTCTTGGAATTTGAACTCTCGATTTCTCATGCCCGTCCTATCTCCACTGACCGTGCACGCACACGGGATGGCTGAGACGACTCAGAAGACCCGTTCTACTTTGGTTGGCATTATGGAGAAGAACCACCCCGCCGCCCAAAGATAGAGAGATCTGTGACTTAGTACAATCTCTTGGGCGGGCTCATGCTGGCCTTGATGGTCAAGCTGCCCACGTTCTGCCATCCCTTCTTCAACAGCGAGACCAGGTAGTTGATGGCCAACATGATGTTGCTGATCAGCTCGTCCTCGGTCATGCCGACGTTCCCGACCGCGACGCCCATGCACAGCACCTTCTTCAGCTGGAACTTGATCGTGCTCTTGACCTCGACGATCTTGCTGTTGAGATCTTCGGCGTGCGAGATGGGCGTGGGGAACTTGCCGGCCTTAGAGAGACCAGGGCCCAAGAGACGCGGGATCTGCTTGATCAGGGAGTCCGAGGACAGGAAGGCGTCGTACTTGCGCGCCAGCTTCTTGATCAGCTTCTTGTTCTTGTTGAGCTTCTTCAGGTCGTCCGAGGACATGGCGTCCACGCCCGCGTGTTTGGCCCGGTCGATGTCGTGCTGGTCGCCGAGAACACTACCGTCATGTCAGTACTCTGCCTGGTGTCCATCCCCTCCCCCTCCTCTTGCTCCAACTCTTCGTGATGTTGGCGTTTCTGGGGTCGGGTTCGGAAAGACATACCAGATGGCCATGTTCGGGCGGGGCACCGTGGGCAGCTTGATGGTTCCAGAGAAACGCTTGTCGCGCTGCGGGTCGTACGCCTTCAGCCCGATTTGCAGTTCAACGCTTTCCAGGAAATTGCGTTTCTTCTCATTGTTGGAGTAGTCGAGAATTTCCTTGACATTCGTGCGAACGTGGGCTGCGGAGGGGTGGCGAATGGTCAGTCATCACCATGTTGAAGTAGTAGGGACAATATGCCAGCGGATGTGTCTGCTTACCGACTGTGATTTTAGACATGATGGACACAGTCTTCCAGAAGAATTTGCTAAATTCTTATGGTGTGCGCGCTGCGAGATGTTGTCGAGATTCGAAATTTACAAGAATAGAGAGTCGTGCGGAGTTTCGTAGTTGTGCGAGCAAGCGCAGGATAGACTAACCCTTACTGGAATAGCTTGTCTAGTGGTCCATCCCCCGAACGAGAGTGCGAAGCAGGTCAGGCAGGTTTAGCGACGAATGCCATTCAGCCTTTGGCTCTGCCGGACAAATTCTCCATTGCTACCACCACGGTGGGAAACTAGGACAACTTGGAAGCCTTGGATTCAAGTTCCCACTTTCTTCTTTGCTACGGTGATTTTTTTGAATATCTAGTGGCCGGAGGCTCAAGTAGCAGTATCAGTCATTGTGAGCGTCGAGTATTCTTAGTCAATCCACTAATCCAGAAACAGATTAGCGTATATCCAGGACACAGAAGCTCAACAAGTTGCCACTCCTGTCTCTAAACTCGTGGACGCAGTGCCGAGTCTACCCTGGTCGTCAAATAGACATATGAATTGCCCTCTATTTTTGTGGCTGCGTGTTCTTGACTTGAGGAGCTTGTTCGTATTCAGAGTCGGGGCTGATGCTACCTTACTCTGCGACCAAGTCGAGAGAAGCGCCCGAGTGAGTCATGGCTGGCCATGAAATCCGCATAAAGATCTGTTGGTTCCCCCACGAAGTATATCGCAGGGCATTGACCGGTCATCCGGACCCTCGCTCTGGCATCAAAAACGACCGTGACCATGGCTTCTTTCTCCATTGACGTACTTCCTAATCCCGGCCCAGACCATGATACCCTCCTTGAATACTCGGCGAGATTCAGAAGGCTCCGACTGAGATCCCTAAAAGAAGACCCGAAAAGTTTTATTTCGAAGTATGAGAATGAAGTTGACCAGCAACAAGATTTCTGGTTGAACAGGCTCATGGCGGATCGTGTCGTCCACCTGGTCCTGGCTCACGATGATGGAGTAAATCCGAACAAGTCTTTATTAGAGAAACAATGGGTGGGATTCGTGGTCATATCTGCTGCCCCGAGTGACCAAGCCCTTGACAGTTCCTCGCCTGCCGAATGGTTCATGGCGGCCGTCTATATCGAACCTGAAGTGCGCGGTCAAGGACTGGGCAGGCGTCTTGTTCAAGCGACCATCGACTATGTCACAGCCCATGGCTCGACAGCGGATAGGAAACCTGTATGCTGTTTTACGAGTGTCCGTCACGGCAATGACAACGCATTAGAGCTTTATCAGAGACTTGGATTCCGCATCATCGACCCAAACAAGCACATGGAAAAAGACGGGAAAGAATATCTCGTGACAGATTTGAGGATTGATTTGCAGCGGGAGAACTGAATGCGGCTTTCGGTCATGAGACTGTCACAGTTGTTTGTACTCGGGTGTCCTGCATCTTGTTCGAAGATTGAACGGCACAATCGTCCACGAACAAAGGCCATTCTCTTTGACATTGGCATCGACATACAAACTGGCAGTGGAAGAGGTTTTTGGTGGCTTCAGGCAGTAATCCTTTTGACGGCGATAGTACAAGTAATGGCCAGATCTCGGTAGCGGCTGAGCGAGCCAAAACAAAAATTGGAAGGTTTCTGCGGCAGGAGGGCTTGGCACGGCGTGAATGCGAGTCCTTGTCGCAGGCCACTCAACTATCCGCCCGGGCACTCCATCTTGAGAACTTGTCCACTTCCAGACTGACATCGTCCATCGACCGTCTCGAAATCGTCACGACAACGTCTATTTCGAATCTCGACACTGTATTGCCTGCTCCTTTGACAGGATTAGTGTCGCTCCGCCCTTTCGGTAAGCCAGATTATTCCAGCTGCCTGTCCCGAAAATCCATCGCCCGCGCTCGAGGACAAAGTGGCCACACAACATGTGTCTCCGACCCGCGCACTGGTGACAGAGGATGTCCTTATGTGCAGCTTTATATTTCACGACATCCCGCGGTCTTCTTCTTCACTCTGCTCTTCATTCTACCAGATCATCGCGCCTCTTCCAATAAAACCTAGCTGACCCTGCGTGCCAGACCGCCTTATTCAAAATCTCCCTCACTTCGCGACTTCCGGGTTGAATCACAAACATGGGTCTCACATTCTCGAAGCTGTTTGACCGACTATGGGGAAAGAAAGAGATGAGAATCCTGATGGTCGGTCTTGACGCCGCCGGAAAGACCACTATCCTGTACAAGCTCAAGCTTGGTGAGATTGTGTATGTGTTATCAGCTCCTGCTCGGAACCCTTCGCACACATTTCCAAACCCCTACTGACGTCTGACAGCACCACGATTCCCACTATCGGTACGACAAGATCCTTTCTTCTCCCCCTTCGCTCATTGACCCTTTTTCGCAGGCTTCAACGTCGAGACTGTCGAGTACAAGAACATCCAATTCACAGTGTGGGACGTTGGTGGGCAAGATAAGATCCGGCCTCTGTGGAGGCATTACTTCCAGAACACTCAAGGCATCATCTTTGTGGTCGACTCCAACGACAGAGATCGTATTGTTGAGGCACGTGAGGAACTTCAGCGCATGCTCAACGAGGACGAGTTGCGCGACGCTTTGCTCCTGGTCTTCGCCAACAAGCAGGATCTTCCGGTAAGCTTTGCAGGCATCGGACTCTCTGTTCTCTCGCTAACGTATTCTAGAATGCCATGAACGCTGCCGAGATCACCGACAAGCTTGGTCTGCACAGTCTGCGACAACGCGCCTGGGTAAGATCACCACACATTGTCCCATCGCGCACATTTGCTGATATATCATACAGTACATCCAATCCACCTGTGCCACATCCGGCGATGGTCTCTATGAAGGACTCGAATGGTTGAGCAACTCGCTCCGCAAAGCTGGTCACTCCTAAACGACTCCATTGTGCAAGCACGAGCCACGAGCTAGGGAAGAAAACGGTCGCCTTGAACACAACATTGCTCCCCACACAGCGTATCTCTCCAAATTGTCTCCGCAGGACCTGCAGTCATTCCTAGTGTGTCCGAAGAATCAATTCGTGGCTGCAGCCAGCTTGCAAGGTGATAGGGTGAATAGGATGACAAAAGCCCCCTTCATTCGACGCATACTCACGATCTGCTTTGTGTCTGGTGTGTCCCACGTCTCACATGGTTTTCCTCGGGGGGAGTTGAGTCTCTTAGGTAGTGATAGTTCTGACCTTTTTGTGCAAATTGCTGGCATACCTTGGTTTCGGCGGCAGGATCCGGGACCTGTAACTCCAAGTATTGCGGAAACACGAAGACAAGGTTGCAAGCAATGAATAGAATTGGGTTTCTTGAGTCGTCTGTTCGCCTTGATAATTGTGTTGCCTGTCAATCCAGTCGTACGAGTACACCCATCACCTCGTGCTGCTCCACTTGTCGCCCCGTAAGGTGAAGGCAGAGCCAAACTCCGCCGCGCAGAATGACGAGTTCCCCAATTGTCAACTCGGGCACCAACCACTGCACACCTCAAGAGGATGCCACGAAAAAGCATATCACAATAAGCCTGTATCGATACATGAATATTTGCAGAGTGGCAGCCTGTTCCTCTTGCAGTCGTCACGGCGTTTGTACACACTGGGACCATTTCCCACCTCACGCGAGCCTCCGTCTTCGTCTGGCGCTGCCCAAACACGACTCCTGTTGGAGCGAATACTGTAACAATACTTGAAGAACGGGCGAAGAGAGCCGCAGAACATCAATCCTTCGACGGTCAACGGCATCATGCCTGCTCCACCACCTCCGCCGCCGCCGCCGCCTCCTCCCCCTCCTCCGGGCATGGGTGGTCCTCCACCACCTCCGCCTTTACCTGGGAACTCTCTTCCTGCGGCTCCGCCGAAGGCGGTTGCGAAAGGTCGGGTACGTTACATGGCCCTGGGATGAATACAGGGACGGAGAATGATATACTGGACGCGTGCGAGGCAAGTTGCTGACATCACGCGCAGGACGCTTTACTGTCGGATATCACGAAAGGCACAAGGCTGAAGAAAGCCACCACAAATGACCGTTCAGCGCCTCTGGTAGGCAAAAGTTCAGGCGGCGGGGGAGGACCTGTTGCAGGAGCACCACCGGTACCTGGGGGTTTAAAGCCTCCGGGTGGTCTCGCACCGCCTGTTCCAGGTGGAGCGAATCGAGCCCGAAGCCACAGTGACGCCGGACGAGAGTCGACAGTCAGCCTCGACGGACCGCCACAATTGGCGGGATTACTTGCTGGAGGCATTCCCAAGTTAAGGAAGACCCGAGGAGGAGTTGAGACAGGAGCCGGCGGAGATGGTGCTCATTCAGACTCCGAAACATCTATGCCAGGCCCTCCGCGGCCTCCTGTTGCGGCACCGCCTCGTCTGCCATCAATGCCTGCTCCTCCGATTCCGGGTTTCAGACCTCCTCTTCCAGGATCAGTGGATTCCGCGCCAGCAGTCCCGAGTCCACTCGCCAACCTGAAAAAGCCTCCTCCGAAACCACTGTCCAAGCCATCATCCGTGGCCAACCTCTTGGCTGGAAAGCCACCTCCGCCTCCGCCAGCTTCACGCAAAGTAAGCGCTGCTGCTGCTCCTCCACCCTCGGCACCACCCCCTCCGCCTTCGTCATTCAGTTCTATTCCTCCAGCACCGCCACCTCCCCCGCCGCCCCCCTCAATAAGCCCGGCTCCCCCAGCGCCGCCTCCACCTCCACCCCCGACGGCAAGCCCGTTGTTTGCACCTCCTCCTCCGCCTCCTCCATCGGTTAGCCCAGCTCCTCCTGCACCGCCTCCGCCACCGCCGCCGACAAGTTCAGCACCCTCATTTGCACCACCACCGCCACCACCACCTCCTCCTCCTCCGCCATCCCTACCGCCATCCACCTCAGCAGGACCTCCGTCGAGATCGACACCACCAGCTCCCCCTCCAGGCCCACCTCCACCGCCCAGTCAACCACCAGCGACAAACGGAGCGGGATCGTCATTAGCACAGAGAGCAGCAGTAGCTGCATTTGGCAGACAGTCCTCCTACCAGCCTCCTGATGCTCCTCCATCGCCCTCGTCTCCTATCTCACCGCCAGCATCGCGACGCGTTTCTCAAATCCCATCGCGCCCAGGACTGGACCCGAGCTCATACACACTGACCAATGGAGGCTCATTTGGCCTCTCCAGCGGATCAGGTGGTCCGATCCGTATCGAAGACAACAGGTGGAAGTTCCAGGACGAGAGCCAATTACCTCCGCCGCGGCAGTTTACAGGGGTGCAGAAGAGGTACCGGGCAGGAAGGGGGAGTACTGTTCCCCTTGATCTTGCGAGTCTGGAATGAGAAGGCACTTGCGATGGGTAGTTGTCACCGTTCACGGGGATCCAGACCATACCATCGCTCCCCATTATCTGCAACATCAGCACCAACGGTCCACATTCGAAGCGTTGAACTCCTGCTGTTGGGGTCCCGGTTCAGGGTCTTGATAATTGTTGGTTTCCTCTCATCAAGTCTTCTCAGAGCGGCGCTCCATGGAGACCCTAGGGCGCGCAGAGAAGTGAGGAGGCCACGGGAAAATACATCCGCACGTCAGTTGAGCAAGACAAGAAGCCACAAACCAAGTGCAGGAATCTTGAAATTCTTTGGGTAATGTGTGGCTGGTCGGGAAAGAGGCATCGATCGTGGGATGAAACGTCCGAAGCATCATCCACGAAAGTCAATGTGGTTGGGAGCGATACTGTACAGCAAAGCCGGGCAACACCAGGAGGCCGAGGGACCATCGAAACAATAACGAGTCCACAACGGCAAGACGAGAACCCCGTGGCAGTGGTAGAATGAAAAGTAACACGGGATCTATGGTGGGAAGTCAATTCTGCTTGGAGACTGGGCCATGCTGTGCTGCTCCCGCTATCAATTTCCTATTCATACTCAGATCACCCGCTCCCGAAGCTTGACAGTCGTTCACTTATGCTTGACCCCTGCCTCTGGAATCTCTTGATCGCCGGGATATTCACTGTCCCGTCACCTTTCCCTGCCTTCCCGGGCCAGAAGTAAGTTCATGTATCATCGCACCCCGAACCGAACCCTCCCCGACTATAAATCACTGCCACACCACCCTTCCTTCCCGACTCTCTTTCTCTCACACCATCATCCCAACATTTCACCTACCCATCGGGACTTTTTCTCTCGATTCATCCTCTCTGTTACCACCTCTTTCGTAGACTATCTACCTGGTGTGTTCTTCGGATGTACCTTGCGGTCGTCCTCTCGATTCATTTACGATAAAGGGCTGACTGAGCTCAAGAAGATCACATCTCATCAACCCTCAAAATGCCTATGATATGGAACGACGAAGCCAACGCACGGGTAAGTCTTGTCTTTCAGCGAGTTTATGCCTCTAGGAGTGAAAGCTATTGCTATTCCGTTCCCAAGCCCTTCTCTTTACAGCGCTGAGAGAGCGAAAGTGCCAACTCGAAAGCGGTTCGAAAACAGAAGCTAACTTGATTTCTCGACGCGTAGCTCTTCAGCGCTGTCCTGGCCACCACAGACGTCAAGATTGATTGGAAGGCAGTCGCTGTGATCATGGGTCCTGGTAAGTTCGCTTCGGCTTTTTCGGATTCTTGCCCTTGCCCTTGCTCGAAGTGCACTACGGTACCGTCATCAGTCGCTACACGGCAAATACGGTGGGACGGGATGGGAAGGTTTTATGTGGGCGCGCCCGCACCCTTTCCCTGCCCTCACCTGTCATGTCTACGTTGGCACTCACTTAGTCTCGCAGCATGCATATCTGTCGCTGCTGACGGGTGGACGTGATTGTGGATGTCCGGACAAGATATATCTTTCCTACCTTTCTTCTCATTGTTTGACATCTCCCAATATCATCTGACCCGTTCCTTTTCTTCCTCATTCCTGCTTTCTTGGTTGAAGATTCAAAGCCACCAGCTAACAGCACGACATCAGAATGCACGCCCAAGGCCCTGACACACCGGATAACTGCAATAAAGAAGAAAGCCGGAGAATTGGCGGCGACCACCACTCCCGGTACTCCTCCATCTGCCAAGCCAGCAACTCCACGCAAGCGTGCTTTGAAGTCCGACGCGACCGTGACCGACCATGTCCAGGATAAGGACACTGGACCAGCGGCCAAGAAAGCGAAGACGAACGGCGGCAGCACTGCAAAGGGGACTAAGAAGTCAGCTCCTCCCGCGCGAGATGTCGTGAAAGGAGAAAACAACGAGAAGGTCAAGCATGAAGATGGTGAAGAAGACGGCGACGACGACGAGAGTGTGTGAGGTGGAGTATTAGGATCGAATTGTTCGCTGTCGTCAGTTCGTCGGTCCATCGTGTGGAGGGGGTTTTTCGCGTCTGCCTTAGCTCGGCGACAACCATGTCGTCACACGCAGAGACATGGACATGGACATGGACACAGATGATGGGCAAACGGGGCAGGTCCAGATCCGGCCATCAGGACCCTGTATTGGCTTTGGTATCTGCAATGGCGTTGGAATACACCACAGCACAGCACGAGGCAGCACAGCAGAAAACCAACAGAGCGAGCTGAACTTGAGCTTGATCTTGAACTTGATCTTGATCTTTACACAGCGTAGCCAATTCAGACCGGAGCGGCGTGAAGCGTAGTGCAGCGGAATCGCAGAGCCTCAAGCGGCCAAGTGCGGACATGGAACAGTCACCAGTCGTAGTCGCGGACAACCCGTTCTTTCTCGCTCTGTTCCCACATACAGTACCATGGGGATTGATTGGCTGGGACGTGAATAACATTGGGAATGCGCCGCAATGATATGGCGCGAAGAGAGCGGTACAAAATGCATAGTGCAAAGGTCTTGGATGCGCTATCTCGTCTCGTCTCGTCTCATGATTCCCGTCCGCGTACCGAATCAATCGCACCAAGGCGTTATTGCTGATCCCGGGCGGGATGGACGTTCGATCCGTCCAAGCTTTATTCATTCATGAGCGGGATATCGGATTCTTTATTGCGCTTGCTTGCTCGATGGCTCGCTCGCTTCCTTCCATTCTTTCATTCTTCTAGGCTGTATACAAAGCGCTCAACGGTAGAGCATAGCGCACTCTGCCTCTGTTGGACGCAATAGCAGAGATCCGCCTAACTATTAGTTTATCGTCGCCCCATTTACAGTAGAATCCAGCGCTGAGGCGATATGATGATCACGGCCAGCCACCCATCCCTACCTGTCTTGCATGTCGGGGCACTAAATCCGGAATACAGTACATAGCCTTTAACCCAAATCCCAGACGGCAGCCTATCCCTCCGGCATATCCATTTGTGTGCTTCGCAAGATCGATATGGACGTCACGACTTCTCTAGTCGCTTACGACTTTCCAGATCAAAGTTCGTTGCAGCAGTGAGGCTCCGGGTCTCACGCCTCGAGCATGAAGATTCCTTCCTCCACCACCTGGCCATCAATGTCAGGACTTTCTCCAACAAGTGCCTTTTCCTTCACCACTTGGGACCCCCGCGAAGCTTGCTGGACCGAGCCTTCAGCGCCGAGAATGCTAAGCCAGAAACGTTCCATGTAATGCCCCTCTTCTGGGTTGACGTCCTGCAGACGGTGAAAGTATTCATACGCTCGTGCATAGACTTCCCGAGGCCTTCGCTGGATTGTTTGACGTGTGGCGGCGAACAGCGCTCCTTGCGTCCACCGGATCTCGCTTGGCGGATTGGTCCATCGTGGGTCTGTCGTGTCGGTCGTGCCGTTGATCAAGTAGTTGAAGAATCGCTCAGGTGTATACTTGCTAAAGTGGAGGCCTTTACCCCGTCGCTCGACCCAGGATGGTAGGTACTTGACGCCGTCCCAGTCTGAGAATGAGTTGATCTTGCCGAGAGGGAGGATACTGCCTTGGGGTTTATTCTGGGCTTGAACGCCTTCGCTCGCCGTCAAATCCGGGAGGTCTGTCAGATGCTTTGCCATGCCAACGATCTCATCCAGCGTAAGATCCGTGTGAGCGGGTGTACCATCATTGACGTCGTGGATGTTCCCTTGCAGGAAGAGGGTCACATCGGCGAGGGAATCGTAATTGTGAACAATGTGGTGGAGGTAGGTGTGGGATTCGCGGCCCCAGTTAGGGAGTGCCTTGGCTTCTCGATAGGCAGACGGATCGGTTGGGGGTTGGCCTTTGCTGTACACCGAGGCGAGGTTAGAGTAAGGTGACAGCCAATCCAGGGACTCATTGTAATGGGCGATGACAATGTCGAGATGGCGGGTGTCCGGTGTTGGCGGAAGCGAAGGCGACGAGGTGATCGAGTGACATGGTGTGAGATCGGGGGTGAGCAGGTTGGGCGATGAGGAAGTCATGGTTGATGTTTGATGGGGATTTCGAGGAGACCTGGGGGGCTGATCGATCTGCAAATGCGTCTTCTTCGATTTCTGTATGCTCAAAACGTTTTCGGTATCGACGATGATATTCGCTGATTTGGTGTACCGTCACGAGAACGTGACAAGCGGTTACTGTCACGCTTATGTTGGTTCGTGCTCGGTACCAAAGGCAAAGAAGCAAACCACGCAGCCGCCGTGAAAATTGGAATTATTGCAAGGGGATATTGAGCATTGTGAGGAATGGTGAATCGCAGCGGTACTTTGTTTGAATAGTCACAGCGCCTTTCCACAAGGGCAGGAGGACGAAGTACTCGACTTATGCAATGGCTCTTCGGCAGAGCAAGCCTTGCATAGATCTCTCCACCAGCACAATGAGACCAGTGATAGAGGATTTGTGAATGAAAGGAAGGACCGCCGAACCGTGCGTTGACTGGTGGTACAAGATGAGGGGCGACCTGTCTGTTAATAGTACAGGAAGTCAAGGTACCTGGCGGAGGCTGACCACCGTCCAGTGGATAATAACCTTGTACTTGGAGTGAGAATGATGGCGTATATAAGATGACGTAGCGTACACAGCCTCAGAAGGGAATCATGAATTGGATTCAGCGATCATGGAGACAGTTCTGGCCCCGTTTCTACAACCAAGGTACCTACCGCAGTCTTCGCGATGTTAGAGCTGCCACTGCCACATGTCAACCCTGGTCGAAATCGAGGTCCTGCAGCCCTTTCGTCCTGGGTGTTGACTAAATCGTTAGCAAATCCCCCCGCCTTGATCACTAGGTCCGATAGCAATATATTTTTCCCGAGGGTTGTCGGCTGAGCCCAGGCATTGGTGTTTCGTTGGGCAGGCACCCGGCGAGCACCATCTTGCATTTCAGGTGCATGAATGTAGTTCGCTGCGCGTCTCGAGGTACCCACTGTGGCATCTGAGCAAGGCAGAGACCAGTCGTTTTGCTGCATGTGTGGTCGAGGTGATTCATGAGGTGGCGGACAAAGCTTAGTTTCACCAACGATGGAGGAGATAGGTCAAAGATCGAGGGTTTGTCGCGGCCGAGGAATGGTGGGCGCACTTGTCTGTAAGCTGAAAAGGCCTGGGAGAACCCGGGCGGCGCGCCGCGACAGAATCAGCAGAATCGTTTAACATGCCTGACATGGCGACATCTAAGTTTCTGGCATGTGGCGTTGGGAACGTTGTCTGGATTGGGATCCGGGGCGCCTGAACACGAAGCGCGGTTGAGGCGTGCTGATAGGATTCGTCTGAGGTGATATGGACAGCGTTGGTGCCATGCATTACTCCGCATTTTCTGGGGTTGACGGAGCACCGCGTACTGAAGGTGCCACAGCAAGACTCGTGGTGGTTTGGAGAAATTGGGGCAGCTGAGGTTGGCGATCCAGGAAGGTGGTAATCCGTAGTTATACACAACAATGACTGCGAGAAGAGCCGTCGCACCCATTACGCCCACTTGATGTCGCTTCTTGCCGCTTGACTTGGCAGCTGGAAAGAGAGGAAACCACAGGATGCGGCGCAGTTCGACTGCCAGGCCAAACATGTGCATGGACTGTCAAACTCGGATTTTGCCCGACGGCCTGATTTGACATCGTAACCCAAAGCGCTCTCTTGAGCAGACTGAGCCGCAGCTGATACCTTCTGTTCGAGCAAAACACCTCTCCCATAGTGGCACTCAGGTAGTGGAGTTGTACTTTGCTCTTCTGGGAAGCCAAGCTAACATGTTGGGCTGGGTTGCTTATCGAAACATTGGTCCACATCTCCCCCCGCCGCCTGATCTTCCAAGCACAAAGACTGTGATACTTGTGCATAAGTTCTTGCCCTGTTCGTCATCTGATCTGGACGATCAACTCGGCGCCAAAGAGGTCAGACGGTTCCCCACCTCCAGAACCGAACGATAATTTCTAATGAATGACAGATACGGCATTCAGCGGTCACGTCTGAAAGGCTTCCCGAGAAGGTCCAGCATTCAATCTGCCTCGTGGGTCTCACCAGAGACCAAATGCTCGACGATCGACCGACAGACCTCCATTACTCAGGTCCAGTATACCTCAAGAGTACACTGAACATGCGTCGTGGTTCAATTCCGACCTGCCAAAACATCCCACCACAGGAAGGTAAGACAAACCCAACAGTGAAAAGGGCATTTGCTCGGACCAGCTGCCGGTGCACCTCAGACACACACGCAGTTCAAGCAAGCAGACAAATTGGCGTGCTTTCTGCTGGTGGCTCTAGGATTTTCGCATATTCCCGGGATTTAAATGTAGATGCTGACGCAGGACCGATTGGAGTCTGCATCCCGCGCGAGTAAGCATGTCTCTCAGGTGCGAGGCGTATTCATCTCACAACACAATCTTCTGGACGGGGAGAGCTGTATGTGGCAAGTCAAGGGGAGCTAGATCTGGTAGTTGAAGATTAATTCATGCTCGAGAAAATTTCCTTTTTCAAACACTTAAATCATTCAGCTTTGCTCAGCGTACCAGCACCAGCTAGCATAGAAAACGCACCCATTATGTTCGGAAAGATCGTCAGTGGAAAGTCGCAAAGGAAAGTGTTCCAGTGCAAATCAATCAACGTTGAAAAGAATTGCCCAGATCAAAGACTGAAGAGCATCGAGGCGCCAAGCTTTGCCAAGACACGCCGTCTCCACTTCCTTTCGCCTACAAAATTTCCTTGCTGCGCTCCCTTCGACTTTGACCTTCTTTTTCTTCTTCCATCATCAGTAGAGGTGTTAACATTACCTTATGTTATACATCCACCGGAGCTCCACTACGGTGGCTTGCTGAGGGTTATTCTCATGTTCGATGGATCTCCTTCCGTTCCCGGCTTCGCAGACGAAGTTGCACCGTCCTTTTTCCCAAACACATATGGTTGCATGCCAGTCGGTGGCGTGTAGCTGTGGAGGAGATGCTACAAAGATACACATCAAAAGTAAAATGCGATTACAAGAAATTGGAGGGAACTGGTGGTTTCTCCGGAAGGGCAAAAGCAAGGTCTTGTTGAGGTGGTTCAACTGCAAGGCCTGTGGCATGAAGAGAGTGATTTTGAAAGTCAATTCTGAGGCAACCTCTGCGCTTGATGAATTGTGCTCCTTATCCCAGAGAACAATCCTCGCCTGTCCCCCTTTGGCAGCACAATGCTGCCACCGGCACCTCGCTATGTACCTTTTTCAAGTCGAATTTTCGTCCAGCCGTTTCAGTCATTAGTAGTAGTCTCTATTGTAGCTCCGACCGGTATCTTTCTTGGTCGCGTCCCGCAAGCTCATACAAGCACACTCAAGAGACTGCCAGCCTTCCCGCTCTGCCCAGCTGAATTCTTGCCCCCGTGCCTTTCTCATCGCTCCGTAGGGTGGCCCAACTCACGGATCCGTCGCTCTTCACGAGGCTCAGCTCTAACTTGGTGCCCATGATCTTGTATTGGCTCTTCTCCGGGTCGATTTGCGCGAACAGGGGTATCACCGTCGAGTATTTCTTCCCGTCTTGAGTTGGTAGATCCAGATCCACCGTGAGCCCGTCGTTGCTGAATTGCACTTTTGCCTTGTCTTTGTCGATCTTCTTGAGGTAGAAGCTGACAATGACGGTCGAGGCGGTCTGGTAGAAGTCGTTCCGCACGGTCTCGAGCCGTTGTTCTGACTGTTCGGCGGTCTCGCCGTCGACTCCGCCGTCTGCCTTCTTCCTAGGCTTACCTACGTAGCAGTGCCTCTTCCTGGATTTACAGCCCTCGATCTTCATGAATTCGTCGAACTCAAGAACCCGTCTCTTGCAGCATGTCCATCCTTTGCTTCCCTCGTGGAAGAGAGGTACGCCCGGGTGGTATATGCACTCCTCCTCATCCCTCGGGATTTTGTCGTCTCTTGACTTTCCACAGGCTCTTCGCTTGCACGTCGCGCGCGGGGGGATCTCTGCATCCGGGTCGTCTGACTCTTCTTCGGGGGGTTCAGATTTGGGTGTTACGGAAGGCGAGGGTCGTTGCGGCGCGGCCAGTGGTCGGGTGATGGGGACGGGTGCTGGTATCGGCGCGGCGGCGACAATATTTGAGGCTTCGACTGCTTCAGGTTTGGGAGCGCTTACGGGGGTGTCGTCGACGGTGGAGTGTTTGCCCTTGGTGCAGGGAGGAATGTCAAGGAACTCGTCAAAAGTCAAGACACGGGGTTTACAGCACTTCCAACCTGTCAGCATAGCATCATGTTAGCATAGAACTAAAGCAAACGGTGACCTGTCGACGAACCTTTTTGTCCCTCGTGAAACTCTGGAGGTCCTGGATGATATACGCATTCCTCATCAGGGTCGGTGAACACCTTCCCGCACCCCTTATGGACGCACTTTTGCGCCATCCTGTCTGAAGGATTATGTGTTGTAGATATCCAGAGTTAAGGATGAGCGTACAAATATGGCGATTCTGGACTGTTGAGTGGCGGAAGATGCTGACTGGGTTAGGGTCACTCTGGGCAAAAAGAGGTGAGCCTTAACTGATCATTTTGGTCTTCATGCTCAAGAACAGTTTGAATAATTGACCAGTCTGTTCTACTGGGGCAATTTCGTCGACCAATCTGAAACTTACACAGGCTTCTGGAAGGATCTGACGCAATGACCCGCCGTGGTAGAGCCTCGTCAGACCGAAACGCCAGCCTTGCAACCCCCCTGGCGCCGCTACGAGTACCCCTCACCGATGGGATTGAGCGTCCTGGGGTACCCAGTACAGGATCCTAAAAGCACCTTCACTCCATGGCTTCGCCTGACAGTTCTTCCTCGGACACTTGCAGGACGGCTCGGAGACCTCAAACCCTCCACCTCCCGGCCGGACACCGTGGTATCAGGCGGCCTACTACTTTCTGCCAAAACACATCAGGGCTTATTCGAAACTTCCTATTTGAGCTAATTACTCGTTGTACATACCGCAGTACTCCGTACCCGTGGCCCACTTGATGAAAGCTGCTCCCAGCGAAGTGCTTTCCTTTGGGTTGGCGCCAAGTTCTGGCCTCACAGTCGTGCTACAAAGAGGCCAGCGTCGTCTTACCTAGCACGAATAGGGCATGTGTTAAGCTCGTCCTGGAAGCCGTCTTCCCAATATCTACTATTCATTGCAAAATACTGTAGCATACGCTTCCTCGCGTCGGTGTTCGTGAAACACCGTGCATGGAGCACGGCGAAAAAGGATTTGTGATTCTTGTCGGATTTCCTTCTAAGACCTGCTTATTCCCATTGCTGTACCCCAAGGCTGGCGAGTACTCCGGAACGCAATTCAAACGACTTCTCTTGACGCACCTTGTAACAGCCTTCAAGAAGAACTATGTCGACACCGTTTGGCAACCGAGGGCCTGTGGCGTATTGCTCGGGCAATGTCTTCACGGCTGAAAGTGACGGAAACCGAGCTGAGGCTTTCATCGTCTCCGAAGCTGGTATCTTTTCAGCAGTCGGGACCAACAGCGAGATCCTCGATATCGCTCGACGCGAGAACCTCCCGGTCTTCGACCTAAAAAGTCAGTTTGTCATGCCGGGGATCCACGACGCTCATGTCCATCTCCTTCTGGGAAGTCTCTCCTCTTCGTCTTACTTGCAGCCGGGGATGGACGCGACCATGTCGAATATTGGTGCGAGGCTCAAGTCGCCCGAGTGTGCCTGCGAACATGCGCACGTGTTTGGTGACTGGGTCGTAGGGTCCCTCTACCGCATTGACGACTTCGACCGAGAAGCTCTGGACAATGAATATCCCGACACACCGGTACTCTTGCGGGGAGGCGCAGGGCACGCAATGTTCATGAACACTGCCGCCCTCAAGAGGTCAGGGTACAACTTGACACAGCCAGATGCACCGCACGAACAGTACTTTCGTCGACCAGACGGGTCCCTGACAGGTGAGGTGACGGAGTTGGCCATGACGAAGGCGGCATTGGCATTGCCCAAGCCCGAACCGTCTCATGTGTAAGGCCCCTGCTTCTGGGGACTTCATCCTTTCGAGATGTCCATTGCTGGCCGACAAAGGCCGAGGCTGATTGGCTTTTGCAGAAAACGAAGCATACTGGAGGGGATACGTCGCCTCCACTCAGTGGGAGTGACGAGTTTCCAGGAAGCAGCTTCGAACACGACGATCTTGGAGGCATTGCGCGAGCTTGACGCAGCTGGTGAACTGAAGATGGACGTGCAAACGCATATCGTCTACAAGCCAGAACAGCTTGCAGAAGAAAGCTTCAAGACGTTGCATGAGACGCTCGATAACGCAGCCAGCTTTCAGTCGGCACATGTTCAGACGAATTTTGTAAAGTTCATGCTGGATGGTGTCCCGCTGCACCCCTATTATACACATGCTGGTCTCACAGACTCTGGAGAAATTGACGAGAGCAAGATCCAAATCGACGATCTGGCGGAAGCCGTCGCTAAATTCGACGCCAGAGGGATGACCTGCAAGATCCATTGCACCGGACATGGAAGTACACGTCGGGCTTTGGATGTGTACGAAGCTGTCAGAAAGAGGAACCACGCTGGGCCAAGGCACGAGGTCGCTCATTGCAGTGGAGTCCACGAGAGTGAGTGGTACTTGTTTCCCTGCCACGAATGCGGCTGACGGACAGATGATTACCCTCGCTTCAAACAGCTGAACGTGACCGCTGAGATGTCTCCGTCGATGTTCTTCGTCCATCCCGTCACCAGTATGAGTAACGGCCTGATGGACTGGAATTTTGGCAAGATGCTCAACCATGGAGCTCATCTCACCATTGGAAGTGACTGGGCATTCCAAGATCCAGCCATTCTCCCCGCCTGCGCCCTCATCATCGACAGTATCGCTTCAACTCTGCCTGACGCGTCGGATGCAAAAAGTAAGGCTGCTGAAGTGATCTGCAGGATCCTGACGGCAGCTGGAGCCACAGCCACGGGCCGAGAGAGCACTGCTGGAACCATTGCGGTTGGTAAGAAAGCCAACTTTGTCCTCGTCGATCGTGACTTGGGCAAAGGCGACTTCGAAGGAGCTCAGGTGTTAGGCACCTGGTTCGAAGGAGTGAGGGTGTTCGACGCCAAACAGTCGCATGAGTAGAGGCAGATGCATAGTTTCAGGCCAGCATGCTGCGTGGGATGCCACCGCGCGAACTCGCCCTACAAAGTAGCTTGTACCATTTTCAGGTCGATTGTGCTAATGATTACTTCGTCCCAACACATGTGTCCTGCTTTAGTGGAGCATTTGCCACGCCCAGGCTTTTGCGTCTACTTTCTGGACATGATGAGCGAGCAGGGCCTTTTGCCTGATCCGACTCGAGTAGAGGGTGTGCCTGGCTGCTTTCAATCAATGTCAGATCGGTCAGCATCGACGGCGTAAGCGTCCCCTCATACTGTCACCCAACCGTCTGTACCTGACCTAGTTCCTTGGTCCCCTGCTTGAAGTTACTGACCGCCACCTGTTAAAGACTTTGTTGTGTTACACACTGCTAAGCGACCTCCAGACGCGGCTACATTCCCCTACTCGGAAATCAAGGTGTCTGTAGCATTCACGTCTCTGAAGCAGATGGACTTGATTCAAACGGCGGCGGACAGGGCCACATCATGTCAGGAAAGGGCGAGGAAGGGCCATTTCGTCACATTTAGCCTAATTTGGCCCTGTTGAAACTTCATCCAGAACAACTTGAGTAATTGTTGAATGGAGTATTCATTCCACCCCGGAGCTGACATGATGAAGGGTTATGCTGCCTCTCTGTGCGTGGCTGCTTTCTCAGCTGTGATCTGGCTCATCCTCTCCGCGCCAGACGCCGGGTTCAATCCGCAGGATGTCCTAGCCAAAGGTCGCTCGATAACATCACGGTCGTGGGAATTTGGGACGCTTATCGAGGCTCTCCTGGAGTTTCATAATCCTGAATTGACGGTCTTTGGACGCAATCCCTTCCCAGGTGGGCTGATCCCGCAGATCAACGACCCTTCGAAAGTGTGCGGTTTAGCCTTTGCGAAGTCCGTCATATGGATTAATGGTAGTGATCTTCTCATCGACGGCGAAGGTGAGCAGTACTCGCACATTGCTTTGGCAGGGGCACGGACGCAGGATCTCCTCTCGGAATATCTCCAGACTCACTGCCAAGCAGGTTCAGCAGCCGACCCTGCCTCCTTAGGTACCGCCGCATTACTTCTGTCTCATCATGATCTGAGATACCTCGAGGCTGCAGAACGGCAGGCTGAGTACCTCGTAACCAAGGCAATGAGATATCGCGTCAATGCCACTCATTCCGCCATATCTCACAGAGAAGACCTCCCTGAGCTCTGGGGCGATTTCATCTACATGGTCCCTCCGTTCCTTGCATATTACGGTGTTGCCACTCAAAATCTGAAATTTCTGGAAACGGCGGTCCTTCAATGTCAGCTTTACGACAAAGTCCTGAGAACGGGTATCACGCTGGAAAACGGGGAGACCTGTCGTGGCCTTTGGCGCCATATCGTGTCTGATCCACCAGATCTGGAACCGGGAGTATGCTGCTCAGACGCCGAGGTGTGGCTCACCAGTAACGCTTGGGCTGTCGCGGGTATGACACGTGTACTAGCAACAATCTTGAAATGGGAGCCACCTCCAAATAGTCGGATCAATCAGACCGAGTATGACACGTTCAGAGCCAACAGTAAACTGATATTGACCGACTTGATTGCCTCCATGTTGCAGTGCACAGTGGCACAGGCAGAAGACAAAGAAACCGGTCTGCTGAAGAACTACCTTGACGGGCCATCACATCGGTCTGCCGCCTGGGCATATGGCGACGCTGCAGGGACAGCGCTCATGGCTTCTGCCATGTATCGATTGGCTGTTCTTCTGCCCGAAGCCTACGGTGGTCCAACAGCGATGGCATGGGCAGAACGAAGTCGCCGAGCTGTTGTGAGGCATGTCCACCCAGGTGGCAGAGTCAGTCCCGTGGCCGATGTAGGACATGTCCCAAGCAAGAGCGCTGTAACTCAGAGCAGTGAGGGACAAAGCATGGTGATCTTGATGTACAGCGCGTGGCGAGCTTGCAACGAAGGCAATACTTGGAGGACAGCGCTGCAGCGATTGATTCAACTGTTGTAGTCCGGAACAGAAGACCATCGAGCTGTTTACAAATGCATTTATGGTGACAGTGACAAAAGCGACAGAGCCCTGCCTGAAATTCGACCCAGGCACGTGGCGGGATGACCGAATGCCAAGGCGAGGGGCAAGCCCGGAAACATTTCCTTACGTGGGCAAGCACCAGGCTCGAACGGGCTTTGCTCTTATGGCCGCCTGTAACTGTGACTGAGACTGAGGCGGGGCAGGCTCTTTAAGCATTTGTCCCAACCCCAGTGCTGCTGCACACAATCAAACGCAGTCAGTCCATCCCACCAACTGAGTTCCACCCAGCCGTGACCACCGAACCCACTCTTATCCGTCTCGCCTGTGCAAGCATCCAACCTGCATAGCTTGAGGCAAACGCCAGTTAACGGGTTTCCCTGACAAACCGAGCACTCCGCCCGCTGCCCGGAAATCACGTCCTCCCACTTGCCCCAGAGACTCTACCGGGTAGGACAAACACTGAGACAAGATACGCAGTCTCCGAACACCTCCTGGACGCACAATCCTCACCGCGACTCTCCCTTGCGGACACACAGTAAACCCACCTCTGATGACCACAACCAGTCATGTCTGATTCCCCCATCATGACTGCGCCCGTCGGGGCTCAAGAGAAGCCGATCCTGGAGAAGTTGCTCCTGATCAGAGACAAATTGCTGCTTCTCAAGCAAGATAAAAGTACCTATGTCAAGTCCTCGGATGTCCTCCCGCTGTACGAGGAGGTGATTGAGCAGGTCTCTCTTCTCAATGGAGTCCGAGGTCCCGAGCAACTGCTTCAGAACCGGGTCGATACGGTCCTAGATGACTGCCTACAACTGATCTCCCTCTTTTTCATGGCTGTGGGCCGTAACAACGAGGCGCCTGCGCTGTACGCAATGACTGGCACCATCACTCGCCTGTGTCGCCACCTTCTGGAGGCTGCGTTTTACAGCAAGAGAGATTTGACCAGCTTGGAACACACGCTGAACAAGATGCAGACTACACTGGAGAACAGCAAAGACAAATATTCAAACCACCTGTTGACTCGCATACATTATCGCTTGCGGGTGTGTCAAGGGATGCTGCAGGAGTTGCACAATTTCCTCGCCACACTGTCTCCCGAGATGACTCCGATATGGGAGAAGCTGGTTTCAATCCTACGTGCCATTGCGGCGTTGAACACTAGGAGCAAGGTATTTGGGTGGTCGCGTGAAGTTGGAGCTATGCTGACAGATCACACACAGTACAGTCAGAAAGATCTCAATGATTTGCGCGAGCAGCTGCTTCAGATAAAGGCGACCATGAAGGAAGGCGGACTGCCCGATGAGCAGGGCGAGGTCAAGGGCGGGCAAAACCTGGTTGTCCCACTGCTTGAGAGATGTCTCAAGTTCACTGAAATTGTTGAACAAAAGTTTGTCACTCCTCTCTCCTCCCGCAATGCTCTCTAACTCCTCAAACCAGGCAAGGAAAGATTGACGAGCGGTTCAAAGACCTCTACGATAAACTCATTGAAATCCGTAATCAGCTCGAGCGGCTGACCATGACTCAAGCCTGGTCACTCCGAGAGACCGATTTGTTCATGTGGCAGAGGAAACTAGATCGTATTGACGACTCAAGGAGAGACGGAAACTTTTTCGATGCCGAGGGCCATCCCGCCGACCTTCACGCACAGAGGGTACCTATACTCCGTTCGAAGTCTGTTTCTTCCGCTGACACATCTCGAACAGACTCTTCTTTACCTCATTCGACGAGGGTATGCCTACATTTACCAACTGTTGATAGCATCAGAGCCTGTCTCTGAAGCTCTGCTGCCGATATACAACCAACTTTTGACCCTGCGGAAGTGCCTGGTTGAAGTGAAGAAAGCAGGAGGAGTGTCAAACCCACGAGAGTTATACCCCTACAGCATGAAACTCAACTCTATCGACAATATGCGGGTGGACGGCAAATTCCAGATTGGAAACGATATCCCTGAAGGTCAAGGAAGTGTCAATGATCTGCTGGCAGAATGTTATGACCTTGCCTATGACCTGAGGACATCAGCCGAGGAAGAAAACGAGGAGGAGTGAGAAGCCTTCGAGCTAGCACCAAAACAATGACAAAGGCTGCATTATCCCAGCAGATGGGTGCTGGGGTTCCATCTTTTGCCCTTTTTGCCCTTTTTGCCCTTCTGGACCTTTAGGGAGAAGCTCTGTGTTGCTTGGTTGAATCATACGCGCCAACGACGTTAGAGAACCAATGATAAATGACTTGAACAGCCTCTTAGCTCCAGGTCAGGACAGACTGGAGCTCCTCATTCTTCGAGACGAACGTTGCATGCGCGAGTACGACGTAGATTGGGCGGATAAGTATTTAGTACAAGTACTCTTGAAGTCGCGTGCCACGGTCCATCACAATTACGAGTACTAGATTACACCAGTAAAAAGGCGGAAAATATTTAGCGCAGAGGGCGGAAGAAGATTCCCTCCAATGATAATTAGGATCTGGCCGCGCCAGATGAGTAGACCAGAGTCGCTAGCTATGTACGGCTAGTAAAGCAACGCTATGTTAACAGCTTGGCACTTACCCACAGACCCAGCACCAATGGCACAGGGCCCGATGTTTTTCGGGTAAGTCGTTGGCGTCCAGCTCCAGACCTCCCCCGGCCGCACAATTTTCCGCACAATCAACCGCCTCACCATTGGGCCCTTATCTTGGAAACGCCACTTGTGGTCGTTGGCATCGCCGGCGTGCTGATGGAAGAAACTCCCGGCACCTTACACCATCCGGGTAACGGGTCCGTATTATGTCCCAGCGACCGCTTAGGCCATTGGCACCAGCAAAGACTGGCGCGGAGGAGGCCAGCAGCTCGTCGAGCGGGTCCAATCTTCCAAGCCGAGGCAGGAGCATCACTCGAAATCCCAGAAACAACGCCAGCGCAGCGTGCATGCAATGCAAGGCTAAGAGGAGAAAGGCAAATTCAAGCGCTGTTGGCCCCATAGTTCTGACTGACCTCCTCTCAGTGCAGCGGCGCACCACCGCCGTGCAATGCGTGTATCACCTCGAATACGGAGTGCATCTTCCGGGAAGACCTCGACGGGAGGCGCAAGGAGGCCATCAAGCGGAAGGCGGACGATGCCGAGCACCACCGCGACCTCTTGGGCGGATTGCTCAGGTCCATCCGATGGAGTGAAGAAAGCGACGCCCAGCAACTCATCCGTCTCATCCGTGAGGACGCTCCGCTCTCTGCGATTAATGCCTCGATTGATGCCGAAGTGACGAAACTTCGTGGGTACAGCCCGGGGACGGATGCCACCATCGATGGACTTCTCCAGCTGAGATCCGAGGCGGGAAATCTCCAAGAGCAGGCACCGCTCGCACGAGCCCAGCGGAAGACAATGAGTGTAGAGCAGATGTCGGACGAGCCCCTGTTTCGACTGACGGCAAAACCGTGGACGACAGTCACAGACGATGACTACCTTGTGTCGCACCTGGCCTCCCTGTATTTCACTTGGTGGAATACCTTCATGCACCCTCTTCACGAACCTGCTCTCATTGATGCCATGGAGAAAGGCGATTCCAATAGTCTGCTTTGCTCACCTTTCCTGGTCAACGCCATGCTTGCCCTCGCGTGCGGCTACTCGGACTTACCTGGCGCTTACTCGGACCCGGACGATCCAGAGACCTGGGGAGAGCACTTTTACGACGAAGCAAAGCGTCTCTGGGATCACGAGGAGGGACATGCCTCGCTGACCAACCTCCAGGGTCTCTACTTGCTCTTGCTCTATCGCAACATGCATGGCAAAGATCAGCTCGGTTGGTCGACGCTTTCGATCATGGTTCAGATGTATCAGGACCTCGGCCTATCTCGGCAGACCAAGATCCCACGAGACTGTCCGCCAGAAGCCGTGGAGAAGATGCGCATGGCAATGTTGAATGCGTCTTGGTCGGTCTTCGTCTGCAACACGTAAGAATCTAGTACCTGCCTCCATGCTCAATACCTCCCCACTGACATGACAAGAATGTTCGCAATGTTCCTTCTCAAAAGGCCTACACTGCAACCCCCGACAGTGGGGCGGCCTTATGCCGGAGAAGACCTCAACCCGTCTGTGCAGTGGAGGCCATATCCTCGTTTAGAAAGGGTAGAGCCGCTTTATGGCAATGCTCTCTTCAACGCGTTCTGTGACTTTGCTGAGATTGCATACGAGGTGGCGTTGAGTGTACCGTTCACAGAAAACGAAGATAAGAATGCGCCGGTGCAGTTGCTGCGTCGGCTACAGGCCTGGCACGACGACTTGCCAGAGAACCTGCGAGCGTATCCGGAAGCGCCTGGGCCACTATTCGAGCTGCAGTGAGTGGTGTCTGACAAGTAGTACGTGATGCTGACCAAACTAGCGCGATATACTACTGGTGTGCTCTTACCTTGAGTGAGGTCTCGGACAGAGAACCATCAAGGGAGACGACGCCCACTTCATCATTCACAACTCCTGCAACGGCCGCTGGTGTCACCGTTCGCAGCAGTTCCTTGCTCTTGATCCGTGAAATGTTACCCATGTATCGAGGGTATCGGCAGACGTACGGCGTCACTCGTGTCATGGCAGGCAGTTGCCAGGCGGCGGCGGTGGCGTACTTTATTCTTTTGAAAGCTCTGCGCAGCCCATCGTCGCAGTCTGAAGAAAACGAAGGTGCCCTTCTCGATTTGACAGTGTATCTCATGATGGGTGCACGGCGGTGGCTCGTTTATGCTGGAATTATCCGAATGCTGAGACCAACCGCGCAGTCCATAGGTGTCCAGCTACCTCAAAGGCTGACAGAATTGCTTGACGAGTTCGACAAAACCGTGTGGACGGTCAACGCTCACCGGCGGATCAAGAGCGTGTATCCGAACCTCGCACTCGTGAAGAAAGATGCATTGGAGGACGAAGAGGTGACCATGGGCGAGTTATTGGCACAGTGGGAAGGGCTGTCGACGGATGAATCAGGCGAAAATTGAGCAGATGACTACCACGTACGACTCTCAGGCGAACTAGCCTGCAGGGAACTCGGCGGGTAGATATACTCGTAGGAAGAAGAATTCGGGTTGGCTCATGCGAAATTACTGGGGCGGGTCTGAATAGGTGGTCGAGGGGACACAATCTCCATGCTTGATTGGCTGATCGGCCCGGAAAAATCTTCCAGGGCAATGCCTTCTGGTCTCCTTTGGGTCCCTTCGCTTGCCACTCCCTGCGCCTACGTGCCTCGGCCGTGAGACCGATGGCACCAGGGCAATGGCCTTGCACCCTTGCCCCCGGAAATGTACTTCCAAGCTGTCCAGTGGCTGATCGCAACTCTTTCAGGTGGGCCCCGACACAGACACCAGTGGAAGTTGGCAAGAGGATGAAGGTGCCTAGGCCCCGCTATTACAATGTCGCGGGAGAAAGCAAAATACGTGAGTCGGCTCTCCTCCAGATCACTCTGCTTACAGTATTTTGTTCGGGCTCGAAGGGGCCTGTTAGTGCTACGGCGGCCACCATTGTGGCCGCTGCGAAGAATCTCCCACGGATATTTCTCCCCCTCGTAAGGGCTCATATGGCCGTCACCCCTCAGACCTCAAATAGCATAAGACGATAGGGATGCAGTCATTTCGAGCCTGGTCTTTCAAGCAAGTTTTCTTCGGCCACTTGAACTGGCATTGCCAAGACAGCGACACGACGGACATGATGGGAACTGGTTGTCAGGCAAGACGACACGATCAAGCCAGGGACGAATGTCCTATTTCGTCTCGGCCTCAGTCAAGGACCACTCCATGAAAGTTGGAACGGTCAATAGAGGGTGACATTGACAGAGCCCCTCATGAGGTCGGTTGCGGACTACGGCGCGTTGCCTTCCAATTGCAGCAGATACTCCGTACCCCGTACAAATAGTGTAAGCCTGTCATTTCATGAAATGCCGACTGCCCAGGACTGCTGAACATCTTCATTGCCGGGCCTCCGCGACTCTATGTGCTAACGAGTCGAGGTAGGGAATATAGATGTCCTCCGAATCCTTTTACGATGGTTTGGCGCAGCGAACAAACTGAACGGCAATGCCAACAAAACTGTGATGCTGATCGCGAACGGCCGGCCACCCTCTGCGGCAGCAGAAGAACTTCAGTTTCCATCACCGAGCCCCATGACACCATTCGATAGCCTACCAAAACCCCACTGTCTTCCTCTCGACTGGATAAATTGAGAACATATACTCGGCAAAGGCTCAGTCGTGGGGGACGAGCCTTTCATCCTCCCATTGGTCGAAAATGGATTGGATTTCGCCAGCCGCGGCGTGACGGGAGGATTGCTTTGCTCGCGAGTGTAGAGCACTTCATGCCTCTGATGTTGCAGGCTGGTCAGTTTTTTCAACGTCTTCGTAGACTTAACGAGGCATTCATCTTCAACTGGCGGATGGAGCGATCGCAGACGCTATCGACATTACACAGCCTCATCCTGGACTGTTGACAAGAAAATTGTCAATTGTCCATCAGATCGATGACGGGTCCAATAGAGATCGATATCAATCCCAATATTGATTGGTCTGTCAAGCTCTCTCAAACAAACTGTCGGCATCGCGATCTTCTCGAGAAACGCGAGGTTCCTTTGGATAGTACAACCCCACGTGTAACATGTCAAGGTCGACCAGCAGCGCAGGTGCTGTCGAAGATGAAACGAATGCCACTTTACTCAGCGGGCGAACCCTAACCACTCTAAATTCCCATATCATTTTGCAGACCTGCCCAGCCCGCTATTTGACGAGACCTATGACGACGCGGTTTGGGCCCTTGGCTAAGTGCAGTCACGAGCCGTCGCTTGGCAGGCCTCTCTTGCGAGGGAATGATAGAAACTCCTAGCCAGCCACCAAAGGGTTGATGGGATCGTCCTCGTCCGTACAGACGCGCGTGTATGCGACGGCTACTCACACATTACATACTACCTCGAACTCGGCCGGGCGGAGGTTAACAAGAAAGAATTTCCCGCAGGCAGGTCCTACATTGGCCGAGACAAAGATTATCTCTCAGAGAGACAGAGAGAGGGCTTCAACTTCGTCGTGCCAGATCAAGCTTCAAACACGCTAGCGACCGATATCTCGTCTCATCCTTCTGCCCACTTCGTCTGGAGTGCGAAGTCGTCTGTCACAGTCAAAGGCAACCCTAACAGCATCAACATGGCCGTTAAGAAGAAGCTTTTGATAAAGCTTACCCACTAGATTCTTCCTCTGCCCGATGGAGAGTCAACGGGTCTGCGTAGGAAGTGTGGCCTTCGCACCGCTTATTCTGCCGTAAAGGCCGATAAGTACGTAGTACCACTGTATACAACTTCGTATTCCGCATCTAGGTTGAAGCACTTTCCCATTTACCAATACTGATACTTCTTACGGAGTACTGTAGTCCTTCATTGACGGCCAAGTATTCGACCCTGAACTGTCGACATGTCTGTTGTATCTCAAGGCCAGGTCTTGGCATCACATTATGTTATTATACACGACTACATGGGCGTTCTTCCGCACGGTACGCGTAACTTAGCTGTAACAAATACAGACTGGTGACCACTTCTTGCAATGGCGGTGATGACTCAAACTGGTCGCTTCTAGGTGCTTCTCCCAAGGTAACAATGAGAGTACCTCTTCGAAATCACCTTCCCTTTTGGTGCAGGAACCGTTGCAAAACATCTTTCATTGTATTGAAGCAAAGCACGAGGCGTTGATGCGGTGGTGCCAAGCTGACGAAAAGAAAGACGATTATTGGTGGCTCCGGCGGGCAAAACCTCGGCATTGCTCAATTGAATCTTAATTTTGTTTTCTCTCCGAGGTCGGCCAAGCACTTGCACCTGTTTTCTACCCAGGGACGAGTCCGAGTGCAATAATGTCGACCCTCGTGCAGCGAGCGTCTTCAGCTCGCGTCAGATGTCCCCTTGACCTGGGCTCACGGCTACGTACTCCAACAACAACAGTAGCCCGCCGAGGCTATGCAGTGCACCAGTCTCAGCCACCAATTCGGAGAAAAGCTGCTGTCCCTCCCTACCAAAAAATCCTGACGAATTTCGAGAATGTCAGAGACATTCTGGGACGGCGCAAGCTTACTCTTGCCGAGAAGATACTATACTCTCATCTCGACAACCCAGCCGAATCGCTGCTGACCAACACCGACAATGGCAACAACATTCGGGGCAATGCCAACCTCAAGCTCAAGCCCGATCGTGTCGCAATGCAAGATGCCTCTGCTCAGATGGCCATCCTGCAATTCATGACTTGCAATCTCCCCAGCACGGCGGTACCCGCAAGCATTCACTGTGACCACATGATCGTGGGTGAGAAGGGCGCAGACACGGATCTGCCAAACTCGATTGCGGGAAACAAGGAGGTCTTTGACTTCCTCGAGTCTGCTGCTAAGAGATACGGAATTGAGTTCTGGCCTCCAGGGGCAGGCATCATACATCAGAACGTCTTGGAGAACTACGCTGCCCCTGGTCTTATGATGTTAGGAACAGACAGCCACACGCCCAACGCTGGTGGACTGGGTGCCATTGCCATCGGCGTAGGGGGTGCTGACGCCGTCGATGCGCTCGTTGACGCTCCTTGGGAGCTGAAGGCCCCTAAAATCCTGGGGGTGCGGCTCGAAGGCAAGCTCAGCGGCTGGACCTCCCCGAAAGATGTCATTCTCCACCTTGCTGGCCGTCTGACTGTCCGTGGTGGCACCGGCTCCATAGTGGAATACAACGGCCCTGGTGTCGACACCCTCAGCTGCACAGGCATGGCTACCATCTGCAACATGGGCGCTGAGGTCGGTGCTACCACATCGATTTTCCCCTTCTCTGAGAGCCACATTCCATACTTGCAGGCCACTGGACGAGATGCCATCATCGATGCTGTCAAAGGAATCGCGTATGGCTCTGAGAAGTACAATTTCTTGCGTGCCGATAATGGCGCCGAGTATGACCAAGAAATTATCATTGATCTGTCTACTCTCGAGCCGCACATCAATGGTCCCTTCACCCCGGATCTATCCACGCCGTTATCGAAGTTCAAGGACGCAGTCAAGACAAACAAATGGCCTGACACCTTCTCTGCCGGGTTGATCGGCAGCTGTACCAACAGTTCCTACGAGGATATGACACGTGCAGAGGACCTAGTAAAGCAGGCACAGGCTGCTGGCTTGAAGCCCAAATCAGATTTCTTCATCACACCTGGTAGTGAGCAGGTCCGAGCTACTCTCGAGGACAGCAAGACTCTTGATACCTTCACAAGTGCAGGGGGCACGGTGCTTGCCAACGCGTGCGGACCGTGCATCGGCCAGTGGAAGAGGACTGATGGAGTCAAGAAAGGCGAGGACAATGCCATCCTTTGCTCATACAACCGCAATTTTCCTGGCCGAAACGATGGCAATCCTCGCACGATGAGCTTTCTGGCTTCGCCTGAAATCGTGACAGCCATGTCTTACTCCGGATCGACTTCGTTCAACCCGATAGTCGATGTAATTCCATTGCCATCTGGGGAGAAGTTCAAATTTGACCCTCCGAAAGGCGCACAGCTGCCTGGCTCCGGGTTCGCCATTGGCAACCCTGCATTCTTTCCTATATCTGCCGACCCCGATCAAAGCGTGGAAGTAATCGTCGATCCTGAATCTGACAGATTGGCTCTCCTGGAGCCTTTCGAGCCGTTCCCTGAAGGCGAGCTCAAAGGCCTGCAGGTCCTGTTCAAAGTCAAGGGCCAATGCACCACCGACACTATTTCGGCGGCCGGGCCGTGGCTTAAGTACAAAGGACACCTTCCCAATATTGCTGAGAACACTTTGATCGGTGCGATAAACGCGGCAACTGGCGAGACTAACGTTGCCTACGATAGCGACGGCGCTGCATCGTCGATACCGGAACTCGCGAAGAAGTGGAAAGCGAAAGGACAACGCTGGCTGGTCGTGGCCGAGGAAAATTACGGCGAGGGATCGGCTCGAGAGCACGCCGCTCTCCAGCCCCGATATCTCGGAGGTCAGATTATTCTGGCAAAGAGTTTCGCTCGGATCCACGAGACCAATCTTAAGAAACAAGGAGTGGTGCCTTTGACCTTTGTCGACAAGGCAGACTACGACCGGATCGACGCTTGCGACCAGGTTGACACTGAGGGTCTCTGGGATGTGTTGAAAAACGGCGGCCAGGGCGAGATCAACTTAAAGGTCACGAAGCAGGACGGAACAAGCTTCACCGTCCCGGTCAAGCACACCCTAAGCAAGGATCAGTGTGGATTCATCCTTGCCGGAAGCGCATTGAACCTGCTTGCGAAGCGCCACCAAGCCAACTGAGTGCAACACCGGTTTTCTTCTGTGCACGGATGGATGTTTCTGCTGCGGTCGCCCTGCGGAGCCTCCTCGAGCCTCGCATTTGCCGGTGTCAGGCTTGGCGCCGTCGGGGTGTCTGATTGGCGGTGTTTGCGACCACAGCAGAAATTGAAGCGTGTGGTCTTAGTCCAGTAGGCTGTCGCCGCCACGCTCATGCGACTTGCTTCTAGAACATGAAGCGTCGATCGCCATGTCAGTTAATATCAAGATCCGTCCTGAAAATGCAGGTTATCTTTTGTTTTGGCCCAGCGCGGCTCAGTGGCTCAACTGAGCATTCACTTCCGTTGCATATAAGGACCGGAGGTGGTGGGCGTGGCAACCGACAAAGGTGGCTCGACTATACTGACCGAAGCCACGTTCATTCAGCAGGACGCTCGCAAAGATGCTGTCTGCTCCCATGGTAGCAGCATTCTTTGGCCTGGCCCGGGGGGCGAGCGCTTGGGGTACACTGGGCCACGAGACAGTTGCTTGGATTGCTCAGTCATATATCTCATCTGCCACCAAGGAAGCGGTACAAACCGTCTTGCACTTGAGCCAGCCTGACTATATGGCGAACGTGTCAACCTGGGCCGACTCGTACCGGTACACCGATGGAGGCGGTTGGTCTGCACCACTTCACTACATCGACGCGAATGACAACCCTCCCGAGTCATGCTCGGTCGACTATGGTCGCGATTGCGGCGATGAGGGGTGCTCTGTGTCAGCAATCGTCAACTACACCTCAATCCTGCTGGACGACGAGTCCAAAGCTTCGACGAAGCTGGACGCCATGCGATTTATTATTCACTTCGTTGGAGATCTTCATCAACCTCTGCGTAGGTTATCCTTATCCTTGCACACTATGCATTTTGGTCAAGGGATATGGGCTCTGACCGGCCTTTAGATGATGAGGCTCTCGACATCGGTGGTAACACCATCAACGTCACTTATGATGGGGACGACACCAACTTGCACCATATCTGGGACACTGAGATCGTTCAGCAATTGGCCGACGGTCAGGATGCGGAGGAGTTTGCAAGGAACCTTACCGCAGCGATCCGTGCAGGCGACTACGGATGGGATTCAAGCACCTGGTTGACTGGGACTGGTCTCAACGATACCAGGGCAGCCGCCATGACTTGGGCGCGCGAGGCGAACGGATATGTATGCAGCGACGTACTTGCCGCAGGCGTAGACGCGGTCGAAGAGGGCGATCTGAGTGGAAGCTATTACAAGGCACATTATGATGTAGTCAGAGTTCAGCTTGCCAGGGCCGGGTTTCGGCTGGGTGCGTGGCTGAACTTGATCTACACAGGACAGGCAGGTGGATGATGGAATGAACCGACTTGCTTTACTGCTAGGCATCACACGCGAGGAGAGTCGGTCTGTGCCACTGATCGTCTAGTGGTCGATGGGCTACTCCATTTGCGCAGCTTAGGGGCCACAGGGGCAACCGCACGAGGCTCAACCTCAGCAGGAGTATGACTGCATTGCCCTTCTATTTTGTACCGCAATTGCACTTGAATCGAGGCCTTCCTCGGTCATGTCGCATGAATTTGGTGTCGTGCTTCCCACGCGGTGCCTGGCACAAACTGTGAACCCGAAAACCACGAAGGACACTGCGAAGTGTGAGGTGCTCGTGTGGCGAGTTTGTATAGAATTGAGGAGGGCTGCGTGGTATCTAGATATCCAGAGCCGGCTAATTTATTGTGTGCGGCCTACTAGTCAGAACGCTCATCAGGCTGAACTGACAAGGCCGGGATCTCCATGTTATTGTACGGAATATCGCCTCACACTGGGAGTTCCCCCCTGTCCGTATCTACTAATCCGCCCATGCGACTTGGGGTCTATGTTCGCGGGGCTGTGGTGCCAGGGGGGAAAAGATTCCAAGTCATTTAGGTTCGTTAGGCGGACTCTTTCGTTCTGTTGCCGGTTTCAGGAATACGTACCTCCCTCAGAAGGGCAAGGATACGTCGACCATGCTCGTTTCGGATCGAAATGCGAATGCGAATGTACGAAGAGCCACCTCTTGGCCACCCTTCCAGCGAGTGTGGTGTCCGCCTCGCAGTCCAAGCCCAAGTTTTGACCATGCCGATGTTCCACCCCTGCCAGCGGATGGGTCCAACGGCAGCGCATAGCCGAGTAGTCACAGCATGATGCCAGACTAATGCGTTGATACTGCAGCGCGACGCCGATATGCAATGCAGTGTCAGGCCAGAACGACATTCTTACGTAGGGTTGTCTGTCCCGGCCAAATGGAGGAGGCCACTATTGACCTTTCAATTGCAATGCAAGATAGGCGGTGATGACGAGGCCTCCGAGGCACCGTATCATATGGTCAAATTCTGATAGATCCGCTGTCATCTGACATCTGGTAGCATACACCTTGTCGGGGAACACTTGCCATTTCTTGCAGATTGAGAGCAGCAACAGTCCAGGATGGCGTGACCTGAGGGAAAAGCCGCCAGCATATCAGAGGAAGAGGGAGCTGGGGGAGGCCTCCTTCGCCTACCCTGAGTTCATATCTTGTTCCATCCTGTTCACTCTTCCCTCAGCTGAGTAGGATGGCCAAGCGCCTTTTGATGAAACGGGGCTGTGCCTGGTGCAATTGACACGAAGCACCCTTTACCGTAGCCAGTTGAACTCGACACTGGACAAGGCCCTCAGTGGCCCCCTGCTGCGGTATCAGCGCTGGGACATCCAGAGCCTCTTCCTCGTCATTCATCGCTTCTGGCCCCCGCTGATCGTGATACACAACCAGCAACTCGGATCCTTCCCACATTTTCTTGGGGCGCGGGGCGAGGCTAATTTTGGGGATACGGACAATTGATATCTGCGTCTCGAAATCTCTCTTTAGTTGGCCCTCAGACATAATAAAATCGGCCTTGTTGCGCTCAAACCGACCCCATCACACTCGTTTCAGAGCGGTGCAACAGAGCAAGACCACCAAGGAGCGTCGCCAACGCCGGCATTGGCCTTTTCCGCGCGTCCTTTTCTCCACCAGACTACGACACTTCACCCCACGCCAGAGCCTGACTGCACCGAGCCTACTCATCTGCGTGTCCGACTTATATACCTGCTGTTCGAGAAGCTCGTCGTCCAAGCCCGGAGACCACTGGCGGGTGCCTTTTATGTACCTCCCGCAGCTCTGGCGAAGACCACCTGCAGCTCGCGATCCGCCGTCAGCACTCTACTATTCCCAGCATCCAGTCACATCCAATTCCGTCCACTCCACGATCACACGCGTGCTCGCTGGGCCTGAATACACCGGCATCCCGGCAACCTCACGGCTGCCCGCGGTCCCTGTGAATCGCCCGGGCCCCAGTTACACAGAACGCCACCATCTTGATCCTTCCCGTGTCTTGTACGCCAACGGCCATGCCGGCCTCCTACTCTGCCCAGCCGACCCGCAATATCCTTATTATCGGGGCAACGGGGGTCATAGGCACATACATCACTCGCGCCATCCTTGATGCGAGAGATGAATTCGATCGCATATGTGTCTTGACGAGCCAGAAGACGTTGGTGGAAAAAGTCCAGGACATTGCAGCATTGGACGCGTGGGGGGTGGAAATCTTCACCGGCCGGTTGGAGAAAGAGTCTGCGGTCAAGAGGGCATATGAAGGTACGCCATACACACACTAAACAGGGCCGCCCGTTCCCAACGAAATTGGAACGATACTGACAAGGGTTCGAACCGGATAGGGATCGATACAGTTGTTTCCTGCGTCGGTAGGGGTGGCATAGAGAAACAAATCAACCTCATCACATGGGCCGAGCAAGCGGGCGTGCGACGCTTCTTCACGTCCGAATATGGGACCGACATTGAATACTGGCCCGAATCGGTCCACGAGCCACCGCATCAGCTCAAATTGAAAGTCCGCGCGCACATGCAGACTATGAAGAGGTTGGAGCATACATATCTGGTCACTGGTCCTTATAGCGACCTATACTTCGGGACCATGAAGGCAAGACCTGAACTGGGCCAGTTTGATGTCAAGGAGAGGAAGGCGGTGTTACTGGGAGACGGAAACGGTCCGGTTAGTTTCACTGCCATGGCTGAGTATGTGGAACTCCTCGTCGGGTAGACTGGACCACCTTGGCTAACGGCGTGTACAGCGTCGGGAAATTCGTGGTAGCAGCACTGAAGAACACCACCGCATCTCGGAACGCTACGCTGATCGTGCACTCTTTCACCGCAACGCCACACGAAATATTGGCCGAGTACGAACGGCAGACGGGCTGTGAGTGGGAGAAAACATACACGACGCTCGACCGGTTAAAAGAGATCGAAAAGGAGGAGTATCAGGTCTATTCGGCGTTGGCGACGGTTGTGACGCTACGGCGGATCTGGACCGAAGGCGGAACGCTGTACAAATACTACGACGAGACCATCCTCGGGCAAATCGAATCAGAAACGCTGCAATCTCAGGTCGCAGCAAATATTAGGAAGCAAGAAGACGGTGAAGGCGACTTCCCCAGTCTGATGCGAAAGCTGAGCTTGACTTGAAGGGAGGGAAGAGGAACTATGGTTACGGACAGAAGAAAGGGGAAATGCTCCTAAGATCATCGCTTCGATTCGCTCCGATTCGGCATTCAGTACGCAGCACGAACCACGCTACGAGGGCTACAAGAGCTTTGGACGGCTTTTCTGATACCCTGGGAGGTTCATGGTAAGAGTATACCAAGGGGGAGGGAGTATGGACGATTACGAGGCCCTTTGACCTCTGCAGCTTTGCACCATTAGCGAAAGTGACCGGTTTATATACACCATTTTTAATTCGTTCAGAAGCAGCACTTCAACTGCCTTGGATTGACAGGACGACTCTGTATGAAGAATGTTCAAAAGTCTCTGCGGGGGAAGCCCCTGTTGGAGAATGTTGCAATTGACAGTCATTGCCACGACGCCGCCGCGACCGGGCCATGTATCAGCAAGAGTACGGAGTATCCAGTGTGTCCCTACATATAACCGAGGTTCCTACCCGTACCCGGCGTTGCTGTCGATACATACTCCTGCATTTGGGTACTTCACTCTGTCTCATCACGATAGGCGGCTCTCGATCGACGGGGGTCATGACTCAACCTCCAACGGAGTTAGAACCGAGGAAAACAATCGGGGATGAATGTGGAATCTTGTCGTTGTAAGGGCGCAGCCAATCACAAAACCACAGCCGTACCACACCGAAGCTGATGCTGATATCCATTTTCATCCTCTATCTCCCACGTTCCTCCGTCCTCAGTTTCTCATTCTGTAAAGCATACAGTGTGCTGCTGTTCGACTACAACTACCGACAGCCTCTGCCGCGCTTCGTTGATCAGACGGCGCACTCCGTTCGTAGGTCACAAACGACTCCAGCAGTCTCTCATTAACTCTTGTCACGATATCGACGTAGCCTCCCGGGCAACTAGTAAGCTCGGTAAGGTCTCGTTTCCCGGACGGACGGCATTGGCTGAATTGGCGCAACGTGCTCTGGAGGTCGCAGCGCGAAGCAGGAAGGAAGCAAAACGACGGCGAAGTTATTTATCGGTCGTATCCAGCTCCCTGGAGTCAAAGCTCGGTCACTTGGTCAAGTGGTTTTGTTCGAGAGATTTGTGCGTTGGAACAGTGTCCATCCTAGGCAGGGGTCGGAAGGGACAAGGAGACAGTCAAGCCGTTAAAGACGGCGATTTTGGTGGTACAGTATCCTGTCGTTACGGCGTCTGGCATCTTGAGAACCGAACAGGAGAAAGAATCGTCGGCCCTCTACACTCACTGTACGACACACTTGTTCCGGCCGGCAGTCCTTTCACCCGTTGCTCCTATCAGTCAGTCAGTCAGTCTCGGATGGTGATGATTTTTTCATGATCACAGCTGGACGAGTCATACACCATAGCGTCGCCCAACGACCTTTTCTCTTCAGAACGCCGCCAGTGAAAGCGAGAGCACCCTTCTCCGAGACTCGGCGCCGATCCACACTGAAAGCGAGCATTCACACATCAACGCACACGACCGCGGCCTTTCGGGCAGCACCTCACGCTTCGTTCTTGTCCTTGTCGAAGAATCCTGCATCCCACGTCCAACTCCATTCGCGATCAGTGGTGACCTTCTTCGCTACTACCACCGCCAACATGCCTTCTGCGTCACTGACCACCCCTCCACCCTTGCCGCCAGGCAAGGATAAACACCACATTGTCGTGCTGGAAGGCATCCACGCCGAAATGCCGCCCTTCGACTTCCCACACACCATTGACATCTACCAGCGCACTGCGCCTTCGCAGGTCTCGGAACGGATCAAGGACGCCACCGTTGTCATCGCGTGCGTCGTCCCCGTCACGCCCAAGGACATGGACAATGCTCCGCACCTGGGCGTCCTGGCCGTGATGGCCGTGGGGATCCAATGGGTCGACAAGAAAGACTGCGCCCGCCGAGGCGTGACCGTCACGAAATGCCCCGCCGGCAACGTCGACGCCGTGACCGAGCACTTCCTCGGCCTCTATTTCGCGGCCCGGAAAAGGGTGGTCCAGGTGCACAACATCGTCACCAAGACGAGCGACTGGGTCGAAAAGGGCACGTTGACCAAGTTGTGGCCGAGTGGTCCGCCCATGGGCGCCGGGCAGGAGACGCTGGGCATCATGGGATACGGGAGCCTGGGGACCCGAATTGAAAAGTTGGCCAAAGCCGTGGGGTTCAAAGAAGTCCTGATCAGCGAGAGGAAGAACTCGCCCACCGTACGCTCTGGCAGGGTCGGTTTCGAGGAAGCTCTGAAAAGGGCGTCCGTGCTGGCGATATGTTTGCCCAAGGACCACGACACGGTCGATCTCATCGGTGAGAAAGAGTTGCAGGCCATGCGGAAAGAAGCGCTCGTCATCAACGTCGCGCGCGGTGGTATCGTCAACGAACGCGCCCTGGCCAAGGCGTTGAAGGAAGGTTGGATCGCCGGCGCCGCGACCGATGTGCTGGAGACAGAGCCCGCGGGCCTAGGAACGAGCCCGTTGATTCCCGACGTCGCGAGTGGCGAGGAGGAGGTGCCGAATTTGACGATCTGTAAGTGTTACACACCTCTCTGTGTCTGTGTCTGTGTCTGTGTCTGTGTCTGTTTCTGTTTCTGTCTGTCGGTATCTGTATCTACCGAGACCTCACGACAGATTTAACTAACCATCTTTCTGTTCGTATCCTCTAGCCTCGCATATCGCATGGTTCACTCAGTCCACCATCGAGAACTACCAGCGTCTCCTGAAGGAGGGGATCGAAGGATGGGTCAACGGCACCTTACAGCAGGCCGAGGACAAAGTCCACAAGGTCGTCGTCGTCCATAACGGTACTGTCTGGAATTGAGGACGAGCGCAGCACATCACCTCACGCGACGCCACATGAATTGTGAATGAAACAGAGGCGGGGGCGGAACAGAGAGAGAACTTGTCGAGATCTCATCGGCGAACCAGGCCATTACTCGTACAGCGGCATGTGAGACCAAGTCTGTTGATCGGGACGCAAGCTCGAACTCGTCCGTGAGGCGCCAGATTGGCCTTGAGCCTCTGCAAAGGCATGCACGCGCGAGACACATTCCCTCTCATGTCCTCTCCTCAACTTGGTATGCCAGAATTGACGGAGGGTCATCATCCGGCGGTGGTGGAGAGGAGAACTGCGGCTGAATATATTGTGACTAGACAGACATGCTTATAGAGCCACGATCTTCAAGAGATAGATATAGCAGGGAGCATACGATAGTTACGGTAGAACGGGGTACTCGTACAAGACTCTGGTACTCATTCCTTATTTGGTCTTGAATGCCCTCGAAAGCGTGTTCAACGGCAGATTGATTCCCATGCTACGCGTAGATTCCTTCAAGAGCCTGAATCCGATCCAGCTTGAGATCATAAGGCCTCAGCAAGTACCTCTGGGGTCATGCTGAGCGCATACAGCTTCGGTACAATGCCAATAAGTCCCTCGACTGCATTGCGGAGTCTAGGGTCGTTGCAATACTCATACATGGCACCTCAATTGTGTATCATACCTCATCCCCATTGCTAGGCAAATATCCAGCCCCAAGCGACCCCTTTCAGTGGCTGAGCTTTTCCATACGAAATCAACCTCTGAGATGAACAAGCGGACTGGCATGACATTCAACATCCCAATAACTCATTACTACGCATCCTGCATCACCACATCTCTTAGCTCTGGATGTGACGCGTCCTCAGCATTTCGGACTGCTTCAAGTTGCTGGCCTAATTCTTTCAAGGAGTCGGGTCCGGAGCTAGTATCATCGCCTATCTTTGCATTCGCTTCTTTTCTGAGGTCGTCTGCCAGTCCTTCTTTTTCGCCACCAGCTGCACGAGCCATATTCGCTGCGAGAGCTTGCTCATTGACTTTGTGCTCGGCAGCGAGCTGGGCCTCAATCTGTGAGTTTAGGTGTGGTTGTGGCTGCTTACTCGGCGTCGGCACCGGTCCATTGGAGCTAGAATTGCGTAACTGTTGGGGACTAGGCCGCAGGTTCTCGACAGGCGGGAGGATTGGCGTGCCGCTGACGGTACGCTTCTCACCAGGATAAGGGGCGGTGGTAACGATAGGGACAGCAGACCCGTCCGATTGGTGGAAAGCGTCGTGGGTCATGGATGAGCCGGGCAAAGGAGGAGATATGGATGTTGATTTTTGGGGAATGGTGCCCGGTGGAGGAAGAGGACCAGGTGTTTGTTGCTTTTTGGGTGAGAGTCCTGAGAGCGGATAGTTAGGGGTTCTTGAGATAGGAGTCTGATGAGCATTTGCAGGATGGTTTTGATGAGTCGGTCGAGGAGTTATTTGGGTTTGAGATGGTGTCCTGTTAGCAGAGCCATAGATGCCATTTGAGGTGCATTCAGGAGATTGCGAGGCTTTCTGAGGGATCCCGGCAACGGGACCGACGTCCATATTTCCTTGCGTCGGAGACATAGTTGGACGATTGAAGACAGGGGACGGCAGGCGAGCACTGTCGGGCAAGGGACTGGGGGAAGTCGCACTTTTCGGAATGGGTGATGGTGCCAGGGTTTTCTGGCCGGGAGGGTGGTTCTGATGTTGGGGTGGAACACCGTTGTAGTACGGAGGTGATGTAACCGGAGCAGCAAGTGGCGGGCTTCTAGCCTGGCCGTTGCTCGTAGATGGAGGGTAAGGCTGGATTGCTTGATAGCCAGAGTGAAGGGGTCGGCTTACATACGCTTGCGGGTGTAAGGGGGAGCCAAGATGAGGACGCTGAGGTGACCCGGAAAGATTCTGAGGATGTGTTCTATTGACCAAGGAGGGTTGCGAATGGTGGACTGATTGGCCCGGCGTCGAAAGATACCCATTAGACTGTGTACCGTGGTTTCGCACAAGGGGAACCTCAACGCTAGCAAGGGTGGACACAAGAGGTGCTGGACTTGGAGGGGCTGGCGACGAGGATGTACCAACGCGAAACTTGAGGGAAATCTTGGGCTTCTTTGCCTCCTCTTCCCTCTGTCGGCATTCCTTGCAAACGAAATGGAAGTCTTTCTTCTCTGCTGCCGATTTCGAGATGCCCAAGCACTTGCTATGCTGCCAGACGTTACATCTCTCGCACGAGATAATGTGGGTTCCATCATCCTAGACAGCAGCGGTAAGTGTGCGGCTCGTCGTGTTGAAGAGAGATACTCACAAGGTTCTTTCCATATACCCCACAACCAGAGCAGTCAAAGGTCCAGTCTTCGTCGGCTTCAAGGTCCTCTAGCTCTTTCTTGTTGCGCTCCATCCGCTGCTTAAGCGCTCGATCGGACCCTCTGACTTGGCCTTCCTCAATGCGCTTCTGCTCCAGTTCGTCTCGGGCGAGCTCCTCTTCTTTAAGCAGTCGCTTGTATTCCCGGTCCTTGATGCGTTGCTCCCGCGTCATCATGCGATATTGTCTTTCTTGCTCCATCTTCTCTAGTCTTTCTTGCTCACGGTGAGCAGCGGCGAGGTCAGCTTCTTTCTTTCGCTGGATTTCAGCTTGTTCAGCGTCTCGCCTTTCTCGGTCGTGTTTGTCGGCCAAACGGCTGGACCGCTTAGCACCGACCATCCTCTCCATCATAAGTAGTTCCCTCTCACGACGCTCAATCTTCCGGCGTCGCTTCTCTTCTGCGGCTTCGATGACCGGAATGACTTCATCCAACAATCGTTCTCGCAGAGCCTTCTCATTTGGGTCTTTGGTCTTTCTGAGAGATTCACAGAATTCGTGATAGTCAGGGAGATTGATGCATATGCATTCCCATTTGAAGCCGCCAAAGGTGTCAGTCTCCCACGATTCAAGGTTCTTTTCTTCTCGGGCGGCCTCTGTCACTTCAGTGTTGTCTTCGTTTTCTTCCTCAGGTTCGACGCTTTCGGCTTCCAATTTCCTCCGCTTAGATTCCCGTCGTCGGGCGGCGATAGCTTTCTTGGAGTTGGCTTTTAGTTTGGCCTTGGGAGCTGCGGGCAAGGGAGGTTCAGTACGTCTGTAGAAGCGATTGTCGTCCAGGAGGTAATAATTTCGATCTTCTCGGTCGTAGCCGAACTCTTCAATGCGCTTTTTGAGCAATGTCAGTGCTACCATGCACACACGCCTGAGTGGCAGAACTCACCCATTCGGTCTGGTCCGTTTCACGAGGATGGTCGGTCATTTTCTCCCTCAGGCGATCGGGATTCCAGAACGTCCATACGGTCAGCTGGTGTAGGACCCTAATCTTAAGGCAGATGTCAAAGTCTCGAAACCGCTTTGGTTCTTCGTCGTCACCATAAGGATTGAGGTGAGGAGCCTTGGCCAGGTACTGCCGACGGGTATATTCATCCCAGATATCGTAACTGCATCAAGTTAGGGACGGGCGGGGCGGAATAGGAGTGCAAGACTCACTTCAGGCCTCGATGCGAGGAAATCCACTTCAGAAGGGTGAGGCCGATTTCTTCGAGTTTCTCAGAGGTGCCTGGCTTCAAGCACTCGTTCTCAAAGTCCTACCAGGTCACAATTAGCTATCCCGCGCGCCAAAATTACTCCGCCGGAAGTGTTCAATGTTTGATACACCACAGCATTATTGACGTAAGGACGTACCTCGATGTCAAATTCCTCGTCGATCTTGACAGCTTTGCCGAATGAGAAAATGAACTGCATCACCGAGGCAAACTCCCACATATTGCGTATTCTGTGCAGTAATGAGGCTTCCTGCTTCTTCTCTTCAGGCTCCGACGCCTCCATCTCGTCTCTTGTGCGTTTTCGCGGCATGATGCAAGGGAGGATGGGCGGGAGGCAGCGAGGTGAAGGGAGAAAAAGGTGGTTGCGGAGAGTATTTCAGCGTGTCTGTAGCATCGATAGCAGGGACGAAAGCTATCTAGGTCCTTTATGGGGTGGTGGTGGAATGATGTTGACGATATCGACGGGAAGTGTGAATGGATCTTTTCGGCTGGGTACGCGGGATTGCGTTCTACACGGAGCCAGGCGCGACTCGTGAGGCCAATTCAATTTGCAGGTGACGGCAACAAAAGACGCCAAGGCCTCTGTGGAATAAAGTTATTCCGTCAGCGGCATAGGATACCCCGGCCTCGCCCGGCGCGCTCAACTTTCCACAGCACGTACACAGTACTTACTTTTCATCAACGGGGATCCAAGTACGTTTCTACATTAAACTGAAATAGCTGGCTAAGTCCCTGATCGTGCCGTGTATGCAATATCTAGGGTTTTCGGCTGTTGTCCCTTCTTTCTTCAGGTGGGCCACTGAGTTTACATACCTGGTAAGACAGGCCTTCCTCAATTTACCGTCCAGCGACGGTCGTTTCTAGTTCATTGAGGTTTGAAGGTTCATATCGGCGATGTGAGCTCGGAATTTGGAAGTTCTGTGAGCGATCTGAGACACTGTCCCGCGAGGTGTCATAATATCCATATTTCTGCTCTGAAGACTAATAGGTCTCTTCTACCGATGAATTACCACTCTTCCCATTTCAAGCCACATAATGTCCACGGCTCCGACCCGCCCATCCACCCTACAAGATCATCCCTCCCTCCTTCCCGCGTTCCACCTCAACATTCTCATCGGTCCCGCCACTCCTATCGGCTCTCTCTCGCGTGGCACACCACTCACGGTCGTCCCGCTCGTATCGGGTTCTTTCGTGAGTGAGCCGGGGTTTGACGTTAGAGTTGATGCTAGGTTGAGGGGACAAGGGGTTGATTATGTTCATAATGACCCTGATGGCGGTAGGATGAGATTGAGGAGTGATTTGGTGGTTGGGTGAGTCACGAGATTTTCTTGGTTTCCTCAAAGACGGTGAAATGCAGGTGTGGGATCGATGAGCCAGATGTGCCGAGACTGATTGACCTCTTTGTGAGCGGAGGCAGGGATCAGAATGGAGAGGTATGCTCTTGCGTTGTCTCGTTCTCTCCTAGTCGTGGCCTAGGCTCGAGAAGAGGAGTTATGTGCTGATAGCGATTCGAATCTTCAGACGATCCATATCCATTACACGGGCATAATCGACATCACAAATGAAATGCGACGGATCCTTGGTCGAAGCGTGAACGCGAAATCTACCGATTTTGGAAGCTCCTGTGAGTCAACCCGAAAAGATACCTTCCCTTGTTTTGCTCAGGGCCCTGTAATGTCCACGTTCCTATTTCGTCCAGAGATATTGATCAAGAGAAGTCATACAGGTAACCTTTGAAACGGGCTCGATGCGGTATAAATCGTTGGAACAGTCACTCTTTGTCGGATCTGGGAGGTTTATTATTGATGAACGCGGGCTTACCGTCGAATACCGGATAAGTAAGGTCTGCAAAGGACTCGGGGCAGCGGCCGAGGATGCTGAAGCTGCTGCTGCTGGGCGTGATGACGCTGGTGGAGGTGAGGCGAGGGCTTCAGATCCGAGCAACTGAAACGTGCTCTTTGGCTTTGCATGGATAGATAGTACGCATAAACCGACCATCGGAACTTATCCAAGTTGCTATATTTAAGCAAGTAACGGCGTGCTTTCGCTGGCGGGTGCTGCGCCGTTGGCCTCGCTACCCGCTTGAGGTGCCGTCTCTGTAGAAGCATCCTTTCTATGCTGAACTCCCGGAACCCAGCTGAATAATGTCCAATCCCTGATCTTCCACCATCCCTGTCTCCTCGCCTTCCACCTCCTTCCTGCCCATGTCCCCAACCTCACACACAACCAGATTGCCAAAAGCCCTATGAGCGTCCCCAGCACAGCGACGACAACGCTCAAGAACGTCATACTCGAACATCGACAACTGAAAGGCCGAGCCCTCATCTCCCACCGTTCACGCCATGCCAGAGGACATATATCAGCGGACTTTATTGGTGAAAGGATCCCAAACGGGTAGGGGAAGATAGTGTTTGGCACACAGGTTTGTGATGTTGCGCACCAGGAGCAAGGGTATGGGTTTGACGGAGACAGGCAGGCAGGACAGTGGGGACGTGTCCAGCAGTGGAAGAAGAGGTCGAGGTCATCTCCAGGAAAGGTGGTGGTGTTGATGTTGTTGAGGATGTTGGTTATGGAAGGAGAGAGTTCGGCTATGTCGTATGCCATGTCTTCTTAATAACGAGACAAGTCTGAGTACCCTCGACGACAAAGTCTAACTTCGCTCTCTAATTGGATGTCCCTCGTTGAGCCGGTCGATGGACCATGAAAGGCTGGTCGTGAATTGATGGCACTACCTCAGCTGAGACTTCCTAGACACATCTGATTCCCTGAATTTTCTCATCCACTGCTATGTTGACGTGGGTTTCTGAAGATAGGTCCTGCTGGATCCTTGATTGTATTATCGGCGAGCATGTATAAGACTACACAGTATGCACACAGTTGGGGGTATATCGAACGATGTTGTCAGGTGCTTTTCACGGGTACGCATCGTAAGCCTCCTTGGTGCTAGGTGGATTGCTGCCATCTGCTGAGCCTTGCTGGGGCTAGGGCTCGCCTGCGGGGCTGTTTGGAGAACCCCGGGGCCACACACCCGTGGATCCGGGGCGCTGGTGCGGTATCGTCATATGTCAGCGGTGCCACGAATACGGTACGCCTTGACTTGGTGCATCCTAAACGCGCCTTGACGATCAGGCTGCCCACCCTCATCTATGGTCGAGATATTTATCTCCTGTGCTCGCTCGTCCAGCGACTCTACGCTGGTGGCTGCACGCCAGTGTCAGCGTCTTGCCAAACCGCGCACATGAGCTCTTAGTCCTCTTCGCATCCACGGCAACAGCCAGTATGCCTGATCAAGATAAAGGGGGCTGGCTCAGGAAGCTGCGTCCCGGGAGACATCTGCTCGAAGCATGGATCCTCTCTGCCATCATCGTCTCGATCTCGAACATTCTAGCTCAGTTCATTGATGCCTCGAAGAAAGAGGTATGCTCGACATAAAGGCTTCGTCAGGCTACGTTGGTCGAGGCTAATCGGTTACTGTTTAGGACCCTTTCATCTTCGACCTACCTCGACTACTCCGCTTCCTATGCCTTGACCTAATTACAGCACCATTGAACTACAAATGGCAAGAATTACTCGAGACCACGTTTCCGAGACACGGCCGCACTCCACTAGGCGGAAAGTACGAGTCCATTCCACTCGAAGACGTGGAAAAAGGCTCGGACCCAGACGACATGGAGGAAGATGAAGCCAAATCAGGAGAGAGCTCTGAGGCCCGGCGACGGAGGCGACGAAACAAAACTCCAAAGAGACTTCCAAAGAAAAACTGGAAGAATATTTGGACGAAATGGTTCATCGACTGCATGACACTCGGTGCCCTCTTCAACACGGCTGGCTTCTTGATCATCATGGGTTTCCTGAATGGCCAACCTCAGAATATCCTTGCGAATTTGCGCACGCGGACGATGGTCATCATTCTCAACGGGTATAAGATCTGGCCTTTCGCAAACATCATCGCACAGGCCTTCATCCCTTTCGAGCGACGGATCATCTTCTTCGCAACTGTTGCGCTGTTTTGGAATATTTACCTAAGTTTGGTGGCGGCTACGCTGTAGTGGAGCGGGCTGTATTTGCACTGCGGCGTGGACACTGAGCAGTATCTGCCCAGGTTGACGATGGAGATTGCCTAAGAACGAGAAGTGGGAATGATAACGCCGTTGTGCCATGTGGGGATTTCTCCAACACAACGCCTCCACAAGATGTTCTGGGTGCGCAGCCACGCCCGCCAGATTGATACTACTCTCTTGTGGACGATCAATTTTCGGAGCTCTTCGTTCATGGATAGAAATTTGTCAGCCCATCAAAATTGTGCTTGCCAAGCGTAGTTGTGAATATTACTCTGGCTGAACCTAAGAGACGTGCATTGCGAACGGAAGCTCTACGGACGAGTGGTGAGAGGAGTGGACCTCACACCCCTGGTTTCTACTGGAAAATCTCCGATATAAAAAGCAGCCTCAGGTGGGCCACTGCAGACCCAGGAATCGAGAGTCGGCAGAAGTCACCAGCGGAACACGACAGGCAGAATCTTCACGGGCGGACTCGGCAAATATATCAGGTTTACCTAGCACGTCCTAACGGTTGAGCTGAAGAAGGCTCCAGAATCCCCCGCGTCAACCATGGTGGATTCAATACCGACAACGACCAGCGGCTATCGGATAAATCTTACAGCTGGCAGCTTCGATGGCCTGCATCTCGATACATCGATGCCGCTCCCGGCGCTGGGAGCGCACGATGTTCTCATATCTGTGCAAGCTGTCTCGCTGAACTACCGGGACATTGCCATGCCTCTGAGGCTTTACCCAGCATACACCAAGGAAGACGTTGTACCGTGTTCAGACGGCGCAGGCACTGTCCTCACGGTCGGAAGCGAGGTCAAGGCATTGAAGGCCGGAGATAAAGTGTGTCCAACCTTCTTCCAGGATTTCGAGGACGGTTATGCTACGAAACAAAGCAGGGCAACGAGTCTCGGAGGGCTCAATGATGGCGTACTCAGAAAGCACGCCGTGTTCAAGGAGAAAGGGTTGATCAAGATCCCAGACTTCTTGAGCGCAAGAGAAGCGAGCACTCTACCGTGCGCAGCTTTGACTGCTTGGAATGCACTGTTTGGCGTCGGAGGCCGAGCGCTTGAGTCTGGACAATGGGTCTTAACCCAAGGCTCAGGAGGTGTTAGCATCTTTGCCCTGCTGTTTGCCAAGGCTCTCGGCGCGCATGTCGTTGCCACGACAGGCGACAAGGGCAAGGAGCAGAGATTGAAAGATCTAGGCGCTGACCTTGTGATCAATTACCGCGAGAACCCAACCTGGGGCCGCACTGCAATGGAGTTCATCGAGAAACAAGGTGGAACGGGAGCGCAGCATGTTATCGAAGTCGGTGGCGAGACCACAATGGAACAGAGCTTGAAGGCTGTTGCACCCGAAGGTCTCATCTCTATCATTGGCTTCCTCGGTGGCGGTATGGGGGAAAGGAAGACAGGCTTCTGGGACTGTTTTGCAAGCGCATGTCTTGTAAGAGGTGTGCTCGTTGGAAGCAAGAAGCAGTTCAGCGATATGTTGAGCTTCATGGAGGAGAAGGGGGTGAGACCACTTGTGGACGAGAAGACCTTCCGTTTTGAGGAGGCCAGGAAAGCATACGAGTATCTTCAGGCACAGAAGTTCTTCGGGAAGGTGGTCATTGACCTTCAGAACTGAGGAGGCTGGTAACGATGTGTTTCACGTGACGAGGCTGAGCAGCAAACTCGTCTCGGCTCCTGTTACCATAAATGGACTAGTTGATCTAGCTTGCCAGTCCTTTTGTCGCTTCACATCAACTTCAACGATACCACAATGCTTCGTACATCGTTACTTGTGCCTGCAATGAGCTCAGCCGCTTCTTATGTGGCTGATCCTGAATACCCACTGTAGACAGTGCCAATGCACTTGCAGATGCAGCATAATGAGCTCCCACATCAGACATGAGAGCACTGGGCGTCAGCTCTTTCTATCCTAGTGTCAGTTCGCGACGACCGCAGCAATCGATACAAGTAGCTACCTTCACAGCATGTAGCACGGTGGCCGGCTCGGGGGTTCGTTTCGGCTTCTGCAAATTAAACGACTCTCCCTCATCTGAAGTGGAGCATCAGATCATTCTCCCACCATAGAGTCTTGTCAGCAAAGGGTTTGGATGTTGCAGCAGCTCTGTCTCTCGGGATCTTGCTGGCCTTGGCCCGGATCAAGTTCAATGCTAACAGTGTGTCTCGCCGTTCGTCGGCTGTTCAAACGAGTCATGCTCGGTTCGCACCCGTTTGTCGGGCTTCTACGGCTCACGGGGGCTCGTATTCTCCTTACAACTGGTCTCATCGCCAACAAACAATGAGCTAAGTAAGTGACATGGCTGGTAGTAAAGGGAAGAGAGGGCGGAGGACGCCAAGTCAGGCAGGCTTGACGAGTCTGAGATGGGGGAATATGTGCTCAACAATAACGCCTGGTGACCTGAGATTAGCGGTGCTGACTCCAAACAGAGAAGGTATGCTGCAAACCGTGCTCAACGCCATGCATGCTGACGACAACTTCAATATGCGAAGGGGAAGGTGTGATGGATTGGCAGAGTCGATTGTCGAGGACAATGGCCGACAATCGCTGGATCAATAGTCCACTCGCGAGTGAATGATGGCCCGAATTGGTACCGCACCCAGAACTTGAATACAAACACCAACACTTCAGTGAATAACTGAGTGACATCAATTGCGCACCATTCACTTCCTCCGCCAAGATTTTGTTCTATGCGCACACCTACTCCTTCCAGGATTTTTTCCTTCGCCAGCTTTCGAAACTCTCCCTTGAACACTGCCTTCGCTTCGGCTACTTAGCGACAGCGAAGATGCAGCTTTTCATAACCATTATCGCCCTTGTGGCCGCTTTCAGCGCGTATATCCAACAGCAGACAACCGACCTGGTTGTCGCCTTCAGGAAACGGGCCTTCCAGCCTGTTTTCCACAACTTCCTGGCCATCGAGCCATCCACCGTGTACCGACAGCCTGTCGCCACCGTCATTTCCACCGTAATCTCAACAATCACCGCGTCTCCCACGGTATCCTTCACCACAACGGTATATCATGGCGGGTCCATCGCCGTTGTGGCAACCTCCGCACCTCCCACGCCTCCCTCGACCACAGTTCTTCAAGCGCAATATTGCCTTGCACCACTTGCTTGGGCGGACTGGGAAGATCCTTCGTTGTGCATCTCAGAACACACTTTTGAGCGCCTGTCTGCCTTCCTCGCGGCGTTGTCAGAAGCACCAACCCTCGATCTCCCGCGGTCAGTTCTCGCCCGACTGTCAGCCTCCTTCTCTTTGCTCCGGGAACTCATGTGGACCCCTACCACTATGATCCTGCAACGGACCTCGGAAATATCACACGTCGTCCTCCGTCACGCGATCTCCGTCGGATGGAAGTTCATAGTCACAGCTTCGGCCGTCGGTTGCTCGATGAGAGACTTCCTTGCAACCTTCACTCTGGCAGATTGGCTCACTTATTCCTTCCTACTCGTCATTGGCATCTTTCTCCTCATCGGCGCAAGCATCCCGATTGTCAGAGCGAATCGCAGATGTCAACGACTGCTAAGCCGCATGGCATGGGAAGAAATGAAAGCGACCCAGGACCGTCGCTGGAAGGCAGTTGCAAAAGCAGTAGATTATTATGGGAACCACCCAGATATGACCAAAGAGGAGGCTCGAGAGATGTTGATCGGTTCTTTGATTCTTTTCATAACCTCGGAGAAGGAACCGCAGTTCACTCCACCAACATTACGTCAACGTTGTCCTGAAGTCCGGACTACGACCGCCTTGTGGGCTCTGGCCTGCGGTTTTTATCAGAAGCTATTAGCTGCGCTGAAGTGGATGTTCGACGTTCAGTTCTTGTTCTTGGTCAAGATCCCTCTCTGGTCGTCATGGCAAGTCATCGACAGAACTCTTGGACGAGGCATCTGCTGGTTGTGTGACACATACCTCGACAAGCTGGTCTTCGGTATTATGCCGTTCAGTCTCCTCCTGATGGTCAATGTCGTCTTTTCCCTGCTTGGCCTATCGATGGTCGCGGGCATTCTCTGCCTCTGGGCTGGCCTTGCAGGCCTCATCTGCTGCCTTTGTGCCATCGGATATGTAGTGATACCGGCTGTTGGCCATGCTCGACGACTGGGAGCTCAAGCGGTCAACTATTTACGCGAATCAGCAGCGGAGATCAGAGAACGTTACAATCAAGACGACTTCGACACACGCCCGCGGAAACATGGCCATACTTCAACTTCGCCGGCGCAACGCACTGCAAAACATCGCACAAATCCACCTCCAACGACCCCTAACCAGCCGATTGTACGCCCTAACCACTTCTCGGTGCCTTACAGCCACAACACTGGTGTTTTCACCATTTCATCCTCTCAGTTTGACGATCGTCTCCGTCCCGACCCATCGGTTACAACCCTGGTGATTTCCGATGAACGTCTTCGAAGCCTCCTGTCTCTCGAAGCCGAGCACTCCACTATTTTGCACACACTCCACAACTGTCCAGGCCGGTCAGTGCTCTCGAAAATTGAGAGTCTCCTTGGCGAACTTCGAAACCCGTACCGCACAACGGGCTTCAAACAACCTGATGAAAACGACGATCGCAGCTCTAAGGAGACAGCCATGAAGGCTCGTACATCAGAGAGAGACTTGGCTGAAAAACAGCAGCTCAAGTTGAGAATTCACCAACTTGAAACTGATCTCGGAAGCCAGCACGCGCAGCGTGATTTGGCAGAGAAACAGAAGCTCGAGGCCAGAGTCCAAGAGCTTGAATCAAACCTCAGAAGCCAGCGTGAGCAGCATGAAGAGGAGGCTTGGAAGCTGAGGCAAGAAGCCGAGACAAATGGAAAGCTCGTTGAGGCGAAGGTGCAGGAATTGGAGCAAGTCAAAGCTCGTCTTTTACTGACTGAGCGAGACTCCTCCAAAGAAGCAGTCCGCAGCAGTCAGGTACAGGTGATGGTCAATGAGCATCTCGCCGCTGCTGTCGCTGAGAAAACGGGCGCCATTCGTGGCGAGTATGAGGCACATATTGACGTGCTGATGACTGCTGGTCGACAACTCGAGGCATCTGCGGAAGCCAGCCGTAGCCAGTATCAGGCCGAAGTCGAGCAGTTGAAGACTGCTGGTAGGCAGGTTGAGGCGGAAGTAGAGAGCCTCAGAGGTATGTTGCAGTCTGAGCAGAGTTCACACGCTGCAAGCAGGGCCCAATTGGACGCAATGCGTGTCCAGCTGGACCAAGCCACGCAAGCGTTGTCGGGGGAGCGACAGGCTGCTCCCTTCCAAGACCGTGCCGTGGCTGTTCAGCAGCCTGGCCACCACCCGAGCAACCCGTCCGGCAACACCTCCAGCTTTGGAGCCGGCATCAACCAGCCGGCCAGCACCTCGTCGGCAGCAATCTCTGGTGCGGACCAGGAGGCGTTGCGTACTTTGAGGGCTGCTGCGACCAATTGGCACAACCAGCAGCAGAGAGCCAGAGCGGGTGCCATGCAGTCCTCTGCACAGCCGCCGGTTCAGACGGCGGCGGCCCGGGCAACCCAACCAGCAGCGTACGTTACCTCGGATGTAACTTCGAGCCATGCTAACCAGATATTTGTAGTGGCAGGAGAGTCAACCGGCCCAGCGGGTTTACAATGCTCTGAGGTGTCGAAGGCCGAGAGCGGCAACTTTGTGTCTCCCATGTTCGTTCCGAATCAAAACGACGCCATATCCAGCCCAGCGCCTGCTCCAACGACAACGACAGCCACTCTGCCGCCATTCCTCTCTTCTCCTCCTTCTCTCATACCCACAATGCCGGTATACATCCGGTCGACCTCACAAGCAGCAGCTCCAGCCAACTATGATGGCTCGGAGAGAGATCCTTTACGGCGGCAGATGATGGCGGTTGTTATGAAAGCCCCTCCTCCAAGAGACGGGTCAGACTCTGACTCCGAGGTGGACTTCAAGGACGTCAACCTTGAGCCGGCGGCTCATGGTGACAATGCCGACAATGGCGTGGATGCAGAAGGGGCGAGTGACCCCGTAGACGATCGCACTGGCACACAGCGTGTGACCAGTGCTTCCGAGGGGATCGAGGTGAAGAACAAGAGTTCGAAGAGGGCCTTGAGCTAGAAAGGCGAAAGGCAGACGAAATCGAAGATCAGAGATGGAAGGAGGAACAGACACCGCTGCAGAGGGAACGGGAGGGACGAGGGGAGATTTTTACAGTGTGACGGAAATTGGCATGGAAAGCTGCCAGCTCGCTTAATTCAGCGTAGTGGCAGGCTTTTCATGTGTTGGCGAGGGGAGATGGCTATGAGATGGGAATTCATTGGGATATCGTGTTTTATGTTTCATGTTCCATGTTTCCTGTCTCTAGGAAGGCCCTCAGCGCATTGGCCTTTGCAGAGGGCGATGCAGCGGAAATGCATCAGACAAGCGTCTTGAGACGGGCGTGAATGATCGCCCCCATGGGCAGAGGATTGTTGGACAGTTGAGGACCGAGACCGTAGCTCAGAGTTCTTGATGAAGGTCAACTGAAGATTGCAATGCTGTCAGGCCTGCCTCTGAGCGACTCAATGCAAGCTCATGATCAACTCTTGGAATGAAATGAGATTAGCGGAATGATCTGCAGTCATTTTCGGACCTTATATGTTTCAGGCATGCAATTGTTGGTCTCCTCTCACCGGGCGCAAGGCGTGGTGAAGAAAGTAGTCACACAATCCGTAAAAAACGTTTGAAAAGTTGTGACCTGACCGTGCCTTTGAACGTCGCTGACAATTGCCTCAAAGGAGCAGGAACGAGCGAGCGGGAATCGCCGGCGGCTAAACGATGCTGAGGCGAGCGTTACGAGGAATGAAATCACAGAGCCTTCCATTTTCGAAAAGCTCTCTCGGCCTTGCAAAGCCCGACGCTACAAGCGAGGCCGTCGTCACTTTAGAGCCGCCTATAAATATAGAGATAATCTCGACTTCGGAGACAGGGAAGTGTACTCATTATTATCAGTGTTCTGCTGGACAGCCCAACGTTCAACCGCGTCCCGCCGAACATCATGGCGGATTCTCAGGAGGCCCGCACTTCGAGGAATACCACCTCGCGGCTCTTCCGGCCAGCGAGGGCGTTTCTGAAGGAGCTGGGCCTGGTCACGCTCTACCACAGCCATGTCGACACAAAGATCCTCATCCTCCAGCGTTTCGTCCGCCTGTTCGCCTACGGGGGCAGCACGCTCATCCTTGCTTCGTACCTGTCGGACCTCGGGAACGAGGACGCGCGGATCGGGTTGTTCATGACCCTGACGCTCATAGGCGACGTGTTTATCAGTTTCCTGTTGACGCTGATTGCCGATCAATTGGGACGGCGGTGGATTCTCGTCCTGGGCGCCGCATTGATGTGCGCCAGCGGCGTAGTGTTTGGGTTGAGCGCGAATTACTGGGTTCTGCTGACGGGCGCCATTCTGGGTGTTATCAGTCCTGCGTATGTTGTTGCCCGGCGAAGAGATGAACCTCTTTTTTTTTTTCTCTCTTTTTCTTCTCGAGGACCTGACATGCTAATCAACTGCCATGGTGTTGACAACAGGGGGAACGAAATTGGTCCTTTCCGAGCGATCGAAGAATCGACCATCGCGCATCTCACGTCCAAGGAGGAGCGGAGCGATATCTATGCCTGGTACAGCTTGATCGGCACGGCGGGCACGGCGCTCGGCTTCGTAGGCTGCGGCTGGATCATCACCTATCTGCGGGACGAGAGGCACTTTGGCACGATTGAAGCTTACCGTATCATCTTCTTCGTCTACGCTGCCGTGGGCATGGTCAAGCTGTGCTTGGCTCTCATGCTGAGCAAGGCCTGCGAGCTGGATCCTAAACCGAAGCCCGCCAATGTGACGGAGACGGCGCCATTGTTGGGCAACGGGGCAGCGCCGACTAAGGATGATGATGATGTTGCTGCGAAGAAGCGGCGATGGAGGTTATTGCCGGATATCAGCAAGGAGAGCCAGCTTGTCCTTGTCCAGTTGTGCATTCTGTTCGCCTTTGACAACCTAGCTTCAGGATTGGCACCACTGTAAGTGTATCTCCCTGTGGAGAAACCCCTGTCCGCTGACAGTCGCAGGTCGTGGGTCACGTACTTCTTCAAGCGCAAGTTCGATCTCTCGGAGGGCAAGCTGGGGTCGATATTCTCCGTCACGGGGGTCATATCGGCGCTTTCCATCTTCGTGGCCTCGGCGATCTCAAAGAGGATCGGGAACGTCAAGGTATGGAGGAGCCATGCATCTCTCGGAGTGTCTATCCCATGCTAATCCTGATCGGATATCATAGACTATGGTTTTCACCCACCTTCCATCGGCCATCTGTCTGGCGCTGATACCCATCCCCTCAACTCTAAGCGGAGCTCTCGTCTTTCTCATCGGCCGAGCCTGCACTCAAGTCATGGACGTGGCTCCACGCTCCGCGTTCCTGGCCGCAATTGTCCTTCCCCACGAACGGACTGCCGTAATGGGCACCATCAACGTGGTCAAGACGTGTGCGCAGAGCCTGGGTCCTGTCATCACGGGTATCTTGGGAACGAAGAACCATTTCTGGGTTGCCTTTGTTGCTGCCGGCTCGTTGAAAGCCACGTATGACCTCGGCTTGCTGGCGGTGTTTGCGGAGAAGGAGGCCAGGAAGAATAGGGCGGAGAGGGCGGATGAAGAGCAGCAAGCCGCCTCGAGCGGGCGGTAGGGAACAAGGCCTCACGACAAATTTGATGCCACATACTTCAGTACTATATACGCTCTCCAATCGCAGGCCCCTATGTGTACATGGCCGCCATGCGCTTTGCAAAGTATACCACGAGCACATAGTACCGGTCCCTACGTACGCCGGCGCAACTGATAGGTCTATAAGCCAGACAAGGTTCAACCAGCGGTCATACTCACTCGCACTACTACCGTATATGTATGACAGCCATACTCACTCACACTACTACCGTATATGTATGACAGCCATACTCACTCACTCTACTACCATATATGTATGTACATATTCTATTGGTTCGAGACCGTGAGGCTTCTACAAGCTTAGTGGAAGTTTATGCTTATGAAAAGTGGCTCTCGCGAGCTTGAACTCTCCCGCACAGAGTCGTCTGTCGTCGGCTCCTACTGCTCGACCTGACCGATCGAGCGCCTCGTCCGTCTGCATGGGACGCAACGCCCAGTCTCTAGCGAACCCTCGCCCCTGTTTTGATTCCTTCGCGTCGTCCGCAACGCCGTCGTGCATTATCATGCACGACGTGGAGGCGTGATGGCCGGTGTACACAGTAGTCCTAGTCCTAGTCCTAGTACCAGTTTAGCACGCCCCTACACCATACCGGTGGTGCTTCGTACACAGGACAGGATTGTGCGGTGTGGTTCTGTGCTAATATGGCATTACTCGCACACTGCAAGCGAGCAGTGGAGTGCGGCAATGCTAATGCACGTATTGGGTTAGCGTTTAAGCAACACGCCTCACTTAGCATACGCGCTAGCCATGTTTGGAAACTACATAATAGTCACATAGCCTCGCCTGGACAATTACGAGGAGGATAGCGCGAGGAGGACAGCGCGAGGAGAACCTCCTACGTACCACATTATCCGATATTTCTCGTTCCTCTGTGTTGCCATTGTGGAGAGACACTGTATTTTATCCCGTTGGCCTTAGTCTCAAATATCCTGATATAGTGATTCGTCGGTTGGCTGGACGTGAGTTGTTTCTCGCACACCAGCAGGATCGAGCACCCCAGACCACCAAGTCATCGGTCCTGGAGACTGTGTTCAAGAGATACACCAATCGGTAAGAACTTCTGATCCCTGGAACCACGCCATATTGCCGGTCCGAGCACCCTGCGCCAACGCGGTCCTCTCGGCCCTCAACCTATTCTTGACGGTCCCTGGAGCGGACGCGAGGTTGTCTCCCCACATGGCCATGGAATTGCGATGGCACCAGATATTGCACAGGAATCGAGCATGCCAGACGCCGTTGACCAGCTGGGCCTTCGTGACGAGAACACACGGGCTCTGTGCCATGTGGTCGATTCTTCGTCTGTGCGGCAGGACAACGACGGGGTCAATGAGATCTTGTTCGCTCAGGGATGTCCACGGCGCGACCGCCAGACTGGGAGAGTCTCCGAATTGATCCTGCACTGTCTGGTCGTAGTGTACGATCGCGACGACTTGCTCATTGCTCGATCTGACTTTGTCGATGTCTGTCAGGCGGTCTTCCTCCTCCTCGGAAGGGATGGACCCCGGCGGACCGGGGAAGATGTAAAAGTTGTCGTTCAATGGTGTGTCGAGCGACGCGAGGGGATAGCCCATTGCTTGTAGCCGGATTCCTGACTCGGTCACTTCGGCTTCGCTGTCTTCGTCGGAGAGCAGGACTTGCGTCGTCGTCAGACTGATGGGGATTCCGATCAGGGAGCGCGGCGCCCAGCGGAAATGCTCGGCCTCAAGCTTTGGCACGGGCAAGAAGACAAGCCCGGCAGGGAGGGTTCCCAGGCAGGCATACAGCATTTGCATTCTGTCTTTCGGGTCCGTGTCTAGGAGGAGTTGGGGATCGAGTCCCATCAACGTCGCGATGCAGATGGGCTCGTCGCTTGATCTGCTGGTCGCACGATTGCAGAGGAGCCGGAGCACGCGGCGCCGATAGTCCATGTTCTCCTTGGAGACCTTCCTGTCAACAGTGATGATCCCTCTTTCGTTGGCGAGGTGTGACTTCTCGATCAAGTCTGTGAGCCCCTCTTTGACTCGGTCCGAAGAGAGATCAGCGCGGTTCTTGACGTGCTCTTCCGCCCCGGCCGGCACGACGTGGCTCAGGTGCATCGAGCAGTCTGCAAAGGCGACGAAGAGGTAGTCCGGCAGGACGCCCTCCTGGAGCGTCCACAGTCGCCGCCACCAATCTGAGAACATGACCGACATGACGAGGTCTTTCTGTCGGATCGGGGGTGGAGGCCGTACTGGGCCCCTGTGCGATACTGTTTTGATCGTTTTGTCGTCCGTTCGAAGTGACGTGTGCAGAAGGCCTTCGTCGAGGACCAAGACTGAATGCGCTTGTTCGTACACTTGGGCCATCCGCGAAATCGCCATTTTTCGCACATCAACGTTGGCCAGCTGCACGGGCACACATATGGTGTCAAGCCAGAAATAGCTCAGTCTTCTGTCTCGGATGCTGGCGTGGACTGGCGGAGCATCCATCGCGCTGAAGCCCGCCAAAAGAACCACAGTGCGCCGATGGAGCGCCTCGAGCTGGCATCTTGGTAAGGAGTTCCGTTTCGTATTGCCTACCCCGTGAGCCCATACGTGGCTGATAGCAACATAGGGATCTCCGTCACCCAGATAAGGGACGACGCTGAACTCGAACTGTCCATATGCATTGATCTCGGACTTGATAACGGGAGTGAGACCTGAGCGAATGGTCTCGCATATGGCCCCATAATCGAATTCCACGTCGTGGCAATCAGAGCCGTTGCAGTCAGACCCCAGCGTCCCATGACGGGTCTTATATGTCGCTTCGTCAATGTTGTTCGCAACGCATGCGGTCGTGCCGCACGCCATGTGCCGCTGGACACTGCCGTATCGACGCAGTTGCGTGGCATAGATAATTTCGTTGATGCCGAAATCTCGCTTCAAGATGCCAATGTCAAAGGGACACCAGCCGGAGAAAAGAAGCCGCTGGAAAAGAGTCTTCGGAGCATCCCATCTCCTCTTTATTGGCGACCACCCCGGCGGAGATATCTGGGCGTTCCGGAGTTGCACGGGCAAGAAGTCGTAGAAGCAGCGGCGGTAGACGACCGCCATGGCATCGTCGATAGCATTGCCGAGACACATTAAGGATAGGAGAAGATCATCGTCCACGTAACTGTGGTGACTCTGGACCAGACGGAAACACATCTTGTAGGCCGTCTGGAGATACGTATCGATCCGCATGCATAGCCTCTGGATGTCCTCGAACGACAGCTCTCCCTTTGCCCTCTTCTGCTTGAAGGAGTCAACCCAGAAGGAGAGCAATTCTGGCAAGGCACTGGTGTTGACTCTCCGGGTCAGGCCTCTTCGTTGACCACCGCCTGTGACCAGCAACGAATCCTCAGAGATATATTCGTGTTGTTTGAATGGTCGTCCGACAGTCTTGTACACCTCGCATAAAAGCCCAAAGAAGAGCCATGATTGGAGAAAAGACTGCACCAGAGTGATGCCAACGGGCTCAGCCTTCCCATCTGATGACTTGCGCGTAAAGTCGCCCTCGAGCACTCCCATATCGTCAAACCCACGGCGAGATGGGTAAGTGAGGAAGTCCCCTTCGTCATATGGTGCCAGGCACACGAATGCGATCTTGAACTGGTCCCTGGAGGGATTGGAAGGCCTGTCCAGATGGTCCATGTTGCTCAAGGTAGCCCACGTAGTTCGTCGGCCCGGGTCAAGGTAACTCTCTCGGATTGATGATCGAACACAAGGGCAACGACATGCTTGAGGACTAGGCAACAGCAGTCACCAGCATTGCTGTGCGACAGTTGTGAGGGGTAAGGCGCGCCATGAAACAAATGCGCCAGCCTTTGCACGTCCCTCCTGGTGTAGCACATAGGCGAGTCTCCCCCCCACTGGCTCCCCGCTAATGTACCTCCTTCTACGAGGGCAAAAGTACCTTCGTAGCCTCCCGGGCTGGCTGATCGGCCATCCAGAGTCCGAGTCAAAACTGGGCTTCACAGACCGTCCGATCATTCTTCATTCCCAATTTGTCACGCTGTTCGTACGGACAGGAGACTTCCGAGTAGCTGGCTAATCTAGCCGACGACGCAGAGAACCATATCTCGGACGACCTTTTCTTCATTCCTATTCCATACGGCCGTATGAACAACTCTGGATGTGTGTCTTCGCTGTAGCCTCTTATTTACCTGACGGGGAAGGCAGGATGGGCGTGAGGCTTGCCGCCTTGACAAACAGCGCCACAATTGGCAATTCAAAGACGGAACAAGGACACGCAGACTCGCCTTAACAAGGTCTGGCGCCAGAGATGCGGACATTCAGGTAGGCGTCGGCCACTGGCCCCTTCCATAGTCAGTCGGAAACGATCGCAGGAAGAAGAAAGATCGAGTCAAAGCACGGGGATGAGCTTTCTATTGCAAGAGGGAGCACCTACTGCTTCAACCTCGCCCTTACCCAAGGGGGGTATCAAAAGCACGATTCTCAGCCATGGTTAACTAACCCAAGCACTCACTCATGTTCTATCTCGTCAATCAATCAATGACTGCATTCTTTTATTCGTGCTCTCTGAACCCAACGCGTCTGCGCCTGCGCCATGCCTGCCTGTTGAAACATAGTGTGATAGCAGATAGCACACTCAAGCACTTCCATTCTGATGCGTCGTCTCGGCGGACTTGATTTCGCCCCTGATTCCACCTTTCCCGCCAACTTGCCGCGCTGCGATGGACAGGGAGAGCTCCGCGTCGACGTTGACCGTAACTTCGACTTTCGATCCCTTCTTCAAGCCCTTGAAGATGAATTCCGCAAGAGCGCGTTTCGGCGTCCAAATCTTCTCGCGAATCTCCTCGGGCTCATCGTCCTCGTCCTCGTCGTCTTCATCGTCATCATCCTCGTCTTCTTTCGCTCCGTTCGTCTCAGGTTTGGGCTTTGGTTCCGGCTGAGTGACCTTGATTGCTCGCTCGCCCTCTATGATACGGACGAGAACGTCTCCCTCAAGGCCCTCGATGAGCTTCGTCCTCCGTGCAGGAACGGCCGTGTCGGGTGGCACAATCACGGTAAACAAATCCTCAGGCTGCTTCGTCACTTGGTAGCCGATTGCAGCAGTCAGATGAGGCGTCACAGTGACCATCTCATGCGTTGACTGGTCAATGTCTTCCTTCTCGAATTCTTGGATCAGCGATGCTTGAAGAGCAGCGCCACGTGCGGACAGCTCCGAAGGATTCAATGCACTGGACGAAAGTGCAGGAGCCAGAACTTGTGTTGACTCTGGGAAGAGAGCCTCAATACTCTTCGCGATTTTTGGCGTGTGTGAAGTGCCTCCGGACAAAATCACTTGATCAATGTCAAGCACATCAAGACCAGCCTTCTTGATGACCTCCTCGACAAGTCTGGTGAAGCGCCCGAAGACCTTAAGCCCGACAATCTCATACCGTGTCCTGTTGACGGTTGATCTAAAGTCAATGCCATTTACGAGACTCTCCACGCTGAAGGTGGCACTGCTGCTCTGACTGAGTGTCTTCTTGACTGCTTCCGACTCGAGTTTCATCTTGGCCAGGCTTCGTTCATTCTTACGGGGATCGGTCTTGTGCTTTTTTTCGAATTCTTTCGCGAAGTGGTCGACCAGCACCTGATCCAGCTGAGCACCACCCAGCTCGTAGTCGTGAGCCGTTGCCAGGATGCTGTACATACCTCCTCTTGACGCCACGACTGCTGCATCAGACCGGTTTCCGCCAAAGTCCGCGACAAGCACGAGCCTGTCGGCGGTGGAATCGGAAGACCGTGAGTCGTAGGCGAGGAGCGCGGCAATGGGCTCGGGCATGAATTGTAGGATTTCGACGTTGGTGTTCGCCGCGGCCTTCGTCAGGGCTGCTTTCTGCTCATCATTGGTATCTGTAGGAACGGCTACTACGGCGGCGGTGACTGGCTTGCCGGTAAAGTCGGATGCGGAGTTTTTCAGTCTCCTCAAGTGTCGTGTGGCAACCTCGAGCACTGCCACCTTGTTCTCCGTTTCGCTGTCTGTGTCTCGAACAGAGAAACAGATCTTGCCATTTTCTTCAATGGGGTGCGCAGACCCATGGCAGGGCGTAGGGTCTATCGACTTGTAGTCTCTGCCGATGTAATCGCGGAAGAATGCGACAGTGTTTTTACTGTTTCGAACCAACTGCGCCTTTGCTTGAGTGCCGTGAAATTCTTCTCCCTCGATATATGACAAGACGGAGGGGATTTGTCGATCTCCTTCTTCGTTGGCGATCACTTCGACCTTGCCCTCTCCAGATATGTGCGCGATCGAACTGTAGGAATTTCCGAAAGAGATACCAATGGCATACTGTTCTGGTGACCCTTCGGCGGGTACTCCGTTTGTTTGCTCACTCATGGCGAACTTTTGCAATCAGTGAAATGCAACAGTAAAGATACAAAGTGAGAAAATCCGAAAAAGGGATCCAGTGATCCTGCCCTTGTGCTGTGGTGAGAGACAACCGAGAACTTTGTGGCTTGAAACTTGTGAAAACCCTGGGAACTTTTTTCGAGGCTCGCAGCGGGTCATCGAAATCCGAGGAAAGTCGGGCGAGGTTTCCAGCCTTGCCCACATTTTCTCAGCCTTGTCTGCCTCCATCTGTATGTGACGAAGGGCGCTTTTCAATCCATCACACTATTCAACAGGTACGCTAGGTGTTTACATTTCTGTCATGGCCGACGTGGAAGTGTTACTGCCTGGAGATCGGATCCCCGCCAGCCAAATCCCAACTTCTCAGAAGCGCAAAATCGGGCATGGCCTCAAACAAGAACCTGAGAGCAGCGGTTTTACAGCCACCATCGGTGGCCTTCTTGACGTCGACTACAGGAAAAAGACCGCACAGATCGCCACACCGAACGGACGCTATATTCCTAAAGCAGGAGACCTGGTAATCGCTCAAGTACGGTTGTCAGCAGCGGAGTCTTTTCACCTCCACATCAATGCATATTCGCCCCAGGCTATCTTGCCACAACTGGCATTTGAAGGGGCGACGAAGAAGACGAGGCCGCAACTGAAAACTAATGACCTTGTCTATGCTAAGGTGGTCTCGGCCCAGAAGAACATGGAGATTGAACTGAGCTGTGTCAATCCGGCAACTGGGAAGGCCGAGCCGGATGGGTTGGGCCCGCTCACTGGTGGGATGGTATTTGAAGTCAGCCCTGGTTTTGCGGAGCGACTTCTGAAGAAGCAGGGAGTTACGGGACTGGAGGAACTAGGCTCAAGGCTACATGGTGGGTTTGAAATTGCGGTTGGAAAGAATGGCAAGGTCTGGGTTGATTGTCCTGAAGCAGGCGTCAAGGGAGTATGTGCAGTGGGCCGATGCTTGAGAGAGATGGATGAGAAAGAGTTGAAGGAGAAGGAACAGAAGAAGCTGGTCAACAAAATCATGAATGACCTGGAGCGTGGTTGAATGGCCTGCAGGACTTTGAACTGATCACGTTACTCGATGCCAGGAGGCATTGACACTTGCTGGCAACGGTCAGAAGGCAACGAAAACTTTGAATTGCGGCATAGCCTCGTCTGAGATGACCGCCAGAATACTCAAAGAAAGCCGCTCCAAACCGCTCCGGACAGACACTGGCGAAGCCCGACCTCGTGGTGGGCAGTGTCACACGGCAGCGGAACCTCTCGCCCACGCAGTACACTGCGGCACTGCGGGATTTCAGCCACGAGAGTCGGGAAGGAAGGTCACGACAAGTGATAACTGTCATGAACGGAACTTGGTCAGGAGAGAGCTACAGATGGTTATGCGAGAGTGCGTGTGCCTTTTCGAAGATTTTCATTGCTTGCCTCATGTACTACGAGTACATTGACTATCCATGGATTCCACCACCACTGGTTTGGAGCCTAATGCAAGGTCGTAGGCTTTCCTCAACATCAAGACCCTGCCCTCCTCACGTATGTACGTTCATGCAGAATCCCAATGCCTCTTGCCCGGTCATCCCATTGCAAAATAAGACTTTTTGCGAAGGGTATTCTCGTTCCATCGATAAAAATCATCAACGCCAGGATTCTTGTCATAGGAGAGAAAGAGTTTTGCCTGCCATGCTGTCGTAAAGTCCTTTTTGCAAGATATCCGGAACTCCTTTTTGGTTGCGGCATAGCTGGGGTGGGATCCATCTTCTATCTAGCAAAAATTGCTCAAAGCCATCCCATTTTCACTCCGCTCGTGGATTATCGTTTACTTTCTTCGGAATGAGCAGCCCTCTGTGAGTCTGGCCTTGCCACCGGTGGGTTGGCAAAGCACAGTCGAGCAGCCTGCGCAGATGACGACAGTCTGAGCGTGTGAGAAAACGGTGGTGATGGTGAAGCAGCCGGGGCACTTGACGTCCATGAAGAATGATCGAGGGGCAGGGACGAGCGTCTGTTGGATTTTGTTAGATTTTTGCATCTTCAACGAATCTGGCATGCCAGTGGTTCGTACCTTGAGCTTGTGCTTGCGCGCCTCAGCCTGAGGCGTGGGGTTGAGAAGATCGACTGCGAGAACCTACGACCAGGAATGTTAGACGTATGCGCGGGGCAAGGGCGATTGCGTGGTGTTGGTAATTCATGCGGTGCTCGTGTGCTTTGTCAAGCCGAGAGGGGGAAATTTTGAGCATGATTGACTGGTGCTATCATTTGCGGGCTGGACTGCGTACCATTTCGTCTGATTTCTTATATGACCTGGAAGCTGTGTCTCCTAGTGATCTGTTCTTGCTACTGTCGAGCTGAATGAAGATGCGACTGATCGATCGAGGTGCACCGATGGGCAAGTGGCGGTAGAAATGGGCTTTGTAGAGGAGTCGACGAGGTTTCGTGCGTGTCTTGGCAAACCTAGTCCGGACTTACACTTTATCCGAACCAATCATTGGTGAGATTGCTCCAACTGCCCTGGGATCTCAGATTCACTCCGTTCTTGACTCACTGGGAGTCATCGAGACATGCCCTGCAGGCGGAAGGTGAGCATCTATGTTGCCCATCTGCTTCTAGACCAGTCTATCACCTCTATATGGTATCTAGTGTCATGTTAGACATGCAAAATCTTCTCAGAATGGCACGTCCATATCTTCAACCCGTTCCTCCTGCTCTGGCTTCTCGGGAGCAGACGACAATCTCTGCTTGATGAACGCTGCAATGGTGTCGAGATACTGCTTTCCACTCGGGACAAAATGCCCACCAGGGTGGATTACAACTTGGGTCTTTCCTGAGCCCCCCGCAGCATCGATCAGGGCCTGCGTTCTTGACTCTTCCACCACGCTATCCAAGCTTCCAATAAAATGACATACTGGAGTCTGGATGTGCGGCTCTTCGTAAAAGCCTGCATACCTCTCTCCAGGCGCTCGAAAGCCACAGTATGCTGCACAAAATTTCAGCGGTGGATGGTTGAGTCTTTCGAAGGATGCTGGGTATGGGATAGCTAGAGTTGATTTGGATCGTGCTTTTTCGAATGCTTGTTTTCTTGACTCTCCTTCCAGTAACGAGGCAACCATGGCAGCTAGGGCTGCTCCTTGTGAAAAACCTATGATTCCCTGAAACGGTCCCTCTGACTCCAACACGTTGGCGATCGTCTCTAGCCCTTTGTCCAAACCAACATATTCGGGTGGGTCGGATGTGTCTGACCGTCTCCACCAACCATAAGCCTCGATACTGTCCGGATCTTCGCTCGAGGTGGGATCAAAGCCTGGGACATCGCTTGGTCTCAGTTGTAAAGGTCCAGTCGGATAGCTGAATGAAATGCCGGGGAACGCCTTCTGAAGGTGTTTCTCCATCGCGCGAGTCTTAGCGTGGAATAGAGTCCCATTCTGTGTGTATCCATGTAGCATCAGAACTTTGATCTCAGGACCATGCTCTTTTGCTGCGGGCATGATGCCAAGGTGTCTGTGTTGCGACTTTGCCACTGTCGGCGAGCGTGTCGTCGGAAGCGCTGAGAAAGTGCGTTGGCTTCTGCTTCGAAAGAGAACTCTAATCATAAGTTGTCGTGGTTCTCTCCGAGAATTAAGACAGACTGAACGAATCAAAGGAGTCTACGGAGTACAAGAAAGGTCAAAAATTGGAAGGCAATCAGGTCCTCGAGTGCCGGCAGCCTCGCGGTCTTGCCAAGCCCTGCAAGTGGCGGAGATCATCGCCGACAAGAGTTTCCAGCCACGCCAGCCTTGTCGACGATCACAACCAGAGATACCAGGTGGACCTCCCGCTCTCACGGCATCTGGGAAAACCGCGTCTGTTTGTGTACCTCGTCGCCGCGCGCAGTAAATAAGGCCTGCTCAAACATGGCGCTGGCACCGTCTTCCTCTTCCAACTGGCCCACCGTTAACGTGCTGGAAAGGCGAACCCGGAGTCCACCCTTTGCAGCGATCGTGAACAGTGTCTGGAACGAGGTACAACCATATGCAGAACAGGTATTTTAACGTCTAGACATTCCCCCCCTGGAGCATTCCTTGTCCCGAGTTCTCAAGCATCTTTCCTCAAGACGTCCATCTGAGATACAAGTACACGCACACCTTGCTCCTTCCTCTTGTTCAAGATCAAGCAAGCCCCCTTCTCAACGCCTTGCAAGCTGTTGTTTAGTCGAGACTGCCTCCTCTGTTGTCTGTTCTTCTCAACTGTCATTCCTGCCAGCGTCACTTCCTCAGAGGGCCGCCTTCATCAACACAGCGCTCCCGTACTTCCACACAACGTGAGTACCTACCACACCGACGCCTTCTAGCCTTTGCCTCGACGCCACTCATTCACCATGTCTCCCCGCGTTATCACCGGCGCCGTCGAGCGCATCGCACGCCTCGACGTCCAACGCGGCCAAACGCGAGTTGGAAAGGAGCTCCGTCCGCGGGAGACGGTGCTCCCCATCGCCATCGCCTCTCTCTTCCTTTTTTTCATGTGGGGCCTCGCCTACGGGCTCCTCGACATCATGAACTACCACGTCAAGGTAGCCATGGGCGTTAGCCGCGAGAAGGCTGCCATCCTCGCCGCGGGGTACTACCTCGCGTACATCCCCGGCACGCTTCTCATCGGCGGGCCCTTGGTGAAGCGGTGTGGTTATCGGGTCGCCATGGCGGCCGGTTTGTCCATCCTTGCGGTGGGCAACGAGCTAATGTCGGTCGGCGCGGCGAACTGCTCGCTCTGGGGCATGGTGGCCGGCCATTTTGTCATCGGTCTGGGCGTGTCGACTCTGGAGCGCTCCGCGAATCCATACGCCGTGAACTGTGGTCCCGAACGGCAGGCAACGCTGCGCATCTTGGTTGCCCAAGCTTGGGCTGGCATTGGCACGGTGGTTGCGCCTTTCTTGGCCAACGCCTTCATCTTCAACCTAGACACCTCGACCGTGCGCCCCGCTGCCGACCCGCTCCACGAAGGCCGATGCCTCATGCCTGACAAGGCGGCCTCGGGCTGCGACAAGCTCGGCAGCGTCATCACCTTCTACCGGCTTCTAGGCGCGTGCGTCGGTTCGTTGGCGCTGGTCATCGCCATTCTCTTCTTCCGCACCAACTGGTTCCCGGAGATCGCGGTCCCCGTCCCTGCCAACAAGGCCACTTGTGGCTGGAAGGTCTGGACACATCCACTGGTGTCGACCCGGTTTGCTCGCGTCTGGTGGGCCTTCTTCGCCAACTTCGTCAACCTGGGCTGTCAGGTGACGTTTGCTCAATTCTTCATCGAGCACATGAAGGTCAACGCGTGCCAGAGTGACAACATGGCCGCCATTTGGATGTCGGTGGCCCAGACGGCATTCGTCGCTGGTCGGTTCGCTGCCGCTGGCCTGGTCGCCTTCCCCAAGGTGTTCCGGCCTCGATGGGTGCTGCTATGCTTCATCGCTGGGGCAGTGGCCTTTGTCGGGGCGGGAACCGGCATCTCGGCAGGGAGTGCAATCGCCGTGGCCGTTCTGGTCATGTTCTTCGAGGCACCATCCTTCCCTATGGTCTTCGAGAGCGCGACCGCCGGCTTCGACGAGTGGAAGGCTTCTTGCGAGACACTGATGATCGTCAGTATCTCGGGTGGTGCTCTCCAACCGGCGCTGATGGGTCAGCTTGTCGAGCGCGTTGGTATCTCCCCGGCCTGGTGGTTGACTGCCGGGTGCTTCGGCCTCGTGTTGACCTACCCATTGGCGATCAACTTGATCTCGCCGTTCTCCAAGGAGCTCGACCTGGCCCAGAGCGGTATCGGTGCGGGGGAGCAGGTCAACGCCGATGAAGAGAACGGGCTCCGGAGGGGATCAAAGGAGGGTTTCAGGGCTCGGGTTATGGAGATGGTGACATGGAGGCGCAAGTCGGCCAGCTCGGGAATTGCCACTCCAAAGTCAGGATAGGAGAATACTGGTCGTGTCTTGGATGGGTTTTGGGGCTCTTTTTTCATCTGCTTGTCTTCTAATGTCAGTATAGGCAACTTTGAATGAATGCGCAAGGCCGTACGTGGAGACTGAGCAGGCAGGGCGGTTATGATACACGAGATACCCTAGCCAGATACCTAACAGACAAGTCACTGATACAACGTTCCCCAGTCGAGCGGCGATGTGATCGCCAACACCACCTGCAGTCGTAAACTTCAGGCCTTGCTATGGCGACCTGACCGCCTTCTCGCGCCATTGTCCGGGGTCACCTCAGGTGCTGCAGACTTCCCTGCTTTGCTCACACCGTTGGCTGCTTTCCCTTTCGCCGGCTCCTTCGCGTTCTCTGCAGCAGCTTTAGTTGGCTTGACTCGCTTTGCATCCCCGTTGGGCTCCGGCTCCGCTTCTTTCTTCGCCTGTGCTTTGCCCCGAGCAGTAGTTTTCCGAGGCAGGACCTCTTCTTCATCTTCTGCTGCTTCTGCCTCGTCCTCACTCTCTTCCAATTTTGCAGTCTTGCCCTTTTTGGACTTCTTAGGCTCCTCCTCCTGGTCGGCCGGTGGATCAGCCTTGGCGGCCTTGCCTCTCTTATTGACCTTCTTTTGCTGCTTCTCTTCTTCCTGCTCCTCTTCCTCATCCTCGTCCTCTTCCTTCACGGCTTTGCGTTTCTTCCCCTGCGCTTTCTTCGGCGCCTCACCCTCCCCATCAACCAGCACCGCTTCGTCCATGTCTTTCGCCACAGGTCCGGTTTTCTTCTGGACCGACGGGACCACGGCGCTGGTCCGACCACCCACAGTCAGGAAAGCAATCTTTTCACCATTCGGCAACGTGTTGGAGGCGTTCTTCTTGCCCTTCTGCCATCGGTGCTTGAAAAGCCAATCTTCAGGAAACTTGTCGGAATCGCCCAGCAACTCCACGGACGTGCCGCAGACGTAGTGGATCGCCCGGTGCAGCTGCTCGATCTGTTCGTCCTTGAGCGTGTTTGCATACTGCTCCGGGTGAATCTTTGCGTTGTACAAGACCTCGTCGCCCACCCAGTTGCCGATGCCCGAGATGTTGGCCTGATCCAACAGCATGGCCTTGATGGGGACTTTCTTCGACCTGCATTTCTGCCTCAGCCACTCCACGGTCACGAGGGCCTTGTCGACAACAGGGTCCGGTCCATTCTCCTTCAGCGGGGTGTTCTGGCGAATCTCGGCGGCAGGGCAATCGACCAGCCTCACGCGAGCCAGTCTCCTCATGTCCACGAATGCAGCTTCAACGGCCTCCTCGCCATCCTCTGGTTTTGTCTCGAGCATGAACTTGACGAATTTCGGCGGCCAGGGCTCGTCGCCCTTCTTGCTGGCCTTGGGCTGGTAGTAGTACGTGTGTTCGGACTTGAAGTTCAACCAGCCCGTCATGCCGAAGTGCATGACCGGATGGGGCGGGCTCGACATGATCATCCAGAAATATTTCCCTTGTTGACCGACATCCAGGACTGTTTTGCCGGCCATGTGCTGTTCGAACTCGGCGGCGGAGGTGCCGACCTTGCCGTAGACGATGGGGTCATCTTGCGCGCTGACTTTGGCGAGTGTTTTGCCGACAAGGAGTTTGCGAATATAATGCACGATTCGCGCGACCTCGGCGATCTCAGGCATGCTGACTGATGTAGAGGGTCGTTCTGGTGAGCTTCGTTGACGAGAGGACCCAGGGCTCAGGCGCGCTTGAGTACTCGGTACGCCTCGTTGGATTGTGCTTTTAGAAACTGGCCGTTGCGAGCGCTGTTCTCCCAATCTTTACACAGACAAAGTCCTAGTAAGAGCGACGATAGGAGATATATTTACAGATGATGATTGAGGAGCCGATCCTATGGCAGTGAACAACTGGTGAACTAATGTAACGGGGAGTTTCTTGAGTCAGAACGCGTATTAAGCGACGCGTTTAGTGGTTTGAGAGAAATACGAGTAATACGAGTTGGTACGGAGGAGCAACCCAACGAGCTTCAATGACATAATGCATGTGCTTCGTCAAAGTGCAGCCTCGTCCTCTCCTCACCTATTGCTCATCGATATACTCAGTCTGGTGCAGATAATACTAATCGGCCTCCACAGGCTTGTTGCCCTAATTAGACCTTGCTGCCACTTTCCAGAAAGAAGCGTTCTATACTTTTCAATTCTCAGCTCGAACGAGTCCGTTGCACTCATCAAGCTGGCGTGGTTTTGGACCTCAGCATCCCCTCCCTCAACTTCTCAACACTCGCCTCCACCCACCTCTCAAGCTCTCCACCCGGACCCTCCACGAGGTAGACGATCAGACTTCCCTACCCCCAGGCGAGCTCGTGAACCTTCGCCCCGGCCTCCCATAATGTCCAAACCGACCACCACACCCACAAACCTTACACCACAATTCTGCTTCAACACCCGCGTGCTTCGAGACTTCCTGCGCCTCTCCCGCGCAAGCATAGACGACAGCATATCAACGAACCTCAACGCCCTGCTCACGCCGTCCACGACATCCCCGTTCGACCCATCTTCCACATCGATACGAAATCCTTCGCTGCCGACTTCATTAACACGAGCGCCTATACCGAGGGAGACGAGCCGGACATTTCTACACTCTGTTCTGTTCCCGAGTTGGCAGGCTCGCTCCGACGTTAGTTCATACTGTACAAGCGTGGCGACGAGTCCGGACCCCAACGATCCGGACCTGATCGAGCGGGAAGCCCTGAACAGGCGGGACGCGGAGCGGATCGTCAACGAGCGGCTGGATCCGTATTCGGGACGTTTCTTCCCGAGGGAGTCGCGGGCAGAAATGCTAGCGGGACTGTTGAGGAACGAGAACGCCGTGGAGCAGATCGTACGGAGTCGGAGCTGGGAAATCGTCCAGGAACGGTGCGAGGGCGTCGATGAAGGGACGTGGGATGAAGCGGTAGATAAATGGCGCGAGGGGCGGAGGTGAAGGAACCAATGAAATGAGTCGATATAAATGTTTTAAGGGGGGGCAACTACAGTCCAGATTCGAAATCCAGGTCTTCCCGCAAAGGAGGCACTATGATTCACCATGGACGGCGGAGTGCAATATCCCGCTCTAAACCCCAGCCCGGGTCTGGCATACCATCTCCTCTCGACCTGTACATATCATATCTCTTGGCGGCCGATCGGACGTCCCACGAAAGAGAAAAACAAAATGCCGAACACCAGCTCACAAAAAAGACAAAAACTCCGCGCGCGGTCTGTTTCGAACAGACCTCGCTGGTGCAGAGAAACCCCGGGATGGGATTTTTTTCCTTTTCGGATGCGCTCGGTCGGGATCGTGGCCATATCGGATCGTTCGTGTCGGTCGGGTCGTCAGTTCGAGTCGGTCGGATCGTTCGTGTCATCGAGTCGTCGAGTCGCCCGGGTCGTTCCTGCCATCGTTAGTTGGGTCATTTTCTGCAGCTTCAATATTTAAACCTAGTGCAAAGTGAATGTGATTTTCAGCTGGGTTTGGTCGAGGGAAAGTCGGCCGGATCAAGTGGTTTGTGAAGATCGATGGCAGGTACATACTGCACGTGCCCGGTGCTCGTTGGACGAGGCTGAAGGCGAGGCGGAGGACGAGCAGGGCAGATATCCTACTACTCCGGACGGGGGTAAGAACAATTACTCGATGTATAGAGGACATATTCAAATCCTGACATATGCTGTTGTCTATTATATCCTATCTGTCCCGTCCTTTGCGACGCTATGCTGTCCTATCTTGAAGCCGGGCTATGCAGGCGACTTGTGTCAATTCTCCCCTCTACGTCTATTCCTATCTCGATGCCTCTCCACCCGCTGCAAGCTCTCTTTGACACCCCAGCCGTGTTTCAACAACTCGCCTACGTCTTCGAGCCCCAGTCCCATGGTTTCAGGATAAATGCACCATACGACCACCCACCCAATGGCACAGACAACAGCGTAACAGACAAACGTCCACTGCGGGCCGAGAAGGTCCATCATCGGAAGGAACGTCAGCCCCACAACGGTATTACACAGCCAATTCGTTGCTGTGGCCAATGACGAGCCTAGCGAGCGGACACTAAGCGGGAAGAGTTCGGATTGCTGCCAGGGGACGGGGCCGAGACCCATCGCATAGGTTGAGACGTACACGAGCATGGCGATGAGGATGCTGATGGCGGGAAGTCGCGGAATAGGATCGCCATATGGGTTACGGCCGGGCGCACGAGCGTCGACTTTGTCGTCATCTGCGGGGAGGCGGATGAAGGCGAATGCGACGGCACAGAGGAGCAAGCCCAACGCCATGAATGGGATGGTGAGGAGTAAAATCCTCCGGCGTCCAAGTCTGTCGATCAGATTGAATGCAGCAATGGTGAAGAGGAAGTTAGTGCCCGCGACGCTCAGCGACGTCAAAGTCGGGGATTCAAAGCCTAGAAGTTGGAAGATCGTGGCAGAGAAGTACATGAGAGAGTTGAACCCGCAGAGTTGCTGCAGGGCTTGGAGCGAGCAGGTGATGGTCAGCGCTCTGGCGTGTGGTGGGTGTAGAAGCAGAGATTGTAACGTCGGACTAACGAGGAAGGGTGCTTTGGATTCCGGCAAGTGGCGGAGCTGAGCATGGGCTTCCTCCTCGTCAAGTAGTTCTTTTTGAATGCCGAGGATGATTTCGGTGACAAGGTCTTCTGGCTTGTCTGTCATGCCGCGGTAGACTTTTCTGAGAACAGCTTTGGCTTCTGTTTCCCTTTGAATCTTCGCCAGGAAACGCGGAGTCTCCGGCATGAAGGTCAACATGACCAATTGTACCAGGGCAGGTGCGCAGCCGAGACCGACCATCCATCTCCATCCGCCTGGCATGGTTGAAAATGCCCATCCGATCAAATATGCAATGACCTGTCCGCCAGTGATGAAGAGTAAAGATACGGTGACCAATCTCCCTCTCAAGTGGCTTGGTGCGAGCTCCGAGATATACAGTGGCACAATGAGACTGGCGCCTCCGATGGCAAGTCCAACAATACTTCTCCCGAGTATCATTCCCCATAGTGAGCTCGTCAAGGCCTGCCATAGCGCACCAGCGGTGAAGAGTGCATCTGCGAATAGGATGATGTTCTTCCGCCCCACCTTATCAGCCAGAACTCCAGCAACCGGGCTCGCGACGAGGGCGAAGAGGCTGGTGCAAGAGGTAACGAGCCCTTTATCGAGAGTCGTCAATGCACGACCAGACAGATCGGTGCCGATGGAGACGAGGGTGCTCGATATAACACCAGTGTCATAGCCAAAAAGCAGACCGGAAATGCAAGCCGAGACCGTTAGGGCCCATATGAACGCATTCCCGGAATGCTCTACCACCACAGAAGCAGAGTTATATTCATTGTCATGTCGTTGGCGGTCCGCAATCAGTGGTGCATCTGGCGACGTATCATCGTCGCGGACGGCTGGCATTTCTTGTAGTTCCACCTCTTCTCGCTTGAATTTTTCTGGCTGACTGGGCATACAGAGCCAATATATGCATGCTGGTGGTGATCGGGCGTGGTCGTGTGCGCTGGTCAGGAGCGGGCAGAGGGTCGTGTGAATTGGATATTGGACAGTGGTACATCGCAGCGGGCTGTTTCGGGGAGACTTCCTAGAGCGGTGCTTAGTCACACACGTGCGGCTGCTAACACGTGACGAACGCTATCCCCATTGGAGCCACGACGTCAAAGCGCAGGCGATTTTTGCGGGGCCGATGGTCGGAGTTCGTGGCAGTCTCGCCATTAATAATTCCTGCGCAGGCAGTTGATAACAAACGCCACTCCCATAACCCTTTGATCTGAAGGGTCGTTGAGTTCGAGGGCGCCCGACTCTCGTCCTTCGTTGTACACCTGGCAGCCACCATGAGCGCCATCCTCTCACAAGATGACCTCAACGACTTCATCTCGCCCGGCGTCGCTTGCATTAAACCTATCGAGACCCTCCCGAAGCAGGACGACTCGAACCCTTACGAGGTAACGACCGAGGACAAGGTCCAGGCACAGAACCCTGCGCCCGCATCCATATCCCTAACTGATTGTCTCGCCTGCTCGGGCTGTGTCACTTCCGCCGAAGCGGTGCTGGTGTCTCTGCAGTCGCACACCGAAGTCTTGAACACACTAGATTCCCATCCTTCGTTGGATGTACGATACTTGATTCACAAAAAGAACGGCGTCGTCAATGGACATATTTCCCCTCCTGCGGACGCAAAAGTCTTCATCGCGAGTGTGAGCCCGCAGGTCCGGGCAAGTCTGGCGGCCACGTTCGGCATCTCGGAGAGAAATGCTGGTTTTATGATTGAACAATTTTTAAGTGGAGCGCAAGGACTCCGGATAGGTGGACAGCACAACAGTGCTTTCTCTTATGTGGTTGATACCAACCAGGCCAGAGAGGCATGTCTGGTTCTGGGAGCGGAGGAAGTGGCAGAATCAACAGCCAGCAAGTCCAGGTCGAGGCCGGTCCTGACTTCTGCTTGTCCTGGTTGGATCTGCTACGTTGAGAAGACACACCCACACATCATCCCTCATTTGTCGACCTTGAAATCTCCCCAGGCACTGTCGGGAACACTCCTAAAGTCCACTTTAAGCAGAACTTTGGGCATTCATCCCTCGCAGATTTGGCATCTGGCGATAATGCCGTGCTTCGACAAGAAACTTGAAGCAAGCAGAGAGGAACTTACCGACCGCTGGTGGAGAGACTCTGACCCTTCCAGCTCACCGGTACGCGACGTCGACTGTGTTATTACCTCCCGCGAACTCCTTTCCCTTGCCTCAGCACGGGGCATCCGACTCTCCGAGCTCCCGCTCAAACCCATTTCCTCCTTCGACCGTGTTCCGTTCCCGGACTCGCGAATCTCAGAATTCCTCTTCCCAAGGCCACGGCGGCGGAGTGGACAACAGACAGCAACCGCTGGCCCCTCGGGGGGCTATCTCTATCATATCCTTCTCACAGAACAACACCACCATCCCGGCTCGACTATTTCTGTCCAACGCGGCCGGAATGCCGATGTGGTTGAATATGCGCTGCTTTCCTCGTCTGGCGCGACTATCATGAAATGCGCACGGTATTACGGCTTCCGAAATATTCAGAACTTGGTTCGCAAACTGAAACCGGCAAGACAAAGCAAATTGCCTGGAGCGGCAAGGCGGATGATACAAGCTGCTGGCGCTGGAAGTGCAACCGACTATGCCTATGTGGAAGTCATGGCTTGTCCCGGGGGCTGCACGAATGGAGGCGGACAGATCAAGGTTGACGATGTCGCCGAGGTTTTACCCCAAACAAGAGGAGAGGAAGTTGCGAATGGCTCCAGTCCACAGGCTCAGAAGGAGTGGCTGCGAAGGGTCGATGAAGCCTATTACTCCGCTGAATCTGATGAAGAACTCTCTTGTATTGATGACCTAGGGGATGTGGAGATGACGAACGGTGTCAACGGTCATGTCAAAGTGAATGGCCACACGGAACGCCAGATCATCAACGACATCGACACGGATGAGGTCCACGACTTCCTTCATCACTGGTCCCGCCTTGTTGGTGTTCCTATCTCCAAGCTTGCGTATACGACCTTCCGCGAGGTGGAGAGTGACGTGGGTAAGAACAAGCCAGCAAGCAAGATGAGTGACACAGAGCGAATAGCGAGTATCGCTGGATTAAGTGGTGGAGGGTGGTAAAGGTTGAAGACCCAGATTTAGACAGGCCGCCAGGTCGCTCATATCCAGGGCTGCATGATAACACGATATAGACAACATTTGATACCCAGTGACATAACTCTGAACCGCAGCTGAGGATGAATAACATGATGACGGCCTCGACTCGTTGTAAGAGGCTCCTCCTGGTATCTAAGCCGACTCCGATTTGAATTCTACAATTCGCTTGCTTCTAAGACAAGATAAGGCCCTCCATGAACGACAGATGCTCACGAATTCATGGAATAAGACCCTGTTGTCCTGCTGCTCCTGTTGCCTAAGAGTCCTCCAACCCATATGCAAGCGTCTCCGAAGCACCACCATCAGATAGATACCTCAACTCGACGCGGGATGCTGACATCTCCTACAAATCTTATTGATAAGGCATCTGATGGCCTTGATCGTAAAGCTAAAGGTCTTTCACTATCTGGTCTCAGACTCCTTTTGTCTTGTGATTGGGAGGCTGAGCGGCTGAGACAGCCTTGTCTCGGTTGACTTTCCTTCCAATGCTCCCTCCCAACAAGGCCGCGTCTTTCTGATGTAACTACTCGCGATTCTCAATCACCACCGACGGCAGAACAGCGGAGAGATGAGCGAATGCCCCGTCTCCTCGCTCCGCACAAATCGGGGCCCCATCGACTAGCATGTCTCGCGCTCTACAGGTCGCTCCTGCGGGAAAGCAGACTCGTCGGCGCTGCCACCTCCAATACCAACACCCCCCAAATCGCTGAAACCCTCCGCTCGCTCATCCGATACCGCTTCCACAAAGACCGCAGCCTCCTCTCTCGGCCTCAGGTCGCCAAAGGCCTCGACGCGGGCCATGGCTTCCTCTCCCTCCTCCGCGGGTGTGCTGCAAAGTCACCCCCGGCACTGGAGCAACTGAGCAAGATCCTCGAGCAAGTGGCCTTGCAGGCGGAATCGACCGCCACGTACCGCCGGACGCTTGCCGCGCGGTGGAAACCGCCGCCCCCGAGCCGTTACAGGCACCTGGAAAACCTGCGGCGCATAGCCGACCGGGCAAACCACGCTTCCACGCCGTCGTCGCCACGCATCTTCCAGCACCCGCGTCCGCTGAGCGAGGTCAGGGCCGGGGTGCGCAAGGTGCCCAATTTGATCCTCGCGCAGGGGATCCCTCTGCTGAAGTACCCCGGTCCGACGCCCGTGCTGGTGAATCGTGTGCTGAAGGAGAAGATCCGCTGGGGGATCCGGAAGTGGGAGCAGCACAAGGATGTGCAGCGCCGGATTCAGATCGCCGAGTGGGAGGACGAATGGGATCACATCCTCGCAAGGGAAGGCAACGTTGCCGATGATGATCTGGCGGAAGGAGAAGAGGGGCAGAGGTCTGCAGATTCACATGTTCCCGGGACGAGAATCCGGTTTTATGATCCGCACAACGACGGTGCTGGCACCACGCCAAAGCAACAGCCCGGTCCGGGGTTCAAGCCACGAATATCCTGGGCTACGAACCTTCGACAGGTAGATCGCTTGCTCGAATTGGCCGTCATGGAACGCGGCAAGAAGTACGCCCTGTTGGGTGACCGCTACTGGCATGAGGTCGTGGTCAAGGAGAGAGAATTGAAGGAACAGGAACGCAAGGAGAAGAAGCATGCGCGGCGAATGGCCAGGAAGCAGGCGAGCAGTATTTTTGGTGCTGAGGGAGAGATCTCTGACCGAGCGGGCCAGGATTTACCGCCCAGCAGCGTATCTTCGGGGTTCATCTAGCAAGGAGAGCAGAATGGACAAGTCTATTGTTTGGGATTGCTGGAGGATAGGGACCAACCGCTCAACGAGCTGCTGTCTCCCCTACCGCCGGATGTGCATGTCTGTAGAGACGGTTTAAAAGCCCTGTGCCATATCAAAACGAAAAGCCAACGCCGGCTATGCATGCATTCGTCAACCTTCGTCAATTCATCCGTGTACCGTTACAAGCTCAATCCCGCGTCAACGATCACTGCTTGCGTGCTCTCGCCAGCTTAGAAAGTCGTCCCTTCCTGAGGCTGGGGCAGTTTCTTGTGCTGCGGCAGAGCCATGTATCTGTGCATACGTTCGACGTTAGCCCCGGCTTTTCCAACACGTCACACTACGTTCTGCTGAACCATACCTTCTCAGCTCAATCAAGATGGTCTCCATGGTGTAGTCGCGCTTCCAATTCGCCAGGCAAGGCAGCTTCGACGGATCAACCTGACAGCAAGCCGTAGGCGTTAGCATGTGCTTTGCTCCTATGTGCTCCTCCCAGTCTCTCCTTCTCTCTCTCCCTCTCGCGTAGTGCCTTCTCCTCACCTTTCCAGTTTTCTGATCCACGCACGGCAGATTGACTCTGGAGACGAACTGGATCGTAGGTGGGAGGTCGGGATACTGGTCCCCGCAGTGGATGTTGACGCTGTAGATGCGGTTCTCGTGCACGCTCTGCAACGGCAGTCAAGTGTCAGTCTGGGCCTTGGTCGACATGCATGGACTTGGATCCATCAACGGAGCGGCACCTACGTGGGGAGGCCCGAGGATGGTGCCGTTCCAGTTCGTCATCATCAAGTCGTCGCCATCCGCTAGACCGTACGAGCACGCCTCTGCAATGTGGTTAGTGTCAGCGTCGGCGTTGCGAGTAGAAACCAAGCGCGCTCAAGTGTATGCGTATGCAAGGATGGATGGATGAAGGAATGGAATAGACCAACCTGCACCCAGGCCTTTCTCGCCTTTCTCCAGCTCTTCCAGCAGCCGGAAGTTTCGAGGTACTTTGGCGCCCATGGCGGTCGGACTCGCTGTCTCGCGGAAATGCCAGGGGTGTTGGCAGTTGAGTCTGTACACAGGATTCTCCTGTATGAGGGGCCGGAAGTGGTGGGGGAACTCGAGTCTACACAGTACGAGAAATTACAAGTACCAAGGTCAAACTGGAAACATGAGAGGCACGCGCCGCATGGCAGTGGCGGTGCACGTGGGGTGAGTCACGTGCCGAGGCATGGTGGCCTGCTGCACGTGGCCCAGGGAGCTTGTGCCAAGGGCTTCCACGAATCAGGCCGTACAGGGGTCTTATCACTTTTCAATGGCCTGGCCTCTACCTCAACAGCAATGCTGCTCGTCCTACTAAGCCAAGAGGCTAGATTCGAGAAGGGATCGAAAAAGGGCAATTGCCACAAGACATTATCTGTGAGAAAGTAAAATTCAGGATGTCCAACTTGGTGCCTGCAGATCGCCATTCAGGTCTTGGCACGAACATGTAACTTTTACTCCGCTATTATCAACACCCTCTCTCAGTTCCGGACCTGCATCGTTTACCCTTACCCATATCATGCGGATCTAATTACTGAATTCCACATGTTAGAGTGCCTGTCGTCGCATTGATCGCGCTTCCGTTTTTTTCTATCTTATTGGGCACGAGTCATTGCAGACTGCAGTCGCTATGAGCGGGTCGCACTCCTTTCGATAACACAGCTACTGTAACTGTTCATTTTATATCCCATACTTCCACTCGTCATGGCATTTGGATGGGTGGCAACCGATTCAGAGTCAGGGAGTGGGAGACCTCCCTCAGGTCTGGAGCGACAACCCCTGTTACAATCGTCCGACGAGGAACGAGTGCCCTCTCATGACTCGCATGACCAGAGAGAATGCAGCGTACCTATTCACGGTGATGGGCAGTCAGAAACGAAACCCCTTCCGCGCTGGCAGCATGAGGACACATTCAAGCTTCTCAGCGTGATATTTGATTTCTTCATGATGGGGGTTTGTCAGACCGCCGTGGGAGCTCTGATTCCTGACATTGAGCGGTTCTATCGTCTCGGCGACGGGGCTACAGCATCACTCTTCGTGGCGCATATGGGGGGGTATCTCTGCGCCACGGCAGTCACACAGCATCTCCATCTTCGTCTCGGTCGAAGGGGAATTGCACTGTTGGCGCCTTTGTTCCGTCTCTCCGCTGCGGCTATACTCTCCACGGGACCAACCTTCAAACTTGCGTTGGCAACTTACTCTCTTTTTGGCCTCGGGACTGGTCTCGCCGACGCTGGCTGGTGTGCTTGGGCAAGCGGTCTGCCTTACGCCAACGTTTGCCAGGGCATGATGCATGGAGCGTTCTCTACCGGGTGTGTTGTAGGCCCCATCGCCGCGCTGGCCGTTCTGAATAAGGGGTTCGACTGGTACGGATTTTACCGTTTTGCTGTGAGCCACCGCAACATCTCCCTTCGACGTGTGCGAATCTGATTCTTCCATCAAAGGGACTCGTTCTGGGTCTAGAACTCATGACCGAGGGATTAGCCTTCCGGCGCGACAATGCCGCGAAATATCGCATGCTTCCCGGCGGTTCCCATAACATTGAGGTTTCAAATCCCTTCAAAGTCACGGCCACCTGGATGTGCGGTCTATTCTTCTTCGTTTACGTAGGGATCGAATGTAAGTCCAAACTCCCCTGCCAAATGCCAGCATGTGACACCTCTCTCGTCTCACACCGGATGCTAAACGTCCCAAAGCATCGTTTTCCGACTGGATCGTCCTCTTCATGCGCCGCGTCCGACACTCCGAACCCCTGAAAGCTTCACTCTCCTCATCCTCCTTCTGGGCTGGCATGGCCCTCGGCAGGTTCCTTCTCGGCTTCGTCACGCAGTCCTTCGGCCTCGGCCTCTCAATCTCGGCATATACAGTCTGTTCAGCGGTCTTGCAGATCCTGTTCCGACAGATCACCAACTCGACCTTCTCGCTGCTCCTTCTCGGCTTGAATGGCTTCTTCTGCGGTCCACTTTTCCCCTCTGGCATCTTACTCCTGGTGGCGAAGCTGCCAACGGAGGGCCACGTCGGGGCTGTTGCTGCAGCCGCAGCGATGGGACAAATCGGCGGCGCCCTTGCCCCTCTGGCTATTGGTCTGCTGGCGGATCGGTTTGGAATCGGCCATCTGCTTGATGTTGTCTTGGCGCTGTCTGTACTCATGCTGGGGGTCTGGTGGGCTTTTTCGACGCTGGTTTAGAAGCTAGACAGTACAAATGCACGAAATGGACGCCGCACTGTGGAGTAGGTCCTCCGAACTACAAGTAGATGTTTGAGGCTCCCTGGTTAAGATTCGAATGCAATCCAGGGCTGAATGCAGGCCCGCGAACGCAATCCTGCTCCCGGACATTCTATCCTCAACAGCGCGTTGCAAACGGCGGGGACAGCGGAGAGATTGCCAACATCGACCATCTTGCGCCGAAGATCTCGTGGATATGGGCAGTACCACTAGGGCATGGGAGAAAGGAAACAGGCTCAGTGGCCAAATATATGTGTGAGCAGGTCAAGCAAGTGGTGATGAACCAAGCTCTCTACAAGGCACCAACAGGCCAGCTTAGTCTTCATGCCATTTTTTTCTTTTTGGATTCTTCAGCTGCTATGTGATGTGTGCTTGGTCTGAGTCAATGATCTCAGCCCGCTCTCTTGTTCTATCAACTTTTGGGTGCCCGTTGCATGCTCTCACGGCGGGGGGTGTTCTCTGGTCCTCCATACGAAGTCGTGTTGAAGTTAGCATTCAAGAACCGTTCGTGCCATGTCGTGCCAGAGTCTGTCGCGGACTGCACGCCATTTCATACCGACGCTATGCAACCTCCCTGCCCTCAACCTTTCACAGTTCCTCGTCAACATGGTCAAGATTCATGTTTGCGTAATTTTGCACCAGCGCGTAAAAGCCAGGACCAGGTTCATGGAACTTGCGCTTCTCCACTACTTGGGGTGGAGGAGGATCGTATTCCGGAGCATTGGCCCCAAATACCTTGCGATCGCCGACAATAGGGGATGGGGTACGGACTGAAGTGATCGGTTGAGGGGCGGGTTGAGGGGACGGGTCATCACCCCACTTGGACTTGATGGTCGACTTGGATGCAAAGGGAGTAGAACGAGCAGGCTGAGCTGACGGCTCGGTATCCCACTTCGATCTGATCGTCTGGTTGGACGAAAATGGTTTGCGTCGAGCGGCGGTTGGGACTTCGGTGGGCTTTGCAGCTGGGATATCTCTCTCGACATCATCTGGAGGAGCAGCGGTCAAAGTCGTGTTTGCGTGATCGTCGACCAATGGTTCGCGCGGGCAAAAAGGATTGACATGACGGGCTGGAATGGTTATCGTCGCGGTAGACGAGGAAGTCGTCGAAGGCGCCAATGTGGGTTGCACACTCGGGACAACCACAGATTCAGTCGGTTTCTCAGGAGCACCAACAGTGGTACTGAGCTGCCTATCAACGGCTTCGCGGAGTGCCAAAAACTCGTGTAGAGGAACGTACTGACGTCCAGCGAATTCGACGACACCTGGCGGTTGAGCGGCCAGCACTTCGCTCTTGACATCGTCGAGGATCGGCGAATCCATGATGCTTCCAGTGGATGATAGTGCGACCACATGTGCAGGAGGCTTCGAGGATTGCTGAACCTCTAGGGTCGCAGGCTTTTTCAGAAAGTCCACGTTCCCAAAACCAAGGCCGATCAGTCCTTTGCCAGGGGATTCAGTCTGGACAAGAGCTTCCTCATGCATGTCAGTGGAGGCCGAGAAATCAGTGAGCGTGACGGGGCTAGGAGCGCCGTCAGTATGGGTAGCAACCTCGCCAGGTGCTAAAGCGGCAGGAGCAGGGAAAGAGAACTCCTCGGCTGGGATAGGTCGAATGGGATGATCAGAGATATTTGGGTGTACGTTCTCTTGAGCAGTCTCGTGTGGCGATGGTGGTGGAGCGTCGTGGCGACCGTTGATATTTGGAGGCGGTGCTTGATTGTTTGACTGTTCTGCTTTCTTCGAAGATGGACCTTTCACTACTGACATGAAGTCCGAAGGCTCTGAAAGTATGAATGGCAGAGGCTGTCGAACAGATGTAGAAGGTGGCCTTGTGGACGCAGCAACTTGGCCACCTCCAGCGATACCTGGCATCCTCCTTATAGTTACCTTCGAAGGCGAGGCATTCAGCTGCGTGTCAGGTGCCAGACCAGGTGTGCTAACGGTAGCTGTCGGCGGCCATGGTCGACCCTGTTCTGGCCTACCGCAGTTCGATCTCGGCAATGCCCTCAAAGGGACAGGAAGATTTTGACCCTGCATTCTGGGAGTGGGAAGCGGAAAGAGCCTGGCATGCAATCAGTATGAACTAGAAAGGGAATTTGGGAGGGAAATACGCTTGAGGAGGCCTGACACGGGCTACAGCGGGTTTATTGCCAGAGCGTCGACCGCCACCAGGATGGTCGTCTATGTGGTCGAGACTCAACTGATCGACGGACTTGAGCCCAAGTCGGATTGCTTCCTCCTGCAGTTGATCTCTGGCCCTCGCACGGTGACCATGCAGATTGCGAGCTTCATGGGCGGAAAGGTCTGAGGCGTCGACGGTAGTGTGGAATTCTAAACATAGGTTAATGTTGAACACCACATGTGAGAACGACGACGCACTATTCCAACCGTCCATTCGCAACTGGTTCTGGCTCGCGATCTCTGCCTCTTTTGTTCCTTGTCTATCACATTGACGAGAAGGCTGGATGCTAAGAACACCTCGACGAGTGCCCCATTCATTACCGTACTTGATGTCGAGTGCGCGGGTGGCGCCTAGCTCCGCCTGAAGGAATGTCAGCTCTCAAAACATGAACAGCCTGAGAAGAAACACATACACGCTGGAGCAGCATCATTTCGGTTTCACCCTTCATCTTCGAGTCCGATGATAGGATGTTGTCGTCGTCTCCTTCTTCTACCCTCAAACGGCGACGTCTGTCATGCACCATTGAGTATTTTACGATGTCTCCGGCTGCGAATGAGATGGTGGGGAAGGATAAATGGAAAGAGAGGGGTGACTAAGGCTGGTTGGTCATGAGAGTCAACTGGCAGAACGTGCGGCGGCAATCTCAGACAGGAGGACAAGACCTACCAAGCTGGTACCCGGGAAACCCCTTCGGTGAGGTCCCGGAATCTCGACAAGGAGAGTTTTGAGGCAGTGTGGAAAGAATATCCAAGGAAGAGGATGTGGCGGAGAGAAGTTGAGAGGTTGAAGGGTTTGAGAAAGACTGCGAAAAACAAAGGAACGTTGGATGAGCACTCGAAGACGGATTGGAGGGCACAAACTGCGAATACTGCTTGGCAATGAGGCGCACAGTTCCCCCTCTGTGTCCGGAACACCGAACGAGGGGAAAAGAAGGGAAGTAACTGTGATATTCTTGTCAGCGTTGCGGATAGATGATGTCGCCGGTGGCGGAGAACACAGATTATGCTCCCGCGTGCACACGTACCTGTGGTCTAGCCAGTCGGGATTTGGCCAAGCTGAACTCATCTAAGTGGTGTCAACCATTCGGAGACAAAGAAGCAGTAGAGAAGGCAGAGTCAGAGGTTGGAACGATAGGAATGAGAAGGGCGACAGTGAGATCGTTGGTGTGGTGAACAAGAGAAGAAACAGATACCGGGTGGGATGAAGACAACTTTCTTTACTATCCCCTCATTCCCCGTCATTCAATGGACTTCTTCGCATGTGCAGGATAATGCAACCAATTCCATAGAATCAACCGAGACAAAAGGACAGTTTGACCAACCTGGACGTTGTCCTAGCCCTGAAGGCCGTTCCCTTGCTTCGACATTTTGTCAAATGCGTAGCAACTCTGTACAAAGCCATGACTGTCTTAACACACCTTCTGCCCTTGGCGCTTGACGATAACTGTCTCTTAAGACTGTCTATCTCAGACCTCACCTCTAACAGCGTACGTCTTCCAGTCTCGACTTCACCAAGTTGTTATTCTCCCCATCGACAACCACACCAAGAACAACCTCTTTGAACGGTGTCAAGTTCAGCTTTGACTTCCACAAATCCAGACTTATGCCTTCTTTCTGGCGTCCAGTTGCAGGTTCAATTATCACCTAATAACGATGGACACCTCAGCGGCCAACCCAGAAGGGGAGCTTGTACAAATTCCTGTTGACGGTATCCGGCGGCTTGAAACCAAAGCCACCGATAACAACAACGAGGTCCTTTTCAGAATCAAGGGAAGCACCAAGCTTGGAAAGCTTATGAGGAGATTCTGCCAGCATCAAGGCAAAGACCCAGCGACGGTACGGTTTCTGTTCGATGGCGAGAATATCAAAAAGGAACAAACGCCAGACGAGGTAAGCACTGTAGTCCGAACACCATGATGAATTATTACAGAATATCAACAGCTCGAGATGGAGGATGGTGATATAATTGAAATGAAGTCGAGCAGATTGGAGGCTGTTCGTGATAGCCTGGAGACAGCAGCTGAGACCGCTATCTCTCAGACTGTAGCGTCCACAATGGGTCGTAGGGGAGTCAGAAACTGAGGCTCAATATCAACGTTGGCTACCCTCAAACCAGGATAACGATGGCCGTGGTCGCTCGGAGGCGAGGGATGTTGCAAAAGGGTCAAGTCGAAAAGGGAAATGGGAGCAGTGTCCGCTTGCTAGCTCGTGCGGAGTCCATGATCCGAGCTTCCCCGACCAATTTTAGCAACTCCTCAGCCTCATTTTTGATCAAGTTGACGGCGAGTTGGTTTATCAGTGGGAAAACGAGATACGACGTACGAGGCCAACAAATTATTGAATGCTCCGTACAAAGCACCGGGCAGGGCCATCAGGTCTGCCAGTGTCAGATAGCTCGACCACAGCGAGGCTATACGTTTTCCCGCATGTCGACCGTCTTGAGCACCGTCGGCGAACTCTCCGCGTTGACAGCCCTGATTCATCAGTATCTCCGTGTTGTGCATGTCTCTCCCTGCTGTGGTACACCGCCCTTGCACAACAGTTACAATCTGGCAAGTTGGCATAAGGACGCGAGGTACTTTACCGCGGTGGGAAGCGTTAGTTGATGTTGAGACCCCGCTTTGTCCCTGAAGGCGTTTAGAGCGGACCGGCCTGCATCTTCGGTCTCCGCAAATTGCTGCCTCAACGCCTAAGGCGCGAGCCAAACTCCCCAAATCGTAGCCATTGAGCAGCCACTCAGGGCCCGAGCTCGTCAGCTGCATTGAACGCCGAATGGTGAATGAGATAGAGCTGTCTTCATAAGGGCACCAGGACCTCCCGGCACGGAGCTGCATCTCACTACTGCTTCTGTTACTTTCGTCTCCCTTCGCACACCGACAAGCCTATCGCTTGCATCGCAAACTGTATCAGGCCACCGCCATTTCACCAACGTCTCGCACCTCTGCCCCAACCTACCCCATACTTCGAAGGTTCATATGAACCCTCCACAGGACTACATTGACCACAACATCTTCCACACCATCCATTGACCGCCCTCTATCCTCTATCGTTCAGACATCCGTTGGACCATCACATCCTTTGAATTACAATGGCAGCACCTCGAGCTTCTTCTTTCAAGGCCTTGCGCAACCTCCAGCGCACATCTGGATCGACTCCGGCCCGACGGAGCTTGCACATTACTGGTGTTCACGAATCTCCGAGGCCTATCGATCCCACCCACAAGACTACCTATATGCCATGGAATCTCCAAGACCTTCGCCACGAATGCCAGAAGCGGACTCTTTCAGCATCTGGGACGAAACACGAGCTAATTGATCGATTGGCCGGTCATGATAGCTTGCAAGCAAGAGCTTTCTCAATTGCGATGAAGAGGATTGCAGTGGAACAGACCAGAAAGCCAGTCTCAGGGTGGGTAACAGCAGCTCCCTTGATTAACGCTCCCTAACTGACCTGTTTGCAGTCCATCTGAAACAGCGCCTCAGAGGCACTTCAATACCTCACGTGCCCTGAAAGCAGTGGGCGACTCTTCAACTATCGACTTTGCCTTCCTTCCTAAGCTCTTCGAGGAGTCATGGGGTCCTGCACCCGCCGCCATCCGTGTTCCCATTCTCCCTAACGTTCAGTCCGACCAGGCCGAAGCTGTCCTGGAGAGATACCCGGAGCTGGATTCAGCTGCAGGCGGATACCAAGATACTCCAGGCCACGAGACCATTATGAAGCCACAGATCTTCCACAACGGGGATGAGGAACGCAGTGTGGCGAGTGCCCTCAGCGACGTGCACGACGGACACCACCCTACTGAGCTGTCAGTTGAGATGCTCACCGCCTTGACGGAAACTGTGGGCAAGAGCGCCAGACAATTTCTGGACCAGGTCAAGGATAAAGACGAGCAGACGATCCGCAAGATCTGGAGTGGCTTTCTTGACGACATGTTCGGCGAGAAAAGGAAGGGGGCCAACGCATGAGCCCTGCGACAGGCGTAAGGGGTGCCAATGCAATGGGATCGTTGTCGCACCGTCATGACAGCGTTGTAGTAGCACGAACTAGCGAGGCGTGATTTCTTTATGACCTATACCGCGTTATATAACGTCGGCTGAGGGATGACACCGGGTATTTCTTATAATACAGCGCACAGCGCACTTCTTGAACCAGAAGAAGATCTGTTTCATCGAAGAATGGCTCTCATTTCTGTTGGCTGTCGAGGGATGAGATGCCCGTTGGTGGTGGCAGTGCTCGTTTCTGATGCAACTCCACCCGCCCGCTTTGACTCCACAACCCTCCACTATGACCATTCCATCCAGTTGCCCCTGCGCCCTGTGCTTTGGGACACTTTTGAGATTCCCGTCTCGCGCCGCTTGGCTGTATCAGACTGAAGCCTTCACTTGGGTATTCAACGCTGTTCGGTGGAAGCTCGCTAGCATGCGTACCAGAACTTAATGGGCGAGTCGAACTGGTGGTGTTCACCCCGCCTTTGCTCTGCAGCATTGGGTACCCAGTACTCGTATTCATCCACGTCAAACCACAAAATGTGGGCGATTGAGCTTGCCCGAGCACTAAGCCAGCCACAGGGGGTTGGTCTCGGACGCCCGGGCCCTGGACTGACGCCAGTCGCTGCCACCAGTTCGGGGCACATTCCAGGGGCCAATCGAGAGAGCACTCAGAGAGATCGTCAGGTACGCGAATGGCGACACCCCAGCCGTTCCTTGCCCGATTCGACATTTCTCCTGGATGCCTGACCCGCTTCAACATGCACATCTGCCCTTGGCATGTCGACGACGCCGCCGACGAGATCCAGATGTTATGTGGTGGCCGCCGCATATTCAGCCGCCTCCAGGACTTCATTCCTGTGTCCTCAAGTTCACTCATTTCTTGAAATCGCTCTCTACCACTATCATCATACGCACTACTGTACCTCTCGTCACAGAGCGTTGCTTCGGGATCTCTTGATTGAGAACTTCTCGAGCTCTGGATCGACTTCACAGCAACCGTCTGCGCCGCTATTTCCGTTCATTGAATGAATTGATTTGGCTGGATACCAAATACGAAACAGCACACTGCGATGTCATAACTGGGACAGGCTCCTTTCGACCTATTGCATCAAAAAATAGTACTTGCAAATGTGGTGATTTTGTCCACATCTTAATATCAGAGCTATGCATCGACGGTGGTTATCATTACCGCTCTTGTCGAGCTGCGTTTCAGCATTCTATCCTTATCATTCTGGTGATGGCGGAAACGACAACAGCAAGAGATTCATACCTTTGGATCTCGAGCCTCAAACGAAGGATGACTCCGGAGTTGTGACTGTCGACATCAAGAAAATGGTGGGTTAAATCAAACAGCTCCCATGCCGCCAATTGCTAACCGGGCCAGGTGAGGAGAAACAACATATTCCCAGTTGTCAACTCTACGGAACCCAGCATGTCGAATGCAATGGCCATCGACCAAGACGGCAACGACTATACCTACTTCTCGACCATGAAATTCGGTTCCAAGGACCAAGAGATGTACATGCTGATCGACAGCGGCTCGGCCAACACCTGGGTTATGGGCTCGAATTGCAAGTCGTACGCTTGTCAGACACACAACACCTTCGGCAGTGAGGACTCGACCACCCTGAAAACTACTACGCAAACATGGTCTATGACTTACGGCACTGGAGAAGTTGACGGCGTAGTGGCGAAAGACACAGTGCAGCTGGCCAACTACACGGTCAGCATGAACTTTGGACTTGCTTCGACTGCGTCAGATGATTTCAACAACTATCCCATGGATGGCATATTGGGCCTCGGGCGCGCGACATCGGACGCATTAGACTCGCCGACCATCATGCAGGTGTTGAATGACCAGGGCCATCTGGCTGAGAACATCCTGGGCATTCACCTGCAGCGGAGCTCCGACGGCAGTAAAGACGGACAAATCACCTTCGGCGGTGTCGACTCGGCCAAGTTTGCCGGGAAATTGGCGTATTCAAAGACCATCAGCACCACCAGCTGGCAGATTCCAGCAGACGACGCAGGCGTCGATGGCAAAGCAGCGGGATTCAAGGGCAAGACCGCCATCATCGACACCGGCACTTCATACATCTTGATGCCGCCGGCCGACTCCGACGCCCTACACAAACTCATTCCGGGCAGTTCTCAGAACGGCGAGCGATATGTGGTTCCCTGTTCCTCCTCAGCGAATGTGTATATCACCATCTCAGGCGTCAAGTATTCAGTATCGCCGAAGGACTACGTTGGCAAGCAGAGCGGCACCGGCTGCCAGAGCAACATCATCGGACATCAGCCTTTCGGCCCGGACGATTGGATTCTCGGCGACGTGTTCCTGAAAAACGTGTACACCGTTCTCGACTTCGACCATGGGTGGATCGGATTTGGAACGAAGACCGGAGCCGCTGCAGCTGGCAGCAGCAGTGCAACGTCCTCATCTGCCTCATCCACGGGCACGGGTACTACATCCTCGTCAGGCTCGAGCGCTTCAGTCTCAAGTAGACCTTCGTCGACGTCAAGCTCGGCATCTAGTCCTACCACGTTCGCTACGTCGACGACAGGAGCAAGCAGCGCGACTGCAGCCAGTTCTGGCGGCGGCGCAGCAGCCACGTCGTCCGCAGATCCCGAGGGTAGCAACGGCAACAGCGACAGCGACCCCTTCAGCCAGGCCGGTGATACGGGATCTTCGTCAGGCTTGTCTTCTTCGTCCTCTCCCAGCGTGATCAGGCCACGGTCCAGCTCCCTGATACCCATAATGGCCTTAGCATTCGCGGTCGGGTTTATTTTGTAATATTCTGCGGTTTATCATTGGGCCACACGACTGTGTTCGGTCGACTTGGCGATCATGAGCGAGCGATATGGATCCCATCCTTGGTCTTGGATACCCGGAGAGATTGGCATAGCGAGCATTCTACAGCATCGATTAGTATTGTTTAGTCATAGAGCCTTGATGGCAATGGGCACCAGTCCGAAAAAAAAAGGAGTCAAACTAGTCCACAGTCAGGGGTCCTTGATTTACAAGAACAGGATTTCATTTGAGGGGTCTATTTCCAGCTGTTCGGGCTGTCTTGCGTCAAGATCTGGATGTATTGCGTATAGATGCACTTGCCTTGCGACGGACATCCTGCAAGAAGCATTGCTGTCTGGACAAAGCGCAATACCGGACAGACTTGAACGGAAGCGCTATAGCACGGCTCAACAGTCACCTACGTCCAAGGACAATAGATCTCCTGGTGTTGTCGTATCAAGCCGCTGACCAGCCCTTATCAAGGCGCAATTCTGCGCCGTTCAATCCCACAGCGCTTGCCAAGAACAAGATTGCATTCGCCGCATCGATGGGGTCACAATTCCCACATTGTGTCGCCATCGTTGGCATCACGGTGTCCAGGCCGACCTTATTCGGAACACTCTTGCTATTCTTGATTATGTCGGTTGCAACACCACCGGGTAACAGGATGTTTGTCTGGATTCCCTCTTTGGCATACATCCATGCCGTGTTCCGAGAGAGGCCAAGCAAAGCGTGCTTTGACGTCGTGTACGCAACTCCTGCGGTGCCGCCTTTCACGGACGCGAGTGAGCCCACGTTGACAATCCGTCCTTTCTGCTCACCCTCCTTGGTGAGGAAATGCTTGATGACAGCTCGCATGACATTCATCGGGCCGTTGAGGTTAATGTTCAGTACGCGGTTCCACATCTCATTGGAGATGTCTCCTGTCCGTTCGAATTGATCCATGACACCGGCGACGTTGCAGACGACGTCGATGGTAGGCCATTTATCCAAGACTTGTTTGATGGCGTTGTTGACGGATTCTTCGGAGGAGACGTCACATTTTATGTTGAGAAGGTTGGTAGTCGGCGAGTCTGAGGCGTCGACAATGTCTAAGGCGGCGACCTTCGCTCCGTGAGAGAGGAAGAGTTGGGCTGTCGCTGCGCCGATGCCGTTGGAAGTGCCGGTCACGAGTACGACCTAGAGCGGTGTCAGGGCTCGGAGAGCTGGCAAAGGTGTTTGAGAAGGTAGGAGAGGGATCGTTGGCATCTCTTGTTCTTCATCGGTACTTACCTTGTCCTTGAAGTCCGCCATTGGAAAAATCCCGTATTCTGGTAGGACATATGAGACTGAGGGCACTGCTGAGACAAAGCTTTATAGAGGAACAAGGCTTGCCTTGCTTACGCTCCTTCAGGCCCCCTTACAACGGCCAAGCGTTGGTGATTCCTACTCTTTCCATCGTTCTCCTTCCCCATCGCTGACTAGCTTACGGGGTATCGAGTGATCACGATCTGCTCTTGCCGGCTTGTACGACCATAGACGGTTGATTAACAGGGTTGTGCCGAATGGCCTCATTCGAAAGGAGGGAGGGGTTGGGCGGTTATGCGGGGTTAGTTGCAGTTGCACAAAAGTTATGAATGATCCTTCGCGGTCGTGACACACCTGTTGCAGAGGGGAAGGGAAGAGAAATACGAGGCGGCATTGAACGCAAGAAACCAAAAGTAGTAGAGTCAATCAAGGACACTGGCCGGACGTCGAGATGCACAGCTTGATGGGAGCGGCCGCCAGGGATCAGCATCTGCTGAGAATCGGCATGGTGGTCAACCGGAAGCCTGCCACCTGAATAAGTCAGAGTGGTAGCATCAACCTGACATCGCAGGCCAACACTCAGCTGCGTCAGGCCGGGATGGTGAACTGTTTCCTGTGAGCTGTACACGAGAAACCAAAGCCAAAGTGGACGAGAGAAAGAATCGGCGAGGCTGAAGCTTGTGGTTTTGTGATTTGGCAGTCGAGATCGGGGCGTCGGATTTCCGGTCGGTTCAGATGCGAAAACGTATACAGTATTCCTCTCACTCTTACATGCGTTCGGCATCATCTCGCAATTAGTGACTATTTCCCTCTCTCTCACTGCAAACAGGCGAGATGAAATTCCTGCGACATGCCAACAGATGATGAAGATAGCAATGGCTTCATCGGAAAAGTCCCTAATGGCAAAATCGAGAGTTACAGGCACCTGCTAGCATCCGCCGACGATTCCCCTCCCTTACCTCGAGATCGAGACTCCCCAACCGGGTCGGTCAGTCATGAAAGTCGCCCGCCCTCGCTGAGACAGTCGTCGCTCTCCCACCCTCGCCCGCCGGGCACTCCTCGTACCAATAATCGTGTGCGGTTCGACCTTGACCAGCGAGCGAGCAGTCCGCAACCAGAAGAATGGGTAGACGAGGAGGACTATCTCAACTCCCCGAGTCAGCGCGCTCCGCTGCTGACCGATATCACTCCGCCGTCCCAGTCTCCCTTCCTTTCGGAATCCTTTCAGCCGGAGGACTATCTGCCTGATGCGAGGCCCAAGAGCGGGATGTCGAGTGCATTCATGAACATGGCAAACTCAATCATTGGGGCCGGAATTATTGGTCAACCATATGCTTTCCGACAAGCCGGAATGACAATGGGCATCATCCTGCTGCTTGCTCTGACAGTGACTGTGGACTGGACCATTCGCTTGATTGTGATCAACAGCAAATTGTCAGGCGCAGACTCGTTCCAGGCGACAATGCAGCATTGCTTCGGCTCCAGTGGCCTTGTAGCCATCTCGATCGCACAATGGGCATTCGCTTTCGGCGGTATGATTGCTTTCTGCATCATTGTGGGAGACACGATTCCCCACGTCATCGAAGCGCTGATTCCCGGGTTGCGAGATGTGCCTTTCCTATGGCTTCTGACCGATCGGAGAGCCATCATTGTACTTTTCGTACTCGGCATCAGCTGGCCATTGAGTCTATACAGGGACATTGCGAAGGTAGGAACTGTTTGCGTCGCTCCCCGGATCACTACTGACCATTGCAGCTGTCAAAAGCATCGACTTTGGCGTTGATCAGCATGCTAGTTATCATTGTGACGGTCGTCACCCAAGGAGCAATTGTCGATCCAGAACTACGCGGAGACTTGAAAGGACTTCTCTTTGTCAATGACGGCTTCTTTCAGGCGGTTGGAGTCATCTCTTTTGGTACGGCTCTGTTGCGTTGTAAATGACCGAGCTAACATCCCCAGCTTTTGTTTGTCATCACAACTCGCTACTAATCTACGGTTCTCTCAAGACGCCAACAATAGACCGGTTTGCGACTGTGACACACTACAGCACCTTCATCTCCATGATAGCCTGTCTTGTCCTGGCACTGGCAGGTTTTCTTACTTTCGGCGACAAAACCAAGGGCAACGTCTTGAACAACTTTCCCTCGCAAGGACACATAATGGTTCAGATTGCTCGGCTGTGCTTTGGACTCAACATGCTCACGACTCTTCCTCTCGAATGCTTTGTCTGCAGAGAGGTCATGAACAATTACTGGTTCCCCGAGGAGCCTTACCAGCCAAATCGACATCTGATCTTCAGCAGTGCTCTGGTGGTTACTGCCATGGCCATCAGCTTGATCACATGCGACCTCGGCGCTGTTTTTGAACTGATCGGAGCGACGAGCGCTTGTGCCCTTGCCTACATCTTACCACCTTTGTGTTACATCAAGCTGAGCACCAGAAGCTGGAGAACGATCCCGGCAGTTGCATGTATTGTATTTGGCTTCGCTGTCATGGCTGTGAGTTTGATACTCGCCATGAAGAAGATCATCAAAAGTAAGTACCCGTCCGACCTTTTCCGTGGGTCATCGCTGAAACAGGCTCCTCTAGATGAAGGCGAGCACCAGCAGTGCTAGTACAGTAGACACGAAATAATAGATTACCTTCAATGTGGATGAAGCACGAATAAACACGACCATGTCTCGGAGACCGACACAGTGAATCAGATGACGTGCCCACCTTTTCTCGTCCTGGCTCGATTCCTTAGTCATTCTCTTCATCCTGCTAATCTCGAGTAGATATTGCTAGGTCCGTAAAATTTGATGGTTCATATTCACGGGGAATCATTCGCAATAGTTGCAACCCCCCCTTTTGAACTCATTCTTTCCGCATTTCATTAACTCCTGGCAGAGTGCATTGGTATGACTCTCGTCGATGGTGGAGGACGCCCAGTCGACACATCCTGGCGTCATCACATGAAAAGGGCTGTACGACGCGTCTGGATATTGAAGAAGCAGCTTTACGAACTGATCACCTTTGCGGTGACCAGTCGACGGTACATCTGCTTCGCACGTTGTGGCGTCCTTCTAACATGTTCAGGCGCATCTTAGCAGTTGTACAACGACAGCCTTCTCAAGAGACCTGCGCGTCACATTTCCTCGAGTCCTGCAGGCTCACCCTTCAATCCTGGCAAGCAAAAGAACCAAATCCAATCCACAGTGCACACCAGCCACGCGACGAGGGAGCACACAAGGACGACGAAAAGCCAACGCTGTCGCCAGGCCCCCAAACACTCCTCTACATCCGAGCAACCTCCTTTCTACGAGCACGATCAGATGCATGAAGTCTTCTGGATTTACGCCGCATCGACCTCGTAGCAGAAAGGCAGACACTACAGAGCCGCCCCAACGCCAAGTCCGCAAATCATTCGTCCGTCTCTCGTTCGCAACGGGGGCGAGTCCCTCGTCCGCACCAGAGAGGGCCTGGGACATCGATCCCACTCGGATGTATATGCTCCCCGCTCTGAATGCCGAAGGGGCCTGTGGAGGAAGAGAGAGCAGCAGTTTGAGTAGTCGGGCAAGCGTCGCCGCCACATCGAAGATTTCAGTATCGGCAATTGCCAACGAGATCCAGAGACATCGACACCGTTAGAGACTTCAGGATCCACCATGAATATGCCAGCACGAAGCACCGTCACAGGGCGCTGAGATACGTATTGCCGAGATTGTTCCACATGATGTAGATGTAGGAACGAGGTCCGCTTTTCCCCATGGATCCAGGGGGGGTGGAGGGGGGCAGGAAGCGATCATGGATCCCACGATAGAGTCTCTCCATCAGGCTTTTCCTTCGCGATCGGGATCGGCGGACGCGCAGATCCGCTTACCAACAGCAGCGGCCAGCGGCCAGCGGCAGCAACAATAGGTTACGCAACGACATGCCCTCTTTCCTTTAAAGCGTGATATCCTTCGGGAATCGAGAGGGCGGAGACAGGCTGCTTGAACATCAGGTTGGCAGCAGCAGCAGCAACGGGTGACGCCTTGGGGGAAATCATATCGCACGCTGTTCAACAATCATGACTAACTTTCGAAAAGGGAGGAACGCATTTTCAACACATTTTTTCTTTTCTGTTCATTGCACTGTCGCGGTGCTTTCTCAGTGGCGCGCAGAGCTCATTGCTCATCTCGCTGTCGTGGGTGGCACTTTCTCAGTAGTGCAGTGGATTGCTCATCTCTCTTTTCCAGGAGTGCAAAGCTCATCTTGCTGTCGTGGCATCCTCTCACCAGGGCATACCTTATCTCACCCATTTCAAGGCCAGACGACGCCTCTGATGCTCGTTTCTTGGACCTCCTCGACACAGCTCACCGCTCATGCTCTGCAGCATACATGTGTGTATGTGCTCTGGTATCTGTCATCTCTCATCTCTCACTGTCAATTCACTTCTTGGCCTTTCTCTCGGCTCGCTTCGCTGCAATCTTGGCTTTCTTCTCGGCCTTCTTCGCTTCATCAGCTGCCTTCTTCGCGTCGGTGGTTGCCTTGCGCGCAGCGTCCTTCTCCTCGTTCTCCTTCTTTTCACGCTCCTCCGCCGCAGCCATTTCGCGATGAGACTCCTCCTCTGCCTCACGGTCGATCTGGGCCGAGCGCTCAAGAAGAGCCTCCACGGCTGCAGCACGACGCTCGCGGACGACACGCATTCTCTCGGCCAGACGACGCTGGTTCTCCTCGGCGACGCGCTCGTCTCGCAGTCCTTGCATCTGCATCTGTTCCAACTCCCCAAGCCAACCAGGCATACCACCAATGTCGAACGAGTAGCCCTGTTCCCGAGCACGAGCGTTGATCGAGTCAGTTCCAGTGCGTTGACGACCAGGTCCGGTTCTTCTGGCCTGAGCTTGCCCAGCGCGGCGTTGCTCCCGTACTGCGTTCAAAGCGTCATCTCTTCCCTCAAACAATGCGGCTTGAGTGGCTGCAGTGGCGGTAGGTCGAAGGCCCATCTCCTGACGGGCGGCAGCGAGGGTCTCCGAGCGGAGAAGGCGTTGTTGAGCTTGGGCAAAGGCAGCGCGACGGGCAACTGGGTCCAAGCCTTGAGCAGCGTCCAACTCGGCTTCGATTTCGTCGTAGAGTTTCTGCATGGCGCGACGAGAAGCTGCGGTCTGACGTGGCGGATCCGGACGACGAGAAGCTGTGGTCTGAAGCGGCGTTCCTGGACGGCGAGGGACTGCGGCTGGACGTGAAAGATCTGGAAGATGAGCAGCTGCGGTCTGACGTGGCTGGACTGGAATACGATTGGCACGGGCGGCGGCACGGGAGGTGGCGTGGGCACCAGTGCTGCCATTACCGACAAGGGACATGGCGTCGCGGATGTCTTCCGGGCTGATGTTGGAAGGACCCAGGAAGGCACCACGGGGAGGCGGAGCTTGACCGTTCATGATGGCGCGAGCAATCGAAGCAAAGTCGGGCTCATTGGCATCGGAGGTGGCGGCACCGGCAGGGAGAGAGGCTTGAGCACTCATCATGGTTCGAGCGATCGCATCAGGGTCATCGGGGCTTACGCCAGAAGTGACGGCACCGGCCATGTCACGCACAGCGGCAGTGAAGGAAGCAGGACCAACTCCGGTAATGACGAATTGCTCATTGTTGACCGGGTGGACTCTGTACTCTGTTGGAGCTGGAGCAATAGGCGGAGCAGTGCGGCGCTGATATTCTTCAATGGTCTCATTGCGACCGTGGCGGTGACTCTCAGGAAGAGGCTGCATGATGTCATCAGTAGCGTCCTCAGTTCCGGTGGCAGCACCCATGTCGGCAGCAGGAGCAGTGCCAGTGGGAGCAACTGGAGCTGGGCGACGAGCACCATCGCGGCGTGGACGACGACGACGAGGAGCGACATCAGCTGGGTCAATGACAGAGGTTCCATCTGCAAGGTGGTGTGGCTCAGTATTCCATGCAGAGACAGATCGAGCAGCACGGGGGCGGATGGGCATGCCGAGATATTGACTCAGCCCCAGAGGTGGCTGGGCGCCGTACATTGACAGCGCTTGCGTCGCCATTTCCATGGTGGTGAGAGGGTCATCATGAGCAAGACCAGAAGGAGCGGTGATGGCAGGAGCGGGATGAGTGATGGCAGCTTCATTGCTGGCCGGGGCGATGTCAGCGGTGGCAGCTTCTTTGCTGGCAGTTGCGGCGTCGGCGGGAACATTGTTGTTGGCCTCAACGGCGGCGTCACCTTCAGTGACTTTGGTGTTGTTGTTCTCGTTCTCATTGGCCTTTGCCGCTTTCTTGGCTGCCCTCTTGCGAGCCTTCATCTTTTGCTTCTCGAGGGCGGTGACTTGCGGATCGTAACTTTCCTTCTCACCGACGATGAAGAGATTCGCTTCTTCTGCCATGGCGTGCTCTCTGGCAGCTGGGAAGAGTCCGCCTGGATTCACGAGAGAAATGAGGCGATAATTGCCTCTGAGAAAAGCGCGGATGGCGATGAAGCCAAGGTAAGTGAAGGGTACGAGACTGTCGTGGAGCGGTTCGGCAGTGAAGTCTGGCCGCTCGGGAAGTCTTGGCAAGCAGGGGCGCACACAATCGAGGGCGAATTTGCGAATTGACTCGATCGCGACGTCTTCACTCCCGGCGGACAGGTAGTGACGACCTGTCTCCGGCTCTGAAAGGACGGCGAGGCCCTTGAGCCCCGGAGGCTTGGAGCAGGCTGCGGCAACAGCACCGAGCACGTCGGTGTCAACCCACCAGGTTCTCGAGCCAGTCTCTACGTCAATGTAGAGGAACGCCGCGGTGAAAACGCTGGCGAAGAGGCTGTCACCAGCTTCTTCGCTGTCGAAGATTCTCTTTCCTTCTTCGAAGGCCTAGAGGGGAGAATTTGTGTCAGTTTCAATACAGTTGGGACTTCTCAATGCCAGGTGGGAGGGGACAAGACATACACACTCGGCGAGAAAAATTGCTGTCGCGTCTTCAAGCGTCGCGTAGCCCAGGTCTTCTTCTTCTTCTTCGTCCTCCTCTAGGACGGGAGAGAGGCGAGAAGGAGCAGGTTCTGCAGGTGCAGAAGCGGGAGGCGGTGGTGGTGATTGTGGATCTGAAAGGGAGGCAGATTGCAGGTCGTAAGAAAACAGCGCATTGTTTGCACGCTGCACTTGCGCAGCCCGGCGAGACTTCTTATTGCCTCGCCCCATTGCGGCTCGAGACGCTGCGGTCTGCAGCGATGAGATGCGGGTTGGTGGAGGTCGATCTGCAGTAGTGGTAGAGAAGACCGCAAAGACAAGATGCGCGGAGTGCGCTTTACTCTCTGACGTGCTAGCGCACATTGTGCGCACCGCTTGGCGGACACGCCAGTGTGCTCACCCATCTTCACTGAGGGTGCGGTCGTGACGGGTGAGCACACTGTCGCGGTGAGACGACGAGGTGAGGCAAGTGAGGTTATGTTTGATATGGGCATTTTTAGCGCGCCTTGGCAGGGGCAGCCTTGCTCAGCCTTGTCGGCCTGCCCACCATCTCGACACTCCGCACATTTGCATATGCACAACGTGGCATGACACTTATCATGATCTTCATTGTTTGCAGCCAGTAATATTGATGGAGCACTACCTGTACGTGGCGCAATATGCTGTTCGCCACTGTCACGCGGCCTATCCTCAAAAACATTAGCCTGGTGCGCCTTGTTCAGCCTTGATATAACACTTTGCTAAAGTGTTATGCCATTGTTTGTTTTGATCATGAAGGATGCAAACCTCTTCACAATACCAAGCTACTCATTGTCCCCAGTCAGCACTCCATGTACAACTTATATCTTCTTTATGTCCCTTACACTACCTGTTTTGGATCTTTGCAGGGTTGATATAGTGAGAATGAAAGAGGCGACCTCCACCGCAATTGCCATCAACCACGTACTACCATGCTACTTCCGCAACTTTCCCGGGAGTGTCATTGACCCAAATAACCCTCGTTAGATGTGGAATCGATGTACCTGTTCTTGTCAAGGGCATATCACCTTCTGTATCGATGACTGCAACAAGACCAGTGTGGATCCAGCCTTCCGTCATTCTGATGTGGTCTATATGGAGCCTCGACCTCACTCGACCTCTCAGACAGAGATACAGACTCGGAGGCGACCACAACAGCAGTCAAATGGTCATTAGAGTGAATCATTGACATCGTTAATGGCGAAGATGGTATCTCGGTACTTGGTCATACAAGGCCCACAAGTCCGCTCCCTCCCTGTACGTTGTCCGCCGACGCGATCATCGTATACCCACCGTGTCTATAAACCCGCCATGACAACCGAAACGCCTAGGACAACAATGTACTCCGCTCAGCTGCCCATATACATATGCTGCTGTCCTTGTATTTGTTGTGGGTTTGCAAAGTCCATCCCGGTCCCGCTGACGTACCCATCTGAAATATCTTCGTCATAATATTCCCCACCACTCGACCCATCAAAACTGGGCTGCCCCATACCCCCAACATCACTCAGATCACCGGGGTCATCCGCCACAGAGGAGATCTGACTCCAGTCGATATTCTGCAGCGCAGGGTATTGTTGCAGCAATGCCGCAGGCAAGGCAAACCCACCGGTCCCGGTGTTGGGATCCATCCCAATCATCATAGGTTGCGGCATGGGTTGTAAGCCGCCCTGCTGAGCATATTGAGCGTGTTGAACTTGTTGCTGTTCCATCATGGCTCGATTCTGGCGCTCTGCTTTCTCTTCCTCAAGGAGAGGCTTTATGCATATCCGGCCAGCTTCACTCCGGAAATGTCGACCGAGGGCATCCGCTCGCGCAAATCGTCTTCCGCAACCCCAGTGTTGACCTGGTGTGGAGTGGAGTTCACCTTTGCAGACGAACTTCTTCTCGCCGCTGTGCAGTCCCTCGTGTCGCTTGCGGTCGTGTTGTCTCGCAAAAGCTTTTCCACAGACGGTACAGACGAAAGGCCGCTCATCTGTATGCGTTCGTAGGTGTGAGCGTAGGTTATAAGCCCGAGTGAAACGTTTTGGGCATAGAGTGCATTGAAACGTTGCCGGGTGCTTTTGGACTCTCGTGCTCGCTCCGGACTGAGACGCATTTGGTCTGTTCGGATCCGCCAGATCAAGAATGTAATCTCTATTCTGACCCATTGACGAGGTACTAGCTCGGCGGTTTTTGTCGATGCGGCCTGACTGCACGCCAGGCCCGGGAGACGATTCTCGCGACATAGAACCGCCCCGTTCAGGAGTACTAGAACGTACAGATAGACTATTGCGGGCTGCATTGGTGGCTGTAAGGCCCGGCGAACTAGATCTCGATAGTGGACGTGTGAACGTGACGTCGGATTTGCTGCGATTTCTGCCCCCTATATCTGCCGTTAGCTAGTTTTCACTATGTAGGACATCGTCGTGGCTTACTGTTGCTGGAAGGTGGACTCAGAGCACCCTCCATTGCGTCGCCTTGTGGTCCAAAGCTTTGCTGTCTCGAAACGGGCGCAGGCTCGATGTTGATTGTTGGAGGCGCAAATTGATCAGCTTGCCCGATGTCAGAGACGACTGAGGTATTCCGCATGTGGTTACTTGGTACAACAGGGGCTTGGACTTGATATTGTGGTGGTGGTTGGGTTGAATAGACATCCGGGACTGGAATGCCCATCGGTTGGCTCAGCAAGCCACTTCCGTCCATGCCGGGGCCCGGTTGACTACCTTCCATATGGGGCATGAGCCTGGGCGACCGGTAAGCCTGGTCACCTAGGTTGAAAGATTCTATGCCAAAGGTATTACTAGAATCAGGTTGCGCGGGGAGGTACGGGGAATGGCTGAGATCCACTCCTGTATTATGCAGCTCTGCATGAGCAAGATACGGAGAGTGTTGCGCCGATGAGACGTCACTGTGTTCTGATGGCGCTCTCCGATGCTGGGTGAAGCTCAGGCCAGAATAGGCACTTGAAGGGTCAAGCGAGGCATTTCGTGAATGTTGCGGGGTATAGAACTGGCCATTAGTCGAAGCCGGTGAGCCAGGTTGAGACGACTGGGTCTGGTTCTCGGGCGGCTGTAGGCCAGGAGATTGATGATCTTGGGGAGACGATACTTTGCTTAACTCGGCCGGGTTGACGTTGTGCTGGGGATTCATGTCAAAGGCCTGGCTCAAGGAATAGTTCTGGTTAAAGTCATTGTTCATGTTCTCGCTCTGGTACATGAAGGCGCCGTTATTGTAGGACTGATCCAAATTTTGACCTGCGAATTGATTTTCTGAGTAAATATTCTGGTGGTATTGGCCGTTGTTGTAGAAATTGGCCTGGTTGGGGTCCGGCTGGAGTCCGCCCTGTTGCTGCGAGGCAAGAAAGGGGTTGTTGAAGACGCTTGTTGTGTTGAACTTGCCGTGTGTCAAGGCTTGCTGTACAGAAGGGTCGACTCCAGGCACTGTACTGGGGTAGTGGTTTGGCGAAGGTTGAGGGCTTATGTGCTGCGCATTGCCTCTCGAAGGGGATCTTCCTCGGGTGTTGTCCATCTTTTGAGCTCAAGCTCCCACTATGCTCCACTCCTAGTCGTGTCAAGGATGCCCTTGGTGGACGTAATAAGAAGTGCTCGAGGCGGCCGATGATGACACTCCTTCGGGAGTATTTGGGCTGTCGACGACAGCGCAAGGCTCAAGTAAGGTTCGACTCGCGCCAGGAGGTTGGTAGAGAGGTATTCTTTGTGGATTAGCCTGTGGCGCAGTATGTTAGAAGAGACAGTCTCGTGGGATACATGCCCGGCCGGGCTAAAACCTACTCAGCCGCGCAGTGAGGCTGTGCCCCAGCGGAACAGGTTATAAAGAGTCGCCAGGACACCCAATGACAGAACCAGTAGAGATATGTGGGCTTTAGACAGGCGCGACGCGACGCAGGTCGACAGAAGGGTTGGCGACGGGTTGTGACCAATCTGTGCTGCGAACGTGAGGTGAGTCGATCTTCGCACGGGCAACCTGGAAAAGATCCAGACTGCGGGGGTGAGGACCGGTGAGATAAGGCAACAGCAACTCCAAAGGATCGAACAGGACTGACGGGAAGGGACAGCTGTGTGATCAAGGTCAAAATGTCTGCGTATATCCAAGCTGCGACAGATATGAATTGAGAGCAAAGTGGGTGCGGCAGTGGGAACGTGAAGGCGGGATGAAGAAGAGTCGAGATGTGAGATGTCGAGCCAAATGGGGTCCTAAACTGGTGGTTACAAGGTGTCGGCGGCACGCTTGAAACCAGCCGGACTGATCGCTTCACCTCTGGCATGGGGGAGAGTGACCACGCCTGCATTCTCACCGTCGACTCTGATTGGTCTGTGTGGTTGCTGTTCATTGTACCAAAAGGCTACCAAAGGCCCCGATAGGCATCACATCCAGTTCCACAAGCTGTATACTTCCGAGCATCACCTGAGTCTTTTGGGTTGTCCGCTTGCAAATGACAACAGGGCCGCAATCAATATCAATATTCCCCTGTCGCGAAAGAACATTACCTTCTGACTCCCGCACCACCATTTTCCTCATTACACGCATCAGATCTACTTCTATTTCAGGTGCCAACATATTGTGACTAAGAAGTCAGTCCTGCTCCGCGGGTGCTACCCAAGATGAGGGTACGGAGAACCACCGATCAATGATTATCCACACGAATGGCATAAGATCAAGATTCGGCCCAGAGTTGCCAACCCTGTTCAGGCGTACGTTGCCATGAATGTAAGTTCTGTTGTTCTGGAAGGTGAGGCCTGAATTACGAGTTGCCCTGCATTAAGGCTGCCTTCTCTGGGCCCGTCTCGCGAGACCCACCCTTCAGAAGGCCACAATCACCTGTCTGCCTTGCATAAGTCACCCCCTCCGACAACACCTCCTGTCAGCAACTGTATCTTAATGCCATGGTTCCTGATGATCATGACGTTGAATCTCACGCAATCAATGTGAAATGAAGGTATGAACCAGAGCATGGACAAGATACGTTTTGTTTTTCATTACTACTTCTTTCCTCGCATGATCTTCCCCGAATTTTGCTGGCCCCTTTCTATGTTACAAAGCACACCGTCATCTATGCTCGAGAACGAAACGTCGACCTTCGGGTTGTTTCTTCCATCTCTGGTATGCTTCTTTGTAGAACTTCTTTTGCGGACTCCTCGTTGTGCCACGGAGCGCCTTCGGATTTTGTAGCTTGTGACGCCTTGAACGCCTTGCTCCCCGGTTGGAAAATGCTGCCATAGATAACACCCTGCTGACCCTTGTACACATAGAAAACATACGGAAACAAGGAAATATGCCGTGCAGGAAAGTAATCGTCATCCGTCGTAAAGGGGATTTCGTGTCTTTGGCTGTACTGCCTGCCGCGACCGAGTAATTGAGCGTTCCAGCCGAACCTAGGTCATGGTCAGACAGATCGGATTTATGCCAAAGAAGAAGCCTCTGTGTTTCCGCCAGCGGTGCAAAGTTCGTGGTATGGTTATTATTGGGGCGGTAGTCAGGGGAAAAGTTCCGACATCAACACCTGGCACGATGGCGTACCATGAGATGGTATCTCTGGACAGGAATTTCAACCTGCTCGCTTGTGAGTAGACAGACGACTGAACGGGGTAGAAAGGAAACGTACCACAGCACAGGACCTTCATAATCTTTTGCATGAAACCTTGATTCTGCTGTTCCTGTTGCTGAGGCGAGCGTCCTTGGTTGTTCTGAAGGGCTCCAGTCGCCGGACTCGTTCTCGCCTGTTGATTCACCAAATTTGCATTGCTGTTCTGGAATTGAGCTTGAGTGCTTGCTGGAGGAGTGTTCATGTCGAGTTGGCCCGCTAAACCACTACCTCTCTTCGGGAGATTGCCCCCGGCGGCGCCGCTTGTGCGATCTCGAGCGCTCTTCCCCATGGCTACCACTCCGGGTTTCGCGGGTGACCCTGGGGGCGGGGGCTGCGCTGCGTTTAAACGATCCGCCGATATTCCTGCTCGCTCCCGTGGAGTTCGTGTTCCATCTCTACCTTGCACGGCAGAGGCCCCATGCAGAGCCCGAGCAGATGCTTCAGCTGGAGGGTTGGTGTTGTGCAGGTGAAGTTGCGACGGATGCTGCTTGACAGCTTCCCAGCCGCGGCCACCGTTCAACTTCATCCAGTCATACTCGCCGTCTTCGACTTCACCCGTGTTTTTCAGCGCCTGAGTGAACAAATCCCGCAAAAAGTCGTAATCGGGGGTGTCTTCGAACCCCAGATTTCGAACGTAGCTGAGATATTTGTTAAACTCCTCTGAAACCACATTAGCGCGAGCACGCCTATTCGCCCGAATCACATCTAAACATACCAGGAAAGCCTTCGCAGAGATCTTTGATGGCCGTCGTCTGCTTCTTTTCACCAATCTTTTCGTACTTCTGCTTGTTGGTAGCCGCCTTGAGGCCCTGCCATGGCAGGCCGCCTCTCAGAAAGTACATGAAAACATGACCAAGGGCCTCCAAATCGTCTCTTCGTGACTGTTCTCGTCCCAGATGTGTGTTGATACTCATATAGCGGGCTGTACCAGATAATGACTTTCGCTCGCGATATGGGATGTGTTGCTTTGTCTTGGGGTCACGGTATTGTTTGGCCATGCCAAAGTCCACCACATGAATGACGTTGGCCGCTTTTGTGTTAGGTCGGCCGATAAGAAAGTTGTCCGGTTTGATGTCCCGATAGATGAGGTTTTTCTCATGGATAGTCTGCACTCTCGAAAGCTGTTGACGAGTCAGCCGTGGCCTTAAATGTTTGGAGAAGGAGATGGTACCATCTGCTTCGCAACCATGACGACTGTTTTGATTGAGAACCGTCTGTTGCAGTGATCGAAAAGGTCTTCCAGACTGGGACCGAGCAGATCAATCACCAAGATGTTGTGCAGACCTTCCTGTCCAAAGTAATAGACATTGGGAATGCCAGCTAACAATAGAGAGTCAGTTGTTTGCTTTGATGCGAAGGTTGCAGTGGATGTAGCTTACGACAACCAACCAAGATCTTGTATGTCCTATACTCATCTCGCAGCTGAGGAGCATCGCTTTTTCTAGGTTCCTATTCACAAACTATAAGTCCGCTGGCATTATCGTCTGTTTCGCTTAGTTAGAGCTCACGAATTTGATGGCCACCTGCTGGTTGTTGAGCAGGTTGGTGCCTTCGAAAATAACGCCAAATGAACCCTCCCCTATTTTCTTGCCGACGCGATAGTGCACTCCGACGACATTGGATGATGAAGACGCCATGGTCAAGTGTATCGAGCCCTGTTGTTCACGCGGAGCGTAGGTACGGGTGGTTGGAAGATTGTCAACAGGGTGGTGGTCGCGGAGAAGGAGTGTGAGGCTGGGTGTGAAGTGCCAGGCGTTGGGCGGTTCACACCTCGGCCACCACCGTAACTGCGGAGGTCAGTGAACGTTCCAAAAAACACACACGAGATGTCGAAGTGATGAGGTACATACACTAAGAAAGAGGCCTCGGAAAGATAGGGCACATGCGGTGGGATATTGTGGCGGTCAATGAGGATGGCACCTGCGCGGATGTTGTTTTGTTCTCGAGGAGATGAAGTTCCCGCAGTCAGAGCGAGAAGCTCCTGCCAAGCCTGCAATGGCTATAGCCGCAGACCTGCCACCCTCTGGTGCCTCTGCGCTCCACTAAGAGGGCCAGTTAAGACAGACACACAGACACTCCGTCCCCCCTTCTTATCAAACGGCGGAAGAGTTGCAATTTTGCGAGGAAACGAGAGCAAGGGAGGACTGTCATCAAAACCATCTTATTTCCTCGTGTGGCTCTGCACTCCGACGAGTAGTGATCAGGGAAGACGCCTCACTCGGATGCGCTACGGCGGCGGTGAGGCTCCTTCAGGAAACCTCTGCAACCGACGGCTGATGCCTGCAGGGCGAGAACTCGACGTTAACCGCCGTACCATGGCCCATACTGCTCAAAAGCAGCAGGGATAGAATTTCGCGGGACGAATCGCTGCTATGCTCCATCCCTCAATACTTCACTCTGTAATACCCAATCGCCTGTGGCATATTTGCCTCGCTCGTTTTATTCTGTGAGCAGCCGGCCAGCGACTCGAGCGGGGACCGTGATCGATAATCTGCATCGGTGCTTGCCTACACCCAAAGCGTGCAGACTCCGGCCACAAAGATGGGACAGGATGATGCATCCCTCGCCTAAGTCATTGACTGGTTGGTGGGCTGCGGTGGGCCTGATTACCTCGTCTGCCGCTCTTTTGACGCCTCCGATATCGTTCTGGTGGTTCCCTTCTCTTTGTGGCATTGTACTGGGTACGAGAACATCTATAGTAGTTGAAATGAAGCCCTGCACTGGCTCTCTTAAAACGAGATCGCGCTGCCGCCCATTCCTCCATCTGTTGGGCGTGGGATTCGTAGCTACCTGAAACGCGGCATGCATACCGAGTGTACCGATGCAAAGCTATCTTGTCGAGCTTCGAGACTCCGGAAACGCCCCATGCAGGCACCATGCATGCCATGCTCCGCAACTGTGCGCACATTCTGCACAACCCGATCTCTCCTTCTCCAGCGCGTATATTATGCAAGTACGAATGTCCGGGGCCAAATAGTCGTGCCATCAGCCTGGATATGTGTCGAGGCTTCCACCATGAATCCCTTCCTCGGTGCAGCTGTTTGCCTGGATTGACCATCATCTGCAGGGTTTCCACCTCATTTACTTCTGTCTCCCGCCCCACTACTGCTACCGACCTTACTTCCTCGCCGACAATGCCGTAGGAGAGCTGCCACCTCCTGTCGACTGACTACCATATCGCATCACCTTTCTCAGTGGGGAAGGCGTTGCTGGCTGGAACGGAGAAGCTGGGACTGCCGTCGGCTGAATATCCGCATGCTCATCCTTCCTGAAAAGTCCTCCAAAGTGCAAACTCCTGCTCTTTTTAACCACGCTTCCTGCAACATTGGTGATTTTCTGATTCGCGTCACGTCTTTGCAAGGGTCCGCCTGTGGCCGTCGAGTTGTTATTAGATTTGGATCTCGAGAATAAACTGACACCACTCCTGCTCTTCTTCAGCACACCGGATTGTCCTTTTGCAGCACTGCGGCTCTTGATGGGACTTCGAGTAGGTGTTGGGACCACAACCTGAGGTTTGCCGGTCTCAGAAAGGACAATGTTTGCCGACCGAGGTGTGTCACGCGCATACTGGCTGAGATCACCGAGTGAAGGAGAATAAATCGGAGCATCCTCTAGTGAGATAGAGTCGGAATCGGTGTCGATTTCTACGGCAGGAGCCGATGCCTGCAGTTGCGAACCAGTTTGAGGAGAACCACTGTCCGCCGGCATGATCGATACCAATCGATTTCCAACCAACAGCGGAACAGCCATGGTATCTGGTGGATGCATTCTCAGTGGGTTGACGCCTTTAGGGTCCCCGGATACAGATGCAGACGCCACATAGCCATTCTTCTCATTTGAGAACACCATTGGGGACGGGACGGATCGGCCAGCAGCCAGTGCATCGTGCTTAGATCTGGGATTCGACGAGTTTGTAACTGACGGCACACCACGCTGTGGTACTGGTGGCCGACGTCGTCTATTGCTCCCTGGATTCAAAGCCGTGGACCCTTTTGCCCGCGACGACGCAGCTATCGGTTGGCTGAGTGGAGGAGCAGGTTTTGACGGCGATATTGGTGGGAAATATTGCCCTGCTTCCTTCGGGTTACCAGTGGCTCTGTCCCCCTTGTTGAGGTTGAAGAGAGATGACCTTGAGCGAAGGAAGGACATATTACGTGGAAGGGTGGAGTAGAAGTCGAGTTTGTCGATCGCGCTAGCAAAGGATTTCGTGAGAGAGCCAAAAGGTGAATCGTTGTCGCTATGTTCGGTAGCGAAATCTGTCGTGTGGAGGTCTATGATGTTGCCCAGAAGAGGCGGGTCTTCGGCTCCTTTTGATTCTGCTATACTCTTGGTGGTGTTTAGAGACCTGCGTCGAATATGGCCAGTGCTAGTAAGTCCTTTGATCTTTCCTTTGTAGAGGCTTATCGTTTCCGCACGGCGGCTCGATAAACCTCGCTTCAGTGCTGGCTGGTCGTGGTCTTCCATCTGTCCATCTGTTTCCTCGATCTGCTGCGGCTGTGAAGCTGCCCCCGAAGGACGCTGAGCCCCAGTCCTGATCTTGTTCCTGATGACATTTCTGAGACGGAAGATCCGTCCCGTCTTCAACGCAGTCCCGTCGACAAGCTGGTGGGCTTTATCCTCTGCAACTGGTGAGAGAGCAGAAGCCCCGGGCGGTGGACCTTGGGGTATTTCTCCAGAGTCTTGGTTGAGTGTTGCGACCCAGCCGACCTGTGGGTTCCATGTAGACTGAGAGAAAGCGACATCAGATATTTCTCCGCAATGGACTCCCTCGGCACGAGCCACGGAGACATTGGTGGTACTGGTCAGTATTGGAGCAGAAATGACACTGCGAGCAACGGTTGATGTACTGGCAGTCTTGGGAAGTTGAGTTGAAATGCTGCGAGGGTAAGGAGTTTGTTCCGTCGGGCGTGAAAAGGGGAGCCATGACCTGGGCCGCAGCCGATGCGCTCGACGACGTATGCTGTTGAACCGTTGTGGTCCCTTTTGTGATGTGATTTTCTCCTCGATCTTCACTCTTTCTGGCGAGTTTGACTGGACAGATTCTTGCCCGCCTGTGTTGACGAAACTCGGTTCAGGTGTTGGGGGAGGCTGATTGTTCGGGTCACATCGATGCGAGAGACTAGACTCAGCACCCAGGCGCAGTCCATCCTTGGACGGGATCCTTGAAGCTGAACACGGGGTTAATGTTGGTAGGGCGCGCTTCAGACGCTTCCTCACCTTGTCGCGAGCCAGCACGACTAAAAGACCGGATGGTGTCCAAGGAGAAAATTGAAAACGACCCCTTGCTCCGGGAGCGGGTATGAGTATGAGAGACCATACTTGACAAAATACAAGGGTGTCATGAGAAGATTAGGTTCGTACTCGACGGCCGACCGACATGGCACGTTGATTCTCCAGGAAAGAGAGTGAGGAGGGAACTGGTAACAGTGGCATGATAAGAGTAGTGTACAAGAGGAAGCAATTACTCTTCTGTTGCAGATCAAGGGAAAGATGGGTCGAAAGCGGCAGCGACCACTGTGAGAAGGAGTCATTGAATTACGGCAGCCACGAGGGTTGCTGCATTGATGGAGGAATGCCAGCGACGTAAGAAATTGCGTGGACTTCGAGAACCGCAACACCTCTGTGAGGCAGCAACATCCACTCGTCACGCTTGATCAGCAAAATACGCATGTTCGAAGGTCACATCCTGGGGTTTTTGCATCTGCTCCCGATCCCATGTTGCTCGTTGCAGAGAGCTTCGTCGCAGAGAGCTTCTTAGCCAGACTCTTTCGCTGAGTGCGACACATTCTTCAGAGACGCTTCGCATCATGCAGATCAAGTCGCGAGCGTTATGAATACTCCCAAATGGTTATGAGATGCGGTTATCAACCTCATCACCGGACGCTGTCGTTGAGAAAGCTAAGACTGAGAGGATCCGCCACTGGTATAATCATCATCTATTGATTTGTCGGCAAACGAGAAGATCCAGTGGTCCAGTACCGCGGCATTTGACGGCCAAATCGCGGCCCCAGCGACCGCACGGAGTCGAACAAGTGTGGGGAGGTTCGCGCGGTGCGATCTTCCTCTCGCTCGGCCGCCCCGCATAATCAGACGAAAGTCGGGATTAATAACTGAGGTTCTGCTGCCCTATATAACCCTCGAGAAGACTGAAATCTTTGTGCTATCAGCGGACATAGCCAAGACATCACTTGTTCTCCTGAAAATGCCCTACTCTCTCAAAGGTCGAAATGTGTTGGTGACTGGAGGGTCGAGGCAAGCATCAACACTCTTACACCCATTGACCCTCAACACATTGCTGATGGATAGAGCAGGGGCCTGGGAGCGCTGATCTGCGAGAAATTCGCCGCAGAAGGATCCAATATTGTTGTTAACTACGTGAGCAGCAAGGACAGGGCCGATCAGGTGGCCGACAAATGCAAACAATTCGGAGTCAAGACTGCAGTCGTACAAGCCGTGAGGATGCATCGCCTCCTAAAGCTAAGCCACTTGTCGTCTAACGGAGTTCTGCAGGACATTGGCGTTGTCGAAGATACCATCCGTCTGGTGAAGGAAAGTGTTGAGCAACTCGGAGGCCTTGATATTATTATCAACAACGCAGGCTGGACCAGATTTGCCAACTTTGGAGATCTGAATGACTTGAGTCATGATGAGTGGAACAAGGTAGGGTTGGAAGAGTTGAAAATCGGACTCCCTGCTGACTGACCTGAAGTGCTGGTCAACCAACGTCATGTCCCATCTAGTGCTGATGCAGCAAGCTGGCCCCATCTTTAATGCGAACCCTGATGGGGGAGCTTTCATTATCTCGTCCTCAGTTGCAGTAAGTGGACCGGTGTTCGTCAGACCCAGGTATATTGATTCGGCATAGGGAATCAGCCAAGGTGGAAGTAGCATGGGCTACTCAGTTACCAAGGCAGCGGGTCTGCATTTGATGAAATGCCTTGCCAGTACGCAGGGTCCGAAGATCAGGATCAATGCCGTACTCCCAGGTCTCCTTCTGACGGAATGGGTATGTCGCCCTCGAGTTGAAACAGGCGAGCGCCGAAAGAACAAAACAATTGATATTGACGTTATGACAGGGTCTAAGGTACAGTGAAGAGCGCATCAACGCCGTCAAGAACGCTGCTGCACTTAAACAAGAGGTTCGGATTCCTCCAGAAGAAGTATTATTCAACCGATTGACGTTCTAGACTCTGCTGGACGACTGTGCCGATGCATACATCTCACTTGCGAAGAACACCTCAATCACCGGCCAGCAAATTGTTGTCGGTAAGTTTTCGTCTTTTCTGCGATCCTTGGTCTTTCGTTGTAATGGGAATAAGAGACCGGCTGCTGACAACGTAAGATTCCGGCCTCGTGATTCGATAAATCCAACCGTTCCAAAGGCTTAGGAGGCTCCGTCCGCCCCAGCAGGCGTCGGCTGTGCAGTGAGCGGGTGGGAAAAGCGGTACAGTGCGAACGGTCCGAAGACTTCTGGCTTTGCGAAGAATTTAGCGCGCGCAGCAGCTGCAGCACCGGGAGCGCTCGCCATGGCAGCCACAGTGACCTCGGGAATGACAATCTGTTGACTTCCTTCGTCGCCATCCCCTTTGGCATTGACGATCAAAGGCTTGTCACTTTCACTGATGTTTTTATGTGACCCAATGATCGCATAAGGAACTGCTTTAGGGATCGATATCGCTGCAGCTTGCACTTCTTCAGGAATATCTCCCTCATCAAGAGTTCTCATAGCCGTGTCGAGGTTGATCCGACGCGTCTGGTTCGGTTCAGAATTCGAGCTTCCGAAGACATAAAGAGGTCCACAGGCTCGGTTACGCCTGAATATCTCCGTCGTGGTGAGTTGTGTGAAGTCGATCGCGCGGAACTCCTTTGTTAGCTTCGGAGCATAGATCAAGTTCCCCTTCGAGGCGTGTCGATCAGGCTGAACGGGATTATATGGTGGTATGTACAATCCGTTCTTGATTGCGTCGACCAACATTTTTGCACCAATGTGGGCTAGATAACCCTCAAGCTCTTTTGAGGTGACTGTATCTGGGCTCGGTATGTCTAGTCCAGGTTGTGGAGTTTGATCCAAAACTAGCCCCTCGTCGAACCGTGAGGGGTGGAGTGTTTGCAATGATACGCCCGTAGTCCTCCGTCCGAGAAGAATAGACCATTCAATAGGTGCCGGACCGCGCAGGTCAGGCAGCATTGACGGGTGAACGTTAAGACCGCCATATCTGGCAAGGCCCAGAATTCGAGGCGGGATCAAGAGGCCAAAAGAAACAGCAATAATCAGATTGAACGGATGCTTCTTGGTGTGGCCGAAAGTGGGAGGTTGCCAGCCAGTAAATGTGTCAATTTGGTGCACAACCAGGCCACGCTTTTCTGCGGCTGTTTTGATAGCTGGCGCTCGGACTTGCTTCCTTCCTCGGCCAACCCTCTTGTCTGTTCTTGTAACGACATCGATAGAAAGGACTCTGCTCCCAGATGTCTTCGAGTAGTCGTGCAAGGCTTCTAAAGATACTTCGCTGAAGGAGTCCGTGCCGCAAAAGAGAATCCTCAAGGGGTCATCGCTCACAGGCCCTGGGCTATAGGAACGGTGCGCGTCGATCCTAGGTTTCAAGAACCACTTGGATGTGCAGGGCCAACCCCGCAAGCAGCCCACTCCGGGGTGAAAGAGCCGTCTCATGCGTTGTAGGATAGAACACAGATGAGATACATGCCGACAGAATATCTCCAAAGAAAATGCAGTTGCATCAACGCGACGAGGCTGTGAGCTGACCAATCACATATAGGCTTCGTAATGCCCCTAATACTCCCGATGACTTTCGTCATGCCTCGGCCTGCGGGGTTCTTGGTGATTTGACTTGGCTGGTGATGCTTCCATTCTATCGTTCTACAAATCGAATGTGACCCATTGTAATTTCACATAGCCGTTCTTTCACTGACACGGACACGGAGACGAGCGCCGCCCACTTCGCCGCCCCCAACTGAGGCTCGGACAAAGCCTTGTTGAACACAGAGCCTTGTGCCGTTCGTGGGCGTACAGGCGAAAGCCATGGCCGAACGCCCTGAGTCAACGCAGTCGAGTGCTGGCCATGATTCGAAGGTTTCGGTACCAGAGCCACCAAATCAGAACCCACCCGAAGCAGCAGTTGAGGATGACGACTCGGATCCCGATTTTGACGACCTCGACGGTAAGATTTACAAACTGAAGCCAATCATACCCGCAACGGCTACGAATCCATACTAATGGTACATTTGCGAACCAGACGTCCTTGACCAATTCTCTGAAGCGAAATCCACCCTACAACAACAGCAGCAGGAGCAGAAGAAATCCGAACCCTCAGAACCCACCCCTTCCTCCTCCGGCCCAGGTAGGCCTCCCTCACAAGCGGCTCTCCCACCGGACCTCCCACTCCCGTCTGGTCCCCATGGAGACGAATCTGAAGACGCCTTCATGGCGCGTCTCACCGCCGAGATGTCCTCGGTGATGTCGAAGATGAGTCTCGACCCCGCCGCCAGCGCGGCCACCCCCGAAGATATCGCCAAGATGGGCCGTGAGCTCGAGGAATTCACGCAGAAGATGGAGGCCGAAGGCATACAACCAGAGGACCTCCTCAAAGCCATCCTAGGCGAAGAATCTGGCGGCAAAGTCTCCGACCTCGCGCACGAAGAACACGACCGTCGGGAGAGTGAGAGCAAAGGCGACAGCAAACCAGCGTTGCAGTCCAACACTTCCAAATCGCAAACTTCCGAGACATCAGGACTCGCAAAAGACGGCCGGCCCTCAAGTTCTTCTCCCTCCACTTCCTCCAAGCCAACCCCGAAACAACCCTCCACCTCGTTCGAAGACACCATCCGCCGCACCATGGCCCGCATGTCGGAATCGTCCGCCGCAGCCACCAGCGCCACCACAACTGCCACGCAGCAGAAATCCGAGGAGGACCTCCTCGCCGACCTTCTCCGGTCCCTGGACTCCGATTCTGCTGATGCCCCCGACGGGGATCTATCCAAGATGTTCCTCACCATGATGGAACAGTTGACCAACAAGGAAATGTTATACGAGCCGATGAAGGAACTGGCGGAGAAGTTTCCCGAGTACCTGGCAGCCAATGATCCGAAGGCGGCCAAACAGAAGTCCAAGAGTGGTAGTAGCAGCAAAGCATCCAAGCTGTCGCCAGCCGACTTTGACAGATTCACGCGCCAGCACAAGATCGTGCGCGACATTGTTGTCAAGTTCGAAGAGCCGGGCTACTCGGACGAGGACCCCAAATGCAGAGAGTTCATCTGGGAGAAGATGCAGGAGATGCAGGGCGAGGGCGCCCCGCCGGAGGAACTGGTTTCGAACCCGTTTCCCGGCATGGGGATGGGTGGAATGCTTGGCACAGGCGCTGGCGGAGAGGGCGCAGACGAAGGGTGTCCTACTCAGTGAGGGAGCGCAAGAGTCAGGCGATGCCCCCTGATGTGGGTGGATGGATGGATGGGCAGATGGATGTCTCGAGCACAAGTATGTCTCGATCATTGTCGAAATTGGTACCCCCACCATACAATTGACTATGTAATCGATCTGCCACGCCTCGGTCACAAACAGGCGGGCGAGAGGCGTACAGCCCCGAGGATAACACGACGAACGAGAAGCGTACACCTATACCACGACGTGGCAAGACACCATACAATTTAACTCGCTTTTCCGTCTGCAGCACTAGTAGCAGCCACGAGCCTGAGCATGAGCGAGCCACCAGAGAGATTTCCATTTCTGAGCCCTAGATACTGTATCGCGATATAATGTAATATAACATACCTCGTACACTCACATGACATGACATGACAGTACACAGTAACGCGAGGGCTACTTAGATACTAGCTGGCCACCAGCCAGCCAGCCAGCCAGCCAGCCTACTCGGCATCCTGCCGACCTACCGGCTTAGATAAATCAAAGCAAGGCAAGGCAAGGCAAGGTAAGATAAGGTTAGATATATTAAGCTACTTGGGCGACTGCGTTTCCAACGTCGAGATACCAGACGTTCATGTCCAGTTCGTCCATTTTGTTTTCTAAAGTCGGGGTAAAATTCCAAGGCTAGAAAGGCGTGAATTCATGTCTTCAGGACAGTGCAGTCTATATCTGTTCAGACAGTAGGTTACAGGCGGCTCACCCGCTCTTGGGAACCCGTATTGAACCGTATGTACAGAGACATCCGGGGGAGGAAGATTATCGCTCTCCCACCAGTTACCGTGGCTGAGGGTCCCTCGCAGCCTAACTGCACATCAGAGTGTCCTGTCCCTGCACGCACATTGACGCAAGTGAATGAAGGACCAAGACCTCAAGATATGTCCATGGCGTCATCGCCACCATCGCGGTGCTCCATGGCTTGCTGGTACGGATGTTGTTCTTGCTGTGGAGGACCCCCCGACGACTGGCCCTGCAACTGAGACGCACTCTGCTGGCTCAGAATCTCCATCTCTCTGAATAAACGCTCGTACTCGTCATCGTCGGCATCATCGACGGGGAACTCCTCTTCTTGCGCCACGTCGTCTTGTTGGCGAAAGTCGCGCTCATACTCCCTTACTAGATCGTCATATTCTTCTGTCGGACTCAATTCTTCGTCTCTGAGCCGATGGTCACCCTGCATGCCTCGGCCATCCTCATTGTCTTCTTCTTCTTCCTCGATCCCTATCCCTGCCTCAACAGCAGCCCGCCGCGCCATCTGCTCCTCCCAGCCCCTCCGCTCTTTCACAAAGTCCATGCGAAGAACTTGGTCTCCCACCAGTTCACTTCGCTGATCGTCTCTTCGCCGCCGGATGCGGTCCAAGAACCGTGCTTTCCGCTCCTCTCGATTCCTGCTAGTCTGAGTCGCGAGAAGGGACGAGGGTGAGGATTCGCGCGAGCGGAGTCCCCACTGCGACACTCTCGACGGCCGTGGGGGGCCCGCGAAGGAGAATGAAGATGAAGAAGAACCAAACGGCGAGGAAGCTGCAGCTGCGGCGGTGCTGGCTGCCTGCGAATGAGAAGCCGAGTCAGGTGGCGTGACGAGACTGGTCGATCCCTCTCCATCGAAGGCGTATCCTCCCATCGAGCCGTTCAGCTTCCCGGCTGGCGTTTGCTGCGCGTGAGCGTCGAAAAGAGAAACTCCCATTGGCTCATCCGCTTCAATCTGTCCGGGAACCCAATTCTCATCAACTCCATCTGCGCCCCGGGGTGGACTCGAACTCAACAGATCCCTTGCCGTCTTCGACCCATTACTCCTCGTCGGACTCGACATGAGATTCGCATTCCTGGCGGTCCGCAGCGGAGAGCTCTCGAGCCGTAGAGGCGACGGAGCGTGCGGGGTGTAATACCCAGTATTGTAAGCCTTGATATAGCTATTTTCACGCGTGTAAGGCTCCGTCAAAGTGGGATGAGGAAGCTGCTGTTTTGTGTATGAGTGCGTCAAATTCCGATGAGGGAGGTGTTGTGTCGCGACTGGGGAAGAGAACGGATTTGGTAGTGCTTGGGGCGCTGGCGCTGGCGTTGGTGAGGAGAGAAAGAACATCCTTTCGCTCGGATCGATCTCGGTGGTGTGGGAGGTCAGAGAGTGCGCTCCAGGATGGAGAGTCGTAGAATGAAGTGGTACTTGCACAGAGCTGCTTTCTGCTACTTCGTGCTGAGCCTTCGAGGTGTGTCGAGTTCGAAACGTCTCTCGATGACGCGCGATGCAGGTGCGCGACCGTGTTGAGGGCAACCAGGCTAGCCGAATCTGGACTAAATGGGATTCTCAACACAATCTCTGCATTCGGTGCTGACTTGCACTGGCATACAATGCATTTCGACCAAGAGTACTCTTAAGGTCGTCTGCGTCTGGAAAGGAAGTGTTCACACAGGTACGGCATGAAACTCGGAAAACTACGCCAGAGAGGCACGCGGGGGGACATGCAGAAAATGAAATTTGTGTCCTCTACTACCTAGCCAATGCATTCGAGGCATCCAGCCCGTCAGCTCCATTTCCCATTCCATTGTCTTATGTACAAATCGAACAAGATAGGACTCCTGATGGTGCTGACCTGCACAATTACGCCCTTCTAACACCAGTCGAGATACTTTCACGGCGCCCACTGCGCCTCCACTTCCGGGTAGGTCCGGATTTAGGCACCCGCTTCAATGATTTTGATTGATGATGCTCGGTTTCCGCCAAAATCACAACGCAAGATTCATCGTAACGATCGTCAAGCCAATGGCCAAGCACGCTTTAGAAGTTGGAGGCGGTGTTGACCGGGCCTGGCGAATGATATTGATCCAGCGTAGAACGGAAAGGGGTAGAATCGGCGGTGGTACCACTGAGCTTGTCCTGGTTGTTGTTGGGGTCGTAGAGATCGTCGTCATGAAGAGTCTTCTTCTTGCCCCAGATTCTCCAGGCAGTGTAGGCTAGACCAGCGAGCAATAGAGCACCACCAACACCACCGACAACACCTCCGATGGTAGCCTTGGCTGTGCTGCTGAGTCCAGAACTGCCACCCTTGTCTCCATTGCTAGTCAATGAAGCAGGATCGACGCTGGTTGTGAAGGGGATGACGCTGCTGCTTGTGCTCGTAAGGTGCACGGTGCTGCCCGCGCTGACGCTTGTGATTGTGGTGACCACTTCTGAGATCGAGCTGCTGGTAATCAACGTTCTCGACGCTGTGAATGTGCTCGTCACTGTGGATGTTTCATCATCGGAGGAGCTCGTGCGTTCTGAGCTGGAGGAAGGAGTATGTGTAGATGTCGTCGTGACGACTGTAACGGACTGAGACGAGGTGGGAGGAAGGGTAATGGTAGAGGAAGTAGTGATGGTAGATTCAGACGTTGTATCGCTTGTAACGGTAACAGAAGTGGTTGTGTCATCGTCGCTGTTGGTTGGCGTGGCAGTGCCCGAGCCGGTGGCAGAGTCAGTGGACGAGCTCGAACCCGAGTCGCCTGTGGTCAAAGCCACGCTCTGACGCTTGAAGAGTGCAATGGCATCGTCTACCGGATCGGCGGAAACGACTGATGCGCTTAGGATGCCGAATAGGAGGAAAGCGAGTGACCGCATTGTGAGGATGTTCTAGGCAATTGTCTCTCGAGTCGGAAGTCAACGATCGATCGAGTACGCCCTCAACGGACTCTCAACGGGAACGATGGGTGTCTCTTTTGAGACTCTAAGTTTTGTTGTCTGCTGCGAAAGCGCAGGTTGAGGTGAAAGGAAGGCCCAATCTCGGCAACGGTCGAGAAGGGTGCGGACGCACGTGTCGGGGATTTGGTTGGTTGTCAAAGCGTAAACACTGGAGACGGTTGGAAATGGGTGAAAGAAAGGGCTTTGATAAGACAAAGAAAAGGAACAAAGCGAAGGATGAGAAGAAAAACCGGAGCCTGAGTTTCAACTGAAGAGTGAGAGTGGGAAGAGAAAAGTGGAAAGCCGTGAAGTGTGTCAGAAGGTTGCAAAGCGACAGAAAACGCAAACGCCAATCTGCTGGGCGGGATTCAGCGGCAATATTGGCGCACCTCAGGCGCAAGGGACACGAAGACACCGTCTAGGCGTTGAGCCAATCCCGACGGCCCGTTTCAACGGCCCTTTGGAACCACCAGTTTCTTCTCCAGACGGTGTCTCGTGTCCAAGACAGCACCAATTGACGACTTCATTTAGGCTGATCACCAGCTCCTAAACTTGGTTTCTTTCTATTAGGGCCTCACGAAGAACGACCATCAATCCTTCGAGAAGATCATCCCGTTTGCTTCGAGTTGCAGTTTTCAGTGCGGTATGCGCCTCGCCTACAAGTAGACAAGTACTCGTATTTGTTCCGCTCCGTGCATTAGCATTTCCCTATGCATGAAATCGAAGATATGAATTCATTGGATGACGTACGTCTAACGTTACAAAGGGTTGTACCTCGTACTGTGTAATGCAACCCTAACATCATGTGAAAAGCGCCCATGAACACCGCAGGCACGAGCTCGCAGGTATTGGTGCTACAGAATGCACTTCGCAAACTCTTCTCGAAATGACATGCATTACCGACGCATGCTCGTACATATGTACATGCATTGGCCGAGTCTGCCGCCCCACGCGACACCATCTGGTGGCGTGAGGTGCGGGCGTATGAAAAATCATGCCTGAAACTTGTGAGATCTCTCGGAGGTTATTTTCCGAGGACGATTACAAGTCAGGCCGAGTAGTAGTCAGAAAGGTCATCTGGCCGCATAGGGTGCGAGTACTGTGTACATGCTGGCTAACCTCAGCAGTGACTTTGGATCCTCTGGATTCGGGAATTTCTTTGGATTCAGACATGTTCACCCTGTACGCATTGCAGTCTTAGTCAGATCCATGCGAAACATCCTTCAACTCCTCCCTGTTGTACTGTTAAGTTCAACCCAGGTATCTTCCCTTCCCTTCCAACAAGTCCACCTGATGAATAAGTCGTGGAACCTGCTTGCTACATGACCTGGATGACATTGATCATGTGGTCCCGTAGAAGAACTTTTGTGTAAACAGCGGCACACCCCTTCTCCCTTTGGAAGGGATGTTTTTTTTTCCCAAGTTGAAATTATATGTGCACCTTTCTGCTCGGTAGATTCAAACAAGTGTCAAGTTACATTGCATTGCGATGATGGTACAGCATAACCATGGGCGGCCCATGGCGGGCCTTTTCTCGTCAGATCACAGCGTGCTCGGGCCTGGCGTCCTCGTCTTGCAGCCTGTATATATGGAATTGAGCGAAGATTGTGACGTCCTCGACCATTGTGCCCAGACTGCCAATCAGCCAGGGCAGGTTTTTCATGACGTACTGATGCTCGGTGGAATGGCAGAGAATGCCGGCACCGTACGTGAGGTTCCCCATCAGAGACAGGATGAAGAAAAGGAGGGATAGACCTGGCAACATGTCAGCCCCTATCCCCGTACAGCGGAACGGACGTGAAGACTCGTACCTTCGCAACTTCGGTCTCTCGCATTCTTGATGATCTGAGGGATTCTCGCACCCAGATATGCCACCGCGCTGAGATACCCCAGCACCAATGCGCCGGCAGGCATGGCCTCCGACTCCGTCCCCGTGGACAGGGGCGAAGGTTTCCACGCCCCGGACTCATACGCGAGCGCCCACCCAGCAGTCCCGATGACCCCAATCGCAATGACGCTCATAGCATTCTTGAACCACAGCGTCGTGCCGGATGCATCGCGCTCCTCGAGGATCTTGGCCAAGTGATCGCTCTGCGCGGCGTTGCTGCTCCTCCGCCGCCGCAAACTGGCACTGCTCCGCCTGCGGTCCATAGACCCCGGGATCGTCATACTATTCGTCCTCGTGCGTTTGAGCAGCGGTTCCTCCTCGTGGCTTTCCTCCTCGGCCTGCCGGACCTGTGCCTGCCCGGCCCCCTGCGCCCCGGCACTCGAACTCCCGGCTACGGACTCCCGGCGCAGCAAAGCCTTGCCTTCCCTCCTCTTATTTCTCAGCCCATAATACAAGCACTGACTGATGAGCACCCCGTCCGCAATGCAGAAGTAGATGCCAATCGCGACGACGACGGGCACCAGCCCGGCCCACAGCGCGCCCGCGAGGTTCGCGATATCGCCCAGGAACCATACGAATATAAAGGCCAAGGAGATGGCTTCGGCGCTGGAATTTCGGTAGTTCTCGATCAGTTGGGGCACGAGGAGGAAGATCCAGCACGCCAGCGAGATGGAGCCGAATATGCCAGAGAGGGCTTCGCGTGTGGTGAGCGGGATGTCATAGGCGTTGGGAGTGCTAAGGGCAGAGACAAGGGTCGCCATTGTGCGGCGGTTAGTGGTACAGCGGGAAACTTGTCCAGCACATAATGCTATCAAGAAGAGGAGAGAAGCAGCCGTGCAGAGGATAGGTGAGTGGGGAGCTTGCAAAATTGAAATCGACCTCGAGCGACTTGAGCTTGGGCTTGGGTTCGGGGCTTGATCAACTAGCACAAGCTCCATCTGGTCGCGATCTTCGGGGCGCGGCAGGCTCAACCCCACACCTGTAGCAATTTTCGGTGCGCCTAGACTTGCCCCCAGAACAAAATGCAGCTTAGGGTCTTCATTGTCGTACGTAAGGAGTACACAAGGAGTACAGCACTCCATACAGCAGCTGCAATAAAATGGCGACGAACATCCCAATCATCCACGCTATCATGATATACACAGTGCAAGACCTTCCCTGTGTCTCCCTCAACCCACTACCTCCGCTCTCACAGCTTTGCCGGCCTTCAACGTGAAACGCACCACAGTTCCTTTGCGCGTGACACAATCCCTCCCCATGGTGGTCAATGGTGAAGTGGAGGCAGCAGGCGTTCTCTTGAATCCAGTGATAATCGGCTTTCGCTGTCGAGTGGTAGGCGTTCGCGCCACCCAAGCTGGACATGGCTGTACCGGGAGCGAGCCGCTCATTGTGAATGCGGATGAGGGAGGTGATTTTTTGCTGTTGCGACTGCTTATTCCTGGTGCTCATCGTTAGTGCTGTGGTGACAAGGTATGTGGGTGATGAACAACACACTTGTAGTCCGTCTAGTGACCGCCATATCAGTAAAGGGTATTCTTGTCGCCCTGTTTTGACTTGGAAGCTTGGTGGATTTTGTGAGAGCTTAGCTGCTATCGCGGTCCCTACTGTCCTAACCTTTCTAGTGGTGAAAGGTGTTGGTTCAATCGCTGATGCCGATAGAACTGCAGGAGGTTGAATTCAACGAGTGGTGGCCTGGCTAGATTTGTGCTCTACACATCTCAGCTGAAATGTCAAAGTTTGAGCGTGAGAGCATCTTGTTCGTCTCTTTTCAAGAACATGCCGCGTGGACTGTTTGTCTCCGGCAGAGACACGTTGTTTGGCTGGCTTCATGCCCTGGGCCTGTCGCCGTTGAGGTTGACAATGGTTGTTGGAATCTCTGTTCCTGTTTGTCTCATTGACGGGATGGATGCTCTTTGTTTGATGACTCCCTTTCCACAATCTGTTCCAACCTGGCAAACCCCGAGCAAAAACAAGAACCGAACCACTCAGGTGAGTCCTTGTTGCAGACGTTGGTAGCTGTAGCTGCTGACCATGACAGGTATGTTTGACTGATGATGCTGAAATCGTGAGAACTTGTATCTCAGTGCCCTGCGAGCCTGACACAGACATGTTGCCGCAAACATGGGGTAGGCATCCCACAACTCGAAAGCTCCCACAAGCTCGTTCCAATTCCATCGCGCTTTGTTCTACAGCCCTGTTCTGCAAGGTCCCGTGCAGAAACAACTAAGCTACAACACAGACTGGCGATAGATATCCCATCTCATCCAATGCGGAGATGACGGACACTGTTGCTTCACTCAGCCGAGTGCATTTGTGTTGGAGTCAAGTGTTAAAGTCAGCTTTATGGATCTTAAAGCTTAAGTGGCCGCAGTGCATAACGCTCTGGAGCTGGGTCTTGCCTTCAACCTTGACTTTCCAACAGATTCTGTGCTCAACCGAGCCCACTCCGCATCATGATGGGCAGGACCTTCGCCTGCAGGCTCTTGTAGATGTCGAGTATACCAACCATACCAGCCCACTTTTTGGAAATCGTGTTCAGCAAAATCAAGCATGTGCCCGATATCTCGTGGATTCCATTGAAGTCGACCGGTCCTTCTGCCTCACCACTGAGCTCACGGGAGAAGCTTACAACTGGCAGCCTGCCATCAATTGCCAACAAACAATGCGCCATAATGGTGATAGTGGCTTGATGAATGTAGTGGGCCGAGATCATAGTAATCGGATACATGCCCCAAGCGGTTCCTTCGGCGCCGCGGAAGATTTTGTTGTAGAACTCGACCACTTTGACGGCTGAATGATAGCTTTCTCGAGGAATAACTTCCGTCATCTCCGGGCCAAGCATGGGTTCCCTAGTCGCGGCCAGTGCTCGCAACAATAGAGGCTGGAATAGGAAGCAGATTGATGTGTCGAATCCCATATCGCAAGTCATACTGCCCATGCCCAGGTTGCTCTCAATGAACTGGAGTTCTCGCCGCCACGCCAGCATCGACTCAACGCTCTGCTCATACCACATCCGAGGTAAACTAGGGGCCAGCGCGGGAAGGTATAGTTCTCGGAAGATTTCCGAGCGGAGATACGTTAGTCTGTAATAGTGGGATGTGAGGATAACCTGGAGTTTGTCGGGATCTGCCATGGTGGCCTCATTGAGTGCCGCAGGATATTCTGCTGTGATGATCTCTTCGGTCAAGTCCGAGGGTCGACCAAGGTGTTGACCCATGGTTCGCTCGATGCAGTACAGGCCCCAAAAAATGCCGCGCCGCCTCTTCCGACTCTTCTCATCTTCGTACTCATCATTGGGCTCGGTGTGATAATTGAGCTCAACACTCAGTCGACAAGCGAAGTCCAACAATTTCCAGAGATCACCTTTTCTGGGTTGGAATAGAGTAAAGAGTATCAGGAGCAGCAGTGCTTGCAGAGAATCACAAGACACGTCGGAGGTGACCTCCTCGACGCATTGCAGCCCTTCGGTGTAATAAGCCATAGATTCGGTATCGTAAACAGAGTGATGCCTTGCTTTGTTTGCAGAAGCGATGGCACAAATCATAGCCACCCGGAAGAATTGGTGGGCGTCTTTTCCGGTGAGGTATTTGACGTTCGAGCCATGATGGCGGAGATATGTGTCGATCTCATAGGTCATGTCTTCCGGGTCGAAAAAGGTCATCATGATGTTCGTGGTGGACATGTACAGACCGATGAGCATCTGTATCTCGGCTCGAGACGGAGTGGCCCGTGGTTGTAGAGGCTCGGCGACTTCGGTGCTCTGAGCATTGAGCCAGAACTCGGGACCGGCATAGTCTGGGTGATGGACCATGGGGCCCAGCTTCGCCTGGGCATGCACGAGGACCTCGACCACCAAAGCGTATGGTGAGCTGCTGCCGAGATATTGCCAACAAGTTGGATTTGCATGCTCAATGATGAAATGCTTGTCGAAGGACAGATCGCTTGTGTATGTACCCCAGTCGTTGGGAGGAGGGTCGAGGTTGGCGGATGTAATCGAAGCGTTGCGTTCATGATGAGACGGTTGGAAGGGAGTCAACGGTACAACGTCCCCGTTGACAGAGGCCTGGACGGCTCGTAACCGGCTGAGACGCGTCAAGAGCGAATGCACATAGCTTTCTACCGGTCAGTCCAGTCGCAGACAGACAGTGCAGCAGTCTGGGGGCCAACTCACCTTCGCGGAAGGGTCTGTTGCAAGGCATGGTCGAAAAAGGTACATTCAGCTTTGCCCTTGAGACACAGGCGGCAGGCTGGCAGGTTCGTGTCGCACTTCCTCCTCAAGCGGCGGCATCTTTGACAGGTGGGCAGGAGGCGTGTCAGATCTGCTTCGGAGATGGTCGTGTGGTCGAAGTCCATCTTGTGTGATTCCGACAGACCAAGTCCGTTTCACGGAGTGACGGGGTATTCAGCGCGTGTATAGACAAGGACATGTGCGCTTTCGCGACGCAGCCTTGCAGCCAAAGCCCAGAAGCCGAGTGTTTCGTGCCCCAGACCTGTTTCCAGCTTCACTCATAGCATTATTGTGACCTCGAGAAGGAGAATCCAGATGGAAATGATTAGCCGAGGAAGAGGAGGAGGAGGAGACGCCTGCGCCCTTCTGTACGAAGATGGATAGGCGAGCAGGTGGGCGGGGTTGCGCGATAAGGGAAAAGTGAATTGCCAATTGCTCCAACAAGATTCAACATTTCGATACCGGCCTCCTCATCTCTCTTTCTTCTTCTGGCAGCTGGCAGCACGCAATACAACCGTAGCCATCGGCTGCTGATTACAGGAACTTTCATCCTTTCTCAGAATACCACCTGCGCTCCTTGGACACCAGGACTGAGCACAGACTCACATTGTAATTATGATGCGATGAGTCGCTGACCCAACACCCACCATGAGCGAGTGTCGCCGTTCCGTGTTATCATGTGCCCGCTGCCGCAGACGCAAAATCAAGTGCGACAGGGCAATCCCGTGCGGCCAGTGCATTGCGGCAAAGTCGGATTGCACGGGTTTCAGCTCAAAGGACCAGGATCCCAATATACCGCGGAGCATTGTCCAGCATCTCGAGGCCGAAATCGCCAAAGTTGAAGGAGAACTCGCTCGAAATGGCCACCTGGAAGAGCTCAATGCCTCGGACATCCTCGCCGGGATGCCTACGAACGACGGCGTGCCCATCGATGATCCCGCTTTACCGATAATTGACCTGCCCACCACCAAGCCCGACACTCCCAAGTTGAGCCTCAACACCGACAACCTCTCACCCCCTCCGGGCCCTAGGGACACCATCCGCGACGAGGTGATGACTTGCGGCGAACTACAAGCCATGATATTTGCCATTTTGCCTACGGGACCAGGAATCACCGACCTCATCTCACGGGTCCGAATGAGCCTGACGCCATCCACGGCCATCGCATCAGGGTCCCCCAGAGAAGCGCGCCGGAAATCCATCTCTCGCGCCAGCCACGAGGTCAGCTGCACCATGCTGAAGTCCATTCCGACACCAATCCTGCGAAGTCTTATCAAGAAGTACATGACGCGAGTGTACCCAATCTACCCAGTCCTTCACGCCCCGTCCCTCTGGCAACAACTCGAAAAAGTCGTCAAGACCTTGCAGGAACTGCCAGAAAAGCACCGCTCCGTGGCCCCTTCGTTCGATTTCCTCATCATATACCTTATGCTCTCCATCTCGGCGACGTTAGGCAGCGCCCGGACCGGTCACGAAGCGAAACACATGGTCTTCTCCGGCTCGCTGTTCGAAGAAGGTATCCAGCACTTGTCCGACAAGGCCAAAATCCCCTCCGATCTGGCAGGTATACAAGTCACGCTCATGGTCCTACAATACGCATCAATAAACCCTCGCCTCGCAAACGTGTGGATGTTGACCGGTGCTGCAATGCGTGCGTGCCTCGAACTGGGCCTGCACCGCGAACCCCCAGAAGCTCTACAATTCGACCAGTTGACGCTTGATCTCCGCCGCCGCCTCTTCTGGTGTGCATACAACTTCGACCGCGCCATCTGCTCGGCTTTGCAACGCCCGCTCTCCATCCCCGATCAGAGCATCGACGCGCACTTCCCCTCCGTGCTGGATGATCGACACATCCACCCCAACGGCATTGATGCTACAGGCGCAGAGACCAAGACACACAATCTACGCTGGATCCACTTTCGCCGACTCCAGTCCGCCATGACGGAGGTGCACTTCCAGGGCAAACCGCTGGAACATGGGCAAAGCTGGGAGGATTGGCTCGTCAGCATGGAACGGCGCCTGCAAATGTGGTATGAAGACTACAACGACGGGCATGAACTCACCGAGTTTACACTCGCGCACGGACTGACGAACCTGCATCGGCCGAGTCCCCGAGTGCCGCTCCCTGGACCGAGGAGTCTCATGGTCGCGTTTGAAGCGGCATGCTCGAGCGCAAAATCCCTTCGAGATCACATTCTTACGGGCTTTTATCGCCGGAGTTGGCTGATCGCGCATCACGTGCTGGAGAATAGTATGGTCGTGCTCTTCTGTCTGAGACATGGCTTTGACACCATCTCGGCCAGGTTCAATGCGCAGCAGATCTTTGAGATGACCAAGGTCTTCACTGCGAATTTTCTGGCCCTGGCCGCGCAGGGCTGGAATGAAGTCTCCAATTACGCTGGCGTGTATGAGCGGCTGCTCGGCCCGCTTCTCGAATCCGTCTTTTCAAACCGTCCTCCCTCTCTCTCGTCTTTCGGTCCGGCTCAAGACGCCGAACTCACGCGCATGCTCTACCCGGGCCCTGCGCAGCTTGATAAACTGCGCTTCGGCAGCCGCTCGGGGTATGAAGGAGAGGGTCTCCCCACCTTTGATGTCGGAACCCTGAATTGGGAGGAATTCAGCGTCAGCGATACAAGGAGCGCAAGTGCCGAGGGATTCGTCGCGGGTTGGGACTTGTTCGACCCCAACGCCGTCAGCAGTGGTGCCCAGGATTTAATATTTGGGATGGCTTGAACTAGTGTGGACTGTATACGACCGGATCCACAAGAGGAAGAGAAAGACAAAAGAGCTGGCTCGTGGCATGAGAATGAAATGAAACCGTGTGTCGAGCCTCCACGAGGCGGCAGGCGCCAGAATCCTCTGCATGGAAGTTGAACCCCAGAGCTGACATGTTTTGACACTGAGAAACGCCGATCCCAATCAAGCCAGACACACTGCAAAGCGAGAGGGAAAGGTCCCATAGTCGCGGATCCTACATTACGACAGCGTCTACACGGGACGCTGACATCTTTCGCAACGCACCTGACTTGACGCTCGCCTCGCCTCACCTCATATTATGTGTCAGCTCGGCCTCGGCGCGGATTCGCGACCCACTGACGGTCCGCCCGCTCCCTCTCCCACTTCCAACCCAAGCAAGCAGACGCCCGCTTCATTGCGCGGTCAGGGAACTCGTCCCTCAAATTCGAAACGAGAAGGGAGGCTGCGTATCACTCGTCGAAGCATGAGCTTCAGATCGTGTGTCGAGCATCTGGTGACATTCTGGGTTCCGCTCCGCCTCGTTCAATGCCGATGCCGAGATACGGGAAGATGGATATTATTTACACAGAGAGAGAGACGGAGGGAGGGAGGAGAGGGGAGAACGCAAGCATCGCATGCACATATACATGTGTGTTTTTATACGGAGAATCTCCTCCGTAGTATCTCCGTATCACTGCCTCCGAGCACCAGATCGCGTGTCGGCATGATCGATGGATAGGCCCTTGAAGGACGAGACGGGACAGAACATGAACAGGAACAGGAAAAGGGTCAGGACCACGACTGCGACCATGACCATGACCATGACGACTGTACTATGTAGCCGTGTACGAGTTTGTACACGATTGTTTGGACTAATGTGAAATTGGAGCGAGAGAGTGAGAGAGACAGAGAAAGAGGTGTGGAAGAATGGACTGGATCATGCAGTAGGCCATTGCTACATTTTCTAAAATTATATATATCAAGCATAGCGTCGATTGATACGTCTGTCGTTTATCGCTGTATCGCTGAACAAGGACAAAGAACGAGACTATCATGCTCCACTTATGCCGCTCTTTCTCGCTGCTCTATACGCAGGGAAAATAGCCTCGAGCCTCTGCGCCAACGCAGCTGGAACATGCGTACTCGCGTGGTCACCTTCGGCCTCCGTGTGCTTTCCAGGCTCTGGGGTTCTCGCATGGGTCTGACTTTCCGACCTCGAGGTGTCCACCAGCAACCCCTTCCAGTCTTCTAATTGATAGAGCTTGACCTTCTCTTCTCCGCCCCTGGCGCCGTGATGTGCCTGTGTATTGCCAAAATCCTTTCTTCGCTGCCTCCAGACCAATCCGTCGGGGTTGTCCGCTGATCCGGGAACGGGACTCCTCAGACTGATGGACTTTAATGCTCCTTTGTCGGCGTGGAAGTCGACTTCGTGATTCTCGAGCATGCCGCTCTTGAAGTCGAATTTGGGGGTTTGCTCGAATATCCAGGTTGGGGACATGAGTTCTTGCACGCCGTTTGCGAGCCAGGGGTTCTGCTCTTCAAGCTCGTCGAAGGAGGTCGGCGCGTCGAGAGTGATTTCATTTATGCCAGGTTCTCGGCGCTGACCGTCTCCATACATGGCCCAGAATTGTTGCACGATGGCCTCGGTGATGTCCTTTCTGATATTGTTCCGCAGAAGCTGGCTCGCTGTGTAAGCCAGGTTTCCAACTTTGCTGCGTACGCTTTCGACGCCATGTGCGGTGATGAAATCGCGACCGGGGCTCCTTAATAAGTCGGAGATATGGTGGATGTACGGGCTGGAGTAGAGCAGGGTGCCGTGATGGAGAGCCCGACCTTTTGTCAGCTTGTACGCGCTGCCGCTGACTTTCAACCATTCAGCTTCGTTGGGTCTCTGCATGACAATGTCGTTGCGATCACTCACGCGCACTTCGGGAAAGTCGCTCCTTGGACTTTCGGACGAGAGTCGCTGGTGCCCAGTCATTTCGAGACCCCGCAGAGCCTGCACCACCATTTCCGCATGTTTGCTTCGAGTGAAGGACCTCGTGTTCGGGACGATGACCGAGTAGTTCAGGTTGCCAGAGTCGTGGAAGACGGTGCCACCTCCACTGCGACGGCGGACGAGGTCGACCGGTACAGTGCTTCGGGGAACATCCCAATTGTGTCTACCCGGTACCACCAGCTTCCCCCCCTGGGTGCTTCCCCAAGCCTCTTGCACCTGTTCTTCAGCTCGAACACCTTCCTGTATTCTCTTCAAATCCGTCTCCAGCCATGGGTTCTGGTTGCGACCAATAACTACACACGGTCGGTTGGTGTAGAACAACAGAATGTGTGATTCTGGCGAGGATTTCGTGAGCAGGTAGTGCTCGATCGAGAGATTGAGGTACGGATCATCCGACGGCAGATGGAAGACAAGAGGCCCTGTCTCTTTCGAGACACGCCATAGCTCTTCAAGATTCCATGTGGGAGACGGCACTGGCTGCGTCCGATCATGTGCTGCCCGGCGCTGGGCAAGGGAGACAAGACGGGGTGAGACGGGCGATGGGCTACGAGTACTCCATTGCGAGAGTGTCAAGAGCAGCCGTGAAGCTGCTCGCATTGAACCGGACAGGCAGATTCCGTAGAAGAAGCTCTTGTGGGAGGGAAGGAAACGACTGCCGTCCGCGAAACGAGCAGCTCGACTCGACACGCCAAGACCTGCAACATCCCAGAAGAGAAGGTAAGCCGCAACTACTGATTAGTATTCGTGCGCATGTCTGCTCCGTACAAGTACAGCACGTAATACTGGAAGTACGGTAAGGAATAGTACAAGTACAGTAGGGATACTACAAGTACAGAACATAATACTACAAGTACAGTACGGAATACTACCGAGTACGGAGTACGAGGACCAGGCCAGACTGGAGGACAAATCCTAAGCACCAGTGGCACCCTTGCAGATTTTACAATTTTAGCGGCTGCGATAAGGATACTTGCACGTGATCTTCATATCAAGGTCTTACTGTACCCGGACAATGCAATCTCACCCAGTATGCGGCGGTCGTGACAAATGGGCAACCGGAGGTCCAAGTCCCGCATGTGGTCTTCAGTCTCATTCAACACCTGTCCTCGTCCATCTTCGCTCTGGCGTTAGGTCTCGTTGGGAAGCCAGTTCCGACCAACCATGTCGTGGCTTCAATATGCAGCTTGTTTGACCAACGCCGGAGCTAATGCAAGTGCACAAACGATTTCTGGGCATCCCATCGGAGCTTGCAACGACGCTGCAGATGAACCAAACGCTCACAGATTCCCCCGGCATCCTTCCTCCTGCATGGTTATGGCAGCCAGGCCGGCTGAATCATCGATCGTCCGCGCGCCGTTTCCCTGCCGCAACTGACACTGAGCCTGCGCGTGACCCGCGAATGTCCTCGTCGGGTTCGCTAAGTAGAAGGGTCGTGTCCAGCAATGGCTCTCGCCAGCTGCAACCGGAGGCCGTGTAGAGCCCTTGTCTGGCATCAACCACTCGATGCGCCCGCCCTGACTCGATTTCTTGATGGAGTTTGTCGGAGAACAGGAATTGCCGGACCACCTTCTTCGTGTCCTCCCACTCCAAGGCGCCCATGCTCTCTGCCTGAACACGGTACTTACCCGCGAACCAGCCTTGCTCAGCTGCGCTCACAGGGTGCACCTTCTCTGCTAGTGAACCCACATACAGCGCCCACAGCCGAAGTCGCCGGTGTTCAGCAATGCCGCCTTCCGAGTCACTCTCCACCAGCTTTTCACGCAGATCTGTGAGCAGTTTGAGGCCAAAGCGCACCGGCTCCGGCGTTCCCAGCACCATCGCCGCCATCAACCCCGTGGCCGCGCATGTGTAAGCTTGCGTCAGCGGTCGCAGAAACAGGTGAGGGTATATCGCCAGGTTGACATCGTGATCCGCTAGTCGTGAGATGCAATCGAATTTGCGTAGTTGCTGCCATCGGAGCAGTTGATCGTCGCCCGGGACATCGTGCACTTGGGTATACTCGTGCGCTTTGAAGAGCTCTCGCAAGTCAGTCACGACCGCTTTCATGACGGGATGCTCAACCAGCGGATCAACGCTCGCCGCATGGTCTCCGAAGATTCCCGCGGACAGCAGCCGGGCCTTCCATGGTTGACTGAGCGGCCCTGGAGTCCATTCCGAAGCCGGGAACAGCGGGCGCGTATCGTACTTCAGTGCAAAATAGCAGTCACAAGAAAGGAGGTCTTCGCGGAACCAGGCGTCCATCAGAATGACGCCTCCGGCCGCATTGACGAGATTGCGGAGCATTTTGAGATGCATGCGCGCAACAGAGGTATTGTCCACGAGAGTTTCCGACGAGAAGAGCTTCAAGATCGCCTTGAGCGTGATCAGATCTGGTGGACCGGGTCGAGCCACTCGCTGCCTCAGCTCGGTCATGGCTTGTCCTTGGAAGTACCGCGAATGGTAGGCAAGAGTGTCATCCTCGGTCAGTGCTCCCATGGCGGCTGTCAGGAGACTCAGATACGCGTTAGCATAGCAAGTGTCCTGATTGATCAGAATGGCATCGTCCCAACTCCTGGCGATCTCGTAGGAGCCTTGACTCTTTTCAGATTCCTTGGGCCAGGACTGCGGAATCAAGACCTCGTAAGCAAAGCTGATCAGGTTGTTCACGAGCGGAGTCATGGGTAACGGAGATGAGTCAAACGAGCTTGTGCTGGGATCTAGCGGCCTATTGATCGAGTTGAGAATGGCCATCGGGTCATCTTCCATCATGCTTGATTGCGTCGAAGGGGTCGAAGTAGCCGATGTCTGTACTCCGCTGCTGCTGCCGGCCGCCTGAGCAGAGCTAATGCCAGGGTAGCCAAGCTGGAGCGGCTGCTCGGCCATCCATGGGTCAAACCCAAAAGGGGTGGCCGATGGTACTGCTGGGGGCTGAGATTCGCTTGTCAACCGAGCCCTCTTGTTAGGATTGTCAATTGAAACTCGACGTACAGACTGTCCTCGAGGACGAGAAGGTTGTGGCTGCTGCGCAGGCGGGATTTGGGGCGTCTGTTGTGAAGGAGGGCCCAGCGGCCCCACGGGCACGTTGGCCGAAGCTCGTAGCCTCTTTGCTTGCTCCTGCTTCTTCCACCTCTCGTAGCGGTTCATTACATGCCACGAGACGGCAGCATTGTGGTCTTTCGAGTCGATGTTGCCGGCATCCTTATTGACAAAAGAGAACTCGCCCTTGAAAGGTGCTGGCTGATTCGGCGAACGTTTGTCCTTCGACATTGACTTTTGATACAGGTGGTGGGCGATGTCGTCCACCGCTGAGTGCTGATACACGAGAGTAGTGCTGGCAGCCATTTTGCCGGAGGTGGCGTCGGGGAACTGTTTTGAATGATACGGATCATGGTGGAAAAGGTCGAGAAGACCGAAGGATGTTCTATAGTGATTTCCAAATCCTTACCTGAGCAGTTCGATCGCCGTGGAATCTATCGCACACCCAGAGTCCACGGGCCTAGACACGAGGCGCAGATGTTATGGACGTCCCCCTAGAACTAACCGTATTTTGAAGGGCGCCTTTGAAATCTCATTGGCGGCTGACCGCGTTTGGGCAAGGCGTCAAATGCATGATCAGGCCTGAGGAATCAAGAGATAGTTCGACGCCTCCCAGGCGGGAGACCCAGTCAAGACACCAGCCGGGTGCCGACCCTAAGTCTCAAACAGATAAGCGTCCACAAATTGATTCATGATCCTGCTTGTACAGCTTCAAGATCGGGGATGGAACAATGACATAAGCATTGCCGGCATCCAGGAACCCTCCAGTCCATGGGAATCGAAATGCAGACGGAGACGCCGCGGTTGGGTGCAGAAAACACGAGGTTGGCGAGGTCCGGCGCGCTGGGCAACAGAGGAGGAAAGTACCCAGCACTCGGTACTTAGTTGATGCTTAGGTCAGAAAGTCGTCATTTTCCTCGATAATCGCTCGAGGTGCTGCAGAGGCATAGACTTGATTGAGTAACCAGAGGATGGTGAGCATGGTTCAGAATTAGCTAAGCCAGAGCGTGCGGTTCCCGGAGACACCAACGCCCTGACTGACTAACCCGGTTGATTCCTGAATCCCGAATGCGTGCTGGTTGGCGCTGAAATTCCTCGCCGAGTTTAGTCATTGCATCCTAGCCCGGCTCTCTGTCATTGACGATGACAATTCTCCAGTTGCGACTTCTGTGGGCGCCCGGGTCCCGGCGATTGTAGTCTGTCCGCTTCTCGCCGAGCCAGCAATCTGCATGTAAGCCACTCGGCGGCAGGAAGCAAGTTTTTCCACCATGCTGGACGACGATTGTGACTTCGAAGAGCTCGTGCAGCTCGGCTACCGGTTCAGGATAGTCCCTCCCTCTTTTCTTTTGGCTGGGTGATGACATAACCCGAGCTTCGTCTGTCTAGAGTGGCTACAATTGTCAGTCTTTCGTCTGATCGAACCAGAGAGTACATTGGCCTGTGTCGGGTATGCGAATGGTCGAGCGAACGAGGTGCAAGTGCAACATTGGTCGCACCTGGGTAATGATGCGTACTGGAAAGCCGAGCAAGAGGTAAGGAGCGGCCCATGCCACCGGTCGACTGTATCCCATAAAGGTGGGCTCGAAGGGACGAGAAGTGGCAACTCTGGCAACAGTCTAGGTGGTGGCGTGTGCGGTATCGGTCTCGGACAGTGAACGGATGGTGTTGGGGTGCCGAGCGAAGGTGGCCAATGTGTAAACACGACCGGCAAGGCAGAAGTCCTCTGATCCGCTCTCAAGATTCGAGCTTCAGGCGGCTGGGTTCGATCTCAAGGCCAAAGACGCTATTTCCGAGTGCGCGTTGCTTGGAGTCGTCGACGATTTTCTCGTTCAAGAAAAGGCAGATGGCTTGTACATAGCACGGAGCTACACAATTCAACAGTCCCCGGCCAGGCGTCCGAGTCCTTTACAGCTCATAAACCTGGAGATGTGGAGATTTAAGATCTCAGTGCAGCGGCAAATGGTGGGTCTATATAGCCTGGTTGAAAGTCCGACTCACGGCGTTTGGGGCCGGATCATCTTCGTAATGGAACATGTACCAAATAAGCAAGATGGCTTGTAGACCGCTAGAAACTATTGTCGGATTACCCAAACTGGGTCATCGGTGAGGTGAATTTGTCAGATGGCCCAGGGGCAGCGAGTCAAAGCTGAGTTGAGCAATCGTGGCCATGGCTTGCTCGAACCAGGCCGACGCCGAACACGGGAAGAGGATGAAACTCCTGGCAATCACCAAGGGGGGCATTGCCGAAACGAGCTTCCTGGCAGCATGGTCATGGTCCCAAGATCAAGATTGGCTGGGCAGAGGATACGTGCTGCGTGTCTTTCAGCCGGAGGTGTGGTCGCAGTGCTCTTTGAGAACTATTCTTGCTGAGCGTCGAGTCCAACTGGCAATGATCCAACTGGTAATGACGCGGCCTGCTTCGTCGAGCTTATAGCTGGTTGACGTGGTATTCACCAAAGCGCTTCTGGGAGCGACAACCAATGTGCTACGGTTAGGGGAGGAAGCATCAACATTGCACCGTTTCCTGCAAATCAAGATGCTCAACAACTTGGTCGTTTCACTTTATGGGATCGACACAACTGGGGTATATGCCGCCGCATCATTGTATGTCCCTTTTGATGAGTCCTGCTCCTAGGTCACTCTTTCCCGGCGGACTGCCTCATTGCCACTCGAGCAAGCCATTCGCAAATTGCTTGGTGAACGCGACACTCAATGGAAGATTCATCCTGTTCATGGCAGCAAACTTCGCGCAGCTTTCCACAAAGCATTGTAAACCTAGGACTCAGAAATCAGGGAATTGCATCGGAACCGACTAACCTGTGCGCCACGACTAGAGCGCAAAGCAACGCAAGCCGGCAACCCTTGCGACGACGATTGACAGTGTCAATGTGTAGCTCTTGTTGAGGGTATGTCGTTTATTTCCTTCGTCGAGTACGCGCTGGAGTACTCCTTATGCTCGATCGCAGACGTGGCTATGCTCATATCGTTGAATTTTCCGGGGCTGTCAGATCGTGTGCTGACGCCTTTTCACACCCGGCACGGTGGGAAGGATAAGCGCAGTGGCGACAACGACGATAATGTTGCTGGCGCCCCGTAGGCACCATCGGACAATTCTCCCAGACGCCCCGTAGCATATATTTGGTTGCAGGCGTTTACCTTCGAACCTGAGCCACCGCAGATGCTTGCATGTTGAGGCGCGAACCTATGCCTTCGATCACAGACAACTCGGACGGACGAACTCGTGGGGATCTACCCCTGACACGTGCCGTAGATACGGGGAGAGCACGGACGGCGAGTCGGCGACGGGACGATTTGTTTCGTAAACGCACCAGGCTAACTCAATAAGAGCTGGTGATGGAATGTCGTGCAGCACCTCGTAAGGTCGGCTGTCATCTCCGCAGCTGGTGCGGCAGGCTTTTGCCCGGGGTTGTCGATCGCGATTCTCGAGGCGGGAGTATGCTATAATTGGTCGCTGCTCCTTGCGCCTCTCATGCCCAGAACGAATCTCAATGCCGCCCCATTGCCTTTGCCTATGTAGTCCTGGGGTACGAGGAATGACTTTCGAAGCAAATCTCCGCGGGCACGACCACAAAGCTCGCCTTCGACAGCATCGATAGCCCAGCAATTCCATGAGACTGTCACAGTTGCCCTGACAGCGATGTAGAAGAAAGACCAACACAGTCGCAAAAAAGTGAAGTTTCTTCCTCTGCTCAGTCGCCGCTGCGCCACAGTAAGAACCGTGCTGCGAATCCGGTTTGCTCAGTCTTTCTACCGAAATCGGTGGTTGAGTACGCTGCTTCCACACCGGGTGATCTCCAAGTACCCTTGAAACCCGAAAGCATCCCAGGGATCCAAAGTCGCGTCAAGGAATTATGCTCGAGCTCCAGAGCCGGCAACGGAGATGTAAGGTACGATAATTTGGTGCAGGTCAATAATCACGGCGAGGATAAAATCCAATACATTGCTTGGCTTCATCTTCCATTCATTACCACCTGAGAAGCCGGCACAAAAAAGTTAATTGATACTCGCTTTCGGCGGATGGCAAATTGCATTTTGTTGGCCAAACAATAATGCAGGACCAAGTTACTGTGTCCCTCATACATCGATGCTCGTGTTCGCCTAAGTTTTACGTGTTGCACCAGGTCGGCGGCATGTCCCAGTACTCGTCCCAGTTGAAGCGGGTAATCCTCCCGTCGAGTGTGGATCATGCTGCCTGGTCGTGTGATAAAATTGTCACAGCGTCATGGAGACAACGGCTGACCGGCCAAGGAGGGGCTTCACTCGAACTAGCAGATGCTGTGTGACCTTGATGATGCCGTCCACGGCCTCGTTGGCACGTCCATGACTCTCCCGAGCTCAGTTTCGGGTGCATAGGGCACCATCAACGTCGAAACACAGGATTCAACTTTATATCCAAGCGCATTTCCTGTTACTAGTAATGCTTGGGTGAGGGTTGGGCGAAGGGAAGGCAAACCGGCTAGTTCCGGAAAGGGCAGCACTAAGACAGGCGCTGGGCCGTTGATCTCAAACAATCGCCGCGGCGATCGCATGCGCAAATTTTCATGTCGGGCTCGAAGCATGTGAAGATTTGTGATGCTGCCAACCCAGTCCGTGGCTTACGGGTTGGTCCTCTCAACACAACCGCTCAACCGCCACTCGACGGCGCTCATTTTCTATCAAGTTTCTTCCACGGTCAGTGCATCAGTCGCATCCTCACAGTTTGCACTCATTGATCATAGTCCTGACGTAGTCAAAGCGGCACGCTCGAAAGTTGCGATGGCTGAGTCTAGTCAGAGCGGGCAGTAGCGGTAGGATTCGTTGGCTTTGGGGCCTTTCCCTAGCTTCCGTGCTTGTATCTAGGCGCGACGTTTCATTCGCTTTCAATCCTTGTTCCCAACCGTTTTGAGCATGGACCATTAAGCCCTGGCATGAACTTCTGCATCTTCTCCACATTTTGTTGGCGCTCATCACTTTCATGACCCAGGAACGGCACGCACTCAACTCATTCAGTCAACTCATTCACGTTGTGAATCCTGGGGCCGAGCATGGAGTACTACTCACTAATGTGGGAGCATCGAAAAGAGTGTCTGACTGCAGTGTGCCCCGCGGGAAAGGACCAGTGGTTCCCGAGCAACGCTGATATGAAGGGTGCGCAAGCCGTCGACGGTGGTCCTGTTCAGGTGAAAAGCCACTGCGACATGCGTAGATCTCAACCTCGCTATATTGGGATCCTGGCTTGCATCAAGGCTGCCCAAACTTGTAGTTTGCTCGTATTTCTGTGAGGCCTGGAACCAATGTGGCGACTCTGTGGGCGTCCAAAAGCGTGGCCTGACGATAAGCAGCACAGGTTCAACTCGCCGAGTTTTATTTTCTTCACGACCAGTTGGTGCAAAGTACGCTGCAGTCTGCACGAACCTGCTTCCAGCATCCGACCATGGAGATGCATACGGTGCCCCGGCACTGAACAGGAGACTTGTTCTTCTCGGGCAGAACACCAACCCGAGGTGCCGCATGAGACATTTTATTCTCCCGGGGGTCATGATGATAGATCATTGTTCTGCAAGATCAACATTCTTCCAGGGTTCGTGTCTTTCCAGGGCCAAACTTACCGTCAACGGGATGCCTGGACGCTGCGACAGGACTGGAGGCAAAGCGACTGGCTGGCTGGTGTTATGCAAGCGATAGTTATCTTGGTGCTGAGGGGTACTCGTCGGTGCTAGCATGGGTTTAGAAAACCGTAGTCTGCAGCCGTCTTTCGATCGTTCGACACGCGGACGAAGTGTATGCTGTGAACCCAGAGCGACAGCCATGGCGATGCCGCAGCGCAAGCAAACAATGGTCTTCTCCGTCCTGCATTGCATCCCATGCCCCCCATACCTTCTTGTTGCTCACACGCCTCCGATGGGAAGAGAGAGCGGCCCGCAGGCAGTTTTGCCGTGGGTCTGTCGGCAAAGTTTTAGCTTCAAGGCTTCAGCCACCAGCTCCATAAGACACGCTTCGGGCTGGGGCCGCCAGCTGGATTGGGCACTAGGACGCCAGTGGACGCCGCCTGGGCGATATTTCCGGCGGCCAGCATTCACCGTCGCTAAGCACTGACGGACACGCTGCTTCCACCAAAGAAGTGGCCCGCTGCACTGCACACCCCTCGTCATCCTCTGCGCTCTCCTCACCATCCTCTTCGTCGCTGGTCGTTGCGTCCCAACCCCATCCGCCCTCCACCATCCACCATCCAACCATCCTCGCCATCCAACAGACTCGACTGACTGACGATCAACGGCCACTTCGTGGCAACCCACCCTCTCTTTTCTTCCTCCATCTTCCCTTCTTGTTGTACAAATCTTTTCTATCCGCCTTCCGAACGCTTCGGCGGATTTGTTTGAGCATTTTGGGTCCGTCATACATTGCCTTCGCTGAGCGGTCCTAGGGGCCGTTGATATGCAAACACGGACGAACTGCGCCCTCACTCCTCGCACCTCGCATTGACCGATTGACGTCCGCACCAGCGTATTGAAGACAACATTGTTTGCTGTGGCACCGACAGCCGCAACCTTGGTCGCACTGTTCGGTCAATAGATCCATCATCTCATTCATCTTTGGTGAGGGCACGACCACCACTATCGGCTCGATTCCTTGGGACAGACCCTTCACTCAGGCGCATGCAAGAAAGTTCCTAGTATTCTTGGGGATATACAAGAGCTCAGATGGCTGCGGTGGACGGTTGGCAAAGGGTTGACATTTGAGACGGAGGCTCTTGAGGATCAAGTCCAGTACAGTCCAGTGCAGGGTGTTGATCACAGTCTCCTTTGTCCAACGCCTTCTCCAGGAGAGAAGTACCCACGGGGATAGTAGGGCAATGTCGGACAACGTCGCTATAACGTGGGCGCCGGACCCGCGACTGTCGCACGGTGTAAATGCTGCTGAGACCATGGACAAGCCGGAGGAGGATTGCGAGACTGGGCTCGACGACAACCAGACAGATATCTCCCAGAGTGTCGACACAGCGACGAACACTCAAAGGAACACTCCTATCGCGCTTTCTGCTCAAGAGCCAGCTGAATCAGTGGAGGATGACGACGAGTTTGACGTTGATGCGAGCTTACACTATGGGTTTGCAGGGTCACCGGGGCTCACGCCCTCCGTGTCCCAACAGTACTTTCCTTCGTCGAACCAAAATTCCTTCACTTCATTGAACAGCCTTACGGGGCGCGAAGGCGATCAAGTTCAGCGTATGGGAAGTCCAAACATCAACCGCACCTTGATGGCCAGACCCTCGAGAAGTCTAAATCGCGGCCATCGATCATCTCACTCCAAGTCATTCTCGACTACTTCCGCAACGCTCAAGAGTGTCAACAACGAACGTCCAACTTATCCTGCTCAGTCCATCGAGGAACTGAGAGGACACCTTCATGCTCCAAGGCCCACACGGCCACTCCGGACGAAAAGCTCGCTTCCCGCCCAGAACCTGCTGTACAACGAAATGTCACTGTGGACTCAACAGACTCGAGACCGAAACTCCGGCAACGCCCACGGCACCCGGACCGCAGACAATACACCCATGTCTAGTCCAAGTCTCCGGTCGGACAATCGAGCTCCATCAGGGTCGTCGCTTAACGAACTGGACAGGGAGGCCCATCGCCTTCCGCCACAGACAATCAACACGGTCACCGTCGGCCACGACATGTACTCGGGCAACAAAATCATTAATGACTACGAAGTCATCGAGGAGATAGGTCGTGGCCAACACGGCAAGGTCAAACTCGGACGCGATCTCAAAAAGGATATAGTTGTCGCTATCAAGATCGTACCACGGTTTTCTGGCAAGCGACGCCTTGGCCGCTTGGGAACTCCAGAGGACCGGACGAAGCGAGAAGTTGCCATACTGAAGAAAGCACGACACCCAAACGTCGTGAGTCTCCTCGAGGTCATCGATGACCCAAACAAGAACAAGGTCTACCTCGTCCTTGAATATGTTGAGAAAGGCGAGATCAAGTGGAGAAAGCCAGGTGTACGCGAGGTCACCGCGGCCAACAACAACAGATTCGAGCAGGAGCGGCAGGGGTTTGCAGTTGCTCTCGAACCCACCGACCAAGATCTTTTCAGCGTGGCCCAGGCAAAGCGCCGCCATGAAAACGTACTACGGGCACAAGCCTTGAGAGCTTTGAACTCGCATCGACCGACACATCCCGAACACTGGGGTGAAGATATCGAAGAGGACGAAGAACTTTCCAGCATATCTCGTTCCGCGTCAAGGTCATTATACGAGCCTAGCCGAACATCTTCGGGCGATGACCTCCTTGGTGAAGGTGGGTTGGCAGGAAGCATGTGGGGTGCGTACACACCGGAGGACTACACGTATACTCGGAAGTTCAGCGTCGCGGGCAGCCTTAGCGCCATTTCGCACATGTCCTCAGAATGGGACTTTGATGCAACAGACGACGAGCATGCCTACGTCCCGGCCCTGACGCTGGAGGAGGCTCGACGCGCCTTTCGGGACACGCTCTCAGGTCTTCAGTTCTTGCACTTTATCGGCATCATCCACCGCGACATCAAGCCAGCAAATCTCTTGGTATCAAGTAATGGGACAGTGAAAATATCTGACTTCGGAGTGTCATATCTTGGCCACCCGAAGGATCCTGAGACAGATCCAGAATTCGACCTCACAGAACACGATGTCTCGGCAATAGACGACGAGAGAGAATTGGCGCGGTCGGTCGGCACTCCCGGCTTCTGGGCTCCTGAACTGTGCTGGGAGGATCCGTCCATGTTCGAAGAGAAAGATGGGCCCAAAATCACCGGTGCCATTGATCTCTGGGCTTTGGGCGTCACTCTATACTGCATGGTGTATGCTCGCCTGCCATTTTACGCCAGTGATGCCATGGGACTCCACGAGGCGATATGCACGGCCGAGGTCTTTTTGCCAAAGACTCGGCTCGTTCCCGTTGACACTAGTCAGGAGAAGCCTACTTCCCAGGTGCCAAATACGATCAACAGTAACAAGCGGCTTGACTACGAACTCAAGTTTGAGGTAGTGCCAGACACCGTCCGTGACCTTATCCGGCAGCTCCTGAACAAAGAGCCGACCAAGAGAATGACGATTGAGCAAGCAAAGAAGCACCCATGGGTTGTGGAGGGCTTGCAGGATCCGTCCCAATGGATCAAGAGTCCTGAACTGGGGAAAGAAGGCAAGAAGAAGATCCTGGATGTGGATGAATCGGAAATATCGGGTGCAGTGAGCAGAATGAACATCATTGAGAAAGCCCTGAGTACAGTGGGCCGAGGTATAGGCAGCTTGCTTGCAAGGAGCACAGGGCGGAAACGGGCTCCCAGCGCTACAACGTCTACCAGTCGCTCGAGCGAGTCGATCCATTCCCCGTCAGCGTCCAGTGCTAGTACAGTGGGCAAGACAGAGCGAGAGAAACTCCGCGAAGCACGCCGGTCCAGTTTGCGTGGCGACGAACTTCTGACAGCCTTGAAATCTTCAAGAGAGACCACCGAACATCCGTTGGCGCAAAGTCAGACTGCTAGCCCAGACGGCTCTGAACAAGATCACTACTTCGGTGAGTCCTTGCCCGCAGGAGACGCTGCATCGTCAGCCTTTAGTCCTCCGGCTAGGCACGAACCAAGACCTCCTGCACCGGATCGAGCGGTGTCGACAATGTCCACTGCCGAATCGATCCGAACAATCAGAGCGTCACATTTCAACAGACTGCCAGTCCCTTTCCCCGAGACACCAAGAGACGAACGCCCAGTCTCCCAGGACAGGGGGTTTAGAGCCAGGGTCGATGGTCTGTGGGAAGGCACAGCAAAGACGCTTGCACGCCTCGGAAGTCGAGATCGACGCCCACCGCGAGATGATCGTTCACCGGCCTCAAGCCGTCATTCCTCAGAAAGTGACGCGCACGCAGGACCTAGCGTCGCCGTAAGCACTGCCTCAGCTGAAGGTTCGATCGAGCCGCCAGATGTGTTGCGGAACGCTGAGATACCTCCTACCGATATCGCCTCGCCTGCAACGCCGCAACTCCCTACTCATGGCAACAATAAGAGCTCATTTCAACCCCCAGCATCGACCCGTGAGGCATTCGAGCAAGCCCAAGAAGTCAATCAGCGCCGCCTCCTCCGAGAAGCTCAAGATCAAGCAGCAGCGGCCGCACAAGCGGCTCTGCAGCCTCCACTTCAGGTGACGGCTCAGTGTCCACCATCGCCTGACGACATCACGTTTCTGGAGAAGCATAGCGCACGAGCCATGAACGAGCCAACGGCGTTCTCGCTCGGCTCTAATACGATCCACGGTGGCCCTTCTGCTAGCACTATCGCCTCTTCGCTGGATGGTTATGGGGCCAGCAGCGTCTCGCAGAGCTTATCAAACCCTAGCATTGGATTCATTTCCGGTGCTTCCTCGCCACCTGGCGAGAGCTTTCTCAGCCATTCCGACGCTCCTGCGAAAACAGCCGTTGCGAAGGAGCCCGAGCCCGAGTTCATGCGGACCGCGGACACGGTGATCAAGCACGGGAGACCGGCGCAGGTGGCGACAGCACCCGCACTCGAACATCGCGGGTACGATGATGACGAGGACGACGATGACTCTGACGACGGAATGATGATGCCCGCTTCATGCAAGAAGACGCTGTAATTTCACAATTTTTCATGCTTGTTTTTGCGCTTCGGCAACAGCACCGGCGCCACGTTACAGATACCCCGGCTTTTTAGAACGATATGTTTGGCATGCTGGGATTGGTGGAAAATGGGAAGAGCAGCATTTGCATCGGGTCGCATTGAAGGCACTGGAAACGAACGAGGCATCAAAAGCAGGGAGGACATCGTGCTTATTTCACTAGCTGCAGGGCATCCAGGCCGTTTCATGTACACAATGTACATCAATAAAAGTACCTTTCAACTCTGGTGTCAGCTGCCCAGATGAGCATAAACTACTCGCCGAGTTCCGAGGGCCTCTACCACTTGGGGTTGTATGGCCAGTGGTTGTATTGGCGACCCTTCATCAAGGCTCAGCCCTGCCCTGCATTCGTGATGGATGGGAGGCCTGGCATATGTCGCTTTATCAGCCCTTAACATCCCAGGGCCAGATTTGATGTCGAGGACAGCCAGGATGGTCCTGCCAGTTTCTTGTGACAGATGACATTCGACCTGAAAGATACCTCCAGATGCTGAGCAGGGAGCTAAGGACCTAAGACAATCTGGCAGCGTTACGCAGTACGCACAATTGATACCTCAGTCAGACTCTTATGTAGCGATGCACAACTTACAGGGCAAGACCACTCCCTTACTGTGCTGTTGCTTGTGCATTTGTTCACGTGTTCTCGTCTCGATGTACCACCACGGCAAGTACAGTTTGTGATTCAATTCGAGGGAGTCTAAGGCTGCCTTTGCACCACTTGGCGTCATTTGTAATTACATGCGTGCATCCTAGGCACCTGTTGCAGAAGCTGCCCCCTGTTCTTGTCCACCTGCAGCACAAAGGCTTCTCATCCCCCAAGTGTTACAGTACGAAGCCACACGAGTTTTCCACCTTTTACCCTGGGCCCAACAGTCCCGTCAACAATGTCAGGATAAGTTCGACTGTATTCATGGAGCAGAAGGCGCCAAGTCGGTATGCAACTACGCGTTATCCATCCCTCGATCCCCCTCGGCCGCGCGACACAGGTGGCGATGTCTTGCGCACTCCACATGAGGCCATCGCAGTATTGATCAAAGACGGCAAATTAGCAGAAGCTGTAAATCTGGCCCACCATGTGGTGCAACAGAACCAAAGCCGCTTCGGGTTGGAACATCCACTCACCTTGTCAAGCATGTTCGAGCTCGGAAGGGCGCTCCATGGGGACGGAAGAGTAGAAAAGGCCCTTCAAGTTTTCCAAGAGTTGCTGCCCTTGAATGAAAAGGTACTTGGACGCCTCGACGCCTACACTCTTGACACTCTAGATGCCATATGTGAAGAACTTTGCAACATAGGTAAGTACGAGCTGTCGCTCGCGCATCTTGTCGATGAGAGGCAGCGCTGCGAACAGGCCTCGGGGCCGGAGCACGAGCGTACGATACGAGTCCTGATCGACATTGCAAACATGTCTCAGCTACTGGACAAGACTGACGAAGCGTCTTCGATGTTCTCGCTAGCCCTGGACCGCAGCAAAAGAGGTCTGGGCGCGAGACACGCCCTCACTTTGGCAATTCTCAACGATCTACGTGGATTTAAGGCTCCGTTGCCACCGAATACAGAGGGAATGAAGGCCCTGCTGCGTCAGAATGCTCTGCCGGTACCCACTGAACCGTTCTCCAACAGTATATCAGCCACTTGGCTTGAGCCGTTTGCTGGGAAGGAAATAAAAGTTATGACAAGCGTTGGCTACGAAGCTTCAAATGCACTGTCGCTACGATTGGGGCCCGTCAATGGGGAACTGACGCCGCGGCCGGTGCTACACATACCCCCTCGTCACGCAGATACGAGCAAGGTTAGCCTGGGACGTATATCCACTCGTGCCCATCTGGACCGTTCGTTCCAATCTTTAATCAATCGTAGCATTGAGATACTGCCTCGAGGGGGAGCCTCCGCGACTCAGCAAGCGGTCGACAAACAGATCGCTTTCCTCAGGAGCCTAGAATCTCTTGACGAGCTCCTCACGGCCAAAGAAAACCCAGTCTGGTTCTTCCAGCATCGTGAGTCATTTATGCAGCAAACCACGCTCCAGAGATGGGATCCACACGCACTTGAGAGATATGTCCTTCTTCCCATGGAGGGTGGAATTACAAACCCAGAGGACTGCATCTTCATCAGCCATTACTGGCGCACACAGCCGCATCCCGATCCTGACGGGGAGGACTCGCGGCGACTACAACAACTGCTCAGGGACGGATTTTGGAGTAAATCTGCCTACATCTGGGTGGACTGGACCTGTCTTCCGCAGTGGGAACGGACGGTCCCGGAGCAGGAATACTTTTCACGGGTGCTACCAAGCATCCCCAGACTTGTTCGGGATTGTGCATTCGTGGCGCAATTCCCCGAATTCAAGCCCCGTCTCTGGATCCTCTTCGAAGTTGCTGCGTTTACTTTCAGCCGAGCGGAGGCTGTAGGATTGCCATGTACAGATCCTTTCGAAAAGCACCTGCTGCAGATGAAGGGTGACGGTATCAGGATTGTTCTCGACAGATACCGCTACAACTGTACCAACAGAGGTGACCGTGAGTGGGTGATCCGCTGGCTTGAGATCCTTCTCGCCCTGCGCGAGACCGTCCCAAGCATCCACACTCGCCGACAGATCCTCGACGCCATCGACAACTCGGCAGTGCGGTCATGCGTTCACCAGGAACCAGGCGTGGAAATCGACAAGGAAAAGGGGATTCTCAAGGCGAACGGAAATACTTTCCAATTCAACCCGCTGCCTGTGGAAGATGGTATCCCCAGCTCTGTTTCGGAAGTTCGCATACCGAGAGACTATAAGATGCGGCTTGAAGAAGCAATACGGCGAGCGGACCATAGTTTCGACGATGCAGGCGTAGGAGAAATTGCGAGAGAATACGATCGCGCGGGAGATTATAAGATAGCAGAAGTTTTGCACCGGCGGGCTGTGGCGACCCGTGATGAGACGGACACCTCCCACGATCTGTCTGCCAACCTCGAGAACCAAAAGCAGTATGGAGAAGCAGCGGCGCAATGCCGACGAGACATGGCTCGATCGGGTGCACCGGCCAAACTGCGTCAGAGGCAGGTGGATTTAGAGCAGAAACAGGCTCTTTTCAATATGTATCACAAGTGGAAACTAGAGCCACTAGAAGCGACCCTGCACATGGCAGCAACCCAGCACCAGGCCACTACGCCTACACACACGGCCCGTCACCCGGACGCCCGGCACGGGTTGAAGCGATCATGGCTTCAAAGACTGGATCAGAGCGTGTGGCAATGCGAAGACCCCATCGTCATGAAGAGCATGGAAGAGCTGGGGCTCGAATTCGAAGAACAGGGACATTTCTCCAAAGCTCAGCAAATCCACTGGAGTCTCTTAGCACGAAGGAAGGAATCCCTGGGTCCTTGCCACGTCGATACTCGGCGCAGCCTGTCGCATCTGGCAAGGGCGTACCAGTTGGCAGGAAAAGCACAAGACGCGCATAAAGTCTACGCGGTCGCACTGGCGGTGTGCGACTTCACGCTGGCCGCGGGCCACCCGGAATCAAGGGCTGTGCTTGGCGACCTGGCTGCCGCGACCCTGCAACAGGGCAAGCTGGGAGTAGCTAGAAGTTATTACCGACAACTTCTGGAGCGGACGTTGACTGTCGCGGAGTGGGATGACCCCGAATCATTCGCTCCCAAGTTCTTCCTCCAGGCACTGGTTGGAGATGGAGAATTGCAAATCGTCCAAGAACGAGAAAAAACAACTGTGGAGATCCTGGGTCCTTTGCCACAGAGTGCTCAGGACACGGGACCCCCAAACAAGAACCTAAACCCGAACCCAAGGTCGGACTTGGTGGGGAGAATGCAAGGTCAAGATGAAAACAACACACGGTCTCAGGGAGAGGGACAAAGTGGCCAAGCGCAAGCAAAGACGGTGATACTGGATATGGAGAATACTGACGCCTTATTCAAGAGATACATTCTTGCTAGGTAAGACGGGAAAATCTGAAATACTGTCCCACAGTAACCTTTGATTCATTTGCAAATCTACGTCGGCAAAAAGTCGACGAGGGCAGTCAGCGCCCAAAAGAGGGCAGCAGGAAAAGAGGAGGTATACCAAGTTGTCCGCCACATCTAGTCGGCTCAGCAGGACGGCTACGAGGTCGACAAAGAGGACCGACACAGCACTATTCAGGCCGGCTATATCTGGAACCTTCAACAGATGCATGGTGAGGACAGAACCGCATCTTTGGAGCATGACGATAAGCCAGGCTCTTACGGAGGAGGAGAACATCAGCGAATGTGGTATCATGACTCCTCGTCAAATCTGTGTTGTTTACAGATTGACTCGCTGCCGCATACACTTTTCGTCCTCTGGTAAGTGAGATACCTGTACGCGAGAGTGAGTCGAGCCTACTCGACTAGGCTGGCGCCCATCCTATTAGGATAGCAGGCTATGAGAAGTTGAAAGGAACAAATATGCCCAGAGCGTAGAAAAGTCATTGTGGCAGACTTGATAAAGGGAGTTGGGAGAGCGCACCGAGGGGGCCTGTTGAGCGCAGTAGGAATCACCCACGTGACTGGCTTTAACCCAACTGGCAATTAATTCGAATTGGAGAAGTCAAAGTCGAAATCGCTTTACATATTTGCAGCAACCAACGATTAGCTGCGAGCTCCTTCAACTCGACGCCCACACATAAGCCACTTATCCGATCTAGCTGTACTGTCTGGACGTACTTCTCTTGCCCGCCTCCGACCCCCGACAAGTTCTAGCTTCCCTCGTACATACACCATGCAACGATAACATTCTTCACCCCAGGTTTCCTCCACTAGCAGTCCATCTTCTCCAGCAGCCGTCAACCTCCACTCCTCCACCACCGAAATGCAGCGCGTCCTACGGATAAATCTGCAATCGCGCAACCAAACCTTGAAAGCCGCGCGCAGGAAAAACCGCGACACATACTTGAAAGATTGGAAGGAGTATGAGACGCGGCACATCATCACGGAGAAGAAGAAGAATGAATATATCAAGGCGGAGCGCAAAGCGCGGAGAGAGGATTGGATGCTCGGACCGCTCGCGCCGAAGAGGGACGTCGGCACGAAGCAGAACTTCTACGGCACGGTGAGTAACCTGCTGTATCAGGGGCCGGTATTTCCACCCCAGGTGCGACGTGGGCCAAAGGGCAATGGGTGGGACCATGTCGGCGGGGAGGGCCGGCCGGAGGAGCAGAAAGAGTGGGAAGGCTACGGGAATGAAGGGAACATCGTGGAGGGGGATCGGGTGGTCGTGGTGAAAGGACCGGCCAGCCTGGTTGGGCAGATTGGGAAAGTGAAGGATGTGTCCAGCGAGAGCAAGGAAGTGAGGATCGAGGGGCTGAATATGGTGAGTTTGACTGTTCCCCTTCCACCTTGGTGTCCGAGGGCGGCATCTCTAATTCGCGTGGCTTTACTGCTGGACAGGCCGACGTCGAGATTCCAGAGAACTTCCCCGATCAGCGCCAGAAACTCCACTACACTTCGCTCGAGCTGCCCGTGCCGATCTCCGATGTGCGACTTGTGCACCGCCTCACTGACGAGCGCACGGGGAAAGACCGCGACGTGGTCGTCAAGCTCCTCCGAGGCGGCGCGCCGTATATTCAACAGGAGCCCAATTCCCCCCTGCCGCGACATACGCGCTACATCGCCGGCGAGGACATTAGTGTTCCCTGGCCGAAGGTTGAGATCCCCTCGTACGAGGCCTACGAGGGAGATACGACGCGCTATGATGTGGAGTCCCAGACGTGGACACCGACACTCTATGCGCCGCCGGTCCCACCCGCGGCGTTTGATAATCTAATCCAAGACCAGAAGTACAAGCGAGACAGGACGTGGCATGACGACGAGTATGTGCGGATGAAGGTGCTAGAAGATGCGAGGGCGGAGTGGTACATGGGGAGGAAGATCCAGGGCCCGTTGGACACAATGGTTGCGGAGAAGATCCGGCAGGCGAGTCAAAGGACGGAAGCCATCAAGGCGGCAGGCATGAGCGAGGAGACCAAAGCTCTCATCGCAGAGCAATTGAGCCGGAACGTGGCCAAGGGGACACTGCAGGCCCAGACGAAGTCGACACCACAGAGGAGGAAAGTAGAGGCGGTAGCATGAGACGGAGTCTGGGCTTGTGGCATACCTGGGGGCATGGCTCGGGATGTACAAAAATGGGATGTACCTACCGGGCGAGCATTTGACTGTACACTACTCGGTAAGCGTCATGACCAGAAGCACTCGGCAGGCAGAGACTCGCCGGTAGCTGCGGCGCTGTATAAAATGAAAACAAACTAGACATCTCCAACTTAGATGCAGAACGAGCAAAGGAGGGCATATCTGTATTCTTCCGCGGAGATCCCCCTCTCCTTGGATTTCTGTGCACCTCTTTTCTATTCTCTGTAGCTTGTGCATACGTGCAGCCGGTTTCAGCCTTGTCTCTGTTCGGGCAAGGCTTCTGATTCACGCCAGGTGCTTAGGCAACGTCTCTTCACTCTGGACAGCTCTCGGCCAAAGCAGCTGGGCATGTCCACAACGAGGGATTCAGGTCCTCGATGCCTCCATTTTCCCTTGGACTGTCTGAAGATCTTGCGCGCTTGCTGAAGCCTGCTGTGCCTCGCTGAGCTCCAAGCTACGGCCTTGGTCGGATACGTGCTGGCCCGCGGCTCCACAGTCTTCCCAGAGCCCGTCTATGTCGAGCTCGACCAACTAAGTCACCAGAGTGCCAACAAACTCGACTCTGCCTCCGCCTGCTCCTGCCCCTTCCTTTTCGACAAGCTGAGGCCATTGCACCAGGAAGCGATCCACCAGTGGCTTGAGCAGTCGGCCACTGAGCGAGAGGGTCCTAACCCGCGCCCAGGACTCAATGTAGATGCTGCGCATCTGGCCGATCTGAGGAGACGCCTTGCCATCGCTGGTATCGTGCTTCATGACTTTCTTCGAGCGTGGCAAGGAAGCCGAAGGACCGGCCACGCCGAAAAAGAGGAGAACGATTGATGCGAGGATGACGATGACGCCGGTTCCAGGACCGTTGGTAAGGATAAGATCCGGGGTCGACGGCTTGACACCGTTGTTCCGTGCCCGAGGGATGAAATCCGGGTGCATCCCTCGGAGCACTTTGATGCAATCCCACAGGCAGCGGAGACTTGACAGTGGGGTGGTCAGGAGGGGTTGATGTACGCGTCTTGCACGATTGACTGTGGCGATGTTGTACCCTGATGGCTCTAGCACAGGTTCCAGCTTGCCCGACTTCGGGTCCCCCTCGTTCGGCTTTGACAACACCATGTCGCTCTCAAATTCGCGGGCCTTTGACGCCGAGAAATCGTCACCCGAACTGACGACGTAGGTTCTTTGCGGCCAATCGTGTTGTAGTCTGCGATATTGGCCGAGGATGTTGAGCATTTCGGCTGTGTGGCCGCCCGAGCCCAGCACAATGAGTAGATGGGGCGGATTGTCAAGCGATCGCGGGCGGCGATATATCGGATCCCGGTTAAGCACGGTCGCAAGGCGAAAGAAACAAAAGTTGATCAGGATCAAGTTGAAGACCAAGGTGAAGAGAAGAAGCCTACTCATCGGAGATAGCGAGGTGATTGGGGTGAGGATCGTGGTCCATGTTGGTGGTATGTCCGTGGAGAGCAAGGGTGCGTCGGTGTCCATCGCTAGCTAGTGCACTTCTGGTCTCAGCAATGTAGCTGCTTCACCAACGCTCCGCGGGAAAAGGACAGGGAAAAGAGCTCCGTAAGTTGAAGACCTTTTATCCATGCCAGCCGATAGTGACCGAGGCGGCAAGTGAAGAGGAAAGTATTCAGTGTTGAGGGTACGACAGGGCGAGGCGAGGCTGAAGGAAAAGGATGTGAGGGTCCAATGAGGCAAGGCTGAAATAAGGGATCGTCGATCATATGCTCCTCCGTAGTGCAAATAGTGATGCTTCTCCGCAACCAAAGAATCTCAAAGCGGTACACTGTTGATGTCGCTCTCGAAGAGACACTGCCACTGCCACTGAAAGGGTTGGTGCCGCCGCGCAAACAGTTTCTTTGGCGCACTGAACACCAAGTGCATTTCTGTCCAAACATGCAATCGCCACCATGCCGGTCACACTCCGCCAGCGCCTCGACTGCCACTATTGCGGCAGACGATCAAAACAGACACCGGGCAAGAAGCGTGGGGGCAGATTTCAGTGCGAGCACTGTCTCGCCGTCAACTTCTTCGACGAGGTAGGTGCCTTTGGGTTTTCTGTTGGGCATCCCCTAATTGCTCATATAGAATGGAGAGATAGCAGATGTGCCCCCCGAGGAAGCAGCGCCCGCACAGCAGCTTGCGCAACCTGTCAAGACCGACCCGCTCGCAGATGGCTTCTCCGCCCAGGACTCGATCTTCTGTTCCACGTGCTTGAAGAACCAGCATATCTTCAACTATACCCTCTCCCAATACCTTCCAGACCCAGAGGACCCCGACTATGACAGACTCGAGGCAGAACTGCCGGAGTATAAGAAAGGCCTGGAGCAACGATACCCACAATGCTGTGCAAAGTGTGAGCCGAAAGTCAGAGCCCAACTGCAAGAGGCAACCTACAATGCGAGAAGTGACCACCTTCGGAGGGTGCTGGAGAAGTCTCGCCAGCGGAGGATCGCCAGCAGGTGGGGATGGAGGAGTCTCATAGTCAACGCTGCGGGATTGGGATACTTTGCCAGTCTCGCTGCGCAGGTACTTTGGCATCTGTATGGCTCGCAAATCACCCGGCTATCCCCCCTGGAAGTGATTCAGCCCGCTGAATGCCTTCGACAGCGGGCTTTCCATCCTTCATGCTTGGATGCAACGGAGCCTCTCGTGGGACTCTCCCTCGTGCTCGGACTTCTTTGCATATGGTGGAATCCTCAATGGCAGGAAAAGTTGGTCAACAGCGAAGGGCGGCTGATTGGTCTACACCAGTACTACCTGATCCAGCTTATTCTGCTGGGGTTGAGGTTCAGTGCTTGGATCATCATCTTTCACCTCCCTGTCTCGCTTCGGGCAATGGCTATGCTACACGCCTGCTTCGCCGTGGCCTTGTCTGTCCTCGCAGGCTGGTCTGTAACTCGAATCGTCAAAGTCAGATTTGCGCCGCCCATCAATTGGCATCAGGATCCTGCTCCTCTACTCACAAACCAGCAATTCCCACCGCCCACGAGTTCAGAATTGCCAGAGACACAACCACTGCAGAACCGGCTGTTCAACGTCGATACTCTAGCGCAACCCAGCAGGCCGACTTACCAACCATGGGACCCTCCTACTCCACCTCCAGATGGGGCAGAAGCTATGGATTGGACACCCTCGCAGCCATCATTTCAGCCACAACCCAAGCAGGTTCGATACCAATCTCTTGACCGTACTCCATTTCATGGCACGTTGCCGGCTCTCAGTGCAAGGGGAGTTCTCAAAAACAATCAAAATCAAAAACAGCCCGGCAGAGAAGCCATTGGTCTACCTCCGGGGTTCTTTGACAAGCCAAGGGCAATGGCGCTTCCTTCGCGTCAAACCACAGTCGCAAGCGAGGCGATTGCGCAGCCAACCTTCTTTGGGCACAACCGAGAGTCTGATACAGGCCTTGAAGATATCTTTGATTCGGTATTTTCCCTCCGAGACCGATCTTCTGGAGAAGACCCTCCCGCCTCCGCAAGAACCACGAAGCAGGCTCAAGTTTCCGGGCGGTATCAGCTGGAAACTCGTGAGGTGCCTCCTAGGAGCGAAGGCGCATCGCCTCTGTCCCTTTTCAGTGGCATGTCCATCTTCTTCATCTTGATTGGTTTGGCATCCTGGATCTTTGAGGCTGCTCTCACATCTAAAACCTCACAGCTCGGTTATTACCTCGTACTTTCCAGCACAAGCATCCCAATTGGCCACATTATTTTCGGCCTATATCACGATGGTGCGCAGAACCAACTTTTGAAGCTATTTTTGTACGCCCTTGAAGCAACCGCGCTGATCGCCGTGGCCAAGCTGCGCGAGCCCTTTGGAGATCTCTTTAGGGATCTGTGGGATAAGCTTGCGATTGGGGCTGTTGCTTTGTTGCTGCCGCAAGAGTATTTGGCCTTGTACAGTTCATACTCCGCATTTGGGTCTGAGCAAAGAAACATGCGACAGCCTCAACCCAAACGACAAGGGCAGAGACCTATGAGCGAACCACCCATGGCAGAGAAGACAAGGGGAATTATGCCCGGACTCGTCCGGGCAGATTCTGACGAATCGACCAATACACGGCCATCTGTGACTACAGATAGCGAGCCTAGAGAACCTAGCCCGTGGGACACACCGCTCAAGCCCCAGAATGAGCGGTTCGACTACTTTGACGTGACAAAGCCTCAATCGAACACCAGGAGCAATACACGAATCGGAAATACTCGAGCCCAGCAGGCCCAGAAATGGAATTCCCCAATGCTGCCGCCCTCGGTTGGCAGCCGTTCCGCGACCGGACAGCCGTTTGGTTTGGATGGTTTAGGGCTGAGTGCTGGTGACGGGTTGTCGAGGGACCAGCATACGGGCTTAACGAACACATTTCGACGGAATCTCAATCTGTCACCACCTGTCAAGAATTCAAACACAGGCGCAAACCCCAGGCGAAGAATATGATCTCGATTCTACGAGGGCGCGTGTGCCTTGATACGGGCTTCCATGGTAGTAAGCCAGCAGAATGAACCAGTGAAATGCATAGCGGGGAGGGCATTGTGAGGATAGGGACGGCTTGGACCTGGCATAGCGTGGTGTGGCGTTTCCTGACTTGTCGTTCCAGCATCTATACTGTAGCGTAATGTATCTATGCGCATCCAATTGCTGGTACGGTGTTACACTGTGACCTAAACACGAGGGACCTCCTTCTCTGTCGAGTAAAGGCCCCTTGCGCAGCTTCACATAGTCTTCGCGCCAGTGAGCGGAATCCTCCTGACTCCAGGTAACAGCTGACCCTCCTCACTTCGATTGCGCGGCGACCAAAAGGGTTGCCAACGTCACAAACGCTGTTAACAGGTTCCGGGGAGGCCTAATGTTATTCGTCATCGTCTGTCCACCAGGGATCTATTTCTTCCCAACCACATTGTTTTCCCTTCCAGTGGCCATGGTCCGCTATGTTACGTCAACTTCTGCTTGATGAAGAAGGCCCTCAGATGAGATAATTGCCACGCGCAAGTAACGCCTAGCACGCCCAGCTGGATGAGCGTCCAGCGCACGATCCTGCCGTTTACGGCCTCGCTCTGGTCGCGGAATTCAGCCTCTCGTTCCTAGGCGCCGCAGCAGTCATGATCAGCATTAACGTGTCGAATTTTCGTGCGCTTTGCAGGGGGGTGAAAAATGTTCTGTATGCCTTGGGGGAGCGGGTTCGTCCCATCTAAGTTCGACTCACCCGTTGGAAGACCTGCTCGCGTCTAATGTCCTGCAACCGCCCGTTCAACTCGCGGACCTTCTGTACGATGGTGTCGATCTTGCCCTTGTCCTCGCTTTCGATCTTGCTCGTCTCGCCGATGGCCATGTCGACGGAGAGTTTGACCCCGCCGAGCACGTTGCCCGCGCCGCTGAACCAGCCGTTCACGCTGATGGCCGCGGGGCCAGAGGGCGTGAAACACAGTCTGTGCAGACCCGAGTCTGCGGCGCTGAAGGTGAATTTGGAGGAGCTCGAGGATGAGGCGCTCGTCTGGGTGACGACGCGGTGGTCATTGTCGAACGTCTCTTCCACAGTGAAGTGGATATTTAGGTCGGGCGTAGGACTGAAGGTCTGGGTCTGTGGACTGAAGGCTTCGGCGCGGTATGTTCCTATGAGAGGAAAAGAGGGGGAGGATGTTAGTAGAATGCTAGCGTGTGGTAAGAAGGGTGATGGATAGACAGATGGCAGTATAACAAAGGCCGCATGGAGTTTTGTCGGTTCGACTCGACGGGCCTGATTCTGCGCGACCAACACTGGAGACCACTTAACTTACCTACGACGAGTGTCCCCTTGGGTAAATCCTCGTAGAAGCACTTGGGCGTCGTGCCATCGAGGTAGAAGTACAGTGCTTGGGACGAGGAAATCAGAGATGTGAGAGCAACCGCGAGGGTTGCGGGAAATAGCTTCATCGTCGTTTCGGCACTGGTCGCCGTTGATGTGTGCCGGCGGAGAAGATGGAGGCGACGATGGTCTGGTGAACCGGATTGAACAAAATGTCCAGACGCCTTTCTGCCAAAGGGGAAGAATGCGGAGGCGCCCCTGACTTGGTGCCAAGGGGTCGGACATCTTATCCGTTGACGCTGTCTCATTGGCCAGTGACATTTTGTTTCCCTTGTCGAATGTAAATTCGAATGACACCCCGTCGTGCCCTCATTTTCTCCGTCATTTCAAACATTTCAGGCCGCTGTCTCGCGAACTTCACTTTGCCCTCTCTCAACTTTCATTCCAGCACGCCGACCTGCACCTGAGATGGGTTTCCGGCTTTGAACGCCATCAAACCCGGCGCATGAGACAGACATGCAGATGAATCCCTTCTATCACTGAACACGCCGTTCCTAAACCACCTCCACCATGGCATCCACAAGCGACATTCGCGACATAATGAACTTGGGCCAGGCTGGTCCCCGCCAGCCTGCGCCCAAGAAGAAAAAGACAACCGAACCTCAACCGCGTGTCACAGGCGTGAGACGAGAAGTCCAAGCACTCATGGGCGATTCAGTGCCTCCGATCGCAATCATCGAACAACGCTCCTACAAATCCCGTCCCTCGATCTCGCAGAAGTTATTCAAGCCGCGGCATTGGGACGAGAGACCGTTTCAACATGGTGGGAGGACCGATGGACTGGTGTTGAGGCATTGGAAGAGATCTATTCCGGGGTCGAATGGGCGTGCGCCCGCCGTTACAAATGAGTCGGCGGATGTAGAGATGGCGGATGATGTGAAGACGGCCTCGGTTGTACAGGAGCCGGCATTCGAGGAGGAATATCCTTCGCACAAGTGGAATATCAAGGTGAATGTGCCTTCGTACACTGATGAGCAGTACGATAATATGCTCAAGTCGGATGATTGGACGCGAGAAGAGACGGACTATCTGATGGATCTGTGTCGCGACTACGATTTAAGATGGATCATCATCGCCGACCGATACACACCAGATGATATCCGCCGTCCCATCCCAGCTCCCACAGGCGTCGAATCAACCGGCACCGAAGTTGCTACAAAACAGAACTATCCTCCCCGCACTGTTGAATCCCTCAAACAAAGGTACTACACCATCGCAGCGAAGATGATGGAACAAGTCACCCCAGCCTCCACAATGACAGCATCAGAGTTCCAACTCTGGGAGAAGATGCGTTCCTTCGACGCCAAGACAGAAACAATGCGGAAAGCCATGGCAGAGAAACTCTTCGAGCGCACGAAAGACGAGGCTGACGAAGAGAGGATCCTCCTGGAGGAGCTTCATCGCATTACCAAGAATGAGGACGACTTCATCAAGATGAGACGAGAACTCTACGCGCGGCTCGAGCCAGTCCCCCCACTGAGACGATCGGGCAACGGGGAGGAGCAATCTACCGCCATGTATCAAACCTCTGGGGGCTTATCCATGCTATTACAATCTCTCCTTGCCAAAGAGAAGAGGCTCAAACGGCCTACCATGCCAGAAGGTGGCCATGGCAGTACTTCGGCCACTCCAGTCGACGCACGCCACGAGAAAGGTCGCCAGTCCTCTCAATACTCTCGCCGCGACACGCTCGACACGCAAGCCACAAATGATGAACCACAGAAGAAGTCTTCCATCTCCCAAGCCCCCAACGTGCGGATCCTCTCCCCTGCCGACGCTGCGCGCTTCGGCGTGTCGCACCCGCAGGAACGACTCACCTCCGGGGTCCAATTCCGGCACGAGAAGATCAACCGCCTCACGATGGCTAAATCACAGACTCAAACCACTAAAATCCAGGCTGCGCTTACTGAACTGGGTATTCCATCGAGGTTACTGATGCCGACAGAACGGGTCTGCCGGGAGTTTGAGCGGTTGGTCGGTGAGATTAATATTCTGCTCGATTGTAGGAAGGTCAGCGAGAAGGTGGCTTCTGAGGTCAAGATCTTAGAAGAGCAGAGGCGGATCAGACTTGGATTACCTAAAGAAGGCGAAGAAAATGTGGCTGCCGCGGGAGTTGGCAATGCTGGGCCGAAGGAGGTGAAGAGTTTCCCAAACGCAACTGATGCTATGGAGATTGACGACTCTCAAGTTGGAGATGAGTCAAAAGTCGATGAGTCGGTTGCTGTAGATGAGGAAGATCAAGATGCCGAGGCCGAGGATGATGAGCCCACGCAGGCTGTTGCGGACTCTACTGAAGACCGAGTGCAAGATGAGAGCGCCATGCAGGTGGATGGTCAAGAGGATGGGGAGGCTGGTGCAGAAGCACATGACGACGCTAGTGCTAAGCCCGCGGATGATGAAGATGACGAAGACCAAGATGAGCAGGATGAAGAAGCCACCGGCGTCGACAACGATGAAGACCAAGACGAGGACGCGGAAGAGGATGATGATGCTGCGGTTCGACTCAATGCAGATTCAGACGAAGACGAGGAAGAAGAATTGGAAGCATCCCCACAACAGGATTCCGACGCTGAAGAGGATAATGGGGCTGACTCGGACGCCGAAGACGATGCAGAGCCCCAAGCTGAAGCTGAGTCTGATGACGGCGACGACGACGAAGACGAAGCAGCAGATCTCAACGAAGGCGAATCTGACGCAGAGGCCGAAGCTGCCAATGAGGACGAAGATTCCGAAGATGAAGACCAAGACCAGGAAGACCAGGACGACCAGGAAGACACTGTTCCTGCTCCTGCTCCTCCCGCTGCAGAAGCTGAGGATTCCGACCCCGAAGGAGATGATCAACCTGACAAAGACACCGAACCTGAAGCTGTGCCAGCAGTCCGCGCCCACAAGCGTTCCGCAAGTGTCATCTCCGAAGCGAGTCGCGCAGGAAGTAATCGCAGTGGAATGGGACGAAAGAAGCGTCGCTGATAGCTGATGATATAGTCACTCAGTCATTCATGTAGTCCCATATCTACAGGAGTTACCAACTACCCGTATTGAGCACATAGCGTGCACTTCGCGAGTATCGGGTGTGACGTGTGTTCTTACCGAATCGCGCCGTGAATAAAGCCTGGTCAAAGGCGTCGGCACCGCATCACTCGACGACAATTCGATACAATGCGCGTCTTCTCTCAGGACGTCGTACATATCATGCATGCACACCCCCCCTCGCTATGGTTCATGATCCGCTTATAGACGGCACCGCCCGGTCACAGTCACAGTCGCGGTGAGTGCTCGATAGGCGCGGACAGATCCTGGCACAATACCGCGAAAGCCAAACGTAAGTCTTTGGTGCGTGGTTGTTCTCGCCTCAAGGCGTCCTGTCTACCTTGGGGAGGAGTTTCTCTGTCGAGGTTACCGCGGGATACAGCATAACGGGGATAAAGTAGAATGTAGTGCAATGGGGTCTGATGCGGTACGATAAGGACGGGATAGCATGACGGTCTACAATCGAGAAATTAATCCAGCACGATGGAGAGGATATGGTACGACGACGCAGCAACAGTGGAGAACGCGCGCACGTTGTAGACAAAGACGGCACATACGGGTCTATCCAGCGCCTGACTTCAATGTCTTATCCGTTGACATGGCATCCAATGGCCATTCCTATCGCCCTATGCTTGCTTCTATGGTTGCAGTGTCCTTGTCCGCCCTGTCTAACGTCCTAATCTTTGCTTCCTTCCATGCCCTGACCTGCCCTATCGTTGACTATCGTCTACTATCGTTGACCATCCCCCCCCCACCGGTCTCCCTCCCCCTTCATCACTCCTCCTCGCTGATCTCCCCATCGCTGTCCGCCAGCATGGGCACATCTCCCTCGAACAGGTCCTCCGCTTGATTCACCTCTCCACGGTGTGCCCCGTGGCTTCCTTGCTCGGCGTCAATGTCCCGGTAGGCCTCGATCCACATTGGATCGTCCAATTCGTCCGTTTGCGCCTGAGCGACCTCGACGTCCTCCCTCGGCAGCGGAGCGATCTTATCGCCCCGGTTGTGGTCGACAATCTCCAGCGGATCGTACATGACCGCGCTCTTCTTGTTCTTCGCTGGTGCCTTGGATTTGGTGACCTTGGAGGCCTTTGTGGAGAGCACGGTGGAGTTGTTGTTCTTCTTTTTCGACCCCGCAGCGGTTTTCTTCGTGGTCGTCGCCTTGGTGGCCGGGGAAGCGGGTTTCGAAATTGTAGCCTGTGAGCTGGATGCCAGACCTGAGGTTGAAGTTGATCTTGATTCAGCCAAGGTTTCCGCATGATAGGCAACTCTACGTGCCAAGCGGAGTTCGTCTTCGACTTCTTTTTGCTCGAATGCGTCCTTGATCTTTCCTTGAGCCTTCAAGAGAGCGAGATTTTGGGACTTGGGCAGCCACGAGTAGTTGCGATCCTTCTTTGGGAGGCTTGGGAGTGATGGCTGCGTCCCCTCCGGTGAGGAGGCTGGTGGCGTTTCAAGCGGTGCAGGTCGATCGTGTGCAGTTGCAGGAGTGTTGGCTTGAGTGTGCACCTGAGCTGATTCAGGGGCGAGAGCGTCGTTGGTTTGGGCTTCCGCTGGAGAGACAGTGACGGCGTCATTGTTAATCTGAGGGACGACCTGACAAGATGTCGCGACGGAAGCCTCGTTGGCATTGGCTTGTATGCCTGCTCGGGCAGCATTTAGAGCTTCCCGGTGGAGTGATGTGGGTGCAGTGGGCGTGTCTTTCGTCAGCGTGTTATTCGGAGCTGGCTGCAGTGTCACCCGAGACGGATGAAAAGGGGCCTCAGGACCATTGTGCACTGGGCAGAAGTAACAGAGATCGGCTTTGAGGATGCGCTGGCCAGCGGTTGCTTGATTCCGACGTCGTACTTGGTCATGATGCTCTCTGATCATTTCTCCGAGGTACTGCTCGTATCCTTCTTGTAGAGGTGTTTTTGGAGCCCGGTGGGCAATGAGGGCGATGGTGTCGGTCTCAGGAACAAGGGGGAGGAGCTTGCCATCCATTCCGATTCTGAAGTCGTAGAGACCTCGTAACATGTTGATGTAGTTCCTGGTGTTCAAACATTCTCTCTGTAACGTGGATTTCTGGTTCGTCAGAGTGGTCTTCTCCTCCTCAAGTGCGGTAATTTTTCCTTGAAGCTCTGTGACGATCTTTTGATGTTGTTCTGACTGCGTCCTGAGGGAATCTTGCAGCTTCTGATTTTGCTCCATCGAACTCATGAGCTGTTTGTTGGACTCGATGACCGCGGTCATCGCGTCAGTATTGTCGGGAGAACTCAAGATGTTACTGTTCAGGCCGTTGATAATTGTGCTGGAGTTGTCGTCTCGAGCGCCCAGGATGTTTCTGTTCATGCCGTTTCCTGATGTGCCAGGACTCAAGTTCGACCTTGCCATGGACGGTGTCGTACTATCGTCGAAACTCTGATCGTTGATGTCGAGTGAACTGCCTGAGAAATTCATGGGCATTGGATCGCAGCTTACTGGTTCCCACGGGGCCATGCTGTTCAGCATGAGATCGTGGTCCTGAAAGAGTTGGTCAGTGCCGGTGTAGGCTGGATTTTGAGGCATGTCGCTGGTGAATGCTGGGAAAATGTTCTGATAGCATTGGCGGAATTGCTGATTCGAGTTTTGAGGAAGGCCTCGAGTGTCGTTGTTGGGATTCATAGTGGCACGGTGGTAGATCTGACAGGCCGTCTGAGTGAGGGGGTAGTCGCCGCCGCCGAAGAGAATTACTCAAAGTAAAGGGCCGTCTGCTTGATTTCGCCGCGCCGTTCAGTCTTTGGGGGAATCTTAGCTGCAAGGTCGTAGATTGCGTAAAGAAGTTCGTGAAGAACTTGAGGATTGGGCGGGTTTGCAGAGAAAGAGAGAAGAGATTTCGAAATAGGGAGAATTGAAAGGTCGAGCTTCCAATGCCAGAAGATCGAAAGGTTCGGACCTGGAACTTTGCAGCCGGCAGAACCAGAAGATTTCAACACGTTTTCCAATGGACCACCGCATCATTGGCCGGTTGCAAAGCGATTGAGACGAAGGACAGTACTGTCGCTGCAGACTTACTTCACCCCCGTGACACTTTCTCTGCCGCATTGGATTCAGATTGAGATCGGTATTCACGGTTCACCTATTGTGAATGCCAGTTCCTCCGGTCTCCTTGGGACAGGCCGGATGCCTGCCAGTGGTTCACGTCCACCCATTGGACTTGTGCTCGATCTGTCGGCCCTTCTGAGGTTCGTGATTACGTTCATGGTGGCGGCAACCTGTGCCCCCAAAATCTATTCGATGTTGAGAGCTGTCTGCCCACATATTTTGATCCAATCCCAACCCTTTCCAGACCTGACCGTCGAGCTTCTCCAAATCGGTCGAGCGTGTGAACTTTGGCGACAGCTGCCGCATTTCGTACGACGGTCTGAGGCTCGTCCGCCTCGAAACCTGTGAGAGACGGCATCTGGGCGACGGCGGTTGATGTACAGAAGAATGTTTACAGATGAGGTCAGCGTTTTATATCTGCTGATCAGCGCGATAAGGAGCTTTATCAGAACTGCATCGCTTATTGGCTCGCTTGTTGGCTCGCTTCAGCTTCCGCAATGCTTAAAAGCAGCGACACGATCCGGGCGAAAGCCTCGCACGGCCTCGTCACTCACAATTCCGTCCCCGCATTTGCATCTTGCATCAACACGCAGTGTCAACAAAGCTGTGAACAGAGGCAGCTGGGGGCTATGAATTGCCAGAATGAGTGTCATTCTTTGTACAGGTAACGTCTGCCGTGCACTTTGAGCGATGTGCACAGTGCTAACTTCGCCTCAGCTGGTTATGACCACACAATCAGGTGCGCATGCCTTGTGCCAAACCGGTGCCTTGAGCTGATGGTGAATGGTCAGATTCTGGGAAGCACTCTCTGGAATATGTTCGCGCACGATCCAACATCCAGAGTCCCAGGTCAATAGGCTATGCATTACCCCAGACAAGAAATACCTGGCCGCCGCTGGCAGGCACATGGTGCGCCTGTACGACATCAAGTCGAGCAATCCGAACCCTGTTCAGCAGTTTGAGGGACATACAAACAATATCACAGGGGTTGCATTCCACTGCGAAGGCAAATGGATGGTCACAAGCTCCGAGGACATGACGGTAAGAGTCTGGGACACGAGAACCGGCATGGTACAGAGGAACTACCAACATTCACACCCGGTCAACGATGTTGTGATTCACCCAAATCAAGGCGAACTGGTCAGCTGTGATCGAGGCGGGAACATACGCATCTGGGACCTCGGGGAGAGCAAATGCACACACCAGCTCGTGCCAGTTGAGGATGTCTCGATGGCCAGCGTGAGTGTCGCAAGTGACGGCTCTCTTCTAGCAGCCGGCAACAACCTGGTATGTCAAATAGTATTGGAACTGCGTCCGAACCACCTCTGACATTTCTGTCCAGGGCGACGTCTACATCTGGCGAATGTATCAAAACCACGACTCGACCACTCTCCTGCCCTGTCGTGTCTTCAAGGCACACAAGGACTACCTCACCCGCCTCCTGCTGTCTCCAGATATCAAACTCCTCGCAACATGCAGCGCCGACCACACCGTTCGGATCTGGAAAATCGACATGAATGAAGAACACCTCGAAGTCATCCCCGAGCAGCGATCGCCGTCTCAGTCACATCACCAAAATGGGACGCCCAATACCGCTCTAGCGAACGCCATGAAATCAGAGAACCCACACGCACCCACTTCATCTCAATCACAACTTTCTCTGCGCCCCAACACTGTTGAGCAGGACGGCAACAACACCGAAGCCTCACTGAATGCCAAGCCCTTCCGCTCCGCCACGTCTCTCGCATCCACAACCTCCGGCACAACATCAAGCCCGCAAAGCCAGTTCCGCGCTAATGGTGCTCCAGGATTCGGCACGGATCTCATATCGGCTAGGCGCCCTTTGCCGTGCGACGTCATCTTGGATAACCACCAGCGTTGGGTCTGGGATTGCGCATTCTCCGCTGACAGTGCCTATCTCGTCACGGTCTGCTCCGATCACTACGCTCGTCTGTGGGAGTTATCCAGTGCGACCATCATAAGGCAGTATAATGGACACCACAGAGGAGCCGTCTGCGTTGCGCTGAACGATTACAGTAGTCCCCCTTAGGAAGAGGACGAAGAACGGGAAGCGCAACGCCTGATGGAAGCCCGCCGTCGACCTACGGCAAGGGAGCATGAAAGAGCAAGAGCTCTTGTTAGGAACGTGCAGCAGGAACACGAGAGAGCGAGGACTGTCGTTCGGCACACGCAGCGAAAGGGGCGGAAAACCCCCTCAGACTGATCCACCCTAAGACGTGGAGACCATCGATCGCACTTCAAGGCACCATTTCAGCTGGCGGCTGAGTTCTCCAGAGAGGGAACAACAACTTTGAGGAAAGCGACAGGACAGCATTATCAGAAAACGCAGAAATTGCTTGACCTTGGCAATCCAATTGAATTGCCGAGCATAGTATTAGTAGGTCATAGCAGGGCGCTTGGTTGAGCTTGGGGCTTGGAGCTTGGTATTGCCGTTGAAACTGCTGCAAGATACCACAACATCGAGGCTTTACACTGGCCTTGATTTTGAGACGCGAAATTACCAAAGTCCTCTTCGGAATCGAAGATTCTTCCTCCCTGCTTGGCCTTTCCTTTCCAGCTCCAGTTTTACGGACGTGCTGTTGAGTCTTCGCATCGGTGCGAAATTCTCAAAACCATCGACTCTCAACCGTGTGAGGGCGTGAGTTTAGTGAATCCACGCGTGCCTCGGAGTCAAGACAGAGAGTGTGTGTCATTAATTATACCCCAGATCCAGATCCGTGCAATTCACATCCACGGTCGACTGGTCGACATTCAAGCACGTGAACAGATCCGTGCCGTTCGGGCTCACGACGTGGATATCGCTGGCGAAGATGTCCGAGCAGACGTCTGGACTCGAACACACCAGATTGCCCACTAAGGGCTGGTAATGCTTCGAGGTCGTGCCAACAAAGTGGCGGAAGTGGACGTCCGAGATGGTCAGCGACGAGGGATACTGGTTGCAGAGGGTGGTGTTCTTCTGGCCGTAGCACTGGGTGATTTCGATGGCGTAGTCGACGTTGTGCACGTAGAACGTGTCGTAGGTGATGTTGGTGACGGCGCCGGTGCCACCCCCGCCTTGCAGGTCGCCGCTCAGCTCGGACGGCGAGCCAGGCCAGACCTTGATGCGCGCCCCGTCCGTGGCGTTGGCCATCGTGATGTTGTGCACGTAGATGTTGCGCACGTAGTCCGTCTCGGTGGCGTACTGGCCGAGGCTGCCGACGCTGATGCCGTGGGAGCCGTTGCAGTGCATGTTCTGCACGAGCATGTTGGTGCTGTTGGGCTTGAAGCTGACGCAGTCGTCGCCGTTGTTGACCACCGAGTTTTGGATCGTGATCCCGTCCGATCGGTATGTGTCCCAGCCGTCGGTGTTTTTCGCCGTGTTGTTGGACGTAGAGAAGCCGGTGATGGAAATGTTTGAGAAGATCACGTTGCTGGAGTTGGCCACCCAGTTGTAGTATTGCGGCGAGTAGATCAGATTGAGGTTCGAGATCGTGCCGGACTTGAGACCCACGGTGCCGAAGAGGATGGGTCTGAGGATGTAGATGTCCTGAGCGTAGAGATCGTACCAGACCTGGCCGTTACCGTCAAGAGTGCCTCCGCCGTAGACGTTTACGTCCTCGCCGCCGAGTTCAAAGAAGGTGGTCGCGTTCTGGAAGATCTGCTTGAACGAGTTGGCTTGCCAGTAGTCCGTGTCGTTTGTGAATTGGATGTATCCTTGGATATCGATGTCGATGGATTGGAGGAACGTCATATCCAGGGCGGTGCCGATCGTGTATTGCGTCGAGGCGTCAAAGATGACGTGCCCGCCATTGTTGCAGGCATGAAGAGCTGAGAGGATGTAAGGTGAGTCGTCGGTGACGGAGTCATTGTGGGATTGGACGTAGCAGACCCTTGTTCGAGGAGGTGATGGCTTGTTAAGGAAGGTTGGATGATGAGGGTACGTTACGATGCTGGGTCGTGGGGACAGGCCTTTCCCGTGGTTTAACGAGACGGCCAACGTCAACACCGCTTGCAGCAACAACAGGATTGAGAGCTGCATCGTAGTCGACTTTTGAGACAACGATCGACGGCAACGAACATCTTGCTGGTAGCCAATTTATGCAAGCTGGCGACCAGATCGGAGTTGGGGTAGGCTGGTTCCCTGCGTGCAAGTCCCTCCACGGTAGTCTCGTTTGGTTGCTAAAATCCACATGTAGTGCGAGGATCAACAGCGCGAAGGTGTTGACGATAGAGCATTCGACGACATGCCGAAGCAATTCAGCCTCAATTCGGCCAATCGCGCCCGGACGCCTGAGCAGTACTCGTCATTCTGGTCAAGGCGGATTTCTCACCGTACCCCAGATTTCACCTGTCTCTCCGCATTTCTTGCAGGCGGATGCAGATGAAGCAGGGTTCCTGCAGCGATTTAGCAGTATTATCCGCTGTCTAGCAGGGTTGATATAGGCAGCTTCCGTCTTTGGCCAAGTCTCGGTGTATTGTCGCCCAAGTTATTCGAACAGATGGTAAATTGGACCTCACATCACCAGGTGTCAGGTCCGGCGTCCACAATGCTTGATTATGCTGCTGGATGATCGTAACATAGCTGGTGCTCCCTCGTAATGGCGAACGACCCTTGGGCTTCTTGTTTTGATTTGAACCCATTGGATCGAGATCTGCCTTCAAAGGTGTGCTTGGAGGTTGGGAGCAATCTGGAATGGGCGGTCCAGAGCGGGAAGTAGATGTCGACGTTCAACTCTGCCCATCCCGGATTGTCATCGACACCACTTTCTCGCTCAAACCATCCTCACCTTCTGTCGCTGCGCCAGCACAACAGTCATCTTTCTTCTGGTGCTCCATAGCGCCCAACCTGGCCCTCCAGTAACCCTTGCCATAACTCAAGCAAATTTCCTCTCCCTTTGCAATGCCATTACTTAGAGGATTCACCCAAACTCCCATCCTCGCCCCCCACATCTCTTTACCCTTCGCTCCCTTGATCTTGACGTAGTACTCTTCAAAGACCGCATTCGGACCATCTCTGATACCATGATAGTCATTGATGAACCGAGCTTCATTGCCCATGGCAGCACCATCTATTGCAAGAGAGGCGTCTCGGTCCAGGAAAGCAAGGTCATAGTCGCTGATGTTGCAGGTCGGCAAAGGGCAAGAGTGCAGCAGACCTGTATAGTCAAGGATGTGCGTACCCGGGACTAGCTGACGAGCAGCGAACAGTCCCGATTGTGGATATGCTGGGTGCGAAGGCGATTTGATGGATTCAACGACGACTAGAGGGTTCGAGCTCGGCGAGAAAGTACACTGGCTGGATATGATGTATGCGTCTTGCTCTGGGGAGCGAACCGATTGAAACAAATCGCGCTGGCTTGGAGTGAGTGAATTGTCCAAATGTACGGTAGAGAGATATGGCAGGTTGACTGGCCAGGCCTGGGGGGGACGGGTGTAGGTTGTCATCTTTGCAGGTGGACAGATTTTCGCCGAACCTTTGTCGGCTTTGTGCTGGCCATTATTACTGCTCTTGTTCGTTCGAGGCTTGCTGGTTGCATTGTGGGCCTTATCTGGCGGTTTGGCTAGACGTCCCATGCCCGCATAGACATGGTCCCAGCCCCTGGCTTGTGGCTGGATTGTTGGACCGACTGGCCGACTGCTTTGCTTCGCAGTATCCGTGACTATCTCAATGAAGCGCTGCGTAAATAGATAGTGAGTCAGTCCCAGTCCCAAGTTCAAATTGGAGACCAGAATTTCAGTGGGGTTACCTAAGCAAGGCACGGTGTTGGTGACAGGTCATGCGATGCAAGCAGGTGGTAGAATCAAATGCAATGTTTAATGCACCCCTTCAATACGATGCAAAGGCGCAGTGGGATTAACAAGACCATAGTGTGTATATAGAAGCAATAGCTTTACAATTTAAGGTCGGCTACAGTCCTTTCGTTGCACTATTCATCTGCGCATGCTCCTGGGATACCTATAGAAGCATCCATCGACGCCTCAAATCCCAGACATCTCCCGCACTCGAGTTTTGAACAAGCCATAATGGTAGAGCCAGCGTCTCTATTGAAGAATCACCTTGATTCTGCCTTCCCGTCCCTCCTCATATCTCTCACGTGTCTCTTTCACGCTACTCATGGGTGCTGTCTTTGGCCCCGAGCCCGTCCAAATCTTATGTGCAATCCCAATCCTAAGTTGTGCACTTGTTGTTGGAACCTCGTGCTTAAGACTCGACGACTCTGAGGACAAAATTGACTATCACGGCAGCCAGAAGAGCAAGGGCCAAGACCGTGGGGCCGATCCTGTCATCGAAGCCACCCTGACCTCTCACTCTGATACTCTTGGCCCGCCAGTGGAAAGTGACCAGTGCATATACCATGGCCGTCATGGCAACCAGAGTAAATAGTCCAGCGGAGATACGGCCAACTGAGTCTCCGAAATTCAAGAGCCCAACAGCAAGACCGCCGAGAATAACAGTGAAGTTGAGCCACGATAGGAATGTACGTTCGTTGGCGAAGAAGACCTTTGGCTCAACCCGGGTTGGGAGGGCAATGCGCTTGCCTGCAGCGGGAACTGGTCAGCGGGTTGGGGTCACGACTGGACGGGAAGCGGAGATTGAGCTTACCAGGGGCACTTTGAAGAAGAGGTCTTTCGGACATGTTGCTTTGAGGTGGGGAAGGACTTCGTTGACTATGACTTGGAGGATCTCGGTTTCGAATTCTGGGATCGCCGTTGGACCTGGTGAAGGACCTGTTCCGATGCTGAGGCCCCTTATTCTGACTACTGGTGTTTTGTGGGAGCAAAGGTCTTTGTTCAGGTACGTCGATAACGAGCTTTCCGTTTGGGAGTTTCCTCGCTCGATATTTCTTGGGTGGGGACTTTATTGTCTGAAGAGTGTATGATGCCTTCTGGGTTATGGGCCACTGATGCTTGTTTTCGTGGTTGTTTCGATGTGTGTCCTCACCGTCCTTGTTGAGTCCACAAGCACCTTCGCCGGCAAACAGATGGCTTGGGATAACGTGTCTGTAACTGGTACTTCTGTATAGAGCTGCAAGTGGCTTCAAGTGCGGCGTCGACAGCGATGTCTGGGATGGCTCTCGTCTGGTCTGGCAATCGCGCAGGATCTTTGGCAGAGCTCTTTCCGTAGACTCCAATCCACAGGGTCAAGTCCTGATCTTGAGTGGCCGGGACGACGGGTTTGCGGGGAGCTCGGGAAGAAGCTTTGGCTGTGTGATACGTCGAGTACTCGTTGCTCAGATAGGTCCGGTCGAAGAGGAGTGCACTCGGGTCAATGCAGCTCAGCAAGCAGGTGAGGCCAGGCAGTTGTTTGCTTTCTTTTTCTTCACACTCAGCTTCTCCAAGCACAAACAACCGCAGGCACGATCACAACGGCAGTAAAGTATGTTGAGAAGAGAGTAAAACGATATGCAGCTGCGACTCCGCTGGTTCCAAAGGTATAATCGACGCAGCAGTCAGTGAGCATCAGCTAAGATACAAGTGTGCAGAGAAGAAAAGTTGCGAGAGATCGAAAGGCTTTTGCTGCACCTTGAGCTCATTGAGGTTCGGAACTGAACTTTGCGGGGAGCACCTGCTCAAGGCGAGCCATCTTATTCGCGGCAGCCCCTCCAAGCTTTCGTTGTTTCTCCAGGGGAGCCCGGAAGCGAGGATAAGGGCCACTTGTGGTTCAAATTGCGCTTGACGCAGAATGTCTACCCACGCTACCCTACGTTCACTACGGTCGATCACAAATCTCTTTGACTCAGGTAAACATTCTCGACATCAACAGCAAAATGCACATGCATCCACATTAGATTCTAGCCATCAGTCGACAGGAACAGTCAAGCGCCACCGACTGAGGAAAGCTACACACCTGCACCGCTCCAATTCGACCCTCCTCGACGCACCTGTCAGTGACCAAGGTACTCTACAGCATCACCAATCAGAGCATCCGTTGACCGAGTTTCGACGGCGACTTGCGAGGAAGGCTTCTACATTTAGCTTGAGAACAAGACGTCGGCAGGGTGAACGCGACCACGACGAAGCAGCAAAGGAGGAAGAGAAGCTTAGGGAGCGGGTATTGTTGGGAAGCGACAAGGGTGCCATCCAGTCTGACCAGAAGCAAAACCCCAACGGTGGTCAAGCGGACAAGTCCCCCGAAGGGAAAGAAAAGGCGGTCCAGACCCAAGAGCGGGAGACACACGAGCGGCCTTTTACGAGAAATTCTTCGGTGACAACTGTGCGCGTGTGGGACCAGACTGAGACCCCATCTCTCAAGCAACTTCCTCCTCTACCAACCACTTTCTATCCGGCTGAGAACACTCCTTTGCTACAGGAAGCCATACAGCAAATCCAAGAGACATACATCACCCAAGAAGTCGCTGGTGGAAAGACTTCACTCAAAAAGATGGCATCGGAACAACCGCAACCTCCTGTTCCCTACACCCGACTCAAGGAGATAACTGAGCATGTAAGTGTCAAATGGCGTGTTCAACGCTCGTTCTCCGGGCACGGCGAAGATAATTGGGGGTGCTGATTAGCGACGAGTAGGCCTGCGAAACCGCTCTCTCGGGCGTAACGTCCTACATCCACACCGACACTGAAAAGTGGAACACCACCATCATCAACAGCATTCTAGGCGCCCTCGTGCAGGAAACCACGCAAAGCCCACCTGCCGGCTCATCAGCGCCTGCCCAACCACAATTCAAATATGTCGTGAACAGCACCATCATCCAGCACGCGGCTTCTTCGTCCTCATCTTCCGGTGATGATGCAAAGAAAACCAGTGGTCGGAGAGGCATGCACGCTGCGAGTGGGGCTTATTGGAACAACGAGAAGGATGGCATGTGGAGTTTTAAGTATCCCGGTGCGGATAGCAAGGGGTTGGATGTGGTTGTTGGGATTATCTGGGTCTGGGTTGGTTGAGAAGCCCTCAGACCTGCAGGGGCGTCGAAGCGTTGGAGCGCTAAAGAGCTGCAGCGGAAGGGACGGGATGAGGTGAAGGATCATCAGATACCTTGTCTTGACTGTGCCGTTTTTGCGATACCATTGGCGACTACTGAGGATTGATACATGTCCTAACAAAATTGGACAGCATGTCTGGGATCGAGATGTCGACATGGGTCGACGCGACTCTGGGCTAGATTATGTCAAGAAACAGGTTGGAGCAGGCGGTGCCAGAAGCGTTGCAAGTAAGGTGTTCCCCTGTATGCCAGGCCATCCAACTCTCCGCGCCTCAGTCCCGGCTGCAGAGTTTCTGCATCGGCTTCGCCCGTCGCGGTGTGAAGGTTCCGGAGGCCTCCTACGAAGCCGGGATGATGCGTCCCTTTCCCATGATGAGAATGAAAGTCTCTATGCAGCGGGCATAGGTATCAGCTTAGCATCTAGTCCGGTTCGGTTCCTGCTGAAGGGTTGGGAAACTTCTCTGACGATATGTTGGCTTGGTGCTATCCTTCGGGTCCAATGTTGACACGCTTATTGGGTTGGTAACATGAACTCAGAGTATGAGCTCGTCCACGAATATCGAGGAGTTGGACAATGATGAATGTGCACTGCCGCAAGCACGCGCAGGGACATGCCGACCCTTACTGTCAGGTCAACGGTGGCCAATAGACGGCCACACCCCTGAGGCTCTCTGGGGTCACCGGTTTGCTGCTGCCATTTCAATTCTTGCTCTTGTTCCGACTCCTTACCTTTCGATTGCATTCTCGAATTCCCCAGCTTTACCGATATGGTTTCTCATTGGATTGCCCAAGACGAGTGATTGCGCGGCTCTCTCATGTCATGGTTTCAGCCGCACTGAGAAAAGAGTGATACCGGCTCCATCGATCAGGAGATCTGAAGTCGTGGATGCGCAACAGATTATCGGTGTTTCCGCCTGTGTCACGAGGTATATTGTCAACACGGTGTCATCGCACAAGCTGTTGCCAAACAAAAGAAAAGCTTCACCTTACATACAACCAATGTTGACCCCATTATGATGCAATGTTTAGGTTTGCAGGTGGAAGCAGGCGGCGTGTCCGACAAAAAGGAACAAGGCTTCGTGCAGCTCATTGGCCACTGAATTGAGGCTGAGGGTGGCTCTAATCCTCGTGGCTTGAGCACGCCTGTCCCAATCCGGGGCAGCTACCGACTACTCCGCAGTACGCCATCATCGAAGGCTTGAATAGTGACGCGGGTTAGGGAGGAAATGGTCGGAGAATTCTCTCCGACCTTGGATTCCCTGCCTCTGGCACGGCACAAAACAAAGTCCTTTCTCCAGGTCGGAAAAAATGGTGCTTCGCTTAGCGTTTCGCAGGGTACCGATCACCAAATGCTCAACCGCAGGGAGGCTTGTGCTAGCTGACGACTCACGTACATAGCGCGACCTGGTCTCTCGCGAAGAGCAATAATCTCGAGCAGGCGAGGTGACGATGCCTATCTTCTCTTGAGATCAGCCAGCGGAAACAAGCCCTGTGTAGCCTAAAGATCGTTTAAGCGACGCGCCGGCTGGAGCAGTTTTCAGGGCAAGATCAGCACTCGTCGGCTGTTGCCCCTTCGACCAGTGTGCCATCAACCGGAGAATGTACTCGTACTGGGTACGAGTATGAGGATGTCGTAGTTGGAGGGCAGACACTCAGTCCAGAGCACTACTGTGAAGCAACCACTTCTTCTTTTTCCAACGTCCAAGAAACGATCTGGAAGCCTTGCACGAATGGAGGTTTAGGCGAGTTGTCTCAGATCACGAACGCCCGGAAGAGGAATAGTTGAAGCAGGCACCCAGCTGAGGGTGGGTAAAGGATGCTACAATCCCCGGCTGCCTATCCGATCTCAGGCCCACATAGATTGGCGGCATGTCCCGTGAGACAGAGCATTTTGCATCTCGAAGGCTGTGCGCGTTCGGAAAGTAACCGATGAGGCAGCTTCAAAGGCGTCGAAATAGGGGCAGGGTCAGAGGCTGTCGACGAGCCACTGTGCAGCGGGACAGATTTGCAGGAATGGCTGAACGGACCAAGGTTACAGGCAGTCAAACACTTCATGCAATTGGTGCTGCAGTGGCCGCTTGGAAGGAGGCCTTACTGATCGAGTATTGAGCTGGAAGAGAGAGCCACGGGACTTAGCTGCATCGATAGACTGATATTGGCCGGTAGCTTGCAGATGAATGAAGCGAATGACAAAGACGGCCGTTTCTCTGCTGAGTCCAGACTCCAGGCTTGACGCCCAGAAGCCGCGCTAAGTCGTGGCTGGCTTGTGACGTTTGGACTTCTGAAAATTTTCAAATGCGTTTCAGCCAGGTACGTTGTGCCTGCCATTGGATCCTGCCGCGGCGGCCAATCTCAGGGTCAAATGAGCCATTGAACAATTGATTCTTGTTGACAGCAAACAGCAAATCCCGCCTTGACCTTGCACAGCCAACTTGGGCGCCGTGCATCGCAGCGCAGTCAACTGTGCAAGGGTGCAGACCTCGGATTCGTGTCACCTTCCCTGCCTTACTCCGCGCTTCTTCTTCTTCTGGCCTTTCACTCTGCATCCTTTGGCTGCGCTTTGCCCACCAAGTGTCTAGATCCGAACCCTGCCGCCCTCGTGTGCCTCCCCTCTTGACTGCACAACAGCCGTGCATCATGCATGTACGCTCCAAATATAGGCTTTAGGCGTTGGTCTTTTGTTTTCCCTCGCATGATGCATCCGAAGTATGACCTTAGCAACTGCAAAATATCTGCACCAGCCAGGATATGGCCTTGTCCAGCGCTATCATACGTCCTCCATCTGCCCTTCGCACCGGTTGCCGGCGGGCTCCAACCGGATCAAATTGCACACCCTGGACAGAGATGGATGATGCCTGTCGAGGTGCTCCATTATCGACCTACTCCACCCAGCCACTATCAGTCTATCGATGCAACTAAATCCTGCGGCTCTCTCCCAGCTCAATACTGGGTCTTGACGAGCAGCAGATCCGACAGTGTTTTGGAGCGAGAACCCGTCCCTCGGAGCCAGTAGTGCTGGAATTTTTCACGCACCGTTACCGAGAATTTCGCTTGCAGGTCGAGCTAGATACGCCGGAAGAGGAGGCCAGGGTCAGTGCGAGCCGTGTTATTGCGTTCTTGAACATAGCAAAGAGAGTCGGGCGGTACCACAGCCGTGTGATCATGTCCTCGTTGTCGTCATACCAGCCCGCCCCGCTGGGTAATGCCGTTGATAGGTCTTCTCACGACGCTGCTCAGCTGTACAATGCAAGCTGGGCCGCGTGGCAAAAGCACTGTGGTCCATAACATAACCTTCTGTCGGATGTGCAATTCCTGGCGTTCCAGTGGTTTGAGACTGCGCTTGGGTGTTCGTGTCTCGTGTTCGCAGGACGCTTCCGCGGCTGAAAGAGAGCTTGTCCTGCCAGCGGTAGCATTCGACATGGGCGTCTGGATTGATTGGCTTGTTTAGGGGCTGGTGCTAGAGGATTAAACTGACGACTAGTCGTGTCTTTCTCCTCTTTTCTGCGGGCTTGGGCTTGAGACAGCCACTGCCGCTACGCCCTTCTCAGCCTCCCCTGGTCCCAAATCTGAGATCGCTCTTCCGGGGTTGCCATTGCACAGCATCTGACTGCTGTTTTCAACAACTGGATGTGAGTCTCATCCACCCTTCCACCCCTCCTACTTCTTGTGGAAGGCCGCAGTCTGCCGAACGGCGATCCCGGCCCACGGACTGCGGCGATCTCGCATCTGACGTCTTCCTATGGAAAGCCGAGTGCAGACTCAGGCTTCGGGCCATGGAGTTAGTTTGCTAGGCGACAAACCCCTGCTCACCTGGTCTGGTCCCCCGTTTGGGCGGTCCTCAGTGCATTGCGGCTTTCCAATGGCTCCACGACATCGCAGTGCTGGTCATGCTCCCCAAGCTGGACCAGGTACCTACCGATTAAGCATCGAACCACCGCACTTGGGTCCCTAGTTGCTGGTGGTTGCCCAATGCGGGCTGCATTCGTCCCAATCCACTTCGGCCAACGGCAGTCGAACCAAACTCTCTACCGAAAACGCTGGCTGACCACGCTCTGCATTTGGCTCTCGGAATATAGTCCTGATGGTGCTCCTAGGAGGCAGAGCGGGTCCCCATTGCGACTCGACTACACCTTGCCCAAGACTTCCACAACTCCCAGCACCATTTGTAGATCCGTCCGGGTGCTCGACACTCTACAATAATAGCGACGTATCCGCCAGGTCGATGACTTGGTGAGATCCTCGGAATCCAACTCGTCCACGACTGTTTGGCGATATTCGATTAAACTTGACCATTCGCAGGTTGGCCGTTCTCGCCGTTGCACTATCGCACTTCTCATTCTCGTGGCTGCCCAATCACGCCTGATACCCTCGTCTCATCCCGACCGGTTGATCTCCTTTTGCTTCAGGACATATCGTGGCCTCCTTAGCTGGCGTTACAGCGTTGAACATTCTGAATCCCTCAGCCTCACGTCTACATCCTTTCACTGGAGGACACTTTCCACTCGGCCACGCCTTACATCTGCGGGTCCTGCCATTCGCGCGCCCGGCCTTACGTACTGTAGGCCTAGGAGCCTCCTACGCAATGTGAGAGCCACCCAAGGTACTTGAATGATGTCGGTCGCCACAGAGATTATCCATCAGTCAACGAGTGAACTCCTTCACATCATCGCCATGTCAGAGTCTGGAAGTGAAGCAAGCAAAGCCGCGAAGAAGAGGTCAGTACACCGTTCGCATTCACCCTCCGAGGGTTCCTACTGATCAAGTACCAGAGAGTACAATCGCAATGCCCAGCGAGTCTTCCGTAAGTAGCCCTGCGCCTCCTGCGGATCGGGCCTCTGAATTTCGCCTCTCAACGGGCACTAATTTACCCACTAGGGCAACGGCGCAAGGAACACTTGAGCAAACTCGAAGCGTCTCAGCGAGAGTTGAACAATATCCAAGTGGAAGAAGTTGAACGTCTGCGTCGCGAGAATCAGGCGCTCGCGCAAGAAAACGAGTCTTTGAAGGCAGCCTACGGGTCGCAAGCCAGCTCGCCGGGCCCGACGACAATGAGCCCTGGTGAGGTTAGAGGCTCACCCTCAGGTTATCTTGCGTATGGTGCTACGCCCGGTGGCTACTTAGGACCGGTCGCAGGATCCCAGCCCTTCGTCTCAGGCTCCGTGTCGGTGTCTTTGCCTGCACCTGCCACCACTCCCTTGTCGAGCACCAGCAGCGACCCCAGCAACCTCGTGGTGGTCGTACCGAACAATGTACGCGAGATCCGCCGGTCGCTCCACCAGATGTTCGCACCACTCCTGGAAATCCACGTCATTTCCAACCCTCAGACTCATCTGGCTACCCTTGCAGCAATGGAGCCATCGCTACCAAGCCCCCTAAAACCTTCTCAACTCCAGCTTACCACACCACATCATGCATACATAGACATGCTTCCTTCGCCCAGCCTCCGAGACCGACTCATTGCAATCGGGCCGGCAAATGCCAACACGTTTCTCACGCAGGCATGCACCATTGCATGCGATGTCGAGGACACGGGACAAATGATAATTTGGGGAGAAGATTGGCTGAATGAATTCTCGTGGGAGTTTTCGGCTAGCGTTCTAGATCGTTGGGGCGGCTGGCTCCTTACCTCTGAATGGGGACAGAGAGCCAACTTTTGGCGACGTCAAAGAGGGGCACCAATCCTCCCGGGATACGACTGATGATATACGGAAACCGCGTCTATTTCTTACTTGATCCCAGTCGGCCCCAGACCGGGAAGGGAGGGAGCCTAGACGACTTCGTCTGGGCCAGGAAGCTGGAGCACAGCGCACTCCAGGCCAGGGTATATATGTGGAACGACACCTCCTACAGCATAGTTCGATGTCTTGATGACGGGAGCCAGTTCTCTTCGAGCCTCAAATCGCTTCGGGATACTGTGCCGGCTCCAGGAACGACTCGCTGCCCCGTTCCCCGCTGAAAGAAGGGCGCAGGCCGCCCTTTTCAACATTTCCACCTTCTTAACCTCCAGAGTGCACAATTTTTTGTCTTCTCTGTGCTATGTTGTTGCCGGGAAACACCAATGCAGTGCCACCGGCATCTTCGCTGCCTCCCGCGCTGGGAATTCAATCTTTGTCTGACGGGACACTGAGACGAACGCCTTGCGCATATAAGGACCTCGTACGAGCCACGTCGTGAGGGAGAGTGCACTGCGTGTATTGAGTGAGCAAATGCTGTGTCATCTCGGATAGCTCAACAGCGTGAGGTGTTCTGGTGTTGGGAGGCGAAAGACCTCAGGCTTTTACGCAATTTTTCAAGATTCAAGGTTAATGAAGTGGATGGATGATTCTTGAAAGAGGTATGTGAGTGTGAGTCCTGAAGCTTGCACCTCAGGGCGTCGCTAATGCCTTGAACAGAATTCTCAGAGTCGAGAGAGAAAGGCCGGGCGCAGTTGTGCCGGCTGGAGATGGAGGGTTTGGTGAGATCACTCGGCTTACCACGGGTTTTTACGTACAGAACCATGAAAATTCGTAGCATCACAGTAACTCTATCACTTGGCAGCTGGAGGGGACCGCGTGCTTCTCACCACTTTTCGCGCAAAAGGGTCCGGATCAGCAACGGCAGACCCGACCACCCTTTTTCCTCAGTTAAGCCTAGACCCCAAGGTCAAACCCTGATTCTCGTAAATGACGATGGGGCCGTAGCACACGGATTGTCATTCCAGCACATCGCAAAGCCTTGAATATTCGATGCTGATTCAGCGCGACAAGAAGGATCAGCCTCGGACCCGTCCTCGGCATATCGATCTCCCGCCACAACGTCGAGGCCAGGACGAGTGCTGCAGTGTTGCTGTGGCCTTCGACTGTCATGTTCTCAACAGAAGGGGACGTACGTAAACCGTGCAATGGAGATTGAAGACGGAGAACCCCTTCCTGTGAGCCTGTGAACTGCCACTGACGGCGGGAGGACCGTCGGATCATACCGAGCACTGTAAAGAGGGTCTGCGTCGTGTAATGACGGGCTGGGGAACTCGATGCGCTGTGACAAACAGACAAAGATAATGACGTCGCGGTCCTTCAACATGGTACTGTGGCAGTGTACATAGCATGTCTTTTGCCCTTGCGTAGGATAATATTCTTCTTCTTCTGGTCACCATTTCCTGCTCCGTTCGGGCCCCAGGTCGACAATCACGATCCGCGGTGCTGTCAAGTTGAACATGGTTACTGTAAGACTTGTAAGGTATGGCTAACATAGTATGTAAGGACTGAGGCTGAGGCCCGGGTCTCGCGAACTGCAAGCCGCGCACGCGCGCCCGAGACATTGTTATTAATTACGAATGTTCCCAAGCAAGTGAAAGGCAGACGGAGGATTGCGGTGGCGAACAGCATCGACGACACTTCCTTCAGTGCAGGTCCTCCAATTGCCGGCGGCTAGCCGCGAAAAGACGCCGACATATTATCGATCCAGGACCCCAGGGGGCTCCAAAGTCATCCATCACAGAGGCATCACCTCGCCCTTGCACACCACTTTCAAACTCGACCAGCTTGCTGCAATATCCTTCTTCGTGGCTCGCCAAACGATCGGCCTCAAGCCAAGCAACACAAAGCGTTCCGGCGCTTCTTCACCCTCGCGGTTCACCGCGTCGGCGTCGGTGGCACCCTTGTGCGAGACCGTGTCGCTGAGATACCTGTTCATGAACTTTGGCCACACGAATATATAACGTTCGTAGAGCCGCGTCGACAACATCACCCGCCACCGCGTGGCTTTTTTAAACAGCGCGACCATGCCCCTGCGAAATTCTATTCGGGCACGGGTTTCGTCGGAGTTGAAGGTCGGTGGAAGGACGTCGGGCGGGGCGGTCTTCGCGGTCGTCGAGGTCCTCGAGGTCGCCGCGTCCTGTGGGTCCCTCCCCGGGAGCGATATGACCGTATCTGTGCCGGGGCGCGTGACATACCGCCGATCTGTGGGCATGAGAAGATCGATATAGGTCTGGAGATTCGCTGCTTTTCGGTGTGCGTCGGCATCCAGGTCGGCAAGCAAATGAGTGCTGACGTGCTCGAGCCATAGCCGCCGGCGAATCTCTTCCTGCAACGTTAGGTCAAATGCTGCGGAACAATCGTTAGCTCGATTGCGTATCGACAGGGCAAGGCGAATTCCATAACAGCCAGCAGAAGTAGGACTCACCTTGCTCGAATACGCGTTCGATGTCTCCCCCGACGAGGCCAGCGTGGTGATATTCCTCGTCTAGACCGAGCGTGCCTAGACACCATCCCGTGACTGCAGCGCGGGTAAAGCATCGAAGAAATTCTTCCAGATTAGTCTGGGTCTGATGGAACGCTAGGAGTGTCTCGGAGCGATCCTCGCTGCCGTAAGGACCAAGACCTCCAACGACGCACTCCAGGAGCTCAAGGCACTCAGGCGGATAGTGAAGTTCTCCATCGAGATATGCCGGCTGTCGCGACGAGATTCCCAATGCCCGTGTATACGAAGCTACCACCCCCATGGCTTTATTCATCATGTCTTCCACGTCCTCTGCTATAAAAGCAGGATCTGTCGATGAAAAGACCTTAGCATAATGCCATTTGTCGAGTACATGATTCCAGGCAAACTCCGGCGCGCCTGCCTCTTCATCATTTGAATGGTACTCGAGATGCACAGGAACTTTGATATGTAAGTACGCATTCTCGTTGGGAAGACGCGTCTCCGAACCGCTCCTTCTACGGCCTCTGTTGTTGCGACGCTCTAGGGCAGCTGTAGGTGCGGGAATGTTCGAGGTTCCGGGTGCCCCTGCTGGTGTTGGGAGATTTGAGGCTGCAGATGCAACGGTAGATCTAGGGATGTCCGAAGCCGCGGGTGCTGCTGAAGCCGTTCCTGGCTGATCATCACTGAACGTGGAAGTGTTACATTGATCAGCATATCTTCAACTCATCCTGCGATGCAATTGGGAGAGGCCTCTAGAAAAGATCGGGAATACGTACCTTCGAGGATGGTTGAGCCCCGTGCTGTCTCCTTGGTTAGGTTGCTCGTTGGAAGCGTCCTTGCTTCTGCTTCCTAACCCCTGTCCATGCCGGCTTTCGCGCTGAACTTGCGACCCTTTGTTGATCCTCCTTCGCTTGCGTCCTCGCATAGATCCTTCGTCACTGCTGGTGTCGGAATCTGAGGATAGTATCGTAGAGAGCGGAACCTTCTTGCCGTTGGCTTGTTGGTCATCCGCATCGCCACCATTCGGGCATGTCTTCGGGGACTCTGCGTCGTCAAGGCATTTCTTCTTGAGAGCTTCGATCTCGATTGCGCTATAGGCCCTGCCAACTGGTTTGTGGGCAAGCTTGTTCCAATCCAGCGTGACGAGGCCTTGCTCATACAAGACCTGAATGTCCGATGACTGCAAGTTGAGGCTTCCGAGCCTGTCGGCCCACAAAGACTTGAGCTTTCGCTCGATCTGAGCCAGGGAAGGTCGTTTGGTAAAGGCAATGTTCTGTTCCTTGAGTTCTCTGACCAGGTCGTCCTTCAACTGCCTGAGCCCTTCCTTGGGATCCTGTATCAGCGGGCTTTGTGGACCCTTGTGGTCGTCCAACCATTTCAGCAGAGACCTTTGTGCCTGCCGCGGCCAGTGATTTGAATTGACCATCGTGACCATTCGTAATCAGTTGCACACAAGAGTGGAAGTCCTAATACCAGGCAATTGATACTGTATCTCATATATCTGACAAGGAGAACTAGCGAGGTTGCGATAGACCGTGAAGGCTGGGACTGAAGCGTAGATGTAGTTTCTTTTTCATCCCGTTTGCGACGAGGCAGAGTGTCGTCACTAGGTCGGTTGCGGGTTGACGGTACTTTGGAATGGGGAATTCTTTGTTCTTTGTCTGATGAAGGCGGGTCAGCAATTACCGGTATCAATCAGGCGTCTTTGTCTGCAGAGCTCCACAAATATGCTGGACGAAAAACAAAGCTTCGGACCAGTACATTGATTGCTAGGTCCGGAAAGGGCAGAGGAAGCTGGCCAGAAGTAGGGAGAACCATCTTGCTCGCTGCAGAGCAGGTCAGCAAGAGCTTCCCATGAATACCTACAACGAGCCCACACGCGGTGGCAGGTAGCAGGCGAGAATAGTAACATCCAGACAATGCTCCCGTGGCTGTGACCCTTTCCGCGCCGTCATCAAGCACTGGCGACCTGTACGTAACAAAGCTTGCCTTCAGCAACACCTGGCGGAGGTTGTCTCTTCCCTTAAGGCAGCTTGCTTGGGTCTCCCGCGCGCAACACACTGTCTTCCTAACGCTTGAAGGCAGTGAAGGATGTTTGAGGCAGTTGGACATAAAGCTGGTTTGCAGTACATCACAATTACAAACTACAGGCCTTAGAATACAATCTCTTTTTTCCATCGATATAACCATCTCCCATCTTCCATCTCCCACCTTCCATCTCCCACCTTCCATCTCCCTCCTTCCACCCACCCCCGACCCAATCGCGGTCACCTACTCCCTGCTTTGATTTCCTTCCAATCCTGCTGCTACCACCACCACATAGCCGCTCTTCTGACGGCCGGCCGATCCGTCTAGGCCTTGATATCTCCTGCCAATAAGACCCTGGCCAAAAAACTCATGTCACCGCACCAACTTCCGCAGCTTCGGTCCGCGCAGGCTCCGACAACAGCAGTGCGGGCTTCAGCAATGCCAAACCCAGAAGAATTGCGGTCGCTTCTCTGTCAAGAACCGTCGGATCTGATCTTCATCTGTGGCCTTGACTTTGGAACAACTAAGTCGTCAGCCGTTATCGAGATCGTGAAGAAATCTGAGCAGGCGACAGAGCGAAATGCTCATCCAGCTCCGATTGTGGTCCTCCAGGGCGGGAACGAGTCCTTCCGGATACCTACCAAGGCTGCCATCATACCCAAAGGGTGGGGTGTGAGGCTCGGTAATAAGGAGTCCTGCACCATGGTCTTTGGTCATGAGGTCGACAAAGGTCTTCAGAACGGAACAATAGACCCATCCCACGTCTTCGATTTGATCAAGTATGGGATGTTTTCAGAGTACTCGTCCTACAAGCCTGGTTCGAGCACAGTCCAAACGGATCCGATTATGGATGAGGTCAGAGAGCGACACTCGTCCCTGTGTCGAAAGATTCAGGCGACCTACGGTGGTGTCGTCGAGGTCCATGACACTCTCGCCAACGAGATTCTGGAAGTCGAGATCAAACGCATAGAGGTGAGCCTTCAACAGACTCTGGAGATGCAACCGAGTCATAGCTTCTGTCGTCCTATTGTGGTGCACTGCTAACCGTATATAACAGGACGTGATGTTGGCCTATTTAGACTTCTTCCGCCGTTGTGCACAATTGCAACTCGCCGGAATCATGGAGATCGAGCCTGGCCGGCGCCACCATCGGCTGATCCCCCATCTGCAAAAGATCTTTGAACACCAGTCTCGTCTCGCTGCGTCTGTTCCTGCGAACTGGCCTCCGATAGTGCAGGATCGCTTCGTGACCCTTCTAAGTCGAGCTCGGTTCCCCAGATCAAGGGCAATTCCCTCAGAGGCGAGCTCGGCAGCCGTGTATAGATTGGACACGACCTTCAACTGGGGTGATATCAAGAGGCAAGAACGGAACACACTCGCATGTGATGTCGGGGGTGGCTATGCGCAGACAGTCGTGCTCAGAAACTTTATTCTGGGTGGAGAGCATCGATTCGGAGCGATTGGTCCAGCACAGTGCTCCTGCAACGGCTCTTTGCAACTCAACCGGATGATGGAACAGCACCTCTTCGAGAAGCTTGATCCTTTTATGCAGCCGATCTTCACGTCTCACCAGTACGCGGAATTCGAGAAGCAGATCAAGGACGGCGTCGAACTTACCAAGCAGAAGTTTGACAACAGCAAATCCTTGTTGTGGATCCAAACGCCAATTCTTGGACAGATCAAAGTGCCGGATCGCAATCGACGCGAGCTTCAGCAGTCAGGCCTGCAGCTTGAGTATAAGAGGCTTCTCCTGAAAGTGAAGGTTGTGAAAGAGGTTTTTGATGGATGGCTGGTGGGTATTTTTGAGCTTGTACAAGCTGCCGTGGACGACTTCGACAAGAAATACCCGAACGACTCTCTCCGATCGATGGCGCTGTGTGGGTGGGGAGCCTTGCCGCCGTATGTGCTGCAAGCGTGCAAGAACCGGTTTCCCCAATTGGACGTCCACCTGATGGAAAACAAGACAGTACCTATCATTGCACAAGGCAACTTTGCCACGCTCGTTCGCAAAGATCTGGCGTTGGATGTCTTTGCTCGCAACAGCTATGGGATCAGATATGACCTGCCAGTGGCACAAGCCAAAGATCTCCCAGAGTACTCCCAATTGGGGGATGAGGAATTCAGTGAAGATCGAGACTTCTTGCTAGACCGTCCTTTGTGGGTCGTCAAGAAGGGCGACAATCTCGGGTCTATTGATAAGAACTACTCCGTCCAGGGAAGAAAGCGCTTGACATCGACAGACCCAAAGCGTGCATTCTCCCTTAAATGGGTCATCGATGTCATCGTGAGTGGATGCCACGACGACGTGATTAACAGCACCCTGCCTGTCAGCGAGCTCGAGAAAGACCGCCGAATCGTCACTGTTGCGAGCTATAGCTGGGAGATCCGGGAAGGAGACGTCAAAATCAAAGCAGCTCGGTCGCCATTTGGAAACCCGTTCATCGAGTTCGACTTCCGCCTGAGACTAGACTTGGAGAAATCGAGGCCCACGCTCGTGCTGTCCATTCCTCCGCAGGGGGGAATGTTCACCTCGCCTCTGAACGCCGAGTGGAGAGAGGACATTCAAGGCTGCTACGTTCAATATATCTCCTTGGACCATCTTTACGAGCATCTGAATTTGCAAGACAACATAGAAGCCATGCGCGACGCACGCGGCAAGCAACAAGTCGATGAGCAGCCGGAGACGGACTTCGATGAAGTTGAAGATTCTGACAAGGAAGTAAAGGTTGAGAAGATCAAGAAACGCCAAGACGCCAAGGAGGACCTAGCCCCATTTCGCGCCCGCGACTGGTTGAAGCAGCGTGACGCCCACGGCCCTCATCGACGCCTCACTTCTAGGTTGCCTGACCAGAGGGAGGCCTAACATCGACCTTCACCGCATCTTCGCCTCAGACCAACAGATCTGCCTTCGAAATCGGAACTCAATGATCAAGAGTGCGTCGCCCTGTCGCCAACCCGTCGATTCTCTTGGCCGTCAGCCCTTCTTCGTCACGGTCTCCAACCCACCAAGATAGCGACCAGGACATACTGGACGAAGGCCAGAACAGTGCAGAAGACGTGCCCCAAGACTCTGAATACTGAATGACGTACCGGAGTAGTGTGAGGAGACTCAGCGACAGAAAGGGTCAAAAGGGTCCATAGCATTCACACCACAGGCAATCGCCGGGGATCGAGATCGAGATCGAGATGGGGATGAGGATGCGTGTGGCCTACGGCTACCGCAGGTCCGTACGTGGATGTTGAAATGATAGCTCTAGCAGTCAGTTCGGTCTTCTGCTTGGGAGGATGTTTTGGTTTTGGTTTTGGCTTTGGTGCATGACCGACTGGCTGACTAGGTTTGGCGGCCGATGCTTCAGCAAGAGCAATGCCTCCTCGTGGAAAGCCACATCTAGGTAGGTGCTACAGGACGCCTCAATGCCATTTTACCGTTCCCTCACTTCTAGTTTACCTTGTGGCGATCCATCTGGTTTAGGAGTACGAGGGTGTCTAGCTTTCCAAAGCCGTCGTCTTTTGAGTCAGCGGCTTTGGACTTCCAGGTGGCTGCGCGATGCGATGCTCAAGGTTTCTCTGACATGGCGCTGAACCGACCACCTTGGGGAGTAACGTGATGGCAGTGGCAGTGGCGGTGGCAGAAGCAGCTCCGAATCCACATGTAGCGTACCGACATCTCTCAGGCAGTTAGAATCAGAAAATTGGTGGTACTAGTGTGACGAATATTAGGCGGCGACAAGCGATTTGCGACAATTGTAATATCAGCCATGGCAATATCCCCGTGGCGCCTGGCGCCATCTTTCTTTGCGCAAACGCAGCTGGCGCTATCCGGCCGGGCCACGCATTAAGATGTAGAACGCGCTTGGCCCGGCATACACTATGCTGCCCATGTATGAGGCCAAGATGAAAGGCCGCGAGCTTGAACTTTGAAAAAAGCAGCTAAAATAAGTTCCCCCATATCCTATTATCACTCCTGGCCCTCTCTCTGTCGAACGGCGGCTCAACTCTCTCTGCGACGAAGTTCTTCACACCGTGAACCGTTTATAGCCCTCCACCAAGCCGTCACCGCCCTTCGTGATGGCCACCCAGTCGGGGACATAATGCATGGCTTCATCGAATGCGGGGATCACTCCATTCTTGTTGACATCGCTCCATAAACACACCACTCTCCCATGCATCGTGCCGTTGGTGCTTGGCTTCTCATCTTCGGAGGTCGGATTATCCCAGCTAACATCAACAGTCCAAGCGCTGCCCCATGTCCGACTCCACAGCCTAACCTCCTGGCTGCCGGCTTCAGGGACGGGGGCAAATCGCTTGTCTTTGGCTGCTTGCCCTTCAACGTGGAAACTTTGGATGGGTGTCGTATCAAAAACAAGTTTGCAAGCCCGAGTGTTCTTGCCGTACAGGACAAAGCGGGCCGAGTTGTCGCTGTCACTGACATTCAAGCGGGTGACATTGAACGTTAGCCAACCCTCATTGGGTTGTCCGGCACCGACATGTGCAGACGAAGGGTTGGCGACGTTGGGCGGGATGCCCGACCAAGAGCAGCGTTGCATGTTGCTGGAGTTTGAGGGCCCAGCGTGCGTGCAGATAATTTCCTGTCCTGCGGAGCTGGGTATGTAGTCCACCACATGACGCGTGAACGGTGACACACCCATGAGATATACCGTATTGTTTCCTCCTTCAAGGTCGACATGCTGTTGGAAGAAGAGCTTCAATCTGTTGTCCATGGAGAACGGGAATGCAGTCAAGTTGTATGTTAGGGTTCCGATCAGGACTAGCAATAAGAATATCGGTACATGCCAGGTGAAGCGGTGGAGGATGGGTACTAGCGGGGAGAAGAGAAGTATCGTGCAGGCCGCGATCATAATGTACAGTAGGAACATCGAACTCCCATCCTGTCCGGTCTGGTGCAATCCTTCGGTCAGCAGCAGACCGATTTGCCCGACGATGATGAGGTTGATCGGGACCAGAATGAGTAACTGCAACAGCCACAGGAACGACCACTGAGACTTGCTCCACTCTGGCTCGGCTTCATTGTGGGCCTTTTCGTCGCTCTCTTTGGGGTTAGAGTTGTTCTCTTCTTGTTCCCGACGGTAGCCTCTTCTTAGCAAGCCCGACCTTTCTGTGGGTTCGTCTTCCTCATTTGCGGTAGGACGCTCTTCTTCGTCTTCATGGCCAGAAACCGAAGCAGGGTGTGTAGGGGTCGAGCCATCTTCACCAGCCACTCTTTGGCAATAAGTCGACTTTTTGGGCAAAGAGAACAATTCTAGATATGCGAGCCAGGTGGCCAGCCAGACTAGGGCTGCATAGATCAGGACAAAGTACAGGCCGACCAGGTGAAGATGCTCTTCGAAGACCACCGCCACGATGAGGAATACCCACCAGGCGCTCCACATCCACGAGAGACCATATACACGAGTGAGCGAGGAGGGCCGGCCGTAGTCAGCTGCTCGGCAGAAGAACCATGCAACAAAGATAAATGCTGCGACCATCGTGGACCAGACAGCCCATTCACTGCTGTGGGCGATGTATTGATTCTCCTTGAAGATGAGATATGCCAGGGCAATTGGGGCTGCGCAAGCCACAAGCAAGATTAGCGGGAAACGGAAGAAACCTCGCCACCCGTATAACTTGACTTTCTCGTCTCCATGTGGAAGGTGGGCATACCGAGCGCTTGAGAAGAGGTAAAACTTGTCGGCTTGATATAATAGTGCGAGGGTGAGGAGAAGGAGGATAGGTCCTGCGACAAGCAGACTGACGGACAACGCAAAGAATGTGTGGGTCTTCAGAATGGCAAAGGTTTGGCCAAACACGTCGAACCAGAGCGCCCTGCTGCCTTGGACTTTGTTCGGGTCCAGATCCGTTCTGAGTGACGCGGAAGTCAGGGCTTCGGAGGTCGCAACAGCTGCAGACAGCATGTGCCAGAGAGAACCTTTGCCGGTGTGCCGGGAATCGTCTTGGTCGGTATGGTAGCGAGCTCTGGGTCCAATAAAAGCCACGTCGAGGCCACGGTAGCCCAACTTGCCATTGAACACGACATAATCAGTCTGACTCCTGACAAGCCCTCGGTTGAAACCATCTGCCGAAGTCGATGAACCAAAAGGATACTTGGAGTGTGCATAGGCCTTGGTCACAGCCTCGTCTGTGCTTCTAAAGAGGGCGGCCCTTCCCCCTGCACCAGCCCCTTCAAGGTTGAGAAACGAGCTGACGATCTTGGACATGGGATGTTGGCTGAACACATTTGCGCCGTTGAGGAAATCTTCTTCCCCATTGTTCAGGAGTAGAACCACTCCGTTCTTTGGGTTGTTCCCGGGCGTGGTGAAGTACTTGAGCAGCTGAAGCACACATATCACGCCCACACCGTCATCAGTTGAGCCAAAGCCTGTAGAGACACTATCATAATGTGCATTCACTAACACAGCGTTTCGCGTAGAAGGCTTTCCGCTCGAATCCTGCCACCATTTTGAAGTATCATCCTCCTTGCCAGGCACGTAGACGATAATGTTGGTCCCCTCGAAGTAAACAGAGACGCCGGGACTGGGAGGGATGCCGGCAGATGAGAAAGTCAGGTTGGATGTGTTGTCCTCAAAGATGTATGCAGCCCCATCATTCTCTTTCACTATTGTCTCAATACGTTTGAGGAGCCAGTCGTGGACCTCGTCGTTGCGACGACTGTTGTAGGGATGGTAAGAGGAAGTCAGAAGCTGGAGGTCCAGCCAAGCTTCTGTGAGGTTGATGCCATGGATCGGAGTCGGCGAGCTCGGTGGTGAAGGCACAGTTGTGTGGACAATAATTAGAGCGACGACAATGGCTAGGTAAACAATGCTGCTGATGATGGTGACAGGCCAACGAGTGAATCCGAAGGGGTTAGACACCCTCGCCATCGCAGAGGAACGGCTAATGATGCTCTTAGGTCATGAGGGAAGATTTGTCAACACAGAGATGCCGATATGCTAGCCATGATGGATGACTTTGTGAGGCAGCAGTCAACGTTGACCGAAAACTTGAAAGTCGAGATCATCATGTCTTGCTTCCCCGCAAGCAAGTCCCCAACCTGCAAGCATGTGCAATGCAAATCATACCTGCATCATCGGCCCACGCCTCTTTCAGGCGGGCCAGGGAGCCCAAAAGCTCGCCTACGGGGGCCGAGCCCAATCAGAAGAGCAGCGCCTAAGCCGAGCTTGCAAGCTAGCACATTCTTCGATTCTGAAAGCGGCATTGCGACAATAGTTGATTTGAGCTTGTGCAGAAACTGCCCATGCTTGAGTCGACAGCCTCTTTGGCTGAATGCACGTATTCTGAGGAATCTATAGTTGCCCTTGGCATGACTGGCCTGAGGGACGCCGTGATACTAGGTGTGCCTTCTATCACTAGCATGTCTCGAGGAAGCCCTTATCCCCTTCGCCCTCGACTTCATTTCTTCCGTACACAGTCCGCTCAATAAGCATGCTAACTCTACGCATGGCTACTCCTCGGTTGATAGAACACTGACCGCCACTCCAGTTCATGAGCATACCAGGAAAGAACCTAAGGATTTACTCGATGTCAAAACTTGGGTCGTTCGGGCTCCTTGACCCCAAGAAGGCAGGGGACAATCCGAATCGGCGGCTGAGAAGTCTGGGATTGTCTGCCCAGAAAGAAATCGCTATGCAGAATTCAGTGTTTGAGATGCCAGAGACAACTCGCCTGACCAGAAGCTTTAAGATTCCGGGTTAGCATGGACAGACCTTGGCCGTGGCAGGCGTGCATTTTGCAAGATGGCCGTCGAGTTTCATCGCACTAGACGCCCGAAGCATACCGAGACTGCACTTACGCACCACCCTGGAGGCATTTGAGAGGGAGGACGCCCCGGCAGTAGAGGTCCGGCAGATATTTTGATGGGAAAAGACCTCGGATGTATTCCGGTGGTAGCTATCTCGTTCCAATATGGCAGCGGCCTCTGTGAGGTCAACTTCATCACGTCCGTGTCGGTCAAGGAGATGCTTTGGTCTAGAGAGAAGTCGTGTAGGAGTTCATTTCGACACGTATTGGATAGGAACCACAACTATGCTAGATCCAAAATGGTTGTAAAGCGGAAAAAACGACTCGGTTCAGCCAGGGGAAACATCGATAGGTACAACAAGTGAAATGTCCTTGACGACTCCTTGAGCTTTCTGTCCTACCCATGTTGTCAACTACTAAAGTCTACTTCTAAAGTCTACTTCCCGCCAGTATTACTTTACCAAAGTACATTCAGACGCTATTATTAGCCTGTCGTAGAGGATGATTGCGGTGATTCTTGGAGCATTTTCATGAGGGCAATTCGTACGTGTTGGAGCACATCAAGGGAAGGAATGCAGTCAAATATAGAAACAGAGCTATGTTCACCGCTGAGAAATCTGGATGAATCAATCGGAGAAACGCCATTGCTGGGGCGAGAGGCAATGGACGATGTATATGCGATAGAAACGCACTCTGCACGTCCCCCCGGAGCTGGGTGTCGCGTGTTGATCCTGTATTGTATGTCTCCGAGCACCGGAAGCGGTAAATGTTGCATTCCACAACAGTAGCTGGGTACGGAGGTCCGGAGATGGCGACGATCAGAAGCAGAAGGCTTGCTGCGTGCGTCGTGTTTAGATGGGATCCATGGTTGACGAAGCACGGAGCCTTGCCGCGCAAAATGATACCTCGGGAGAGGCAGTTGAATCTCTTGGAGTGACTTCAGCTATTGATGCGCCGTCAACGATGGCTTCGGCTGATGGCGGGAAGATGGGTGCATTTGAAGCAATGTCAAGCATATTCCACAATGGTCATGAGGACGGCTCGGGCACCGCGATGTGTGCGAGGGCTGCCCTTGTCAAGTATGCCTTGATGGAGCAAAATCGATGTGTGATTGACAAGGCGGAACGGCCTTGCGGCTTTCACTCTCGGCAGGGAAAGAAGATCGTCACTACCCCAGACTCCAGGGACGATTTCCTATCTCAAAATAGCTCAGCCACGATAGCATGTGTTGAAGTTTTCGCAAGCTAGGACGCCACCTGGAGTACATCCTCCGCGTGGGTCCGGTGTTCGACCGAACCAAGGAGCAGCTGTACGCAGCCTTGCCTGTATACCGGCGCCAATCCTGGCTGCTCTGTGGACGCGGAAATCACGCGGTGTTGCTGGCTGTGTTGTGGTGAAGCATGAGGAAAATGAGACTGTTCTTGCGCGCCGCTGCACAGTTTGCGGTCAGCGTCGTCACCGATGGGGACAATCCATCCATTGATTTAGAGCTGCGGGATAATTTTTGTACTGGATGGCGATGATGTGTGAGTCCGATGAGACTGGACATTCGGAGTCCGTGTTGAGCCACGAGTGAGTCGGATTCGAAGAGGGTGTCGAAGCGTCTACACATTACATCCTTATCGCACCGGCTTGCTGTTCAGATGGTTGCCGAAAACGCTCACAGACGACCACAAGCCAATGCGGCTTCGGCTCGCGCCTGTGGGATTGTTATCCGGCTCTGACAGAGTGCTATATTTAATACCTACCCGCATGTGCATCGACAATAGCCGCAAACGGAAAGCAGATATGTTGCTTCGAGACACTGCTGCAGGCACAGACATCGAAGTCACCTACGTTGCCTCTCGCAAAGTGGCCGTGGACAAAGGCAGTCGGGTTTCTGGAGGGAGTGAGAGAGGTGACAAAGAAGTAATGCAAGGACTCGTCAGCCAGTGATCGACTCGCTTGAGTTGCCTCCCGCGTCTCAGCCAATCACAGCGCAGCAACAAGGAATCGGCGTGGTGGAATCCCGCGACACCGACTCGCCGATGTTCTGCTTTTCAACGGCCCATCGCAAGCTACTCATCCAAGCAGATCTTCTGCTTACTCCGTACCCTTCCCATTCACCATCGACCTTATCTCGGCCGATGCGCTGAGGGCCCCTACGCCACTCAAATGCTTTTCATGAAACGCTGGAACGCTGCGTCTCAACGGACCAACCACGCGCCCCCGCGGGTGTTTCGTTTCCAACTTGGGTAGTTGATCAGCAAACGCTTTTGAAAGAACTCTGATACTTGCCGCACTCTTCGCTTTTGAGAAATTTGTCCGACATCGTGAGTGGACGAGAGCGTTGTGATGCGTCAGTCCGCGGCCGTTCTGCATTCGTTATTGCCGTGCCCTTCCCCTTCCACAAGGACCTTCTGTCGGAGCATGAGTCGAGCAACGCCGATGGGAAGGCATAAAGGTATATAGATACCTGAGGTTTGTAGCACCTTCGAGCCTTCTTCACGCCAAGTCAAGCCGAGCGTGTTTTCAAATACATTGTCACTGTCGCACCTGCTTGTCCCTGCTCTGAACTGGCTCATATTTCTCCAGCCTAGTTCCTCCTCGTCTCCCTTCCCTACTGAAACCTCACCCAAGCACGACCGTCAGTATGGCATTACTCTGGGCGCCTAACTTCTTCTACGTGGCTGCATCCATCCTGATCGGCTCGACCATTATCACATACCTACTCAAATTCATTCGACTGGACGTCCGACCTTTCCTCTCAACGAAAACGGGCAAAGTCATAGAGTCGACAGCAACAAAGGCTTGCGAGCGCGTGCTTAACATGCTCGCCGTCTCAGACCCACTCACTCCTCCAGCTAGTCCTATTACCAGATCGTCCCGCGGCTATCTCGAAACTCTCCCTCAACGCCGCGGCTCCCGGCCCGAGATCGAAGGCATCAGCAGCCCCATCCAAAGGACCCAACTGCCCCCCTGGGAGCAGAAAGACGTGCAAGACCGCCTGCGCAACTTGATCCTCGAGATTCCTGAGAAGTATCCCCAGTCGACATATTTGGGTCGCTCGACATTCGAGCCTGCTTCCCCGACTTCACTTTACGCCCGCCATCGCGCGTTCAACGAGACCAAGTACTATGGCGAGATCATCAGCGCCAACACAGAAGACGGATTCATTCATTCGAGCCTGCATCCAAGTGATGTCAAGACGGTGATTGAGAAAGGCTGGGGCCAGCGACATCCCTTGTCCGGCCGACTTACATCTCGACTGACCGGACTTGTCGATGGAAACCAGCCCAGTCCGGTTGAAGGGTCAAAGGTCTTGCTCTATGCGCCAAGGAATAATGAGGACTTGGAGGTCATTGGGCAGATCCTTAACGCCGCTGTCTGGTGGGTCGGTGGGACTGACAACAGGATTGATGATGAGCAGGTGGTAAGTGGTAGTGAGTGGTGAAGGATGACAGTTTGAGGATGACTCTTTGATGTATGTTATGGATGGGCGGGTTCTTGATGACGTCTCCAGCTCTAGCAACCAGAAGCGACTTTGCAAGGCATGCTATGACAGTGGATAGATGGGTAGTATGGGCTCATGTCCAAGGATGAGATTGTACTGTTAGCCTAACTACACATCTTCCATCACGCCGTGTGACCGTCACCGCTACCGCCACACGAGATCGAGATAACATGCCTGCCTCTGCCCTACCAGTTGGTCTTGAAGTGTTGAGCCGGGTGGTTGCTATTATCTACCTCATCAGGCCCCGTTAGTCATCGTGAAGTATAAGCAACGCGGTTCATTGATATGTACAGTCTCTCCGAAGCCGGCTCCATACTGCAGGTTTCGGTGGTATCGTAATTCGGGCCCTCTCAAGTTCCATACTCATCATCTTTTGTACACGGAACTTAGATATACGTCGCATACTTCGAAGTCCCATTCAAGACCTTGACGAACTCGCTCGCAATATTTCGATCAGTTTGTTCACTATTCGCCGTCACCACAGATTAGCGACTTACTCATGCCCAACACCGGACTCCCAACGGCGTAGCCCGCCACGCATGAAAAGGGACCCAGAAACTCACCTAGGATGTAGCTCGTCGAACCACAGATATCCGTCACTGTTCGTCCCGTTCGCCTGCTTCACGCAGGTCGTCTGGTTGACATTGCAATGGTTCTCATATCCCCAGACGCTCTGACCCCGCTTGGCCACGCCCGTCCCGTTCAGATATTTCGCCGGATTGTTGTACATGTCGGTGATCAGCGCGTGGGTGTCGAACAGCGCGAAGTGCGCGCCGGGGTACCGGTTCGCGACCTTGACCTCATACGGCGTCTGGAACTTGAACACGTTGTTCACGCTCGTGGTGTACTGGCGCATCGTGTACGCGATGGCGGTGTGGTTCGTGGGCTTGTCAGGCCAGTACTGGTTGTCGCCCACACCGTGGTAGCTGTCGTTTGCGTACAGAGGCGCGAGGTCCAGCGGGGCGGTGTTCATGAGCACAAAGTGCCGCCCGCCGCTGGCGTACAGCTTATCGAAAACATTGTACACGCAGGCGGTGTAGTCGGCGAGGACTTTGCCCGCGATCTGGCTGTCGGTCAGGAATGCCCAGACGCCGAGGTCGTTGGTGCCGATCCAGAGGGCGTAGACTGCGTCCTGGGCGGTGGGCTTGGGACTGTACAGTGGCACGGCAGGCGTAGAGTTGACCTTCGTAGCGGGCAGGTCGGCAATGAAGCCGGGGACCTCGTACTCCAGCACGGCCGGGAAGGGGGCGTCGATGGCAGCGAACCACCGCGGCGTGATGTTATTTGAGCACACCGCGCCAGAGACGGCGTAGTTGTACAGCGTCATTTGCGGGGTCCATTTCCCCTGCACGGTCGCGCCGGTATATTGGACGACGTATCGGGGCCAGGTGCGCCCGCCGCTGGCTGTCGTGAGTGCCTCAGGGAGGAGTGTGCCCGGGGCAGGAGCCGAGCCGTTATGGTTGATGAACCACCCGAGGCGCGACTCGTCCGTGTAGCTGTCGCCGAAGGTGATCAAGGAGCTAAACTGCTTGGCGGACCATGGCTTGGACTGGCGAGGAAGAGGGAGGACCGAACCACTGGACGAGGCGGCGAACAACGAGACGGCAAGGCTAACCACCGTGGCTGGGAGTTTCATCGTGAATGACGTGCTGGACGGGCCCCTCGAACGATCCTGGCATATGGCAAAAGCTCACACTCCTAGAGGAAATGACAGGAACTTTATACCCTCCACAACCGGCACTTTACCTCGATTTTTGCCATAGCCGTCTCAAACCAGAAACCAGACAAACCTTTCCTGGCCCATGGCTAGACCCATCCTAGCTCGTCCGGATTTCGACGTCACCGGGGAAAGCACAGACAAGCCATCCACATTGAATGCGGAGCAGAAGCTCGATGCGAAGCTTCTTAGCCGTCCAAGCACGGACCTTGCATGCACCCGACGAATAGGCGGTGGGTGACGACAAGCATCTCCGTTTGCGCGGCAGTTGAGTGGCAGAATTCAAAGCTTGATCCAACGCATCATTGACGTTGGGTCCTTGACAGATTGGGGAAGTCAATATCGAGACGAATTCAGCCTGAAAGACAGGAGGGCGGACAGGCATCTGGACAGGCGGAAGCGGGTGGCTCGACGAGAGGCGAGCGGGGCAATGGGGCGGGCGGTTCCCCCGCAATCTGAAATTCAGGTGAATCGAAGCGGCGGCGTCTTGACATCTACTCGTTCTGATCATCGATGTACAGCAATCCAATTCATATATCCAAGGGCACTGAAAGAATCTGATGAAGGGGAAAGGAGAGGAGCAAGCGTGGTCCCTTGATCTTGAGCGTTCCTAGGTCCGGTCAGTCATGCCACCAATCCGCACCAAGCCAAACGTCCCGCCGGAGAGTACGTTGTTAACTGGTTACGCCATTCCATGGGTTCGGAGAGACTGTTCGGGCGACGGGGAGGAATATTGTTTGGAGCAGCTTTTGCAAATGATTCTTCCCTGAAATTACCATATTCTTTAGTTGTTCTGATTATTCCAGTGAGCGAAGATCCTGCAAGGTCCGGGAAGATGCAAGCATGTATTTCAACAATGCCGTATAGTCCCAACCAATGGAAGAAGCCGCCATGCCCGTCAAGCTCGCTTGATCTTCTCGTCCCGGTCGTCCTGGGCCTGTCATGTTCTACGGTACTTTAGTGGAAACCCTCAACGAACGCGGATATATGTTTCTCGACTTACTGGCTTCATGTTGACGTCAAAAATGGCAAATACGTTGGAATCCTCTCCTTGTCCGTATTGCCGGACATCAATGCGAATAGGAGCAGTCGTCTTCAATTTCTCCCCGACACGTTCACAGTGCCGGCAGATCGCCTTGTAGATGGGATTCGCGTCGATCTCGTCACTAGCCAGCGCTTTGGAATTCTTGACCACGGCCACTACGCCGTTGTATGGCGCTATTCCACGGTCGTGATTGAATCGCAGCACGAGGGGCAAAGACCAATAATGTGGGACATCTCTGGAAGGAGGCATCACGGTCACAGTGCCCTCGCTTCCGGAAAGAAACTGCTCCACCATGACCCGGGGACTTTCTGCGAGGATCTCGGTCAGATGAGTCTGAAGCTCTTGCTTGTTCATGCACAACTTGACCCCGTGACTCCCTCGGCCACGGATTGGTTTGCCCACAACAGGGTACGGCAGGCTGTCCAAGATTTTGCTCTCCGCGGTCTCAGCGATCCAGGCTTTCGGCATGGGGAACGATGAATCACGTCGTAGAAGATCGTTCACATACTCCTTGTCATCGAACCGCTCCACAAGCTTGGGCGGCTGACCGACGACTTTGAGATCTGGCGAGTATTTGTCAAGCTTGGACGAGGTCTGCAGTGGATGCGAGGAGAACAAGATTGTGTTTGCCCATAAATGGGTGGCACCTTTCTCCACGGCTGCGAGGATGCCCTCTTCGGTGTCGGGCCAGCACCAATCGTCTTCATTCCGGGGATCTGGACGAGCGGCTCTGGTCAAGACATCGACGTTGCCAGATTGGAGCACGTATGCAATGTCCGCGCCAGAATCACGATAACCTAGGAGGAGCATTGTCAATAGATTTTCGGCCTCGGTCCCATTCTGCGAGACAGTCAGACGAACCTCCGGGTTTCATGGGTTTACGGACCCCATGAATAACTGGCGGCTCAAGTGCTTGATACAGGACCGCGACTCTGGGCCTTTGAGAGCTAGCCATGGTGGAAGATTTGTGTCGTCGGTTGATGATCGGAGTAAAGCATCGCGTAGCAGCCGTGTCGAAGACTCGGAAGTAAGTTGATCTGATCAACAGGACGACCATTGCTCTCTATGATACAGGTGCCGCATTCTCCCTCTTGTGAAGAACCAATCTCTGCAGGTTGTTATCTCGATTCCAGAACGTCGGCGGCTGCAGATGAGAGAGCTGCGAGATTTGGTCTGGTTGGGTGTAGGGGGCAAAACGCCGACAGCCACAGCCCCGCGTTTCGTCCGATAATTAGATTCCTCCGGTCAAGATTTTGGCAAAACATCACCTGCGTTACTTGAATCGCGATACCAGATGCGTCAATATCACACCATGTCGAGCACATATAGGTTGCCTGTCATGGTCTCACTAGCTAGCTGATGTTGTCTATCATTTGGGAGCTCTAAGTCTTGTGCGATTGCTATTGACCTCCGATGGTGGGTTGTCATTTACCCCAAATTTCGTCTCCGAACGAGTGCTCGAGAGGCTACCTCCTTTGCCCGACTTGAGGAGATTCTCCGCATCTGTGGATGAAGAGTGGATGAAGAGAAACTGCTTGATGAGTCCATGGGGACGTGGAATTGGAATGAAGTGATGGCCAGCTCGGCGTTGCTGTCTTAGACATCGTGCCATGGATACCAGCTCACCCTGGTAGAAAGCTATCCTTGAAACCCACTATTCAGAAGACCAACCACAATATGTATCAGTCCGCTCTGGTGGCCCGAGTCGTCATCTAATGTAACCCACTCAGTTGACCTACCCAATGCCGCGGCAGCCTTCAAGCCCTCAATTGAATGAAAGTATCATCTTGCATTCGTAGCAAGACGGGTACTACTTCCCCTCTGCCAATTTAAGGGCCTCTCTAGGAGTGATTCGCACGCCAGTCTTGTCGAAGTGCTTGGCCGCAAGTGCAACGCCCCTGTTCTTGTCGTGGTCCTTCCTCGCCTTCCCCGTCTTTGTTGACTTCTTCTCTTCGTCCTCCTGGCTCGTGGTCAGTTTAGTTCCGGTGAATAATATAGAGGTCTAGTATTCGTGGGCAAACCATACCTTCTTCGCAGTCTCTTCCTTGGCCTTCCCCTCCGCAGCCTTTTTCTCCTCTTCTTCCTTCTTCGCCTCGGCCTCTTTCTCCGCCTTCTTCCTCAAACCTTCCTCCTTGCGCTGTTTAGCAATCTCCTCCTTCGCCGTAGTCTTGTCCTTTTTCTCGCTCTCCTCGTCCAGATGATGCTTGATGTCTCGGAAGCGCGCCTTAACCTCACCGGGGTGCTTGAATGTGCTCGTAGCGGCCATGATATCCTTCCATGATGCTGACGGATCATCTCCCTTCATGCGAAGAATCATGCGGTCATCATCGGTGAGGCTATCATCGCTTTTCTTGCCCTGGGACTTGGCCTTGGCCTTGTCGTCATCTTTTGCTCTTGCCCCATCCTTGGGATCTTGCTTGAGCGTCCCGCAGTGAACTTTCCCGCAACATGGACACTGTAGCAGTCAACACGCCATCATCTCCGTCATGAGACCGTCTTCAGAGCTTACCTTGACTGGTGCGATCTTTCGAGGCTTACGGTCCGGCACACCTTTGAAAGCGTCCCAGATAGAAACCTTGAGGGGAACTTTGGTGCCATCGGGCCTAGTGTGGATTATCTTGAGGGACATTTTGAAAAAGTCTAAAAGCGCGGGAGGTTGGACTGGTGAATGAAGATTTGGTGAAAGACAACTGAGAGCAACGGACATAACGACAAAGAAAATAAAAAGACGCAGATAGTTAAATAGAAGACAGGGAGGGCAACATAGCAGAGCAGGGCGAAGGTGGAACAAAGTCATTGGGAGATAGATCGCCGGGACGACATCGTCGGGAGGGACAACGCCGTCACTGCCGTCACGGCATAGATGTGGACAACGTTTCCCGATTCCTAGACAAAGATGACGCCGGAACGACTTGACTCGAAGCCGGTTACATTCGATTGGTGTGAATCTACACAGTAGGTTGTGAGCAGGAGAGGCTCAGGAAAGGAGGGAGTTGGGTGGAGTTCGTCAGGCGTTGGTAGAAAAGGGGCAACGATTGCCAAGCGCGGCCTCCATTGGTTTGATCCATTTGCAGAGCGGAACTCACGATTTCAGGGTCAAAACTGCGGAGTCGCAAGTCAATTGAGGACACTTTTTTGGCCTCGAGAATGCGAATTATTCTCGATTGCTACAGCTCCCTTCACCAAACATTTCCTCGAGGCTCTGCTCAGCCATACAACCCTCTCAGAAACGCGGTCGACACCACCATAGCTGTGCGAACAAGACTGAAAGAGAAGGCATGCGCATCTCCAGAGCAGCGGCCTATGCCGCGTTTGCAGGATGCATAGGCGCCGGCGTAGCACACAACATCGCCTTGAAAGCGCATACAAGAGAATGTTTCCACGAAGAACTCCACAAGGACGACAAGATGACAGTGACGTTCCAAGTGGGCGATAGGGAGTTTGGCGGCGCAGGCAACCTGGAGATTGATTTCTATGTGTGTAACCCCCTGTTCTGTTTCGTTCCTTGACAATGTCACGGGCTCGTATCATATTGGAAGCAAGAGACTAATAAGGGACTACGCGTCTAGATCACCGACCCGTCAGGCTCATATGAGACACAGCTCAACGGAGTCTCATCGGGAGACTATTCGTTCGAAGCCCGCATGGACGGGAAATACCTCTACTGCTTCAGCAACGAGCACTGGTCGGCGAATAGCAAGGAGGTGTCGTTCAATGTCCACGGCATTGTCTATGTGCCCGAGTCGGAGGCACCTCAGGACCCGCTTGAGACAGAAGGTACAAAGACAGACTTGTCCTTGCCTATTCCATCAACGAAGTCCAATCCGCAGTCTAACGAGAATGTGTGATCTAGTCCGCCAACTCTCCGAACTCCTCTCCCAAGTGAAAGACGAACAGGCATATATTGTTGTCCGCGAACGAACGCACAGAAACACCGCCGAGAGCACAAACTCGAGAGTCAAATGGTGGTCGATATTCCAGCTGGGCGTGTTGATAGGAGAAGGGGTCTTCCAAGTCTGGTGGTTGAAGCGCTTCTTCGAGGTGAATAGCCGGCCCCTTCCATAATCATGCCGATATCGTGTCCTATTTGCTGGCAACAATCATGGGAAGAACATATGCATTGGATATTCATGGTGTACCTCGTTCCGCTGGTTCTGGAAGAGCATGATGGGCTGACGAGTGTGTCGCAGGTCAAGCGCGTTGTATGATAGTTCCGAGCGGTAACAAAATGTGAAAAGGGATGATATGGCGGGATCGCTGTGCCAGCAGCTGTGGCGATCGGGGAACCCGCTCTCCTACCCGGATTAGTAGGGCACAAGCGGGAAACCTCCAGTCCAGCTCGGCGAGATGATCCAACGTCAGTGCAAAAAAGAGAGGTCTCTGCGCACGAGTTCGAGATCCGGCCTGGAATGGCGAAGGCATCACGTCAAGATCAGTGCTAAGGTGAACGATAATGGACAGGAGGAGTCGTCAAGAAGAGACAGCTGCTGAACGGGACTGCGCTTTTCAATCTCTAGATGTCAGCATCACCCGCAAGCCACAAACGTTTCTCGCGCAGGAGCCACTTCTGACATCCGCTTGAAGCTATGTAGCTTATCAGCACCAATGTGAGGTGGAATGGGGCCTGCTGGTACACTTTCGTGCACTACTCCTGTACCATTCACGCGTGTCAGCGACGGCGCCGTACTTACCTCAAATTGGTTCGATCTCTGATTCACGACAATTTCACTTTAAGTTCACCTCACGCAATCGCATGAATGGCCATGGTTTACGCACGCGCACTGACTGCCGTTGATTTTACCACCTCGACCTTCTAGAAACAGTTTCATCAAGCGATGCCGGAGGCGTAATTGCGCAATGCTCACTCGCAGCAAGAACATCGGCAATGACCGCCGAAATACGAAGTCTCCAAGACCTCGTATCGGGGAACCCACATGGTGCTTGACCTCGGCCTTCGCTTGCATTGTTCACCTTCAACCATCCCGCCTCTCCAGGCTCCAGAAGTACCTCAACAGCCTTTACCGGGATAGTTTACGAGCCCTGAAATGGAGAGTTGCACTTCGCATCGCAAGCGAAATCCACTCGTTGGCCCCGCGCTTTTGCCATTTCCTTCGCCTCGAGAGCCTCCTCCTACCATTGGTGTGCGAGCTTGTCTTCGCATCGAGCCGGTGTCGACACCGTCAAGATCCTCCTCTGAGTCTCCAGTATCCTACTCGCTGGAACCCGCAGGTTTTCGGATGTGCCTCAATCCGAGAGCAAGCTCGTGATGATTCAAGATGTTGCAATGTTCCCGAAGTAGAATAAGTCGGCTTTCTTTCTACTGTATGTTTTATGTTTCTATCGAAATCAATCCAAAACCCATCCTGTTGGTGCTGTTGTTATTCCTGCATTCAAGTGCGCGTTTTCCGGATTGTTGACCACGCCACATCCCCGTCGAGACCCCTCTCGTGTTTTGTGGCAACTCCAAGCGATGAGACTGCCGTGGAGGAAGGTCGCGGAAGTGGAGAAGTCGACATCGGCCTCGGAGTCGGGCGTCCAAGATGTCGACGGCGGCGGCAGCCCGACCACACAACCTGCAGAACAACCTCTTTCGAATGAGATCCTCGACCTCGAGAAGCGACCTTTGCCTGCGGAAACGAAATCTCAAGACGACGGCGACCGGCCTGTGTCACCCCCTTCCCAGCCAACAGCAGCAGGACCACCAAACACCGACGACAAGCGTGCTGCCGAAATACACGACGAAGTCCTAACTCGCCGAGCCTCGACGTCGGCCTCCTCGGCAGGCGAACCTGGCGAGGACGATGAATCCAAATACGCGACAGGCCTGCCTCTCCACCTCCTAACCTTCGGTCTCACGCTCTCCACCTTCGTTATCGCACTTGACAACACCATCATAGCGACCGCAATCCCTCGCATCACCACGGTTTTCAACTCTCTAGACGATGTAGGCTGGTACGGCTCGTCGTACCTCCTGACGACCACGTCCCTACAGCCCAGCTTCGGGAAGATCTACACCTATTTCAACGTCAAGTGGACGTATATGATTGCCCTAGTGATCTTCGAGGTCGGCTCCGTGCTCTGCGGCGCGGCCGTGAACTCCACGATGCTTATCGTCGGGCGCGCTGTGGCTGGCGTTGGCGCCGCGGCCATGTTCTCTGGCGGAATGACCATCGTGGGTTATTCCGTCCCGCTGCGCAAACGGCCTATATACATCGGCCTGTTGAGTTCGATGTTTGGTATCGCGAGCGTGGTCGGCCCGATCTTGGGAGGTGCCTTGACAGATCGTATGTACCCAACCCCCGTCTCCTCACCCGCAACCTGCCTCTACCCCTTTTTCACTGAATTAAAGAGAGATTTGAAAACGCAATGAAATTGCATGCATGGAGCAGCATATCATCGCATCGCATCGCATACTGATCGATTTGATGCGCAGGTGTTTCTTGGCGATGGTGCTTCTACATCAACTTGCCGATCGGCGCCATCGCGATCACAGCCGTGTTCTTCTTTTTCAAGAATCCCGTCCGGGGCCACAGCAATCTGACGACGAAGCAGAAGATCGGGCAGATAGACTTGCTGGGCGCTTTCTTCCTCATCTGCGCGATTGTCTGCCTGTTGCTGGCTTTGCAGTGGGGCGGGACGACATACTCGTGGTCGAATTCCCGGGTCTGGGGCTGTCTTTTGGGCTTTGGTCTCTTGATCATTACGTTCACGGGGATTCAGTTCTGGAAGGGCGATACGGCGACCCTCCCGCCCAGGATCCTCCTTCGACAGCGCACCGTGTTCGTGTGTGCATTCTTCTCGGCATTCCTGGCTATGGCGCTATATACTCACATTTACTACCTGCCCTTCTACTTCCAAGCAGTCAAGGGCACCACCGCGGAACAGTCGGGCATCCGAACGATCCCATACCTCGTCAGCCTCACCATCTCATCAATCGTTGTCGGAGGCAGTATCACCACCCTTGGGCCATACGTCCCCTTTACGTGGGTGGGATCCGCGATTTTCTCAGTGGGTTGCGGCTTGCTCTACAGCCTGAAGGTCCACTCTTCAGCCGGCACCTGGATCGGGTATCAGATCCTGGCGGGCACTGGCGCCGGCGCGTGTGTTCAAATACCCTTCATCGCCGTGCAGGTTGTGCTCTCCAAGAAAGACATGCCTATCGGCAACGCCGTGGCGATATTCTTCAACTCCCTTGGCGGCGCCGTCTCCATCTCCATCGCGCAGAATATCTTCTCAAACACCCTAATCAAGGAGATTCCCAAGTATACGAAGGGCGTGAACCCAGCGACGATTGTCATGGCGGGCGCGACGCACATCAGGGAGGTCACGCCGCCGGCGCAATTACCGGGCGTGCTATACGCGTATAATATCGCGGTGACGCACTCGTACATCCTGTCGATTGCCTGTTCGAGTATTGCGTTTCTGTTCTCGTTGGGTTTCGAGTGGAAGAGCGTCAAGGGGAAAAAGCTTGAGATGGGTGGAGCGGCATAGAGGGCGTGCGTCTCCCTCGTCTCTAACAAGTAGCTTGGGTCGTAGAGGGATAGACATCTTTCTATCCTGGACGAAATGGCCGATCATGTTGGACCGAAACCTGCCGGGACGGTAAATGCCGGATCATCTTGGTTCCAGAAGGCCATAAAATCGAACCTCAAGACTGACCGGAGAAGTTCGCACTACAAGTGTCAGTCAGCACGAATCTTTTTGCACAGTTATGGACCGACACTCACTGCGTGAACAGGCTGTTGAGGTTCGGGATCCCACGGTAGCGCTGGCGCGGGTATTGAGACGCTCTCCGTGGTCGTTTCGGTACCATATGGCGCTCGCTTGAAGTGCAGGATGTACGACGCGGCATGTACATTAAAGACCATATTGATCAGTCTGATACGACTCTCCTCGGGAACATCAGAGCACACAATCGGCTCGGCGACATTCTTCTCCTCAATCCGGACCACTCTGAGGGCGATCCTCGCGAGGAGTTGACCGTCCAACCCGCACTGCTTGAGCATTTCAATCGCCCTGCGTCGAATGCTGGCGTCGCGGTATCTTGTGCCGACCAAGAAGAGGATCGGGATGATGCGCGTTTTCGCTGTGCGGACGAGGAAGCCGCAGCTGACCATGAGGTGCTCGATGTTGCTGGAGTAAGAGTCGAATGCGAGCTCTTGCTTGAACGGCTCGCAACGTGAAAGGACGTAAACGCAGCTATGGTACGTCCTGAGTAGATAGAAGTCTGTGAGGTTTGCAGGTGTGGGTGGTCTGGAGACTACTCTGTTTTCGAACATGGTGTATTGGTCGAGCCATTCGTTGAGCCTCGTCGTTAAACTCGGAACGGTGTGGAATCTCGTCGGCGGCGGGGGGCTATCGAGCTGCTGAGACGTGCATTCCGACGCAATAGCTTGCAATGATCCAGCTGCTTCGTCGACTCTTATCCATTGCCCTTGCCTACTGTCTGCCGTTGCAAAGTGCTGGATGTCACCTGGCAGCCATGTTTTCCGGCGTCTGTTGAGCCGCCAACCGCCAGAAAGTGGTCTGACTTGCGAGTACAGCTCGCCGGTCTGTAATTCAAGCCTCGCGAAGATCGGACCGAGCTCTTCAACAGTGGCCGATTGATGCTTAGCATATTTGTCTGGCTGATATGTTGCCAGGATCCTTCGTCCAGCGATCAAGTGTTGCAGCGCGGCGAAAGAATTGTCTTGAAATTCCTCGCAGAGGATGAGTAGCAGACACGCCATGAGCAGAAACGAGGGCTCTGGATTCCGGTTCCTGCTTAGCAACTTCAAAGCCTTCCCGTAGTGGGAGAGAAACACTGGATCCCAGTCCGCAGGCTGCTGGGAAGTATCCACCAAGCGATAGAATCCCAACCGCGAGGCTGCGACGGTGAGGTGCTTGATGCTCTCGTCTACGTAGCAAGCTTGCAAGACCAGCTCATTCCAGAACCGCTGGCTTCCGTAGTTCAGGAGCTCAGGAGCACAAGCTTGAGTGAAGAATTGGAACGCTGTCAAGGCCGCATGATCGCATTGAAAGGGAATCGGACTCCCCATCACCATCAGCATCACCACGGGGATGTCGCGATTGGGGGGCTTGGGCTCAGTCGCTGGGTAGCCGTCACATTTCCGGCCCGTGCTTAGACAGCGTTGGCACGACGGCCGTTCGTAGCTGCACTTGACACGCCTGATCTTGCAGGTAATGCAAGCTTTATTGCGCCGTTGCAATGTGTGGTTCGTCGCCCGGCTCTCCGGCCGATCTGAGACCCCAGTCATGGTCCTGACAAGGAACTGAAGGGCCTCTCGCGCAGCGCTTGTTGAGTCTCTCCAGAATGATAGGGGTCTGGAGTGAGCATGGTCGGAAAGACCAAAGTGTCTCGCGATCAGAAGACGAAGGAAATCGGATTGAGTTTCTGGGGGTGTTCTCGAGGGAAGGGCACCACACGGGTCTTTCTCACGCCGAGAGTCCAATCATCGCAGGGACGTCATCTTGTTGCCTGCCAGCGTCTGCGATGTATTTCTAAGAAGAGTCGGATGGGCGAGGCCTTTGCGTGAGCGAGCGCAGAGCCTCTTAACGCCGATCGTTGTGATTGGCCGGCTCGCGAGCTAGAAACTAGCTGCATGAAGGGCCAGGCTCTCTCTATTTTCCTTCATTTTCCTTGCCTAGCGCTGCCGATTTGTGATCCATGGCATCAGTGATGGACACACGTCTAAAGCGATGCGACTCGTACATTTGGTCCGTATGCGAGATATGCTTTCCCCTTGGACGAGGACGGTGGGATCGTTTCCGGATACACCTTTCAGGTGTGGTGTCCTGAAGCGATCCGACAAGGCAATAGCACGGTAAGTCCGGCCAAATCCACGAGAACAGGAAGCACAAAAGCAGACGATGTCTCCCAGGCTCTCATTGTCGCTGCGCCCAACTCGACCGGTGATATTCGTCTCAAGGAAGTGCAAGGGGCCTCAGAGCATTTCGATTCGATCGTCATCCTCGCACCCAAACCAATCATGTCTGCGATCACATCTCACCACACCCTCGTCCTGGTTTCTGGCGCAAACCAGGGTCTTGGGTATGAGATTGTCAAGAAGCTGGCGGCCGAGCAAGCGGACTTCCATATCCTCCTTGGCTCTCGTAACTTCGAGAAAGGCAAGCAGGCCGCTGGCAGCATTACCGACGTCGCCATTGGAACGTCCGTCGAACCCCTCGAGCTCGACATCGACAGTGACTCCTCTATCGCTGAAGCCGCCAAATACGTCGAGGAAAAGTACGGTCGACTGGATGTGCTCTTCAACAATGCCGCCATCAGCAAAGCCGAAGGCTTGACCCCGCGCGAGGAATTCGACCGCGTGCTCGCCACAAACGTCACGGGATATGCCTGCACGACTGAAGCATTCCTCCCTCTCCTGCGAAAGGCTCAAATGCCTCGACTGCTGTTCATGTCATCTGGACTAGGATCGATCACCTATGCTTTGGATCCAAGCTTTCCCTGGTACGGACTTGGAAATACGCTTCGAAACAAGGCATACATTACATCAAAGTGTGCTGATAACATGCTCGGCGTGCTGTATGCTGTTCAGCTCGGCAAGGAGGGTTTCAAGGTCAACATGATTGATCCAGGCTTCAGAGCTACCAATCTGAATGGATATAATGAGTTGGCGGGCAAGGCAAGCGACGGGGCGATACAAGCATGCAAGCTGATTGTTGACACTGATAAAAATGGGTTGCATGCGACCTTCACGTCGAAGGACCTTGTGTATCCGTGGTAAAGGGTGACTGTCGGCCCATGAGACGGCTGTCTGGACTTAAAGGATGGCGAGGCACTCGGCCCGAAGGATCACTTTCTACTCGTTTGTTTACTCGGAATGAAGATACTGTTGAATACAGGAAATTGAAAGCTCCCAGCCGAAGAACAATACGTCATAAGACATTCAGCCTCGTTGAGCATCTCGACAAATTGAGGGATCGGCAGATTATAGTGCGAACATTGGAGGAAAGCAAGACGGGAGGTAAACCATGCTGGAAGGGATCAGAGCCTAAACTTGACAAGTGCGGAAGAGTCTGCACCTCTCCGTCCGCCGAAGGGTTGGCAGTCGCGCGCCGCCCGACCGATGGAGCAACAGGCGTCTCGCTCCCATTCACCTGGCTGGCGGGAGTTGGTCGGCTCGAGAAGCCTATCTCATGTCGCGGCGTGCTGTCCGATATTGTGTGTGCGGACGGAGAACATGTGGTGCATCTAGACATCCATTTTCACCACGAGAGACGTCCCGTGCCCGCTTGTATCAATCCCCATGGTTTCCAGGGGCCTGCTCTCGTTGCTCGAGCCATGCGAGTGACTTCTGGGGACTTCGGTCGAGGGAATAATGCCGATGGATCACGAGTGGCAGGGTCCACCCCGTCGGTGAGGTGAGTCAACGGGCCCTGACCGGCGGCTAGGCCGGGGCATTTACAGAGGTAATAAGTGGTCTGTGAATCGATGACGATATAGTTACGAAGGCCTATGGTAATCATACGAGCGAGTCGTAAGTTTCAAGACGCTCTGACGCCTCGGGGGACCTTCCCAGTCACAATTTTCAATGAGAAAGTCAGGTGACTTTAAGGTTCTCAGCCTAAATCATTATATTAATATATCAATGGATTCACCAGCTTTAAGCTTCAAATTACCACTCAGACTTGACAAGGGTATGATGACACTATGGCCGAGCGGTTAAGGCGTGTGACTAGAATTTGTTTCCAGGTTTACCTAGGAATCTACTACTCTGGTATATCACATCTCTTCGGAGGCACAGGTTCAAATCCTGTTGGTGTCGTGAAATTTTTGTTTTTCGCCGGTATCCTGACCAACGCGGTGCTCGAGTTTTTGGTTTTTTGGACTGTCAAAAATCCTGCCTCTGCGTGGAGGCTGTGGGATGGGGCACCAAAATCTTGCCTTGACAGAAACTGTGGCCAAGCGCCTTCCCCCTTTCCCTTCCCTTTCCAAGTACACCAGTCTTGGTACCTTCGGATATTCCTTTAACGCCATGACATTCAATCAAGAGCTTCTGAACATACTGCAAGGCAACTAGAAAGTGGGCAAGGGCTCAGACTCGCGGAATGAAGACTGATTACTCTCAGCCGCCGTTCTGCGACCAAGAGTGCTTCGCAGCTGGAGCACCCCGAAAAGGTCTGTCTACACGCATGAAATCTGGGTGCTCAGATTCTACAAACAGTCAACCCAACTGCTACCTTGGAACTGACTTACAGTTCTGCTTGTTCGTCGTCTTCGTCTTCATACTGTATCTGATATCTCTCAATCCGTCTACCAACGCAGTTGTGCGCACACTCTAGAGCAACCCCCCGGTCGAAGTCCCTGTCCGACCTAAAACCTAACCCGCCGTCGAACAAGGAGGGAGAGCAAACAACATGGAGCGGTCAGACCAGATTGGGCATTCAAATCCACCACCAACAGGCAAAGCAAGGCAGACAGGCAAGCATTGATACACCAACGGCTTGCGGCTTGTGTTTTGTGCAACCACCACCACCGCCACGGCGTTTGTGTCAACCTCCTTTCTTCGACCCGGACGGCCAGTTTGCGAACTCAGTTTCCTTTGATTACGCTTTGTCGGCGTTTGATCTTATAGTTTCATTGCCATTGCCTTGGATTTTCCCTGCGTCTGCGCCAGCGGCCAACGTTGCGAGAGCCCATCATCTTATCTGCCGCAAGTACTTATAGGTTGAGGTATCTTCACAGCGGAAACACTGCACACCGCTACTTACTTCCCAGGGACCCTACGCACCCAAACGGCAACCAGAACAACAGCAGCAAGAACAACAGCAGCAAGAACAACAGCAGCAAGAACAACAGCAGAAAGAACAACAACCAGTCCAACCGCCCACAACTCACGATGCCAAGCATGGAATTCTGGCGCTACCGGCCCGGCAGCTGGCGCGAACCCCTCTTCTTCACCCGTCCCAGCGCGTACAGATACGGCGACGAAGCAATCTTCCTTGGCCCCGACGTCAGTGCAACGATCCATATCCCGCGTGATCGGCACCGGGGGCGACGGCGTCGACTCCACGACTGGGACTACGACAGTGACTCGGGGTACTCGTCCTCTTCATCTTGGTAAGGCTGCCGCCATGCCGTGTCCTGCCATGCCAGAGATTGAATGGCCGTTACTAATCACTGTGATATGGCGTAGGTCCGACGACTCCGAAACCATCTTCTGCCCAGCACCGCCGAGATGTCGAGCAGGAAGACGAGGAGGGGGCTGGAACATCAACCGCAATGCGAATATCAACATGCCCGTCAATACCAGCCGCGCCTGCGCCAACGCCATGAATCGTGTGGTTGTCAATAATATCTACAGGCCGCCGAGACATTGGTATTGAGTGGGCAAACGATGGGACAGGAGGAGGTGGTGGAGGGGGAGGGGAGGGTGTGGTGATTTGATGGTGAATCTGCTTCGTAGTGTGAGCCTCGATCTCGGTCTTGGTCTCCGTCTCGACTTGGTGAGTATCACTCGCTGTCACTGATAGGCTTGGAGGCTGCATTGAAGCGGCCATCCGTGCCATGAAAGGCGGGGAAGACAACTTGGACCTGCACATGTTCTTGCTCCTATTCCGGCCAGGAGGAAATACAATGAGGCGGAGCTGGACAGGAGGGGCGGTAGGAGTGTTAGGCAATTCAGTTAGTTTTGTATTTGCGAGCACCACAATAGCACACACAGGGGGGCGTTTGGGTTTCGGTTTGGGTTTGGCTTTCGATTAGGTCGGGTCGGGTCAGGTTCTCGTGGCTTGTAAAAGTGTTTTGTGAGAGAAAATGATAACACAACGGCCCGTTAGATTCCATCCTTTTCGGCACCCGTGCATTATCACAGCGTAACACTCGCTTCGGCGCGCCTTTTCCCGTCCACCCCCTTGGGTAAAGATGGCTCGGACTCGTTTATATTGGCAGCTGGACGGGATGGCTAGATGTCGTGCACGCCTCAAGCTCGGTCTGGGGAGATTGGGCTTCACGGGCTACGGCAGTCTGATTCCTGAATCCCAACCCGTGATTCCTGAGTACATATGTAAAGGCACTCCGCCGTAGATTCTAGCTAACTGCACTGCAGTGGTGTTTGCTGAGACGTAATTTTTGCATTCCGAGGACCTGACGTTTTTGGAGACCCACGAGGCCGCGATATCGTCAGGATAGATCGCCTTAGCTCTCGAACCCGCATCCAACATTGCTGCTCGCCGCGGGCGGCCATGCAGCGACAATGGGGAACTCTCAGAGCTCACATAAGATCTCCGCACAGGACAGGTCGGTGTGCCCTTTCCCCCACGGTTGGTCGATTGCGGGTCTGACTTGTGCTCGTGCAGGGCGATCCTCGACATGAAGAACCAGCGGGACAAGCTGCGGCAATATCAAAAACGAATCACCGTGGTCACGAATCGAGAGACCGAGATCGCCAAAGCATGTCTGGCCAAAGGCGACAAACAGAAGGCGCTCCTCGCGCTGCGCAGGAAGAAATACCAGGAATCCCTCCTCTCGAAGACGGACGCGCAGTTGGAGCAGCTGGAGAAATTGACGAGCAGTGTCGAATTCGCCCTGGTGCAGAAAGACGTGCTGTTTGGGTTGCAGCAGGGGACACAGGTGCTGAACATGATCCACAAGGAAATGGGTGGGCTGGAAGCGGTCGAGAAGTTGATGGGCGAAACCGAAGAAGCCAGGCGGTATCAGCAGGAGATCAGCGACGCGCTGGCCGGTCAGATGTCAAACGAGGACGAAGACGAGGTAGAAGACGAACTGGAGGCAATGGAAAGGGAGGTCGTCGGACTCCCTGATGCGCCGACCAAGACCGTCGTCGGCGAGGCAACGCTTCCGGAAGTGCCCAAGACGGAGCTCGAACTGGAAGAAGAGAAGCACCAGAAGCAGAAGGAGAGGGCAAGGCAGAGACGGGTGGCTTTGGAAGCTTCGTGACGCGTGATTGACTATGCTGGTGGTACATTGATGTTATGCATTTTAGCCGTCTCGCATGAACCGATTGATGTGTGGCCCTGCACTCCTGGAGGGCTGGAGCATTTCTGAACATTCACCTCACTGACCCGACATAGACTCGTTGGTATTGGTCAACCCCTGAATCACCTTATGATCCTTTGGATTTGCCGCCGCCTCATACAGAACATGCACCGGCTCCCGATTCAGCGCCATGAAATCTCCCTTGAACCCAAGATAACTGACCCTCGTCACCTCCTCCTCTCCTCCAGAATGATTGTCTTCGAAGAAAAGGTCGATGGAAGTCGTGCCGTTCCAAAGCGCCCGGTTCAGAGGTATCTCCGCCACGTCGTTGCTCTTTGGCAGTGTCAGTGTCTGGGTCGGCTTGAGGTCTGAGGCCAGGCTGAAGTCCATGTCGTCTCTGTTTCGGAAGAGTTTCAGCGTCTGCGGTGCTGAGTCGGAATCTGATGTTCTTATGATCAGTGAGTAGAGTCTGCACGATCCGGCAAAGGGGATGTGCATCAGCAGTTGTTCGTCCGCGTCACTTTCGAGGACAGGCTGGTCGCTGAGTCTCTCGTCCCATGTCTTCTGGACAATGGCTGCCCCTGAACGGTTCTCGGCCTCGTTGAGAGTAATGATTCCTTCAAAGTCGATCTGCTTGTAGAGATTCGACTGCAGCGCCGGCTCGAGGTCATGTGAATGGTCATGTCCTTCCCCGTGGCCATGTCCATGGTCGTGGTCGTGGTCGTGGTGATGGTGTGAAGACATCTTCTGCTCAGTCTACAGTCATTGACTTGCTGGCCGAAGTATCTGGGTGAAATCGTCCTTGCCGAGCACCACTCCGTGTTCCCTGCTCCCTGGATCATAAGCCCGTGTTGTTCGTCTTCTTTCTCCGTTTCCGCTTGCTGTCTGCTCATTCGCCGACACATGATGACGCTTTGCCGCCGCCGAACAAGGAATGGTGGCGTTGGCGGGGTTCTTGGCAGGTACGAAGCTCAGGATTCCTGGACGCACCTCCAGTCTGGTCTTCCTTCTCTTCACCCTGCTACTTCTTTCAGGCCGCGCTGTCCATTGCTGTCGACTCTTCTCTGTCCTCTGGGTCTTTTGTTGCATGGCGTTGCAAGCTGTTCAAAGCCCATCTTGCACAGAGACGTTTAAACTGAGCCATCAGAGTGATATCGACGAAGTATTAGGAACCGCGACCAACCTTGGCCTGAACGACGAAAGCTCCGTCCTCCTCTCAAAGGCTAGTGAGCGCATAGAGCCTCCATTGTGGAGACTCTGTATGCATGAATATGGACAGCAGGTTTGCTGCAATATCAGCAGGTGCCCGTTCACAAAGGCCGCAAACATTCTTGAGCGAATGGTTGATGGACACCCAACAGCAACGCAGCAAACCCAGGCAAGAATTAACAACTCCCCTTTCAGGCTGAGCTCTTTTCCGGTCCTTGCGGCAGAGTATGAGGCGTTACCTCATCGAAAACGAGGCTCATGAGCATGTCTGGAAGCCTCCACGCCAACACCACGGCATGGAGACACCTTGTCGTGACGGGGAGTTTGTGCTCAATACAGTCTCGCCTCCATTGGCACCTCCTTTGTCTACCTCTTCTGTGTATGTAAAGATGTCAGTCCAGGTACATGCGACTGTTTGTGCTTCAATGGTCAGTGGGTGGAGCTCCGTGCTCCTAGCCGTCTGAACAAACCCTACCCCTGTCGTTTGGTGTCTGCAATATCCCGGAGCGTGGATATTGTTGATGCTCCTGGGTATCAAAACCCAAGAGTCTGTCGAGAGGCATCTATCTGGCCTTGATGATCTCTCTTCTTCACCGATGCCGCTATGACGCCGGCCACACCCAACCCTCCCTTTGTCTCTGCTGCTCTGACCTGAGAACATCGGGAACATGGATGACGGTAAATATATCCTAAAGACAAGAAGACACTGATGAAATGCCTCCCATGGCTCGTGGGCCTTGATTGACATCAGCTGCTGGACTTGGGCGGGACGATCACTGGTCTTGGTTCCTTTCAGGGAGAGGGATGTGAAGGATGGATTTCTCTTCCGAGGCGGTGAATACACGTCGACGACCTCACCGGGGCACGGACCAGGAAAAATATCACCGCCGACGTCCTATATCACTGCCAAGGCTTGGAGCTTGAAGTTCGCACTGTCAGGCATACAAAAACCCTCTTCGCCAGCCTGTGTGCGGTGTTTTGATCCCTTCTCAGCTCCATCATCTTCAACAACCACCTTCTTTCGCTCAAACAACCAGCATTCATTCCCAAATCACCCACATTCGTTCAGAGACTACTTCTGCTCATCGTCATGGCGAGAACAACCCCTGCGAGGCTCACCACGACTCCGTGGGACATGTTCAGTGAGTCTCACGAGGATCAGGCCTGAAACAGCCAGACTGTTCAACACTCTGACACAGAGCGCTAACAACAAAGCAGTGTTTGTGCTCACCTACATTATCGCTGTCTTCATGACCATCGTCGACGCTGAGGCATGCAACACCACGACCATCTCGCTCTTTGTCACTGTGACGGACCTCATCCCCTTGCCGAACACTTCCACGGTCACAGTTACTCAATTCGGCCCTGCGCTGGATGGGACATCTACCGTACTCTCCGCCGACGCTACTGGTACCTTGACCATGACTGAACTCACGACTGTCACCGTCAGCAATGAGATCGGCTCGCAGGCTGTCGCAGGTAGGTTCATCTTGATCGCCTTGGTTGGCCTCGGTCTAACCCGAGCAATTGTAGACTCTAGCTTGACTAGTACCATGACAGTGTTCTCAACCACTACCTTGGCTCTCTCTTCTGGTAAGATAACTAGTTCGTGACAAGATCACAACACTTACAACCTCAAACAGTCACCAGTACTCTGACCACTCCCGGCGTCTCTGAGTCGCTTCATCCGAGCGGTACTCGTGGTAAGTTTCCTCCATTGCACGCCTTTGGACGCACACTGACTCCTAAAAACAGTGTCTCTCCCAGAGACCATCACTTTGACGTTCCCGACCGAGACTTCTGGTGCCTCCTGCGCTTCTGTTCAGGACTGCGCCGCCAATACTGGATCTCCAATGCCAGTCAGCAATATGACTTCGACGTATACAATGACTGTCACAGAATCTGTCCATCTTGACGCTACTCCATCGGGCCCTTCACCATCTTGGGGTGCTCCAAATGTTGATGTGTCAAGTCCACCTTTTGCCAACACCACAGTCGAGACAAGCTTTCCCTTCTCGATTCCACCGCCGTCGTCGGCCTCGGGTGTTGGACCCTCAGTCATTGTGAACCTCACTACAGAGCACAGCGGCACCGAAACAATTTGGGCCTGGACCACAGTCACTCTTCCCAGCAATGACGCCATCGTCTCTCTTGTCGAGCCGGTCAGCTCAATCTTGAGTGAAGCCACTTCTGCTCTCGGTGATGCTTCCTCAGTGATCGCGACCAAGACACAGTCCACCACTATCACAGACATTGCCACGGTCCTTAGTGCCGCAGCTTCACACCTCAGCGTCGCCTCTTCTGAGCTTGCTACCAAGACTTCTGATGCTGGCGCTGGCACTTTCACCGTGACGGTCTTTACTACCGTTTCTGAGACTCTCAGTGCTGCTGTCAAACCTACTGGCTTTGCTGTCAATGTGACCTTGCCTGCTTCAGAGACCCAAGCTACCCAGCCTGTGGTTCTCACCTTGACCTCAGTTGTCGCTCCCAAATACACCAACTCGACATCAACTACCACGGTCTTCAGCACAATCCTAGCCATCCCTCCTGGCAATGAAACCACAACTGTCATTGTGTCTACCGTCGTCACTGCAGCTGTTTCTGGCGTCACTATTGCTCCAGGCCCTGCCACGGCAGACAATACTAGCACCACGACTATCACAAGCAAGGTGACCTCGTACGTCTCCAGCAATGGCACTGCCTCTGAGACCACATCCGTCTCGACAGCCTTCCCTCTCTTCAACGGCACCCTGACTGGACCTGCATCGTCCTTGCGCGTACCCCGAATCTTCAGCCTCTTCAGCATGCTCCTCAACATGAAGATACTTGTCAACGCTGTCGACCCAGCCATACCGCCCTTCTCGCACAATCCCACCACCACACACTCGACCGATAGAGTTGTGTCCGTCAAGAGAGCTGAATTGCCGACCCTGCCGGTCGTCTCGCCTGTGATTCCGTCTTCAGATCTGTCGTCCAGCCCAATCAGTTCAGTGCCCGCGCATCCTGCGATTGTGTCCATCTCCGTGAGTGTCAGCACCACGACCGAGCACTGCAACTGCACTGCGACGCACAATCCCACCGGCAATTCGACGTTTGCGCCCGCCAATACGACAATCACGCTCCCCACCACCGTGCTGGAGACATCGACTATCTTCTCTACGCTGACGACCTCGATGGCCGGCGCTGCACCACCTGCCAACACATCCACCTTCTCAGCTACATCGTTCCCAATGCTGAACACCACCTCCAACTCGTCACTCGTTTCGAGCACATACTCGTCACCTGCATTCGGCTCGCTCGTCAACAGCACCACCACCACCACCGCGTCCATGCACATCACGACCACCCACCCAACCACCACGGTTACTCACACCACGACTGCCGCGACGGTCACCCCGTCCTCTGACGTCGGCCGTGTTGAGGTCACCGTCGGCTTGTTGATCCTCGTCGCTGTGGGCGCTTGGTTCGTGCTGTGAATGACTTGGTGCACCGTACCCATCGACGTCGTTGACATGTATCGGTGTCAGATACTGCCACTGGAGTCAGTTGCTCCAGGGACATTGTTGTCAGAGAGGGAATGTTTCGCGCAGCTATGCATGACGCCATTGTCGGTATCCACTGTGCGCTGTTTAGGATACGAACAGCAAATGGATAGGGAAGGCCGGTTCTGAAGTGCACCGACGAAAACAGCAGAAGGCGCCAATGGCGTACTACGTACGATAGCACAATGAGAAAAAGAATTCAGCAGTGTCTCTACCTCCCATAGTTTTCTGTCTCGTTGGTGCCCGTACCGGCCAACCCCCCCGCGTTACGCATGTCTTCGTACTCGACTCTCGGTTCCTGACATAAATAATTCTACCCATGTTGTGTGCCTGGTGTCTAGAATACAGCTTATCCTCTATTACCCGTACTGGTTACATTAAACTTGGAGTGGTTGCATGCTTTCAACCTTGCGGATCAATCCCTCTTTTGCCGCTTCATTCTCCTTTCCAAGCTGCGATTCGAAATTTACGGTGCTGTCCCTCAACTCTGCGCTCGACATGGCTCCGAGAGCCACATTTCCATAGCGAGCCGGTCCAGGACCGTCGTCTAGACTCGTTCTCCGCAAGTGCGGGTCACTCTTCAGAGCAGACAGGCTTCCAACACAGTCGCGGTATGCCTGGGTCCAAGGTGCTGTATCCAATGGCTGCTGCAATCGATCCTGCACACATCGCGCTGGTTCTCGTCGGTGCTGATCACCGGCCTCCACTGCTCCGTCTAGCTCTGAGCGCCAGCCAGGGATTCCAGGGACCACTTCAAGCTCGGGATACTCAACACTTGCGCCGACGCCGATGCTGCTCCGGTGTCCGTAATTATGCGTGTAGGCTTGAAATTCCATGCTGCTAGTCCGGTAGAGCTTCTTCCACCGCGCTGCGAGCCCTTTCGTGCTCTTATACGGCCGTCCTCCCGGTGTCTTTGGTGTCCGCATTGCGCGCAGTGAGCTAGCGCTTCTCGTATTGCTTTTGGCAATATGGCCTTTACTGAAGGATAGCATTTTCCAGGACCCAGGTGTCTGCACATTAAACGCGGGATTCGGCCGGGTGTGCCCCGCCGAACAGGACGGAGTATTCTCATTTTGGCATTCAAGGCCAAAGTCTCGGACAGTAATTCCATCTTTCGGTCCTGCCGAGCCACATCTGTCTTCTCTTGTATGGCTTGGAAAGCGGCCCCAAAGGCCAAGGAGATCCTTCAGCGGAGTGTTGGTTCCAGATGCGCGCTCGGCCTCACTACAGCTCCCGACAACACTGAATCGCCTTCCAATGTCCAACAAACTCTTCTTTCGCGAAGTCTTAGATGGGCCCACAGTGTTGAATGGTCCCTTACGAGGGTCCATGATGGCAATGCTTCGCCTGGGGTTGACAGATGGTAGAGGATCAGGCTTCCTCATACACACCTCGAGAAGAGCCTTCCCCACAGGATGGGACGAGTCTTCCTGAACTCCAATGTCCAGCGGATCAATACCCCCTTCCGAGCCACGGTGGTCATGAGGCAGCTGTACCGTACTGATGCTCGACCTCATACTTCGCCGTCGACCATCTCGATCAAACCTGGGTGCTGTGAGGAAACCGCCCAAGGAATCATTCTCAGACTCTTCAAGTGCTCGTTTGAAAGTTCTCTGCCACACATTAGTGGTGGACTCCGGGAGCTTAGGTTTCCCATTCAGAGCGAATTCCGCTGGCTCATGGCTCTCTGATTTGGACCGCTTCCCAGGTACAGAAAGTCCGATTTCGAGCATGGATGGCGACGCATCAGACCAGAACGAGGTCAGGTCAGGTCGAGGGTTTATGCCATAGCTTCGATCAAGTGGCCCAATCTCACTCATTCTTTCATTGCGTGCACCACGATTAGCTTGTGTGCTGATTTCTGTCATTCTCTCATTCCCGGCATCTCTAACTATTTGCGCGCCGTTTTCTGTCGCTTTTTCCTTCCTCGCATCCTGCAGCTGATCGGCATCAATCACACTCATTTTTTCATTCGCTTCGGTCGGGTGCTGGGCATGACGACCAGGAAGGCCAAGCCAGGGGTCAGGCTTGTGGGTAGGTCCGTCAGGCATACTGACACTTCTGTTCCTCTTGACGGACTCTTGCAGCGGGCTGCCCGGTTCGGCACCTCGTTTGTGCTGTGAGGACTTTCTGCTAAACCAGGCGCCCTCTTCCGCTACCGATAGACTGCCAAGGCTGGACCCGATAGGCAGACTGATAGATTCCGATCTGCCTCCAATTGCAATGCTGTTTGGGTTTCGCTTGATCGCCCGAGGCCTCTGCAGCCCATTACTTTCGACTTCACAGTCACTCCAATAGAACGATGAACCATCATCAGTGCTCCTTGGTGGTCCTGGCATTCTGTTTGTAGTTGAGCTCTCTGGCGAAGAGCCATTCTTCCAAGACGAGGATGGCCTTGAACATGTTCTGTCGCCTTCGAAGAGTCGTCGAGTTTGAGGATCAGATGGTCTCCTGTTGTGCTCAGCTGTAATGCGACCCACGATGTTCCCCGATGTCGATGTTCGACCGAATGAAGGCCGTCCCTCGGTAGAGTTTTGTCTCGGTACTTGGGTCGTCATGTGGCTAGTGTTCGGCCTGGACTGAGTAGCGACAAAGGAAGGGCTGGCGAGGCGTTGCGAGATGCGCATGCTGTACAGGTGAACGGAGCTCCGTTCTGATTCGGTCAGAGAGGTAAGATCTCTGTAGGAAGAATGCTCCCTTGCAGGCATCGCAGGCCTGACAGTTGCAGGGTCGTCCGCCACCTCTGACTTCGAATCAATCATGGCATCAGCCGCATGGTCACGGGACGGGCATCCTGCCACATCCGCAGAGAGGCGCTCGCCGTATCTCGAGATGAATTCGAGCAAGTTTGGATCCAGACTGGACACCAAGCTGGCACGTGGGTCTGTCCCATTACTGATTAGGGACTCTCGGTTGGCGACTATAACTTTGTCTCCTTGACTCTTGAGCATTTCGGTAATGTGTGCGTCATGCTGAGCAACAACAGGAATTTCGCCGGGTGGAGAAGCAGTAGTAAAGGGATCTGATTCTTTCGTCCCCACCGCAGGGGATACAGGCGCTCTTTTGGACGTGGATCGATGGAGCAGCTCGATGGCCCCCTCCGGTGTTCTCCTATTCCGCTGTGTCAAATCATGTATTGGCGACTCCTGTTTTACCTCCAGCAAGGCTTTCATGAACGACGTTTTTGGCGCGTCTGAGGACAAGCCTTTGAGATCGGGTCGAGGTCGCAGTTCATCGGAATCTGATCTTTTGACCTCCGGTGATGGAGAAGCTCCATCGGTGGCCATATGGTGCAGAGCAGTGGTTGGAGATAGTAAGGTCTGTGCTCTTGTCGGGCTCAGCTTCATAGTCCCCTCTCGCGAGTTTAGCATGGCTGTATGTATACTCTTTGCATCACTGTCATAACCGCCTTCACTTGCGGTCCGCGACTGGAGGAGATCGAGAAGTCCAGTAGAGCGCTGGCTCAGGCTAACCTCGGGGACGCTTATCCCCAGCTGTGTATGGTTTTGTTGCATCGAGTTGTGACCGGTGTCTTCGGATGCTATGTGAGATTTCGAGCCGCTCTTGCTCAAGCCTGACTCTGAGAGCTTCTGCTTGATATGATTCCCCAACTGCTCCAACCTGCTCGGCTGTTTCTGGGGTTGCTCGTGCATGCCAAATCTGAAGTCAGCATCAAATGAAGGCTCTCTTTGAACATGTGAGCCAGATGGGATGGATGCAGTTCGGTAGCCACGAATCGAGGATGACGATCTGAATAGTTCTTGCAAGGCATCTGTATCTGCCTGGTTTGAGCGACACTGACCAGCAGCGTGAGGAATCTGGGAAGCAGGAAGGTGCAGAGCAGAGGGCAGGGTTTGAAGGTCAGACGTAGGATGCTCTTCGCGTGGTTGGACACCGAAGCAGCACAGGAACGGGGACAATATGCGCTTTAGGAAAGGCATGTTGATAGGAAGTAAAAGCAGGTCACCCCGACAATACGGAAAGCCGAAAAAATGTAGACTTGGTAAGCTCTGCTGGATGGAACAGCTCGAAAGGTCATTTTCATTGCAAGATGAAACAAAGTCGAACTGATACCGAAGAAAGAAAATGACTGAAGCAAAACAGGCAATGACCAAAGCGATCCATTTCCACGGAGAGAGAGAGGAAAGAATGACGGTAGTGATGAGGAAGGAGCGATGACAGTCTCGAACCTACTCGTTCAATCATTGCAATATCCAGAGAGCACTGAGAGCGTGAGACGGGGTGTGACTGTAGAATTTTGAAGAGAATAGATGCATCAGTCACGAAACAACAGCCGTCCCAAAAAAAAATTGATGGAAATCGAATTATCAACGACAAACATCGGTCAAATACTAGCATTAGCCTTGGAGCAGTCCACTGGGAAGAGGAGACGATCACCTGCAGCAACCACCTTTGAGACCAGAGAGACAAGAGGTCGTTAGATCAGAGGAATGTGAGAATCCGATCGATGAGTCGGCGATGAGGTCGTTTTGAGGTTGCTTTCAGCTTGACTTGGTGCAATTGCCATAACTGGTAAATGCCCAACAGTATTCAATCCTTTACAGTGGAGCATCGAGGATCATGGAGCTGTTTTATTTGTGCTTGACGAGTTCGACCGCAACAACCGTCACCTCCTTGAAATCTCGAATAGCTTCAAGCACTACCCTTCGTGAAATGCGATTATTTCATGTCGCTGCCGCGTTAGGCTCAGTAGAACAATTATCACCAGCGTTGAAACGCCTATGCCAGCTGTAGAATCGCAGCCGAGGGGTTCCCATCTCGCACTGGAAACAGTCAACATCAGCCATGGAGATCCAGGAATTGGACTCCGAAGGTCAACCAACAGTGACATTCGAGTATGACCCAGTCAGCATGGCCTTTCGACCGCGCCGGTCGCAGCGCTCATCATCAGCAAGTGCTTCGTTGTTGATGAGATTGATGGATGTTTTCTTGCCCGCTGGGTACCCCTTGAGCGTCACCGCGGATTACACTTCCTACCAGATCTACGATACCTTACAGGCTTTCGCTTCCACTATTGCGGGACTGCTAGCTTCGAGGGCAGTGTTTGTGGGAATGGGCGTGGGGTCGGAGGATGCCTCACTTGTAACCACCATGCTGCTTTACATTGCACAAGAAACCATCGGCCGGCTAGCTACCATCTTGTTCGCCCACCACTTCTCTCAAAGAATTGAAGCCGAAGTCAAGTTTTATCGATTCTTCGCAGACATCGTCAACGACCTTGCTTTCGTCCTGGACTGCTTGAGCCCAGGGCTGCCAGTGTTAGGGCGGGTTTGCACTCTTTGTGTCAGCAATGCTTGCCGAGCTGTGTGTGGGGTCTCGGGCGGGAGCTCTAAGGCCATCCTTTCATCCCATTTTGCAAAGTCAGGGAACATTGGCGAACTGAATGCCAAAGATGGCAGTCAGGAGACTGTTGTCAGCTTGATCGGCATGTGGGTAGGAGGGCTTGTCGTCAGCAAAGTCCACGGCACAAGGGACACCTGGTGCTGTCTGTTCCCATTGCTTGCACTGCATCTATGGGCAAATTGGATGGCAGTGAAGAGCGTACGACTGACCTCGCTCAACACCGAGAGAGCCAGCATCCTGTTTCGCGGGCTTCTCGAGGGCCACGTCAAGGGCCCAAACGCGATAGGTGAAGAGGAATCGATCTTGGAACTGACTAAGATCTTGCCTGTCCGGTTCAGCGCTCTCCAAGTCGGTGTTAGCGTATCCGACTTCTTGCGTGACTTACCTGGCGATGACAGTGACCACGGCCGAAAGCATAGGCAATTTAACCAGCTGCGGCAGATGTTCCAAGACGAAGACTATTTGCTCTGGCAGGACGCTCGAACTGCGCGAGGGATTGTGTTGTTGAAAGAAGCCGCAACGGGCGAGACGCAAGCAAAGGCCATATGCCACTTCCTTCGGATTTCCATGCCAATACAAAAGGCTCCAGAGTCTACGAAACCATTGGATTATCGCGATCAGGACAACACCCATCAGAGAGTATTTGGGGCGAGTGACGCAAAGTCAAGATCCACCAGAAGTTACAAGGACGACGACGACGCCGCCGGCCAGACTGTAGGCGATGTCGGTGGAGGCCACCGAGGTTCTCAACTGATTTCAGAGAGTCTCCGACAAAACAGTCTGCAGTGGCAGAACCTGCGAGATCAAGCTGAGGGCGCCGGGTGGGATCTCGGCCTAACAAATCTTGTCGGGGGCCGGTACCATCGAATTCGAATCAGGGATACGCCTTTTGAGGACAAGAAAGACAAATAAGGAAACAGATCCGCCTTGAAAATTCTCACGCGATTTAGCTACGACCGCCAACATGTTCTCACAACACTTGTCGCAAAGGGGACGGTGGGTCAACCAGGCGGTACCGCAACGTCTGCAGCGGAGTAAGGTAGGATAACAGGACGAAGGCGTTTCGGAGGTTGCTCGATGGATCAATTTGCTGGCAGAGAATCATTTGCTGCACAGAAAGAATTTTTTTCTGTAAACAGTGCTGCTGGCGGCACCTCGTCCCGGAGCTGCACCGAGTAAGATGCCCACGTGCTTAAATCCCCCGTCGGAGTCGCTCCGAATGTGGAACAGGAGGCGAAGTGGAGAGCCTGCCAGCCTGGGTAATGTTCCAGAAGACCGGTAGAATGTCGTCAAGGGTTTCCACTCCCGACGCGTAAAGTTTTCCTGCAGGAACAAGTTCTAATTAATAGCAGAGATTGAATAGGAGATAAGGAGTCTTTGGAGTGGCAACCGGCTGTGGGGTGAAGCGGAAAACATCGAAAAGCATCAGAACTGTACTAAACTCGTTGTACTCGGTATGTGGACTCTTGTTGAGCTGACGAGTCAGGATGCGACACAGCACCCGAAGTCCTTGGCGGTCCCAGGCCGTTGAACACCCGACGGGGGCGATAGCTACTGTTGGATATTGAGCACGCAGAGAAATCCCCTGGTGCGACGCTCGCAGGACAGTCCGATCAGATGGCGGCCGATGGAATGCGAAATTGTCTGTCCCTCTGGCATGCGCGCTGCGGTCAGTCGGAGGATAGCTGTGACCCGCTGCTCGATGACTGTTATGTAAAACTCAAAACACCATGTGGCAGCGCCTGTGAACAGCTGATGTTGCCACTTGCTAAGGGCAGACACAGTGCATCCAATCATGCACGTGGCATTATTCGAGAAGAATCAATGGCATTAAAAGTGTTATTGACTCTCTCGCGAGCCCTCACCGCTATTGAGTCTTCGCCTGAATCACACGGACGGAGGGAAAATGAGGGGCGAAAGCAAGAAGCCTTGGGGTAAGCACAACCGAGAAGTCAAGACAAGCGCGCAGCCGCACAGAATGTCAGATGAGACGAGAGAATTCCGGAATGCACGAGTATTATACCTCGTACCTCTCGGCCTGCGGGAGCTACCAAACCCGGGCTTTCGGTGCCTTGGAGAAACATAGAGCCGGGAACGAAGAACGCCCAAGGGAAGGCAAGGGGTACCGAACACCAATCTTGCCGCATCTTCACGGTGACCAATTGACCATTCCCAGCGATCCAGATACGGAACGTGTGCGGCTGTTGTTCAAGGTCTTACAAACATGCTGCACGGTGACGAAATGACAAGAGCCAGAAAGGGTGCACGCATCGGTGGCGGGTGACTGTTCGGTGGCGGACTTCTAGAAAACGCGTGGAAGACGGCGCAGTTTTCGAGAAGGAGGAGTGGAAAGACGAGAGAAGGGCAATGGAAGCCTGAGCGATTTGCTAGAAGCCGCCTAGAAACCAATCGTGCGGCGATCGAACTGTGCCCGTAACAGCCGAAGGACATCAGCGCCCTGTCACTCGAACCAACTTGCAACCGCAGCAACCTCATCCCTCAGGAACATTTCTCCAGCCTTATGAGAATGCATCAAGAGTTGTACCATTTGCATCTAATGCTGCGCGTAAGGACACGGCATCCTTCGCTTGACCTTGTTTGCCTTAGATATGGTGTGCACACCCCTCTTTTTTGGCATGATCATTCCCATCGTAATGCACATTCCCAGGGACCAATCCGAGCGCGGTGACAGGTCCCTCTTCAGCTGCAGGCATGTTTTAGGCCACGCCTAGTGGACAAAGCGGTAAGGCTTGCAGGGGCTAATGAGGCAGCGTTGCAGCACTGGGCGGGCCCTCGTTCCAACGCCCTTTCGTTTCGTGTCTGCCCTGTGCTGTGCTGTGTGCGTGCCTATCCCAATTCCCCTCTGCCTGCGCCTCCCGTGCTGTACGCTTCCCATTTCTCATCCTTTACGCGCAATCGACCTGGAAGTTGTTCCTGATCCCAACTCCCCTCGACTCCCCGGACCCTGGGCATCCTTGTCCATCCTTCCGAATCTGGACCACGCTCTCTTACCTTTCGCAGCATCAGCCGTGGGCAAAGCAGCAGCCTGTCGAGCCTTACCACCCGAAAGGACCGCTAAGGAAGGTTAACGGCTCATACGACATCGACTGGGACCAAAGACCCCATAGCCTTTGCTGCCCGGGCCTGCTTCTTCCACTCACCGTCGTCGCCTCCGCCTGCGGTCGCTCTCGCGTTGCTGAACGGGACACCTCAGGCTTCCGCAGTGGCAGCGGACTCTGCTATGACTCTTACCTAAACCTTCTACGACATCTCCTTCGCCCTCTCCACTTCCCGGGTTCCTTTTGGTCACCCAGCACCCTGGCAGTCCACATTCACATCCACCTCACTACCACCTTTTACCACCCGTCCTCATTCCACCGCTCCGTCACCATGACTGTGCTAAGGCCTTGATCTCACTAAGCCCAAAGGCAACATCCATCGCATTCCCAATACATCCTCTTACATACTCGGCGGCTTTGGAACATTCCATCAGAACCCGGGAATCAGATGGTTGTGCTGGATTTGGATTGCGGCTGCGCTGTAAACGCACTTCCCGTCGCTCATTCAAGACCTGCCAATTGCCACACGAGTCTCTCGCACACGACTAATTAGACCTTCAACATCCTGCCTGTCGCCTATTTGCATCTCGACGGGCTTCACTTCCATCAAAACGCAAACACGCTTTTGGCCGGGCTTCTAGAACAACCGCCGAACGAGCACACGACGTTTACCTCCCGCCCAACACGCCCAGACAGAACCTCCTCCGATCAACCCAGTTCACTTTTCGTCACCTGACACCCACGTCCCCGTCCGACAGTCAGTGCTGCCAGGCTGAAATCCTCCACGATTCTCACTTTGTTGTACAGCATCCTTCTGTGACACAAGAAGAAGCTTGCTGAAGGGAAGCGTCTCGGATATCCACAGCGCAATAGACGTCTGCCTTGCCGCGTCCTTGTGCCGCGGTACCCACGCGCCAGTGGCCCATTACCCGGGAACAGACACTGGTTGACGGCTTGTGTGGGAGGTCATCGCGGGCTTCGTGTCCGAGAGACATCGACGCTTCTGAATAGAAGGAACTGTGGCGGCGTAGGACTGACAGACATACCCTACAATTTCTCCTCTCATTCTCACCGATCAAGCGGCGGTCAGCGAGGGCGAAGTCAAGCGCAATGGTTAAGAAGAAATCAACAACTATAGCTTGGCCATACACACCTGAACCTTCACCTCGCCTTGAAGCTACGGTCAGCCAATTGAAGGACATTCCAGAGCATTTCATCATGTCTGAAGGAGAATTTACACGGGCGAGGCCCATAAGTGTGGCTACTCGAAAGGATGGTGTTATGTCACCTGGAGGAAGACCAACACTTGAGGATGTGCTTAACAACAAGGCCCCGTCACCTTACACTCTAGCCGCCTACACAGCCTTTTTATCACAACAACACTGTTTAGAAACTCTGGAATTCACCACAGAATCTAAAAAGTACGCTGATAAATACGATGAGGCATCGGCCAGCATGGCGGGCATGCCTCTCACAATCGAGACACAGGAAGGCTGGGAGCTGATCCAAGATTGGCAACGCATACTGGAGATATACGTCAAGCCGGGTGCCCCGCGAGAGATCAACTTACCTTCGGAGGAGCGAGACGACCTAATCGAGCGTTCATACGATTTCAAACCGCCCCGACCTGAACACCTGGACGCGGCGGTGAAACGAATGTACGATTTGATGTCCGATTCCATCTTCATTCCATTCTGCAACAGCCTCAAACAGGTTTCTTATGCACAGACCTATAACGTCATGTCCGACTATGACGACCCGACTGATCTGGAGCCGACACGACTGACATTTGATGAACGATCCATGCATCGCCGAATGCCTTCTCGGCGGAGGAGGTCACCTCCAAACACATCGGCAGGACCACTTGAGACATCGCGGTCGCCTCCACAACAGCACCGTCTGACACAGTCATCCTCCTTATCGTCAGCGTTAGGTCGTCAGAGCGGAGTACGCTTATCTACACACATTTCACATTCGTCGGCAATATCGGAGAGCGCCTTGACCGACTCCAGCGGAGGCCCGGAAAGCCCTCCTGCCGGCGAGCTTCAGGACCACGACATGGTCATGACCCCACCTACCACCCCGCCGACGAGCGAGCTTGGCGGAACCACCAGTCATGGAAGCGGAAGCGGAATGGCCGCGATCAAAACGCAGCGTAGTGAGAGCGGCGGGTGGAAGAAGGCGATGAAGATCTTTAGCGGTGGGAAAAAGAAGAATGGCAGCAACGAACACGAATAACACGCAAGGGGGAGGTCTCCGTCGACTTCTCCAACTAGGGCATCTTGCACCTTCCTGGGGTTGTGCCTGATTAGGTGATATTGTGGATTTCCTGCAATGGGATTACCAATGGTATAGGTTACAGGTGCGCAAAAGCGGGCAGCATTTCGGAATCAGGAAACTTGGGACATGACAGTAACGGAGTTGGCATGCGCTTATGAGATACGAACTTGCATGATGGCGTTGGTGTGAGGTTTTGCAACGGCGGCGACGCGCTTTTGGACGGCTTGATCACTTCTCGGTCAACCCTATTGTCCTTGTCTTCTTCGGTCGGCGCGGCCAAGACGTTTATTTAACAACGACAACCTTCCCTTCGAGCGGTAGAGTGTGATATGGGGGGGCATCCAATGGCCTGTATGGATCGGGGCGGAGGGCCCAGATCTGGAACGGAGCCGCATTCCTGATGTACACAATAGGCAGAGGACGTGATGCTTAGGTCATGATAGCGATAATCCTGTGATCCCACTCTAGCGGTGGTGAATGGTACGTGAGCGATGTACTTGTACTGCTCGATCAGATTGAGTGGTACTTGATAACTTCGGCGCTCTATGCCTCATCCAACTGTTCACCTACTGCAGCTCACTGGCACGAGTCAATTGCCCGTATATGGGAACGCCTCCAGGCCGCCACCAATACGCGAGGCAGACACTCATGCGCGATGTCGAATAAGATACCTGGCTCGTTGCCACCTTGGGAGCCCGTCACAAGTAGACCATCGCCTGTTCGCTCACCCCAGACTCATTTCACACGCTTCTTGGTCCTCCATCTGAAAGGTCTTCCAGTCCATTGTGTGTGTATTTACCCGCGCTTGCCGTCTCCGTCTTCCGGTCTCTCGCGAACACGGTCCTCACGCATAGTCCGAGACAGCTCGCTAATGCAAAAGCTCCCAGGGCCTGGCGAACACAAGTTTCACGAGCTCAAATCAGAATGACGTGATGGCTTCCACAGCTAGCGTCGAACACCAGCGAAACCTCCCAGTGGTCGCCTATGTACACTTAGTCCAACACTTACTGGGGTAGTCCGCACTCAATAGTCAATAAGTTTTCTTGGGCATCACTTATAGCCATCAAAAGGTCATGCCACTGAAGTCTCCGCGAATTCCAAGCTGATCGCTGGTGCAGTGGCTGCCGTCATGGGCGATGGACCACAACGCATTCGGAGGACAGCATTGTCGATCCATGATTCTTCCTGCGCACGCCAAACGATAAGGGCTCCGTGATCCCCGGATTGCTGCCAGTGAAGTCCTCTCTGACATCTGAAAAACCTGGTGTGATCGACTGATTGACATGCCAAAACCACTCCCGTTGCAGGGATCTTTCCTTCTCCCACCTTCCATGACCTTTCCTCTTCTGGAGCTTGGATCTTCCTCATTCTCGCTGAACTCAGACATGGCCGACTGCACTCAGTCCTTACGAGTACTAGCACCTTTGACTGGCCGAAGCTAGTTTGTTCAAATGAGCATTCATGCCACGAGTACGACGCCCACCTCACTTCAACCGCGGTATTCCCCGTCCTCCTGGACTCAACAGTGGGCTCCGTCTGCGCGGCTCCGCCTGCCAGGATCGACAGCAATAGACACAGAGATCTCCCGTTATGATCATAGCGCAGTTTCCATCTGACACAGTCGTCTGCAGGACGCCATCATCATTTCATGAACAGCCACGCCATCGACTCTGCATTAGAGCGTTGATCGTATACCACGAATCGACTGAGTGATTTCACCGATGTCGCGGGAAGCGTCTAGGTACCGCGGCCCCATTTAATTCGATACACGGTCCGTTTTCACAAATTCGGATGGAAAACAGCAGCACTGTCCGTCAGGTTGGAGCCTCGCTACCTTTCACGACTACCGACTGATGCTTTCGCGGTATTACAAGCTCACCATGGCTGTTCCACCGGACCTTCGAGCTTCGGCGCCATGTCGGTCAACAAACCGCTCCCCTGGGCTATGTAACCTTCCAGGGAAGCGACCTTTTATCGCCTGATACGCTGTCGCTTGAGATCCCACTGTCCTTCGTTGCCAACGATTTGGGATACTTTTGTCCCCACCATTAAACCCTTCTTCCCAGGTTGTTGGAAAGGTGCTCCTGACTGGACAGTCCTGCCCGGCACTATGGGGCCCTCATTCAACAAATCAAAGGCGTTTCAAGGCTCATATATCCGTCATGCCAACTTCCATTCCAGAGCTTGCAGCTCATTCGTTTGAAGAAAGCAGGCTAAAGGGGTACTGTATGATTGACAAGGAAGTGGCCTCGTCACATGAGCAAAGGCAAAGGCAATGCAACAATGGTGCACTTTAGCCTTCGTCTCTCGCGATCCTCCAGCTTTGGCAGTTCCCCGGTACCCCGGGACATTTACCCTTTCCGGACAGACACGCTCATTGGCGATAGCGGTCGACCCGGAGAGGACAAGAAGCAGCCTGCATCCAATCACCTAGCCGTGGGCCACTCCGAGAGTGATGAGACTGACATTCGAAGGCTTTGGCTACACATCATGACCAAGGGTGCAGCATAAATCGCACCATCCAAGCTCTGACTGGTGACGAGAAAACTGTCTCTGAAATGGAAGTGGTGAATAACATGAAACTAAACCAGGAATGACTGAAGCCCGAGTCATACAGAGTGACATATTAGGCGTTGCTTCTCCAATCCCAAGTCGGTTTACTTCCTATGTATCCCTTCTAGCACTGACTGCGACGACGAGACAAGGCTTCTTTCCAGCCCCTTTTCCACTAGCTGACTCTTTTGGCATATCGAATGCAGTGCGGCTGTATGTCCTGGTTGGTAAAGTCCCGAGCTGGAGCATTCAAGAATTAGAACTCCCCCTATTCCATCTCTTCTCAACGCCCGCTTGCAGAATTCGGAAGGCAGGTAACGCTGTCGAGGCTATTGCATATTAACACATGAGCAAACACATTGCCGTCATCCAGGTCTGCCTGGCTCGTTCCGTCAACGAATGTGAGGCTCCTGCAGTCGGCAGTCACTGTCCCGCCACTCGGGTGGGGAGCTTGGCCGGTGAAATCGAACTGGGCGTTAGTGGCTGTGAGGATGACAGCGGATGGACCGTTGGGTGCATCTACCGTTTTGGTCAAGTGAGTCAAACTCGATCATGAACGCCAACACCAAAAAGGCAAGTGGCATGGATAGGTGCTCGTGCTTTGCAGTGCAGCGTTTGCAAGACATCCGATCGGGGCATCAGCTTTGCCATTGCTGACGAGCTATTCTGATGCTTCTTAGACGACTACATAAGCGTCCACATAACCTCTGGGCAAGCTAATGAACGTCATGGACATCTGGAAGAATGCTTGTCGGCAAGAACAGCCACTACCATAGTAATCCGGGCTAAGCTCCGCGTTGGTATACCGTAATACTTTGATGATTGATCAATCAGACTGACTGCCAGCCAAGCACCGACCTGCCATGTCCTTATGGCAGAGATGACGGCCGCATTCTGCTTGTTGTTCTATTCACGGTCGCTAGTCCGAGGAAACCACCTTTTGGACAGCATGAATGCCACTTGGGATCCCAGTGACGCGAGGTGCAATGGGTATTGCTTCTAAATGTTGAAGGCAAGGACCCACAGCGAACACAGGTTGTTACCAAAGCTGAATGGTTGGATCTTGGGAAACAACTTCGTGGAGGAAACTCTCATTGACGGTGTAGCGGATGAAGAAGAGGACTCCGAAGGGCAACAGAATAAGGAACGGGGGATCCGGAAAGTGAAGGCTTCAGCCCTCGCTCCCTGGTCTCGGCCTTGCAGCGAGAATGACTCTTGAACAGGAGGCACACGGGGATTGATGACAGTTTCACGAGGTCCAGCCCAAGAGTGATTTCATGGACGTATGCTTCCAATTTACCCAAGGCTAGCGACGAGAATCAAAATGACAGGGACGTAGGGGTAGGGACATGATGAGCCTAGGGTTGGTAGGTTGCACCACATCAAAAACCATGTTGCATTGAGCAAGATCAGTGGTACACGTCACGCACCACTGGAACTTGGTCCATGTGGCCGTTCTATGATCTTGGTTCGTGTATCTTGGACGGAGATGTTGTGCATGCATTCCCATGGCGCAGGCAGAGACCCGATTGGCCGGAAGGCGGATGTCACGGCAGGCTACGATCTGAAAAGATCTGTTTCAATGTCAACGTGGGCTGGATGTATCGGCACAATCGCCTCGGTCGGAGATTTTAGGGACAAGCGATTGATCCATTCGCCGAGTGGCTTGAATCAGCAGAGGTCAACCGAGAAATGGACTGGGGTCGTAGATGAGATATAGACACGGAAATGGAGGTCAAGGACCACGGCTGGTCTCCGCTGTGTTTGACACCCCGGCAGCAATGAGAGCAACAAGAAGCTTCAGCCTCAGTCAGGAGTTCGAGGCCAAAGGGCGCTAACCGGATTCGCACTAAGCGTCGTCCATAAGCGCACTGGCCCGCCAATCAGGGCTCTTTGCCGCACAACTCCACCAACACTCCTGATTTGTTAACAACTCGACCACAAATCGTGCGACACTCTCAACCTCGTCCTCGCCAACCATCCACCTTGCCATCGTCCGTCGCTTTCCGTTTCATCCTGGATCTGCACCTCTCTCTTCTGCACCGTGGCATATCGTGTGGGATACCCTGCTTCTATGACAACCCTCCAGTGCTCCTACAATTTCCCGCGCTGGTTGCGTGCTACCCACCAAAATGGTAACTCCGCTCGTGGCCGCCTCTGCCTTTCCTCGTTTGCTTTTCTACTCGTCGTCTTTTCTGATATCGGGTGCGCACCAGCTCGTCGTCGTTCCTTTGAACCCTTCTTCCAAGCGTCCTAGAGACGTCAGTCATTCTTTTTCAATTCTACGCCGTCATTCCTTTGATTGCAGACTCTCATTTACCCGGCCGGTTGACTCCGCCACAAACAGATACACGGAATAGACACTTTGACAGGTCTCCCGAAGCTCGCCCGGATCGAATTTAAGAAAGGACCGCAAAAGAAGGAGAAGCGAGCATGTATTTCCCAACTGTCGCCGTTTTGATGGCTTCTCTGTCATGGGCATCGGCGTCGGCGCAGGTTCGCCCTGATGGACTGGTGGCTGAAAGACGGCTCCCGAAACGTCAATATGGCAATGACACTACTTCGACAGACTGGCCTGAAACGGCCTCAACGAGCCTGATTGTAGATGACGCATCGGGCTCGATCACACCCACAGGCAGTCCGGATGTCAGTGATGTGACAACATCGAGCAGCTCTGAAGTTCCCACCTCGAGCGACACTATTGTGGTAGCATCAAGCAGCTCCGAAGTTACCCCAACGACATATGACTCAATGCCTTGGTCGGACTGGACATCATCAGTGGCCAGTAGCGAGACTTCTGTCGACGGCGCAACCATCAGCTCATCCACAACGACCACTGAGACGGCGAGTAGCGAGACTCCGGTTAACGGCGCTGACACCAGTTCATCTACGACACCTATCGAGACAAGTAGCTCCACAACTACGACAACCACGACAACCACCAACCCCTTGGTTGAAGCTGTCACGGCTTCATCTTCGACTACGAACGGAAGCGTCGAGACTTGGTCCGATTGGACATCAGCAAGCAGCAGTAGCGAGTCGGTCGTTGAAGGCGTCACGACAACCTCGTCTACCGAGTCTGCTGTGGTCAAGATTTCATCTACAACTACAAGCACGAGCGATGTGGTTGCGGCTGAGACAACCACTTCATATAGTACACAAAATTCAGAGACCTGGGGTGATTGGGACGTGACCAGCTCCAGTAGCGTCAGCTCCCCAGCTGATGCTACAACGGAGCCGATTCCTACGTCGACCGAAAAGCCTCCAGTCGATGCTACAACGGGACCGATTCATACCCCAGCCGGAAAGCCACCGGTTGAATCTGCAACGGAAGTGACCATTACCTCAACTGGAAAGCCACCAGTTGGTGCCGCTGTCGACTCGACTCCAAGCCTGACAGAGACCTGGTCGGACTGGACGGAGTCAACGAGCACCGTTTCAGCTGGTGAAGAAGTCGCCGTCAGCACCACCGTGGAAGCCTCTGTTGCAACATTAACGCTTGGGGTTGGACCATCGGCCTCCGTCGTAACAACCACTCTCCACATCACGAAGACATTCTATCAGACGAGTACCATTTACGCCACTATTACTCGGCCGTCCCCAACAGGTCAGCCTCAAGGACCGAACGATGCCGTGAACGTCGCTGCTGCTAACACTGAAGCTACTACCACCATCACTTTACGATCCACCACCACAGAGACCATCACGCTGATTCCCGTACACACGGGTGCTGGCTCTTGGCCCGCTGGACCGGGCAGCGAAGGCGGCGCGTGTTCTGTTTCGTATGTCACTGTCACGGAGGTTGTGCAGAGCACCATCACTGTTACAGCGACACCCAGCGAGATCAAGCCCCTCAAGCCAAGTGCACCGATTGCAGCCATTGATGTGTCCACAACTCCAAGCCCATCGAGCGCTTCGACTGAATACACGTGGGTTGATTGGACAAGTAGTGGATCCGCCTCCACCCCCGTGGATGGCGCAAAGACCACTAGCATGACCACAGCACCCACCATAGCTACGACGACGAGTAGCACGACCAGCTCAATCGAACATACTTGGGCTGATTGGACGAGCAGTTCATCTGCATCGACCCCCGTCGACGGTGCGACGACGACGAGTAGCACGACCAGCTCAATCGAGCATACTTGGGCCGATTGGACCAGCAGTTCATCTGCGTCAACTCCCGTCGATGGTGCAACGATGTCGACAAGCACCAGCACCAGCGCTAGCAGCGTTACAACCTCTGCTGAGCATTCATGGGCGGATTGGAGCAGCACCACGGCTACAAGTGTTCCAGTCGACGCGGTTACCACCACCATTGTGACAACCACGCAGAGACCAAGCTCGGGGTTCATCACCATGTCAAAGTATACCACTCCTGCAGGATGGAAGCCATAACATGCTGGACGAATCTGAGATGTGGGGACTTGTGGAGGTCAGGTTCTGGCCATAGGGCAACGGAGACTTTGGAAACAAAGAGGAGCAATTGTTCAGTTCTTGTGTACAAACTGTTTTACCATATCCCCCAGTGGAATTACGGCCTCTCGAGAGGTGATTGTCCCGTCTTTTTCGAACCCAGGCCGTCACGTACCCAGATCGTGAGCATGTGTAGAGAGTGGTAGGCTTGCGAATACTGTAGCATGCACAATGACGACAGCTGCCGCGTGTCGAACGGGCACTTTTTCATGATTGCATGCTCGCTCACTCGGACTTTGCTCACTCGCGCGTCAGTCATGTGGTGGATTGCCATGTCGCCGTCCTGATCCAAGCTTTTCCAAGGTAAATCTCGGTTCCTGGCAATCTGCGATGTGAAGCCACAATTCCAGCCCAGAAATGACTGGCTCGCTTGTCTGATTCGCCTTTGTCTCCAAGAAAACCAAACCGGGTGAACCGAAGCTTTAAACAACCCCACCAATGCCCCGCAGCGATGATGCTTGGTTCGTGTCCCTTCAGCTTGGGTCGGCCAGACGCAGCATCTCTGCAACCCTTTTCCTTTGGCTATGACGCAGCTTGATGTCGTCAGATCGTCCAACATGGTGGACGATCATGATGGGATGAAATACCCGTCTAGCTACGAGTGTCAATGCCTGCCCGAGGACCCGATGTGAGTCCATATACCCTCGTAGTCCCCTGCGTCTCTCTCAGGTACTTTCGCTTGTGACACGACACGATTGAAATCCCCCCAAAGAGCGTAACAGCAAGACCCGTTTCACCTATATACCGTCCAAGAGCAGATAACAGCAGGATTCTCACCATGGAGACTGTCAAGAACACAGTCAGCCACCTCCTGGGCGGCAACAAGGAGAACGTAAGCAAGAGTCGTCCCATCTATCTGACTGAAGCCATGACTGACCAAGACAACACACTCTCAGTCATCCGAAGAGCACAGGTAATTCTATCTACGAGACCACTACCGTATAGTCGGCTGGACAAACTAAGCTGACACCGTGCTAAGCAGCCATCATCACCTCCCAGGCCACCACAAGCAACACAACGACCAAACCGCGAGCACCACTTCCCCCGGCAGCGACGACCAGCACCACCACCAAAAGAATGCCTCCCCGGCCGACGCCCCTTCCAAGCCCACCTCGGCTGGCAACAGCGGCAACAACGACCAACAAGCCCAGCCTGCCGAGGGGGGCGGCATGGATCGAGTCCAGTCCCCGGACCAGGGACCCGACCCCGCTCTCGTCGGCGATGCCAACCCGACCGACAAACTCAGCGGCACCGCCGCACCGGGCAGCCACAGCGCCCTGTTTGGACTGACGCCGGATGGGAAGAAGAACACCGAAACGTCCAAGGGGAGCGGCGCCCCGCAGGCCGCGCACAGCGAGTCGACCGCCGTAGGGGGAGGCAAACCGGCCAAAGCAGGTGATACCAGCTCTCGCGCCCCCACGGGCAACACGGAGGTCAGTGAACAGTTGAACAAGGCCGAAGCGGCTCCCGAGCAGAAGGGCGGCCAGAGGACCGATCCCGCGCCGTTGCCTGCCGAGGGTGGGACGAAGCCTGGTGCTGGTGCTACGGGATTGCAGCAGGGTAGTGGCAATGTTTAAGCGTGCACCACCGTGAAAAGTGAAGGTTGTAGTGAGATTTATTTGTATCCTCCAAGAAAACAAGCGAGAGAGAAAAAAAAATCACCGAAAGAGACCAGCCAACACGGAGTCGAAAGAGGTGAGGCGACGTTATGGGACGTCGTGTGTGTGTCTACTGGTGCGGCAGCCAGGATGGGCGCGAATGTGACAACAGCGGGCAATTTTGTCCATCTGTTCATGCCATGCCATGTCGACACAGGAGATGAGGTTCAAATACATGTAATATACATTTCGTTTTCACTCTATCCTCCGCCGTTGGTGTGTGCCGTGCAACACGTCCGTTTCTGCAGAGAACCGTCGCGCTCTCCATCCCGTTGACGAACTCGTCGACTGTTTCATCCGCCGTGAAGTAGGCGCAAAAGAAGTCGAGTTGCGTCGCAAAAGGGTATTCATTCTTACAACCTCCCACCAGTATCACTTTCTACATACAGCCCTCTCTCTTTGATCCAATCTCCCACGCCGGGCCCGACCAGCGCTCTTACTTGATCCCAGTTCCCTTGCCTGACGGCATCCCTTACCTTGGTACTACTAACGCCCTCGGCTTCTCCGTCCTCGTCCACAACCAAGTCCACCCTGTCAGCCCACTCTCTTTTCATTCCCTCTTTCTCCAGCGACCCTTCCCGAATGCCATCGAGGTACTGCATCTGGCCTTCCGTCGTGGTAAAGTCGGCCGTCTTTGGCGCGACACCAGCACCAGCACCAGCACCCGCGCTTGATCCGGCCCCGGTCTTCTGCGCATCCTTCAAGTTCTCGCTCGGACTGTGCGGGTCGACTCGTATCGTCGCCCTCACGCGGTGGTGCTTGAGAAAGGGCTCCAGTGCCGACAATGGGGGGTCATGCTTCGGATAGTATTTCGGGGTGAAGATGCGAAGAAGCGTGTCAAAGCCCGTCAGGTGGATCTGCTCGACCACGCCATCCTCCCGATCCGGGTTCTCGTACACGTTACTGGCTGTGATCGAGCTGGCCTTGTCCACGAAGTAAGGCAGCTTGGTGATGCCAATGTCGATGATCGGCGCGTCTACCGTCTCGGGAGGAGGATCTGTCGGGTCCGAGGTCTTGAACGGGGACGCCGAAGCAGGAACAGAAGGGGAAGCCCGTGGTGAAGAGAAACACGACCGTAGGTCCTGCGCCGCCAGGGTCATCATGACGATCCGGTCTTCAAAGTCCGCCGGCTTGGGTTTCTTATCGGCGTTGACTGTCGCCAGCAGGAATAGCACCCTGGGGGGTTCGCTCTGGCTTTGATCTTTTCTTTCCGATTTGGAGCGCTGGGACCTTAGTGCCGTCTTGACGAGGCTGGAGTGGGCCTTTGACGGGGGGTTGAAACTCGAGTCCAGCACGTAGAGTGTCCTTGTGGGGATTGGTTTGCCATGGCTGGGCGCCGATGATGGAGGGATGGTATGTAGAATTCGGAATGCCGATGATGAGGCGGCAAAGTCTTTTAGCGATTTTGAAAACTCGGTCCGGAGGGACTGCAGTGCTTGAAGGTCCAGGGTCGCTGGGGACATGGTCAATTTCAGTTAAATCTCCCACCACGTGTGTGTGTATGTGTGTTAGGTTCGGACGGAAGCAGTCCGACAAATGAACGGTGGGAACAGCGGTAATTCTTCCAACTGGCCTCGAGAAGGAATTGCGAATCGAATTTCCCTGAGTAAGCCCCAGTTGTACTGTATATGGGCTATTGCTGTCGGTTCCTTGAGACGTGTCGCCAGCAACAAGACTCGAAGCGGATGGCCTCTTAGTACGGGGGGAGAAGCGACTGCATGACGCCATTGGTCGGTTCCTCAGCCTGACAAGTTCAGCCACAAGGCTACGAATTGGAGATGGGCTTCTAGCACGTGACCGAACTTTCTGCTTGGCGCGCTAATCGCACAACCAAATTCCGGCCGACAGCCACTTTCGAGCGCTTGTGCGCGCAGCTTTGATTCCATCTTCCACCCTCAATCAAACAGACTTCTCTTCAAACCGAGTCAAGATGTCGACCGCCGAGCTCGCCAGCTCTTATGCCGCTCTCATCCTCGCCGATGATGGCATCGAGATCACCGTATGGACAGCCCCTCCAATCCATCTTATCCCATTGCACCCTCGTCCACAAATCCATTCGGGAAATGGGAGATGAGAGACAAGAGCCGATGAGATGCAAACAGATCACTGACTCACGTCCCTTTATCTAGGCCGACAAACTGAACACCCTCATCAAGGCCGCCGGGATTGTTGACGTCGAACCGATCTGGGCCACCCTCTTCGCCAAGGCTCTCGAAGGCAAGGATGTCAAGGACCTGCTCCTGAACGTCGGTTCCGGCGGTGGCGCCGCCGCCTCAGCTCCTGCTGCAGGTGGTGCCGCTGCCGGGGGCGCCGCCGCCGCCGAGGAGGCTCCCAAGGAAGAGGAGAAAGAAGAAGGTGCGTCTGCTGCCGCGCCGATCCTGAGGACTTCGTCTCTCTGGCATAGCGCGTGCGTGGGAGAATGAATGCCGACTGACCTGTTTGTGATCTACAGAGAAGGAAGAGTCCGATGAGGATATGGGTTTCGGCCTGTTCGACTAAGCTGGGGTGCTTGGTTTTGCTCAACCTCGTTCTCCTGCGCCGGTGTTACCGCCTCCGCCTCATCTCGGCTTGACTTGTCGGAGTCCCAAGAAGATGGTGGTGTTGATTACGGCTTGCTCGCATCTGCGCCTTCACTGACACCGAACGATCGATCCGCCGAGCGACCGACCGACCGAACCTTGAGGTGTGTCTTGTGTCTGTGTCTGTCGGGACGGGAGACTGGAGGAAGCCACTCTGGATGGGCATTCGTGGATATCAAAAACGTCGAGAAACATCGGTCCGGGACGAGCTATGGCCGGCTAAGACTCATGCGGACTTATCAGAGCCACACAGCCAGCATTCTCGAGAACTTGATACACAGATTGTCAATCGTTGACGCCTTGCTTCGTTGATCGGTATTCCATGCGTGTGCACGTGCCTGCCTGCCTGGCCACTCCCTTGGCGGGCAACTCTGCGTTGATGGTGAGATTTTCCGATTGGTGCCTGTGCCATTCGACCTTCCTTTCTACGCTCCTAGACGGGGTACAGCACACTCGGTTCGTGTAGAATGACTTGTGCAGCTTTCCACGTCTCCATTATTGCAGGCCAATGGCGGCTGTTCGCGATTCCGCTCCCAGCACCTTCTGCTTGCGTCTGCACCGGGCCCTTTGTCAGCCCGAAACCTGCCCAAGAATCACGGCTTGTCGAGAAAAATCCTCGGGCCGCGGCCCGACGTCGAGGACGTGCTTGTATTGTGTATGTGCTCGTACATTGCTCCGTCCAGTCCTAAGCGGTTAGTTACGTCGACACTCCAAGTGCCGGCTCTCCACAATCTCCACTCCATACCATCATCTTCCATGGGCATTAGGCGAGATAATTATGCCTCTGGCTCCCTCATATCCTTCTGTCTATCCGTCTGTTCAAGGCTTGCTGTACTCTGTTGGGATATAGCAGGAATATATATTTCATATATGTGTGCTGTCGACCTGCAGGAATGCAAGTCTCTCCCTTTCCTAGAGACATATAAACACATCCACCCACCCCTCCAGACGGGCAGGTGGTTGATATTGATACCATCTGTTATTATCATCATTATTATAACTAGCTACGTAGGGCATTCTCCCTAGACAGCACAGCACACCATGCCGTTCACCTTCGGCACCGACCACCTCGAACCGGCCTTCGCCGACCGCCCTGTCCCCCGGATAACATGGGGCTTGCGGTTCGACGAAGCCTGCGCCCACCACATCACGCACACCCTGCGCTGCTCGCGCGTGTACATCGTCGCGTCGCGTTCTCTATCGACCAACACGGATGCGCTCACGCGACTGCGCTCCGCGCTGGGCGACAGAGTGGTCGGCCAGAGGATCGGCATGACGCCCCACACGCACTGGAACGAAGTGCTGGAGATCGCGCAGGACGCGGCGCCCAAGCAGCCGGACTGCATCGTCACGCTGGGCGCCGGGTCGTTGACCGACGCCGTCAAGGTCATCTCGTGGATGCTGGCCAACGGGATCACCACCTCGGAGGGCCTGGAGGAGCTGTTGGCCTTTTCCTCGTCTTCCTCTGCCTCGTCCTCGTCGTCGTCATCCGGCCCATCGTTCAAGGACCCGGAGATCTACCATGTGGCTATCCCCACGAGCCTCTCCGGCGGCGAATACCAGAGCATCGCGGGCGTGACGCGCGACGACGGCACGAATGCCAAAGTGTTGTTCCAGCCGCCGACGCGCAACCCGAACCTCGTGGTCCTGGACCCGGACCTCACGACCACGACGCCCGAGCGGATCTGGCTCAGCACGGGCGTCCGGGCCGTGGACCACTGCGTCGAGACGCTGTGCAGTCTCCTCTCCAACGCAAAGGGGGACGCCGAGGCCGAGAAGGGACTGCTGCGATTGGTCCCCGCGCTGATCACGACGCACGCCGACCCGCGCGACCTGGACGCGCGCTACGAGACCATGCGCGGCGTGATCGAGGCCATGTCCGCGGTCGGGAGCGGCGTGCCCCTCGGCGCCAGCCACGCCATCGGCCACCAGCTCGGCCCGCTGGGCGTGGGCCACGGCGAGACGAGCTGTATCTTGTTGCCGGCCGTGTGTAAGTGGAATGAACGCGTGGGGGCCAACGTCCAGCGCCAGGCCCATACCAGGGACGTGCTGCTCAGGTCGCCGGTCGTGAGGCGGCTTGTGGACGCGAAATACGGTTCCGGAGCGGCGGCGGGGGCGGGAAACCGTGGTGATAACAACAATAATAATAGTAGTGCTGGTGGTACCAGGGATGAAGACGCGGTCCAGACAAAGGTCGATCTAGGAGACATTCTCGACTTGATCTTCCGCGAGATGGGCATGCCGCGGACGTTGAAGGACGTGGGAGTCGGGCGGGATAAGCTGGAAGTGCTGGCCCGGAACAGTTTGAAGGACCATTGGATCCAGACCAATGCGAAGCCCATCACCGAGATGGAGCAGGTCATGCAGATTTTGGAGATGGTGGTGGAATGATATTGGAGCCTAAGTCTGCTTGGTGTAGCAGTAGCAATCTTTCAAAATGATCTTCTTGGGCTGGAAGAGCTTTCTTTTCCGCCAGTGTATCTTAAACCGCGAAGCATGAAGCATGAAGCATGAAGCATGAAGCACGAACCGCTTGTTGGTACGCTCATTCTGCTCTCATTTCACCCGCGGTAGACAAAGTAGCGAGCGTAGTTGGATTTAAGCGCCACTTCTCCCAGGAGGAGGTCAGTGACTTGTTTCCGGTGATTACCTCTCGCGGTGCGCGCTGGTCCTGTAACAGGACAGTGCAGACGGGTGGCGATGCTTCGCTCCGCTCCGAGCCTGCCTTTGAAAGATATCATGGGATACATACCCTGAACAAGCCGATGAATGTACTGTACCTCAGCTATTGGGGCCCTGTCGTCTGTGGAGTGGGTGGGTGTTTCTTGCATAAATCACTGTTTCAATGCTTCAATGTTTCAACGTTCCTGGCGTGCGTTACACTCTCCTGTAACCAAAGGATCTTGCTTTCCCGTCCGTCGTTTGGCAAACTCCATGCTAAATCTCCCCACCAGCACGATCTAGCCCACAAGAAGTGATGCCTGCCTAGACCAATCTTTACTGCTTTTCTTCTCGTACAGGACTAATAACCCCCCATCACGCAATCCCCCAAGCCGTGCACTCATACCTACCAGCCCCGTCCCCGATATCCCTGAAGAGCTTCACGTCCAACTTCCGTAACAACTTCACCAGCTCCTTCCGCTCCTGCGTTTCGTCCGCATTCCGTCCACTGGAATTGCCGCGCCAGATACGGCCCAGCTGCCGATAACATTGGCCGCAAGAGCACGCCTTGACATCTGCCCTGGTGTTCTCGCGCTCGAAGAGGGTGATTTCCGCGAGGTTAGGCAAGTGCAGGCGGGCTTTGGCGGCAATGACGCTGGTGACGATGTCGCGCCGGTACCCTGGCAGACGCATCACTTGCTCCATGTCCATGTCCAAGGTGAGGGTCTCGAGGCCGTTGGGGAGGAGGTCGGCGAACGAGGAGACCGACCGTGTGACGACGACGGGGTGGTCGGGGAGTCGATGCGGGCACAGGTGGCGGCCGAGATACATCGACGGGTCGATCTTGAGGTGTAGCAGCGTCTTCATGTGCCGCAGAGATGGCAGCAGCGTGATCTCCGCCGGTTTGTGGACGCCGGCGTTGTACCCGAGCGTCAGGCTATTGAGGGAGCAAGACACGTGGCGGAGCGTGTTGGCGAGCTCGTCTAACAAGACCCACCCTCGGTCGCCGGATGGTCTTGTCAAAGTGAATGCTCGGAGATCCGTGCAGGCGCGGAAGAGCTTCACCAGGGCGTCGGCGTCGATGTGGGTCTGGCGCAGTTCGAGGCTTGAAATCCGGCCTAGCGGGCTGAGGTTTTCGATTGCCGGGTAGGAGCAGCAGCCGGATTGGGTCCTGTCGCTCGTAGAGACGACGCACATATCCCAAAGCACTATGGCCTTCATGCTCGGTTGCCCCATGTAATGGACCAGGGTGTCGGTATCGATCGGGATCTGGAGCTCATGGTTTCGATATGCGATCGCGGTTCCGAGGTGAAGAGTCTCAAGCGTTGGGCAGCGATAGCGGAAACGCAGGGCCGGCACATCTCTCTGATTGAGGGAGAGATGTTGGCTGCTTTGAAGCTTCTCCGAGAGCGTAGGCTCCAGCGGAAAGCAGAGCGGCTGTTGTTCCATGATTAGGGTTAGTGGCCCGTTTGAGCCTGAGTGCGATGCCGTGTATTTAGACAGATGATTCTTGTCATCCGTGGCTTGTCACTGGAAGAAAGATCTGGGAGAAGAACAGAATCTGGTAACAGAGCAGGCTGAATATTAGTTAATTAAGATGCGCAAACAATAGCAGGCAGTGGGCGTAACAACAATGCCCGTGGCCGTTAAGTGAATATTGAACTGCACAAGGGCAGTCGGAGCTTGGAAAATCCATTGTTGCTGTGTATACTTATTGATCCAGTCTGTCTGTGCGTGTGTGAACGACGTGTTTACGACAAGAACACGGAACGAGGCTGTGGCATGGCTGCATCTTGGCAGGGGCGCCGCTGTCGACTTATGGTTTATCAACATTTCGTCTAGTCCAGAGAGTGCTTGTCCCAAAGCACTCCGCAGGCAGATTGTGATGAATAAGGAACGGGGTTTGTCGCTCGTGTCGGACGATCCCACAACAATGACTCCCAAAGTGCTAGACAAAGACCTTGTCAGTATGTCAAACGAAGCATGCAGAACTGATGGGCAATAGAGTTTTTCTTGACATCCCTAACGCCATTCGGGAGTCGATTTACTGGCCAGCGTCGCACCATCCGTAATTATCGTAACTGTCCACTCTCACGTCGAGGGGTGGGATGGGAAAACGAGACGAGGCAAGCCACCAGTCCCGTTCATAGAAATCCATCGCCTGGCTTTCGACGCCCGCCTGCAGAAGTTGCCTTGCTAGTTTTTCGAGCGCGTCGGCCTCTGCTATCGGATCGAAACTGATTGGACAGGGAGGATAGCAAGCCATCGGGAAGTGCCCACGCGGCGGGCGGTGGGAAGTATTGGTGGAACATCGGTCACTAGAGAGCGTTTTATCGTCGAACCAGTTCATCAACCTGAGGTCTGCGAGACGGCCTTTCTCCGATATGATGCTGTGGATCAAGTTCGATTGGTAGTCTGGACAACGTTCAGTCTGCTCAAAGTCGATCGACAGTGTTAGCTCTTCTAGGCGCGGCGGCAGTAAACGAGCAAAGTCTTCCACTGGGAGAGTCGGTGGTGGATCTGGTGTCAATATCGGACAACGACGGCGGCCAAGGAGCATCGCCGGGTCAACTTCGAGCACTCTCAGTTTGGTAAAATCAGCAAAGGATGGTAACAAGCTCTGGTCGCGCAGGCGGGCTTTCTTTGTCTGCACCCTGTGGTCGTGCCATAGTCGGAGACACTGGATAGAATCCTTCACCTGTCTGAGAACGCGCCCCAGGTTTTCCAGAGTATTATGTCTTTCAGGGCCGGTGGAAATCATAGTCTGCCAACTATTTATCTGACACATAGCTTGCCACTGGCGTACGCAAGAAATCGTAATGCTCAAACACTGTAGCTTGTTCAAGATGCGGAGGAGACAGAGCAAGGCGTCGGGATAGATATCGACAGCCTCGAGCTCCAACTCGGTGATTGTGGGATTTAGACCGTCAATCTGCGGGATATACTCCGACCGCAACTTGGGTGCGGGGACCATGTTGAGCGTCACAAGGCCAAGGTTCTTCAGTCGCAAGCGCCGCAAGGCCGGCTGGGCAATGTTGTTAATAATAGTTGACAGGTCGACGGACCCTCCCGTGAAGATCAGGCTGTCAAGATGAGGAAGCGCCGGCAGATGTAGTAACGGATTGTGCCATTGAGGCCCCAGCTCCAGTTCTCTCAAGTTTGACATGCTGGCTAACAATCTGCTATTCATCATCGAACACTTCGGAAGCCTCAAGTAAGGCCGCGGTCGAGACGGTGAGAAAGGTTGGCATTCGAGACAGTCGGCGAAAAGACCCAGTCGTCGAACGCTTGCTGCAAGGTGTCTGTCATTATGCAGGATGGACCAGAGCACATGAGCGTTACGAACTCGCTGACGACAATCTCGAGGTGGATGATCAGGATCTTCTTGATGCTGTGGGCATGTTTCGCCCGGATAACCCACTATCTCATACCATGTGCTATGCGGGGGTGCCGCTATCCTTTCATAGCGCCTGGTAAGCCATAGGATCGACTGGTACAAGAAGGGCCGAAAGACGGCTCGAAATCCTCGAGATACGGCGGCCGCATTCCAGATATCGCCGTCATCGAGGTAACTGGAGCAAAGCAAGAGGATAACGTCCTCGTCCAGGTCATATATATTCTTGGCCATTGATTTGTTGTTTCTAATGCAGAAGAGCACTGACAAAGGTCTGGATGGGCACACTCGGATCCGGCATGATAGCGTTTATATGTCGAGTCGGAACTCGATGACTGTAACGTTGTCCTGTGAAAGGTCAAAGTACTATTATAAGAGATGTCTCTTTGTGTAAAGCCGTCCTGGAAGATAAAGACGGTGCGTGGAACTAAAAGGAGAATTACCGGATACTGATTGCAGTGCGGTATTGGAGGCATCGTCTCCTTCAGACAAAGGCCAACATATTTCGACTCGATCCACCTGATAGGGCGCACTGACACAAAGAATAAGCACGTGCCCTCTCCGTTAGTCACCGAGTCGCTAGCCACGTTTTCAAGAAGGTATGACTGGCAATGGCGAGCTGGGGTTTGCATATCTCCTCAGAGTCCAGCCTACAGTGAAGTCGTCAGCTTAATTTCGAGAAAAGTCACTGAGCAGTAGTTGGTCAGCTCAGATGTCGCTTGTCCTGGGTGTCGAGATGTCACATAGGGTCTGGGTTGAATCAGTGGCCCACCACCTGGAAGCCGAAGATTCTGTTCGTGATTCTGTTCGCCGCGCAGGTTTCGACAAAACATTCCTTTGCTGGTAGACTGTTAGGACAGAAGCACTAATTATACCGGGTAGGCGGACTTAGGCCAGTCCCTGCAAGGGGTTAAGGTGGGCTTTCCGGCAGGCACACATGGAAGCTAGATGGACGTTAGGTTCCTCCTAGGCGCGTGATATCCCATCCGGCGAAGATGCTGTGTGAAAAGATCCGAGAATGTAGCTGTTGAATGAACAGGCGCATCTTTGCAGCCGCAGAAGGGATTTGGGCTACCGCCTCCCCCGATTCTTGAAGAGAGAGGACTCAGAGGAAGAGAGGGGAAGTTTCACCGCCCTGTTAGTTTGACGTTTCATTTTTTGACTGCAATTGCCCTCTGAAGACGCTTCCACCTTTTGTGTCATTGCTTCATAGCTTGGATCTCTCGCAAGCGTAACCCGAAGCGTGCCTACTATTGTATAACAAGTAGGTGGCCAATCACAGGCAGCATGGATGACTGCAAGAGTAAGTGCGTAGAAGGAGGACTTGGGCTCTCCAGGATTTGGCCTAGCAGAGCTTTTCTTCGTCACCCTACTCTGATGCTGCGATGAGCAAGAGCGACGTCTGCTGGGGAACGCTTGCTTGAAAGCAACGAAAGGGAAATGGGGTTTCGGGTGGATTGTTGTCCGACACGCCAACCGTCAATCCGACTGCGTGTGAGTTATGAGCCCAACTTGACCGTGTGTTCGTCCTAATTCCCAGGGTTGTGTGCTGCTAGAGGTGAGAGGCGCGAAAGGAAGCACCGAGAGAAAGAAATGCGAGTGATCTGGCTGGGCAGGTTTCTCGAGTTCACGAGTTCTCATCTTTTAGTCAGCTCAGCCTCGTTGTTCGCGCAAGTCTGCAGAATTCCAGGAACTGGAAGGAAATGTCTAGTTCGTTTAGCGAAGGGTGTAATTCACCCTCGACTTGTACTTGGATTGCGTTGTCTGCGTGGGCCTTGGTGAACAGTAGTCAGGCATGCCCCCAATCCTTTCTGTATTCACCAAGACCTCTAGAAGGAGTCATGGTGAGAAGTAGAAGTGGCTTGACTTGTTCTTTTACTCTGTTCAGCTCCATGTGCTCTTCCAGCTCGACCTGGTAATCTTGACTGTAGGGTTTCTGTGTTCTATCTAAATATACAGCGTCACCAGTCTATTCGCATTGCAATCCTCATTACGGGACTTTTGGACGTTTTGGGTTGCTAGTCCCAAAGAAACCCAACCACGCGCCGCCAGCCGGGCTGTTCAGGTTCCGGCTCTATATCTTGCTCTGCGCGCGCAAGCGCTTCTTCGAGCGGGATGTCCGTCAGCTTGACGATTTTAGTCCGCTTGTGGATCTTCCACACCACATATGCGGTGATCACAAGCGGGATGTCCCTAGTGGAGTATTGCGGTCAAGGTCAGCACAGGGACGGGGATGTTGGGTGACATGGTTTACGGGCGACACGTACAGATACGACGAAATGAACCCGCTGGCAGACCAGTTCCCGGTGGTGAAGACGGGGAATCCAGCAGTGAGGAGGATAATGATGCATATGATGAGGGCTGTGGGCGTTGAATATTCTGGCAGGCGGGAGGTGTTCTGTCAGCCATAGATTCCAAACTGCCGACTTCGGCACAACAAGAGCACGTACCAGTCAATTTTGAATGCCATGGCAGCCTTGCCAGATCGAGACCCTGGGCTTTCATGGCGCGCATCAGTCGAAAATGGTTCAAAAGCACGGTGATCCAGGAGATCAGCACACCACACGCGGTCAGGTCGACGAGCCACCAGAAGACCGTCAGGGCGCCGTCCGACAAACTCATGAACGCAAGGAACATGAATGCCCCGAAGAAGAGGGTGCAAAGGTATGGCGTTCCCCAGGGCGTCGTCCGCAGGAACAGCTTCGGTGCTTGGTTCTTGAGCGCGAGGCCATACAGGACACGAGTGCCGGAAAGCAGGGCCTGGTTTGAGCTCGACCATGCCGAGGTTATGACGATGGCGTTGACGAGGGAGGGCACCCCGCTGAGACCGGCGGCGCTGGCGGCGATAACGAAGGGGCTCTGCGCCGCAGTACCGGATTGATCGTCGAGTCTGGGGTCATCGCTCGGCACAAGCATGCCCACGATGAGCACGGCGAGGATGTAGAACGTCGCCACGCGGACAAACACTCGTTTGCACGCCTTGGGGATGGTGATGCGCGGGTTCCGCGTCTCGGCAGCCGCCATCGCGAGACTTTCGGTCCCGGCAAAGCTGAACACGGCGTTGCTCATCACGGCCCAATACCCGAGGAAGCGGCCCCAGGAGCCCGTACCGATGAATTCCACAAACGGACCGGGATGTTTCCAATAACGAAAGCCGATGCGAGGCGTTCCTGAGACGCCGCCGAGGTCGATGATCAGGCCGAGCAGAATCAGGAAGATGATGAAGACGATCTTGAGCAGAGCGAACCAGAACTCGATCTCCCCGTAGATGCCGATGAAGCAGAGGCCGACTGCGACGGTCAGAGCTATGAAGATTACAATCCATAGTGAAGAGTTGGTGTCAGTCCAATACTGAAACAGGACGCAGATGGCCGTGATCTCGGTCGGGATGGAGAGGCAGTTGCCGTACACTAGATTATACCTGTACACGTATATTAGGAGCCGAGGACGTTCATGTGTGGTACTGACGAACCCGATTGCAAAGCCCAAAGCTGGGTCAACTAGAACTTCCGCTTGGCGAACGAACGAACCGGTAACTGGGAATAACGCCGTCACCTCGCCGAGGGCAAATTGGACGGCACAAACAATCAGACCGACAGTCGCATAGCCCAGTAGTGCTCCTAAAGGACCACCAGTCTGGATAGATCCTCCAAGGCCCAAGAAGAGACCGGTACCCTGGACTCGAGTCAGCCCGCCTCATAGATCAAGAGAGGCAGTGAGCATACGATAGCTCCAGCAATGGCAATGAGTGACACATGCCGCTGGTGGAGACCTCGTCTGAGATCACGGTCCTCTGTGACAGTGACAAAGTCGCTTTCATCGAGCCGGGACGGACCCTGCTGTGTTTCTGGATCCCAAACTGCCTGGGGCCCCGCGATACTTCGGATCTGCTTGCCGACGGATTCCGCGGCGTCAGACATGTCGCTGGACTGCTCGACGGCCAGCAAGGGGGAAGCTTCATCGGGCTCGCCCGCAGCCATCGTGTCTGTAGTTATACCGGCTCGATGCAACGCAAAGTTTTCCCACCGAATGGCGTGCTTCAGCTGACATACTTCGCCATTAGACGCGGTCGAAGTAACGTTTCAGCGGCGGAATTTCTGTTTGTCATGAGCGTGGCGGTTGCGGTGAAAGGGCGGGCAACTTTCAGGCTGGTTGGAAACGATGGCAAGGATCCGTAGCTTTTGGTGCGATGCTAATTAGATGCATTCACTGGGAATACGAGATGTATCCTATGCGAGGCACTGCGTACCCAGAGACAAGGACCAGAGAGAAATGAGAGATTGAAGACAACTAAGTTAGTGCAGACGCTTAACCAGCATAAGCATCACTCTAAGCTCCGATTGGGTTCTCGGCTCCAATGCCCTCGTTCGGCGGAAGCGTGCTCTGTCAAATTGTCGTCTACCTGCGCCTGGGAGCTGGAGAGGAGGATTACTTGTTGGACTGAAGATGGATATAGAAGCGAACATCTTGGTAGCAGAATGAAGCATGCAATATCCAAGGTCATGGCCGCGAGGACGGTGGTGAAAAGAAGACTGTTGGGCCCAGCTGTCTTGTCATTCCTGTGCATGAGGCTACTGGTACCAGAATCTTGTGCCAGCACTACCGGATTGTTCCATCACTCGCATCCCCTCCTTTGAACTTCTTGAATAGGCCGAATTTGGTCTTCTTCCCTCCAGTTGTCGCATCTGCGTCAGCTGTTGTAGACCCAGCGGCGCTTGGCCGTGTCGACTTGGACGTGCGAGCCCCAAGGTCTTTCACGGTCTCGAACCCAACTCCAGTATAAGGGATGGGCAGTGGTGGCTGGATCGCCGCTGGCCCTCTCCACCTGGCCAAGTCCTCCGCATTCAGAATGCAATCCTCAGCAGGTTCATCTGTACCAACATAGCTTCCATGGTCGTCTTTCGCATAGTGCTCCAGATACTCCGATCTTGTGATTTGGCGCATTTCAATGTTGACCTTTCTCTCAGAGGGAGATTGGAAGTGTGACGACCTTCGCCGGAAGAAGCTTGAAAGACCTTTGCCTTTCTCCCTTTGCCTGGTGGCTTCGTTTTCGATGGTGAGTGTGTCGGAGGAACCCACGCCTGATCTACCTTCGTACCGTTGTAGGGGTTTGAGATCGAGCACTGGCACAGTAACGAGTGTGTCATCGGCCTGTTCGCTAGGATTGCCTACTGCGCGGTACATGCGGCCGCCCTGTGTGCCGTAGGCAGCAGGGTTCACGCCGCTAACGGCAGCGGCGACAGCGTCCCAACTTCCCATTATGAAGACAATATCCCTGTATCGATGATGCCGTTAAGCCACCTACTTGATGGCAGAGAGAACTTCGTATCTGCGGCAAATACGCCTGTTTAAATCCAACGTGGAAAATGGTGCCGTGAGTGCGGATGGACGAACCACTCCATGGCGTTGCTAAGGGTGAAGGATGGGATGTTGCAGTCCTTTTAGCACTCATCAAGGCTCCTATGTCGATCCAAGCAGTCCAGCAGAAACCGTGATTTTCTGCCTTGCCCATGGTTATTGGACGTCTATGGTGGCTGTGCATCTCTTGTGACTGTTGAAGTCCCCGCAAGGATCATCATCACCTTCCTCGAAATGATGCGGGGCCCCACCCATGGTACCTCGAAATAGTTTGACAGGCATGATGGACACATGGATAACCAGCTGCATGTTTGGAGTGTTCCATCGCGGTTCCCCATTGTTGGGGTCGGATTATTTATGCCGAACGGCATGATATTGCATGCACTGTGCCCCGGTTTCTTCAGTGCACACAGCTCAGACCGGCGTTTTGATAGCCTCACAAGTCTGCAACATGTGCAATGATGGGTCACGGTTGCCAGTCTTCATAGATATCACCCGCTTTGTCGCAGTTTTGCTAGAGCGGCCGCTATACCTGAGCTTAGCTCCGGTTCTTTTCGAGTAGCTGGCAATGCTGACTTTACTTGTTCTTTCTCTGTGCCGGCCTTTGCAGCTTCGGCATCAGCAAGTGCAAGCCAAGCAGCTTCGTCATCGTCGTCGAAATCATCATCCAGCGTTTCGGGTCTCGAGCGTTTATGGCTAGGGCCCGTTTGGGGGTCGCTCGATGTCACGACCGCAGTAGAGAGCTGGCCGTGCAAATTCGGAACAGAGCTGATGGGTACAGGTACTCGTGGACTCTCAAGTCTTGAATCGGTTTCCGGAGTGGCAGCCTCATCCGTACCCACGGTTGTTTCCTGCCTCAATAAAGTGGCTGTGGACTTCGCCGCTCTCCTCACTCGGAAGGGTTCCCGGAGCGTACTGTACCAGTCCTTGACCTTCTTCTCACCAAAACCAGGGACTAAAGCGAGTTCTTCAGGTTGAGCGTTGACAGCTGCACGGAGAGACCCGAAATTCATGATCAGGCTCGCAGCGTCGGTCTTGTTGATAGCGCGAGGTGTAGTAACGAACTCGGTAAGACTCTCTTGATAAGTCTCTGCACGCTGAGCTCGAATAGAGGCAGAAGACGCGTGCTCATAAGACTTAAAGAGTTCCAGGTACCGGCCAGCTTCTTGAGACGACCAACACAGGATCAAGGTGAGATTGTTGATCATAGACGTTTTCGATAATTCCTTCAGTGCTTCTTCATGGTTTTCGATGTCGACCATGGCCAGCAGGATACGAAGATTGTAGAGCTTTCCCAACTGGCGGATGCGGCTATACACGTACTCCGGGTGCAAACGATGATACTTGAGGGACAAGAACAAAGCGCACGTCGTAGCCCCGAGAACATAGTCGCACGGTATATCGGAGTACTCCCAAGGTAGTTGGGTGACATGTTTCAGAATTGGATTGCCTTTCTGGCGCGTCGACACTAGGATGGCTGAGGGGCCTTGTCTTGACGGTAGTGCTTGGGGCTTGGGTTGAACCACTTTGGTAGCAGCATTGGTAGCCGGGCTAGCAGTCCGCTGAGGTGCTGATGATCCTTCAGCTGATGTTCCAACAGAGAGGAAATCGAGGTTGTCGAATTCTTCAGCCATACTGACTTTGTGCTAGGATTAAGGGTAGACACAAGCCAGCTAAACGTGAGAAAGGGCGCTGCAACACTCTCCTCAGCATGAGTGAGCCTTTAGTGGTGTTTTATTTTCTTCATGCTTGCTTGGGTGACCTCGCCCTCTGCCTTGAGCGTCATTCCAGAAGATCGTTATTGGACTTTATGCTTGACCGTAAATTGTTTATGCTCCGCCGAATGTTTTACTCCGCCTGTTGGAGAAATTTTGGATTATGAAAAGTTCCCTTCGCTCTGGCCCTTCCGACACCCACACACATCAATGGCGACTGCAGGCGTCATGGTGCAAGGCAGCAAGAGGCGCAAGCTATCTAACGGTAGCTATGAAGCCAACAGTGCCAAAATTGTGAGCCCGGGGCAAGACGCCGAGGCTGTGCCCAAGGACAAGGACCAGAGGCGGTCACTCTTTGTTCGCTCGCTGCCAGCGTCAGTCACGACCGAGCGGCTCGCCGAACACTTCTCTGACTCCCTCCCCATAAAACATGCTACCGTCGTCATCGATCCTGAGACAAAGATCTCGCGAGGCTTTGGTTTTGTCACTTTGGCAGACGCTGAAGATGCGCAGGCCGCCGTTGCGCAGCTCAACAATTCTGAGCTGGACGGGAGGAAGATCAAGGTCGAATTAGCCGAAGCAAGACACAGAGACGGGGATGCCGCAGGCAGGGGTGCTGTCAACACAACCGCCCTCAAGCTAAAGGCCCAAAGGGAGAAGAACAAGGAAGACTCGCAAGCGCCTAGGCTTATTGTGAGAAACCTGCCGTGGAGCATTAAGACCTCTGATGACCTGGCCGCGCTATTTCGGAGCTATGGGAAGGTCAAGCACGCAATTGTACCCAAAAAGAACCCAAAGGTTCAGTACGGCTTTGGCATTGTCTTGCTTCGAGGCAAAAAGAACGCCGAGAAAGCAATTGCCGGGGTCAATGGCAAAGAGATCGATGGACGCACATTAGCTGTTGACTGGGCGGTGGACAAGGAGACTTGGCAGGAGGTGCAAAAGACCGGTCAGGCCAAAGCACGGTCGAAGAACACAGAGGAACCCACAGACAAGGGCGTACGTGACAATACCGAGGTTGACGGTCGTGAGAGTGAAGGAGTGGAGTCAGATGACGATTTGCATCAGGATGAGAATGCTGAAAATGACAATGACCTCGCACAAAGCTCCGATGAAGACCCGGTTGATGACTTTGATGCTCAGGGCGATGAGGAGGACCTCGACTCAGAAGCCGAGACTTCCAGTTCGGACGACGGGCGGCTCCATGACAAGAATGACACCACTGTATTTGTCAGAAATCTGCCCTACAGCACTGATGACGATGCTCTGAAAGACCACTTCTCCACCTTCGGACCAGTACGGTATGCTCGAGTTGTCTATGACCAGGATACGGAAAGGCCCAGAGGAACGGGCTTTGTCTGCTTCTTCAATCTCGAGGATGCAAAAGCCTGTGTCAAGAACACCCCAAAGCACACGAGTTCGACAGACCAGGCAGACAAAGAGAAGAAGAGGCGAGGCGAAACCCTCAAGCATTCGGTCTTGGAAAACGAGGCATCGGATCCTTCCGGTCAATATACCCTTGACGGCCGTGTACTCCAGGTCACTCGTGCACTTAGCAGGGAGGATGCAGAACGACGAGCTAGCGAAGCCAGCGACAAACGGGACATTCGTGATAGGGACAAGAGACGGCTCTACCTGCTTTCCGAGGGCTCCGTCGCAAACGGCTCTAAGCTCTACGAGCAGCTAGGCAAGGCAGAGATTGACATTCGAGAGGCTAGTGCTCGCCAACGTCAAAGGTTGATCAAGAGCAGCCCCAATCTCTGTTTGAGCTTGACTCGACTGAGTGTCAGAAACCTCCCTCGAGGCGTGGGCAGCAAGGAGCTGAAGGCCCTGGCCAGAGAAGCTGTGGTAGGATTCGCCAAGGACGTCAAAGATGGCTTGCGGCAACCCCTGAACAAGGAAGAGCTGCGCCGCGGCGGAAGCGAAATGCAGGAAGCTGAACGCAAACGCAAGCAATCCGGAAAAGGCATCGTCAAACAAGCAAAGGTCGTCTTCGAGGATAAAGAAGGCGGTAAAGTGAAGGAGGGTGCGGGTCGAAGCAGAGGCTACGGTTTCATTGAATATGTCAGCCACCGGAATGCTCTTGCCGGGTTGCGTTGGCTCAATGGGCATATGGTGAAGGTGAAGAACACGGGCGAAGAACGAGGAAAACGACTCATTGTCGAGTTCGCAATTGAGAATGCTCAAGTGATACAGCGAAGAGCTGAGAGAGAGCGCAAGGCAAGAGAAGATGGCAGCAAAAAACCTAAACCAAGCGAGAGACCCCAAAAGGAAGGCGGTGGGAAGGGAATCAAGAAACGGAAACGAGGCGACAATGATGACAAAGAGACAGGGCCACAACCCGCTAAAGCCATGGATGCTGAGGAGAAGAACCGCGTGGCGAAGCGAAACAGAATCGTCGCAAAGAAGCGCCAGGCTAGAAAGGTGCGCAAGGGTTGATTCAACAACGATTGATTTGCAGTTTGGACGCAGCGAACTCATGTAACGCTCCATTTTGTAGCAATCAAGGCCGTCGTGCCTACTTCCTCGAGGGTATCGTGTCATCTGGACTATCACACCGTTCCTTCCTGCGGTCATTTTCAAATCCTTCTTTAGTTGTTTCGAGTGTTGTGTGCACCAGCAACCTACAGCAAGGTGAACGTAGTCAGCGCGTGCCTGCAAAGTGTACCCATGCTCCTGCTTGACCTGGAATGATGGAATGTCCGACTCTTGCACAGTGATTCCTATCTGCGACCGTTTTTTATTTTCATCGCCGGTGCTCCTCGATCGCATGCTCACAGCTTCCCGGTGTACCTCACAACTTGGACCTACTGACCTTGCCCACGATGTTGTATCGCTTGCTAAAGAAGGAGTACCACTCGTCGAGAACGGTCTTGTACTTGTCGTCGAGGTCGTCCCAGTTGGAGACGCAATCTTCAGGCTTTAAGCTTGACAAGGCGAGGCCGCGGGATGGATCCTTCCCAGCAAAGACTGGTGTATGACTTCCGGGTCAGAAACCGGAGACTTTGGAGCGAGAGGAGAGTGCAAGTGGATGGCGTACCATGGTATTGACCTCCCTGTTTGTAGGCTTGGTTTTTGGAGACGTCGAAGACGGTTCCCTTGATCGCAACCCACGTAGGCCTTTCTGGATTCGTTCCTGATGATCACGGCGCAGTCTCAGCAAGCTGGCCATCTACTCTTCGCTTACGACTGCGTTTATGTTCATACCGTCGTTCTTAGCCAACTCCTCCAATGTTATCTCATCGGCCTTGGGAGGGCTGAGCTCGACCGGAACTTTCGGTTCAAATCTTTTGTTCTCTGAATAAGGGCTCGGTGAGGTTGGGTCCGACATCCTGATGACTCGCAAACAAACCTCGACTCGTTTCAGACACTGTGAGTGAAGAGAAGGACGATGGTGTCAGTTGAGAACTCGAATGGCAGGGTAAAGTGCACTGCCCCAAGTGACCTCCCATATGCGACAGGGCTGATTACATACTCTTTGCACAGCTTAGGAGAGCGGAGTTGGAAAGCGTGAACGTTGACTTGATTGGGATACCACCCCTTCGAACGAGCGTCTGTGGTAGGCTCTAGGCTCGTGCACAAGGGCAATTGGTCCGGCCTCGGACCACCCTCCCTGGCTGTCGTCCTCTAAGGAGCTAGGTAATGACTGGCGTGATGTTTCCACACGTGAGCCTTCTACAGTACGTGCGAGGTCAACGTCCAGACCGGCCAGTGTCACAAGGTATCGGAAAAGATTTGCTTGGAGTGAGGGGCCGGAGCGTCGAAGGCGAATCTCCTACCCCGCGGCGACCCTTAGAGTGCCCCTCATTACATGGTGCGATGTCTTGCTTTTTTGGCTCATCCGCGTGGAATACTCGGATGACACTCCGAGTACACACTGCACCAGACAGGTACCTACCCTTTCGATATGCCTGCCCGTAGCTGCACTGAACTGGGCGAATGCCGTGCGGCAGCCGGTCATAGTCTGTGAGACATTCTTTGTTGCAGGTCTCGTAGTTCACTGTGTAACTTCTCGCTGCTGTGCCGAGCTGCCTACAGGACATTGCCCCAGCCAAGTCCCTGCCTCATGCGAGAGGAGAATCTCTCAGGCTCTGTACACCTGCCAATATAAAGAGATGCCATCCTTGCTCGTCTTGAGTCTAGGGGACATGGTCGCTACGGCCTTACACATGCGCGTTCTCCAGCGGCTTCACAGGAGTCTCCACCATCAAGCTCATAAGGCTGTGAGCGACTTCAGCGGCTGCTAGGACAGTAGTCTCTCCCGGATTGTCGTATATGGGAGCAACTTCCACTACGTCGGCACCGATGACTCTGAGACCTTCAAGTCCATCAAGGATGCTCAACAGCTCCCTGGTGGTCCAACCTCCCACCTCGGCGGTGCCTGTTGCCGGAGCATACGCCGGATCCAAAACGTCAATGTCAACAGAAATGTAGACATTTGTGTCACCAACACGATTCTTGAGCTTTTCAACCACTCCAGAAACACCAATTTTGTCAATGTCTCTAGCGGTTATGATCTCGAAGCCGCAACGCTTATCGTTCTTCAAGTCGTGCTTCTTATTGATGAAGGGAGCCCGGATGCCTGCGTGCGCCGAAGAATTGAGGATTAGCCCTTCCTCATGAGCAATATGAAGAAAAGTCCCATGATTCAGCCCAGCATAGTCGGAAATGCCTCCACCCAGGACCTTGGGATCCCATGTGTCAATATGACTGTCAAAATGTATGACACTGACCGGACCCCAATGGTTGATAGTCGATCGCAAGGCAGCCAAGGTCGTGGTGTGGTCTCCCCCTAGCGTGATGATTCGAGGTACGTCCGCGACTTCCGTGGTGTTTGCCGGACGACCTGAAATCACCTTGTGAGCCTTGACAAGTTGCTGCAAGGCTACCGTGTTGTCCAGGTAGGTCAGGGGCGCGTCACCGCAATCAACAATGCGTGCCCACTCCAAGAAGGTGTTCTCATGGGTATACGCATCCCATGCCATGGGAGCTCCCATCCGCCTCGATCCCCATCGGATACCAGCGGGGCCGAATCGTGCACCAGGCCGTGCAGTTGTGCCTGTGTCGAAAGGCGCCCCCAGAAAAGCGATATCGTATCCCTCTACATGCCCGCCGGGCGACAAGCAATGCACCCAGGGAAGGTTTGCAAACGTCGTCAGTCCTGCATACTTCTCGAATTCCACGAAAGGATCCTTGTCTGAGCTGATTGAAGATTGATACTGTCCTGCATGGCTTTGAAGCTTGGCTTGCAATGGGCCAACTAGAGGGAAAATAATGTCGCGAGCCACTGAGAAGCCTGCCGCGATCAGCAGCAGCAGGCCCAAAGACATCAGCATGACTGACTTGCCCCTACACAAGCTGTAATAGTCGTTGCAGGCTCTCCAAAATCACAATCAAAGAGCTGGCTCATCGCAAGCTGCTCTTCGGGCCAAAATTGACGGAGAATCCCGCTGCATATCCTCACCAACTCTATCCCTCCACCGTACTTCGTATTTCCTAGAATACTTCGTAGGGGTGAGTGCTATGGGGAGGGCGATGCTATACAGCGGTTCTCAGCTCTCGTCCTCCATACAAACATAGTCTTTCTTCCAAAACTCGGCCGGGAGCAGCTCATCCTCTCGCCTATGCAAATTACTCTAAGGCTGCTCAAGTACCTTTATCCAACTCCACAAACGCCATTCAGGAGTTCGGAGCTGCTGGCGGTGAGAATCAATAGACCTGCTAGGATCGGGCTGCCCCCAGCAGCGTCGGATGGAATACTGCTCGATATGAAACGATCTATGCGGCGACAATACCATCGAGTCTATTAGCGTAGACTCATAGTTGTTTCTAAGGCCAACGACCAGTTGAAGTCCTCATCGAGCAACGCATCATTGGCCCCTTGCCTAGCTTCCCAGATTGTCTTGTCTCGAAAGGCAAGTCATATATTCGCCACTCTGACCAAAAGCTTCTGAGGTGAAAGAGTGAAGGTGATGGCACGGATCTGTTTGCTAGCGGAGGCCGCTCCAAATACACATCTTCACCGCTGCTCAATTACGATTCTTGGTGAAGCAAGCAGTCACTTGCCGTGCGTCTTCACTCTTGCTCAATGACGATTGTTGCTAAGGCAAACATTCACTTGCAGGCTGTCACTGCTTGTCACTGCAGTTATTAATTGTGAGCGTCATGAGAAATTCTTGGTGTTCAATCCCGCGCGTATAAATATCTCTCTTTGCCTTGTCGGTACGATCTTCCACCACCGTGCTACCCTCAGCCTCAACTTTCAGTTGCTCAAAAAGACTCCTACACATACCTCACGTCAATCATTCATAATGTTGTTTTCGACACTTCTTGCCATCTCATTATGGTTAATCCAGGCTCAGCTCTCAGTAGTTGATGCCAAGTGCTGCTTTGGAAACATCCACACCAACGAGTGTGGCGACGGCACGTATGGTACGCCTTGCTGCGGGTACAAGAAATGCAACGCTTTTTGCTGCGCCTGTCATGGAGGTAAAGAACACCTGTTCCCTCCGTCCAGTTCTCGCGCAATTTGTAACTAACATTAGATTAGCCAAGGTCATCGATAACCTCGTGAGCAACTGTGGCTCAATCTTCATCTCATACATCACCGCTTCCCCAGGCACAACTTGGACCTGCCGCGACAGTCACGTCACCACAATTTTGCCATGCGTCAAAGAACGAACTCCTTCTCGACCCACCGTGATAGTCGATTCAAGTGACGACGCGCCAATTGTGACCGTCACGAACGGGCCTCGACCGACTTCACTGGCCTCCTTCCATCGTCCAGACCACCACCACGAAGCGCTTACAGAGTTAGAGGAAACATTTGATCGCGTCTGTGCAGGGAGGAAACACAAGGGCAGGCGTGCGCTCAACCTAGACCAGTACTATGGTTTTTTCAATGTCACCGACACCCAGAAGGGCAGCCTCTACGCCAATGACGTGGAAGCAAAATTTCGGGCACACGATATCGATGGAGATGGAATGTTGACATTTGAAGAGGTCCAGTTGGTCTGTGATGCGGATGGTTGTGATTGAGGTTTGAGTTGGGAGAACACAGCTAGCATCGCATCTTCAACTCGCAAAGTCCTCCACCGTATGAGCATTACGGGCGGGTATTGGAGCCGCCCTGTAGACATGATTTCATCGTCACGATCGTTCACCGACGACTCACTTTTCACTTCACCCATAAAGAGCTCGACAGGCTCATAATTTGCTTGTGTCAAATCACAATTCTCGCCCTTCAGCTTCACTCTGCTTGCACCTACGAGACTATCTCAAACCCCTTGTCCAACTGATTGGCCTTTCATTCCCGGGCATGGCAACTGAAAGACACGCCAATCCAACAGCCTCCTACTGGCCTCATCTAGCCGGAGCTCTCCTTCCCAGCGCGATTGCATAGTCTTCGTCATTCATCTTATTCAAGTCTTCCATGTATGCTGCAAACTCTCGGCCGATCTTCACGACACTTTCCAAGTGGCTAGCATTCAACTTCTCTTTCTTCAACTGCGCCAACGCGAGTGACGTTCGGACTGCGTTGCGGATCTGTCTCCCATTCAGTCTGTCGCTGTCGAAGTTCTGCGTCACATATTCCAGCAGAGATCGCTTCTCCCGGTCGGAAAGGGCGAGGTCTTTGATGAAGACCGCCCAGACCTGCCGTCGTTCTTCCAGGTTGAGATTTTTCAATCCGATCGACACGTGAATTCGTGACCGGAATGCCTCGTCAATGTCGCCGGGCCGATTGGTTGTCAGGAAGAGTATGCCATCGAAGTACTCTAGCTCGCGAAGAAAGATGGAGACCAGAGCATTGCGTCTGACCTCGGTCCTATCGCGCTCCTGCAGGAAGATGTCCGCCTCGTCCATCAGTAACACGGCCTTCCAGCTGACCGCATAGCCAAACACTTCTTTGAGTCGCCGTTCTAACTTTTCAGGCTCAGTCCCGAGGTCGCCACAGGAGACTGAGAAAAGCGGTCTCTTCTGGCGCTCCGCGATGCACTCGGCCGCAAGGGTCTTTCCGACTCCTGGCGGACCATGCAGTAAGATGACCAAACCACGGCCTTTGCCCGTGACTATGTCAGAAAAGCCCGGCTGTTCCAGCATATAGGCTTCAACCACGGCTATCATCATCCTCTTATACTCTTCCTTGATGACAAGTCGTTTGAATGCTTTCTCACGGAACTGCACAGGTCGGAGATCATCGACACGGACCGAAGCCCATTCTTTGTCGCGGAGCGAGAACACGCCGACTTTCGGGTAGCAACAGACGAGCGCCCGTTCCAGGGCATTGCCGCGCTCATCTTCGAGGTACTCTTCGCCCTCGGGGAAGCCATATTCTTCCGACGGGTCAAGGTGTCTTGGCTCAACGGTCGCCTGCCTATGCCAGTACGCGTTCTGGTGGTCAACGACGACGCGGATCGGTTCATCCTTGAAGACTCTGGGAAACACATCACCATGGTAGTCCTGCAGCTGAGCCGTCTGGTTGAGAGCGACATATCGATGGCCTCGGTCAATCAGTCGACGCGTCACCTCGTCGCGATCTGCCAGATATCCCATTGGCCTGAGATCGAGATGGTGGAGTACGCGTTCGCCAGGGAAAGGTTGGAGGACATGCTGTGAGAAGATGCGGGCCAGCTTCTTGCCCTGATATTGGGTACCCCAACAGTACAAGCTCAACACGCCCCATTCTCCTCTCACGTTCTTCTCGGGCGCGCTTCGAGAATAGACGACCATTTGATGATCCATTCCATCCACAGTCAAATACACTGGAGTGCCCGGAGGGTACAGGAGCCACAGGAGCTGGAATGAAATCTTCTTACAAGTTCCCGCCTCAATCTCGTCCAACTTTGCGGATGTTTTGGGGTAGTCCTCGCGAAGAAAATCGAGAAGTAACTTGAGATGGCTTCCTTTCTCCTCCGACAGCTCAGCTTTGCTCAAGCACTGTGTCAACACCGACCGATAGGTGAAGAGCATCACGTACGGTTCCGAGAACGTCACGGTGTCTCCGTCGGTTTCCTCCCAGCGCAGGAGGTCATACTCTGGTCCTGGGTAGTACTTGATCAAATCCCGAATGAGCTCCAAAAGAGGGGTCGAGCAGATCTCCAGCTTCGAGTTCAGGGCATTGCCCTCCCAGTCATACTCGCGGTAGACTTTGAGCACATGCCCGCCACCACGTGCAGAGCCTTCACGGGCACGTATTGCTTCTACGCTTTCGCTGTCATCGTACAGCTGAGCAGACCCAGATCGGTAGTTCAGCCTCTTATATCGCTTCACATCGACAATCCACGGCTCCGGTTTTGGCACGGCGGCAGGCTCAGGTGCCTGACTCCGCTCAATATCTTGGCGATTGCGGTTAATCGCTTCACGGTTCCGGTCAATATCTTGTCGATTCGATGTCGCCAAGTCCTGTAGCGCCACCACTTTTGCTTCGAGGTTTTTGATATAGGTCAGAACGCTGGCAGAACCTGGCGCGGAGAAATTCTCAGAATGCAGCGCCAGACCCGCTGCAATTGGGTTTGGTCGACTCCCCTGCTTTCTTTCCATATGCAAAAGGGCTTCAAGCGCCTCCTGTTTGCCCAAATCCGCCCCGTTCGCATTCACCAGGGGAACAGGCTTCGAAGGTCGATCACTTCTCGCTTCAGGGACCTCAGGTGCCATTGAAGCGCCGTCTCCGGCAGACATCGAACAATCTTGCTCTGTATGAATTGTCATGGCAGCAGTCGAATCGAATACACCTAGGTCGCGAGATACAATACGGCGATGGTATAGTCGTCAGAGTCCGCGCCGCCCTAATGGAAAAGGAGTTGTTTTTTCAGAAACAGAAGGGAGTACCGCTAGAGCACGTTGGTTGAATCATGTTCTTCAGCAAACCCCGGGGCTGATACCGGATTGAAGAGATGTCCGTAATAGAATATATTGAGAACGGCAACGGGCGGAGCCACGGACTCTCTCAGGGCATGATAGCAAATTTGGCCTTATGGCATATGCGTTTGGGCGTGGACTAACGCCTGTTCGTTGGAGTCGGACAGCCTAATTGCTCGATCTGCACGATTCATGACGAGCAAAGGACGGGTTGAGACCGTGCTTGGGTATTATGCAGCTAGTTCATGCAGAGTACCAGGGGTCCTCCACCCTTGCCTGGACTTTACTCAGGCGTTCCCACTGCCAGCTCCCAGGAACTTCAGAAGCTAAGTCGCCCAGCACGCGTCCTCTGTCCAGCCAGCCATCTATATTTTCGCCTTGGTGGAAAGGATCAGCGTGTATACTCCTGGACGGGCGTTACGCTGCCTGCGGTTGACCTCGAAAATATTGGCTGGCATTTGCTGATCAGGCTGTGTATACCAGAAGCTTTACCTCCCCAAGGCTAGCCTTTCTTTATTCTGCACTAACCCTCTGAGGTCCTTCCTGTGGGTTGAAAGTCGGCTACGAGCCGTTCACTTGCCAGGGTATCGGGCGCGTCCAGTGTCCGCCTCATCAGCCGCTTCTGATGTGCGAGAGAAGCAAACTGTGATAAGATTCAATCCTTGCAAGAATATGGCAACCTCAGTGGTCTTCTCCCGTACACGGGACGAAGCGAACGTCGCTTTTTTTGCCTTCGTCTGCCGGCATAACGCTACCGCCTCACAGCCTGCCTTCTTTTCCCTGAGCTGAGAAATAACAACACATACAGGCGCGAGCCTTATCTGTACTATACAAACCGGGCAACTCTTCACCAAAGATCCCGCGATGGTGCGCCCAATCAAAGCGGCAAGCTCCAAGGGCCTGCATGTACATTGCGACCCTGTCCTGGTCGACATGGACTGTTCCGGGGGCACAACTCATCACCTCGAGTGCTGATACGGAGATTACGCCTAGGGTGGTTCCAACTCCTAGCTGGCTTGCAGGCCAGTTTGAGCGAAGTCACGCATTATACGACGTCGTGTTAAACGGGACGGAAAGCTTCTTCGTGCCGAACTGCCTTATTGATGCCTTGTACTTGTGCGACAGGATGCACCGGAAGCTTGAACATGAGAGGAATGCAAGCGCTCGTTGAGTGGGTGGCTGGCATTGAGACAAGTTCGGTACTCCATTCGTCCATTACAATCTCGAGGATCAGGCTGACAGGCTCCAAGCAAAAATAATTGATCTCTCAAGAGCATCGACTATTCCGATCATCATCATCCTACATCACACAATGGCCGACTCAAATGAAGTGGAAACAGAAAAACCATTTTGGGAGGCTGGCAGAAAGCAAACGAGAGACACTCCGTCCATTGCTTTCGCACATCCCTTTCTCCGGAAACTCAACTCGACTACGACAGTCCGAACCATTTACAGTCATCGAAGCTCAACTGACGCCAGCTCAGAAGTGACTGAGAATGGCGATGCGGACCAAATCAAAGTGCCCAGGCTGAGAAGAACCCGCAGTGAGGATGTGACGCCGCGTGTTCGAGAGCAATGGGCCACCGAACTCTGGAGTCGCCCTGCGCTGCCGGAGTCATTTGCGCTGTTGAAGGCCAGTGTTGAAGACTTTGAAAGGGTAGCCTCGCAGCGGCGGTGGAACGACCTTCTCAAGATCCAGGCCGACGTGGCCGACCTCGGAAAACTTGCAGATGCGGCACGGAGATTGAAGCCCAGGAAGGCAGATGATCTCGAAGACATGGACGCTCTTGCGAAATTCAGTACAGTGGCGTTGGAGTATTCGAAGCTATTTGACGTTGTGTTGAATCAATCTCCAGAATACGCGGGATTGGCCTGGGCGGTAAGTCTGTCTGGATGTCATAAACACTGCTTTGCTCACTCCCATAGGTAATCCGAATGCTGCTGATTGCTCACACCAATCACAGCAAGCTGAAGGCGTCGGTTGAGAGATACATCATTCAGTTTGGACAAGGATTTGGGGTGGTGAATCACCTCATGATGTCCCATCCTTCGGAGAAAATGGTCGACGCCGTGTGCGAAGCATATACGGCATTCTCTAAATTCCTCGCAAAGGCTGTCAAATACTACAAAGAGAGCAGATTGATGACTGCTATCAAAGCCCTCGCTTTTCCGTGGGAGACGGGATTCCAGGCTCTTGTGCTGCACATCGAGGAGACGTTCATGAGGATTAAAGATATTGCCAATGCAGGTCATCTAGGGATTGCTGTCCAAACACACGAGATGATCGCGACAATTGGCTCCGGCCAAGACAGCATGAGAGACGAAATGTACCAGAACCATATCGAGCTGCGGCACAAGCTGAAGCACGAAATGAGAGAAGAAATGCAAAGCCTCTTTCAGACTTTCGACAGGGACTGGATCACTCGCTTCGAGCAGATCCTAGCGCACTCGAACCAAGGGCGTCCGACAAGCAATCGCCCCGATGACCACGAAACCATCACAGCAGGACCGCAGTGTGGACGCACAGCGAATGCAGCCACAGCGGGAAGGATTGCCCCAGTGCAAGGTAAGTGCTGCGAGCATCTGTGGAGGGGCGTGTCAAGCTTACAAGCCAGTGACCACGTCCACGTCGTGGCTTGCGGATCAAGTAGCGAAACCAAAGAGACTCAAACGATTCCGAGACAAGGCGTTCCCTCTACTCCAGGACCTCGACAACGACCGAGCAGAGACCAATATCCGTCTCAGGTACACCTCAAATGAAGACCTGCAGCAGGTCATGGCTCTGCTTAGGCACGAGCAAATGCGTGTCTGGCTCCCGGCGAGTTCATCCGGCGTCATCTGGGTCAACACCGTCTCGCGATCTGGTCCGATAGACTGGGCAACCGTATTTTGCACCAGGATTGTGGAACATGCCGCCGCCGTGGATAACATGGTAGTACTGTATCACCTATGCGGCAACCATGCAGCCTCGAGGCCGGTTTCGACGGCACATGTGCTGATACAGTCCTTGATCATGCAGCTGATAGAGCAGCGGCACGGTGATTTTGTGCACCGCACGCCACCCTTCACTCTGGAATACTTCCAGGATGTGAGAGAAGATATTGAAGACTTGTGGGACCTTTTCCTGAAGTGTTGTGCCGAGGCCAAAGTCCCTTGTCTCTGGATAGTCCTCGATCATCTTGACAATTTGTCACGGAGTGAAGGATATGAGTTTCTCCTACAAGCCTTGCTAGGCCTTATCCAAGACGAGGGCTCAACAGTCAAGATATTTTGCTCCGCCAGGATCACGGGCACGCCAAACGTCGTCTCGGAAGCTGCCACGTCCAATCCGTCTGTTTACACAATCACGGTTCCACATGCAGCCAACTCCAGGCGTACGAGAATTCCACGACTGTACACGAGAAGCGCGAGACTGCGGGATGAACAGAGTCCGGAGAGACCAGTAGCCGAAATGCCAGAGGCTGACATTGATGCACTTCTTCGCTCGTCCTCTGATGAGTCGTCGACTGGTGGCGATGGTGATGTGCAAGCAGCTCGTGGCAGTCACACGGACCAGCAGAGAGATAACACTGACATTGAATCTGACGACAGTATGGAGTTCATGTTCGAAGATCCGTTTGCCTCGACGAGCGATGAAGACGAGGACGACGCCCCTAGTCCACTTCGAGATATCAAGGACGGTAATAATGACTCCGACGAAGGCTCTACGTTCAGCTCACATCCCCGCAATTTCAGAAGCGCGGATCTGCTTTCCCGTTCGGACTCTAGCGAGCGTTCTGACGACGAGGGTGCTCATCGAGCAAAGCTCGGCACCAGTAGTCAAATTACTTCAAGAAGACAATGGCAGCAGCAGCGAACAGCGAATCTGAGAGGCCGGCGCCGTCAGAGGTCGGATCCGAAGAGCACAGCAGGGAGACAGCACGCGACTGATGCCTCTAGTAGTGATTAGGCAAGTTTGAGCAGGCGAGATTCTTCCCACTAGCCGAGTCCCGTGTTGGTGCTCTCATGCGAGGCTGGCATGACATCCCGGACTGAGAGCGCTGGAGCATCTTTGGTGACAGAATGAGGTTTCGCTTGGGATTCCGTGTAAGCCCGACGCTGATGCTCCTGGCTAGCAAGATAAGGCGAGTGCGAGGCCACGTAATTGAACGACGGTCGGGCCAGGTCATGAAACGTTTCAGGGTCGATGATATGCCCGCGTCTAAAGTACGGAATGATGATGGTGACAGCTGTGAAGGAAAGATCAAGATCGCACAGCACAGGGAATTGGCAAGAGCAAACGAGCGCGAGGCCCCGGCAGTATCTCTCCCAAGGTCCCCTGTGAGGAAGATGGCAGTGTTCAAGATGCCAACCCAGCTCTGACAGGACCGAGTACCGGATTCGAGGTAAGAAATCCAGCTGGAAGGATCTGATATCAAAAGCCGGCCCTGCGACGCAGCTAAGGTACCCCAGACAAAGTATATCAGATCCCGCACGGCTCAAGAGGGCGAATGAGAGGGTGCACGACTCGGCTTAGCAGTGATAAAGCCCAGATAGAGAGGCCGAGTGAATGGGGTTAACGATAAGAGGGTATGATTGCCCACGATCTGACAAGACGGCAATGAGGTGCGACGGCGAGAAAAGCAACCCAGTCCGTAGCGTTCGACCAAGCCACGACCAAGCCTAGAAGGGCGGGAGAGGGAGCTTGGAAGCAGGTCGAGGAGCTTGTCTACCTCCCGCTCAACGGCGCCTCCACCAACGAACGGTGCAGGTCGGATGCCCTGCCAAGAGCCCCGATGCCTCCCAAGACCGACTAGAGTGCGTCAGCCCAGCATCCTCCTCCAGCAGCCATCCACTCGCCTCCGTCTTTGATTGTCCACCTTCTGCTGTAACCTCGTGGAAGCGTCGCCCCGGTTGCACGGTTTTGGCCGACCTTCTGAGGCCATCGAAATGATCCGCGCGATAAGGCAATGCCCAGCCTTGGAGCTCATGGACCCGATGCCAGGACCGCCTCTCATACCACGAGCTTGCCCGGGTACGGCAGCTCGCTGGGTCATGATGGAGCTTTGAAAAATTTCCAGATCATGGTCAGCCTGGGATGCAGCATTTGATTTTCTGCAGCCCATCATATATACGAAGCTATTTCCCGATCGACGACTCCTCGTTCTTTCGTGCTGACGCCCATCCGTCTCGTTTCGGTCTGTCGTTGTTCTGTCTTCCCTCTAGAGCTCCAAGTTTCTGTTGACCATGGCCTCCTCCGGCCGCGACTATGGCTACGATGAGAAAGGCGGCGGCATGCCTCCCCACATAATGGACGAGACGCCGATCGCGCGAGGCGTCCGTACCCATTCTAGCAGCGACGACGAAGAGCATGCGGTCCGAAGAGGCTCACGCAAGCTCTCCGTGGTGGCGTCCCTCAAGGCCAACTATGGTCTTGCCGAGGCGCCTGCATATGCCGAGAGCGTCAAAATCGGATACGACAGTACTCATCGCAAATTGAAGCCGCGACACATCCAACTCATCGGCATTGGCGGCACGATTGGTACGGCGCTGTATGTGCAAATCGGCCGAGGGTTGCTTAATGGCGGGCCGGGGAGCTTGTTCCTGGCCTTTACGATCTGGTGAGTGGTGCGACACCGTCAAGCTCTTCAAGCTCTTGGCCAGACGCATAGGCATGTGCTGTAGACGGGGTCGAGCACACAGGCGGCACAACACGGCACTCGAACCCCTCAAGCTCCATGCTGTTGTGCTGAACTAATTTTTAATTCATAGGTGTACGTTCATCCTCTGCGTCACAAATTGCATGGCCGAGATGGTGACCTACCTACCAATCTCCTCGCCCTTTATCCGCTTTGCAGGCCGCTACGTGGACGAAGCCTTTGGTGTTGCAGCAGGGTACAATTTCTTCGTCTTCGAAGCCATGTTGGTGCCGTTTGAAATTGTGGCCTGTAACGTCATTATCCATTTCTGGAGCGACGTCGTGCCCGCAGGGGGCATCATTGCCATTGTCATCTGCTGCTACGCACTGGTCAATCTCTTCGCCGTGAAATGGTACGGCGAGACGGAGTTCTGGCTCGCGCTGGGCAAAGTCCTGTTGATTGTGGGTTTGATCATCTACACCTTCATCGCCATGCTGGGAGGGAACCCGCTGCACGACCGGTTTGGATTCCGCTACTGGAATAACCCGGGCTCATTCACCGGTAAGTGGACCGCGGCGTGCTCGTATCATTTCGGTTGGGACGTGTGGTTTCTCATCCTACTTTTCCCCACGCAGAACTCTACTATCCCGGTTCGCTCGGTCGCTTCCTCGGCTTTTTGCAGTGCTTGATCCAAGCAAGCTTCACCATCGCCGGGCCGGACTACGTCTCCATGGCCGCGGGCGAGGCTGAGAACCCGCGGAAAGTCCTTCCCCGAGCATTTAAAGCCGTGTTCTATCGCTTGACGGCCTTTTTCATGCTGGGCTCGCTGTGCGTCGGCATTCTCGTGCCCTACAACGACGAGGAACTCATCACGGCCTTTTCAACCGGGAAGCCCGGTGCCGCGGCGTCGCCGTATGTGGTCTCCATGAATCGGCTCCGCATCAAGGTCTTGCCGCATATCGTCAACGCCATGGTTCTTGGAAGCGCTTTCTCCGCCGGCAACAGCTACGTCTACTGCGCGAGCCGTAGTCTGTTCGGCCTTGCGCTCGAAGGCAAAGCACCCAAAATCTTCACGCGATGCACCAAGAATGGCGTCCCGATTTACTGTGTGGCTCTCGTTCTGCTGATCAGCCTGTTGGCGTTTTTGCAAGTGAGCAACAACGCGGCGGTGGTGTTGAACTGGTTCGTCAGCTTGGTGAGTCTCTTTTTTCGAAGCTTCCCTTAACCCCCGAGCTTGGTCCCCTTCAAGGTCAAGGTCAAGAGAACCTCAATGCTGACTCCTTCGGTTTACCTCGTCCAGGTAACGGCCTCGCAACTGATCAACTTTGCCGTCATGTCCTTCACGTTCCTCAAGTTCAAAAAGGCCCTCGAGGTCCAGGGCATCGATCGCAACTCCCTCCCCCACAAGTCCTGGTGGCAGCCCTTTGCGGCCTACTACGCCCTCATCGGCTGTTTCATCATGACCTTTGTCGGCGGCTACACCGTCTTCCTCCCAGGATACTGGGACGTGCCGAATTTTCTCTTCTCCTACGCCATGATTGGCGTGTTTCCCGTCCTGTTCGTGGGCTGGAAGCTGATCAAGAAGACGAAGTGGTTGAAGCCTGAGGAGGTCGACCTGCAGAAGGATCTCGATGATATTGCCGAGTATGAGCGCAATTATGTGCCCAGGCCGCCGAGGTGAGTGCTGCCATGTTCCTAGTCTTATTACGTGGCTACCCCCCTGTATACGTCGCTGCTCCGTTAATCAGAAGAGACTCCCCGCTGACTTGAGACATCTCTGCAGGAACAACTTTATGAAATACTTTGACAAGATCTTTAGTTGAGTCGGGAGGTGCCCTAGTACTGGCGCGGACTGGCACGGGAACTGGCACAGGCTCGTCAACGACACGCACCATGTCAAGTTGTACAACGGCCAGCCAGCCCGCAAGTTAGCAAGCGAGCAAGCAAGCAAGCAAGCAAGCAAGCAAGCAAGCAAGCAAGCAAGCAAGCAAGCAAGCAAGCGAGTATACAGGTACATAGGCAAGCTCTGGGAGGTCCTCCTGAATGCCAGCTAAAACTTGACGATACAGTACATCCCTCCCATGCGTGCTTACGCGCGTACGTACCGTGAAGCCTGTCCTGCATGTACCATGTCCCGTAATGCGCCCCTTCCTCAACCGCCGTCCAGAGTGTTCTCTATTCCTTCCACCCCTGACCAGCCCGTCCTACATGTGCGTACTACGAGGCTATGGCGGTGGAGAGCAGAGCAGAGCAGAGCAGAGCAAAGCAAAACGTAATAGAACAGAACAGGCCGCAACAGCAATTCCTCGCAAGCGCTTGCGCGGACGTTGCCTTTGTCCAGGCTTTTGCCCTTTCACTTGTCCTGGCCCTTCACGGGTCCTGGCGAGGTCTAATCAAGTCCTCTCAGGACTCGAAACAAGGAAGTAGTATCAGTACGCTGAGCAGTCTCGGTAGTCTCAGTAATCAAATACTCTCAAGTTGTCAACCGTGTAAGAAGGACTCTCAGTTCTCTATATAGATCCGTCCGACCGGCTACATTATAATTATTCAGGCCGACCACGCACTCAAGCTGACCTCGCGAGACGGCCTACAGGACAGAGTACAGTTAAGTTACCCATGGTAAATGGAATTACAGTAGACACTACTTTACTTACAGTGCTGTAGATCCCGGGATAAACGAGATGTTCGAGATACAGTAGACACGGAGTACACAGTGGATACGTATATGATTCAACTGTTATTCAGGCCCCTGTTTACTCTACTGCGCGGCTGGAACGCCGCGCAAGTAGAAGAAAATATGTCGAGGATTGAGAACGAGAACGACAATGACAATGAGGACGAGACGCCAGGTTGCTGCAGGACATTCATTACATTAGCCTCCGAGGCACGGAGTATTGAGATGGGAATACGTATCTCCCTATCTATATATTTCTATCTGTCGTCTATCCCACACTCGTGTCCCGTGCGTGGAGAGGATATTTCTGCGTCAAGGGGTCGTGACATTGGAATTTCGCCCAGCTAGCGGACGTCCGAGAGCGTCAAGCCTGGCGTGGTTAATAGATGATTGAATGGCTGGCACGGCCAAGTGCGTTGCGAGAAGATCGCCTGCATTCGCACGCGCGCTCGCATTCGAATTCTTTGCCAAGAAGGGCTGTGGTTCAGCGCTGAATCAACTCAGGTCGATTCGGTATCGCTCACCCACGCGCTGCTTCATTGAATGCGCTTGTGGTGCTCTCAAGGACAGCGTAGGCGAATATACGTGTGAGTTCGTGGTCCATATCGCACTGCACAATCTCTGATATTGGGCGGCCGTCGTTGCAGTTTATTTTAGCCGGTCGAGGTGTCGCGGCTGGGGGGAAACCCTCAAAGAGATAAAATTAGGTGTTGTAGGGCGTTAGGACGCAGTGTGTACAGCGAAGCACTCGCATTTCGTCCGGTCAAGACGTGCGAGGCCGTGTTTTTGACAGTGGGTGTCAGTTTCCTGCTATCCGTGAGGGCTGTAGCGTCAAATCGAATGCGTGACGATCTCATCACGCCGGGAGTATAGGCGGTGCCATGTTGTCGGGCGCTAGCGAAGGTCCATCTCGTGGTTTCAAATGTTGGTAAGGTGGGTATCGCTGGTCATGCTGATGGACATCAGTTTGCGGTACTGTCGACTGAACGCCGAGTCGCGGCCTTGATTCCATCGAACATTATCGGACTGTTGGGAGGCCTGTCGGCATCGCCTCGTTAGATCGGCTGGTAAAGGCTGCCGGAGTACCGCCTCTGTCATTCCGACCCTCCATCTTCCAGATGTCAGGTACGACGTAAGGCCTCCAGGAACGACGCAGCCCAGTCCAGTCCCATTGACCGAAGAATCCCGAGATAGCGCTCTTGGTACTGGTCTTCAAAATTTCCGCTCAGGGTTCACTCACACCTCATCGTAAATCGATTCACTCTTTCTCCTTCCACCGAGCCACGCCCCCGGAGGAGGCTGAAGCAACCCATCCACCTCCTCAACGATTTGTTCCCGCCGCTGCTCAGCAGCGAGTCTCTCCTCTTGTTCCCTCCCCGTCTCCACTCGTCCATTCATGTCGGCTGCTGCGGCATAATTGCCTGCGCCACCTCGTCCCGGATGCACGGTAGGGTGCGAATTCTGATGTTTGGGACTCGGCGGTTTTGGCGTGGTCGGCGAGATTAATGTCGTGGGGAGGGTGATGCTTCGCTGGATGGGCAGCATGTCGGTGGAAGTGTAGTTTCCCGCCCCGCCGCGACCGAGACCTAGATACTGCGCGGAATTCTGGCGCAGGCGCATCGTTTCCCTGGTGTTGATGTGCTCTAGCCGGGCCGCGGCCTTGCGACGTTCAGCAAGAGAGGTCTGTCTTTGCGCTGCATTGGCTTCGAGGTCGACCGGAGAGCTGGATCGCGGTGCGAGCTGCAGGTCCGTCTCCCACGTGAAATTGCCGGCTCCACCGCGACCGGATTTCACGTAAGGCCCATAGGCAGAAGAGAGCGATATAGAGGATACAGAAGAGTGGCTCTCGTGGTAGGAGGATTCAGACACAGAATGGGATTCTTCGTGGTGGTGGTGAAACGAGGTATCTGTCGCCAGAGGCGAGACCGAGGAAGCGTACGAGTCGAGCAGCCATGATGCCCATGACTGCGTCGCGGCGGCCCAGGATTGTGTTGTGGACGCCATTGTGTGCCGGGATCTGGTGTCACTGCAGTACCGGGTACAGGCTGTTTGTCTCTCGCAGTGACGTGATGGCAGTCGGAAGTACAATTGAGAAGGATTTGAGCCCCTTGTTCAAATAGTGGGGATTCTGGATCCTTGAAGCCAAATACCGGCTGGTCTGGTTCAATGCCGCGACAATAATAATGCCCGCCTGCGTAGAAAACCAGGTTTGCTAATTGCCATGAATCTGTGTCCAGTACATGGGTGATTTAACACCGACAACGATGGACCTCGAGCAAGTTTAAAAAATATGACGGCAAGAATAGCAGCCTGCGACAGCTCAAACGTCCGTGGCGCCGGAAACGAAAAGGTAAAAGGGGTGCTACAAGAGGCACGAGCGAGGCAGCCCGAGACTTGATTGGGGCTCCCGGAAAGCGCCAGAGCGAAATGATTGTGAATCACCAGCCACAAGGAGAAAGGAGACGGCTATCTCCTCAAAGCCTCAATTCAGAGTCCGACCACAAACGCAGCGCCGACCTAGCCAGAAACCACGTAGCAGAAGCGTTGTCGGACTCGCCTTCCAATAGGAAAGTGACGCTAGACGGAGGAATGGGGGAGAGAGAGTCACTCGCACTTCAGTAAGCTGCGCACAGCCTTGCGCATTCTCGAGCAAATAGCGAGCTGAGACGCGAAGTGGACAATGGCCGGGAACGAGTACTGTGTGATGGTATGTACCGAGTACTCGTACTGTGTATTCTGTACGTGTTCCAAGCATGCTGACTGCCCGCGATGCTGACCTAACACGTCAACGGTACCTACGACGCCGTGGACCGAGTACTCCGTAGCTGCTGTGGTTTCTGGCACATAGTGAGCGACTCCAAGGAGACAATCTCGGTGTCTTGAGTGCTCACTGAGAGCCATGGATAACACCATAGTATCACAATGCGCCCTCGAATGCCGACCTCTTATCCGGAGAATCCAAAGGTGGGGTCTAACGACAGGTCTAACGGCGATACTCCTCACCTTGTTTTCGGGTACTCGTTTCCCCTCCTTGCGTGGTACGCGTATTTGCACTGTGCAGACTGCAAGCTGGCTAGCCGTTGGGCTAGGCAGATCCAGATGTCCTTTTATTTGTTGGCAGGAGAAGACGGCCGAGAACGGAGAACCCCAAATTCTGTGGATATACAGTAGCTTCTTGCCGCTGAATCCTTGTGCTAGTACACGGCAGACTGGCGTTATCAGCAATCTTGATAGCGGCGATAACTTTAACAGTCGTAGGGAGGTGCTCCTTTGCACTTCTTGGCCTGCCGATTTCGGGCGATACACAGACAGTCACCCGTGTGGTGTAGCAGGGATTTCACCGGAGCTGGAAATACGATTCACTGCTCCGTCAGCGAGAGCCGCTCGGGCGGCATACATCAGTACCCCATCATCTACAGTATCCGGGACACAATGAAGGAGGAGTCCCAGGAGAAAACCGATTGGGCCCTCCGGCTTAAGGCAGACACGTTCGCAAAAGCTGGGGCAAGCTCGTTTTACGGGAGTTAGACTCGACCGAGGCTCGCCTGGGACCTGAAACCCCGCCGCCTAGCGTGATACTGTTAGGCTATCAGGCTTCCCTAGCACGGCAGGCGTACTGAGTCCTGCGGATGGACACAGACCAAAAACATTTTGCCTCAAACAAGACGGGGGAGAATTTCATCTTCGGTCGAATGTCATTCAATCGCACCAGCTCGGTCAGCAGCATATTGTTTAACCGCGACATTTGGTGTTCCTTCGCCGAAGCTCCGAACCAGACGCCTCGGCAGATTGGGTCAGACACGGACGGTCTGTGTACACAGTGAGAATCCTGAATTCTCCAATGGGGTTATTTTTGGGGATCAGCACTCTGATTGACAGATGGCTCTCGGTTCAATGCGGATGTGTTTGGAGACCGGCATCATTTGGCTGATATGTTTGTCTGGGATCCACGACGCTTTGTTTCAAAATCCATTGAACCGTCCATCCGGAGGAAGTACTCGTACCTCCTGTACCGAGGAACAGAGACCTCTCCTCGATCGGGATTCGTAACCTTGCATTGCTCCCGCGTGCGTGCCGTCTCCAGATCTCTCGACTGGTGACGAAGCTATGCTGACCAGTGACGATGCTGACCTCGTGCACAAAGCACCGTTATACTCAAAACGAAAGTGCCACGGGGCCACGGGACGACGCCGTATCTTGCGCAAGCCATGCATTGCAAGCCACAAGCCGACCCGATGACGGCATCGAGGAATTCCAAAAGGTGCGTGATTTTTTTTTGCCTTGCGCCTGTCAGGCGACCTCGCTTGTTGTTGGCTCGCAAGCTCGCAAGTGGCCTCCAAACCGACCTGTAAGAGCTTGCCCCGTGCTGTGCCTGGCACTGCTATTCTGCATGAGTTCGCATGCCGTTTGGCATTTGGGAAGCATGGCGCGAATCCCGCTCGATGCCTGCCACTGGTTTGACAAGTCCCACATGTCCTCAAACAGGCCATAGTCTCGCTGTCGCAAGCTGGCGACGTGCCTATTGCTTGCTAGTGTTTGCCTTGTTCCGCTCTATCTGAACATCACCGCCAATAGTATGCCTTCTGCCTGCCAGACAGCCTGAGTGGCGGGATTGCACCAATCAGCACACCCTTTGGCGGGCGTGAAGATGACTGGCTGATTGGCGGAGTTGCCGGCTACGGTCGTTTCTGGAGCGGATACCGAGAAGCGCTCATCCTTGCCTCGAGAGTCAATGGTGCTGCTGAGCACCTCCTCCTCGTAGTGGCAGATGATACCTTGAGGGCCGCTCCTTCAGCTACCATGTTCCCGGTATGAGTCCTGCTCCACACAAGCCCGCACAGAGACATGTCGTTGGACACATTGAGCCGGGAAGGCAGTGGGGTTAACCTTGGAACCGTGTCCGGTCGGTCCAGACATTTGGAGAGTTTACTTGGTACGGAGGGGAAACGTTCTGAGCTTCTGTGTGTGGTTTGGCGCCTGGGGTGAAGCCAGTCAGTTTTTAGTCAGGTACGCAGCGAGAGTGTCTGATGGCGCCTTTTAGCCCATCAGCCCTGGCTTTTGGGGCCTGACCCATGACCTGGAGCTGTGCATGACCTGATCGGGCCATGCTCTTTTGGGCTTCTTGCCCCATGTTTTAGCATCGCCCATGCACTGCACACGACGGTCAGTTGTGGTGATCCCGTCCCGTGTCAATCGCGAGCTGATCAATTCCTCGAGATTGTCAATCGCGTTGTTTGCCAACCTTTTGCTTTTCCAGCAGACTTTTTTTTATTATCAAATTTCACGACGCGGTTGCAGGTGCATAAACGCGCGCTCGGCCTTGAAATAATTTCTTCAGCCGCCCGTGTTGCTGAAACAATTGCCAGTGCACTGGACCAGAGCTCGTTGCCATTAATTTCCAGTTGCGCGAGCTTGAGACGCTTAGGCCCAGGCACGGGCGACCCCGCAGCGCAGGCTGGCAGAAGCAAGGAACACGGCCAACCAGTCAGACAAAAGGTCAGGAGAAGAAGGCCAGAGAAATAGTATCAGCACGAGGATACTGAAATCGGCTCGATCAGCAGGCCCGTCAGCAAAAAAAAAAACCCCGAGGACGGCCTCACGCATCACCTTTGACCCTATCGCCCTCCTCTACACGTCGTTGCTGGTGTCCTTTGCCAGCTTCATTTCCTTGCCAAATCCAGTAGCCCTTAGGACAGGCCCAGAGGCGTCTCTATCCGGCCTGAACTCCACAGCCACGATCTTCGATCGGCAAACCACGCTATTAACCCGCTGCACGCAAGTCACGAACCAAATTCCTAATAAAGTGTCAACTGAACTATTTCCGCTGTTCCACGCTCCCACTCCCACAAGTCCAGTTTACAGGCCACTCACCTAACCTTCACTTGCTGGACCAAACTCCAACCCTCCAGCTGCATTGGAAAGCGGATTCGAGAGTTTTCTATACTCGAGTCCACCGTGACGGGTTGATTTATCCCGTCTTTTCGAACAGCTGTTCTGTTCCTGCAGTTGCCCGCTTGGTCGGCTTCCCCCTCGCGCCCGTCAATCGTTCGATTTCTCGCGGCATCCCCACCCCACAACACACAAAGCATCCCTCTCACCACTTTTGGCCACCACTGTTTCTTGACGGCTCTCAAGTCTCAAGACTGACTACGGTTTTGAGCTCGAGAGTCGTCCGATACTCACCCTCTACTTACTCAACATGGCATCCTCAAAAGTGAGTCGAGTAATGGCCCGCTCTCGACCGAACGCCCGTGCTGACTTGTATTTCTAAACAAAGGAGCAGCCGACTTCTCGTCCTGTTTCTGGCAGTTTTTCCTCACGGCACCCTTCAGCAGGCGGTAGACAACACTCTCACTCTGTCTCACTGTCTGCTACGAACCCTTCCCACCGAGTCAACCGGCGGAAAAGTGTCAACGCCGGAGCCTCGAGCACTGCCCAAGCTGCCATCGCCGCGGCATTGAGAGACCAAGGCGACCTGGCTGGGATGCCCATACAGAGCCATCGGAGGAGTATGGGCTCCAGAAAGACAGCAGAATCACAGTCGATGAGTGGTAGACCAAGCATGCACTCGTACTTTGACGCCGCAGCCCGTGCCGCTCCTGGCCAGGACAACGATGCCCTCGAGGACAATTCCAACGACGAGGACAACCAGCCCTCGTCCAAGAATCTAAAGAGCCGCAACAGAAGGGCAAGTGAGGGCTCGCACCTCATCAAGGGCGAGGGCAAGAAGTCTGCCGCCGACTTGCGGTGTGATACCTGCGGGAAGGGATACAAGCACAGCAGTTGCCTCACCAAGCACTTGTATGTTTTCCCACAGGCCCCTCCACACCTTGACTAATACTGGGAATCCTAGATGGGAACATGATCCCGCATGGGCAATTACATCTAAACTGCTGATCTCAAAGCACCAGCAAGTTCAACTGCTCGAAGCCGCCTCGGTGCTGTGTAACATGACTGTGGAGAACCCAGCAACTAATCAGTTCGATCTCGAAGCCGCAGCGGTCGATCCAAGCGAAGATTCATCTGCATCGCCAGGATTCTCCTCGTCCGAAATGCAAGACGAGCTCAGCTCGGTGGAGACGACCCCACCTCCCATGAGTGAAGCGGCATACCCTGTTCCAAACTCCAAGCGATTCAGCAGCAGCAGCAATGGCTTCTCGCGTTCCTATAGATCCGTTGCCTCCAGCTCTTATGCTGAGAGCTTCCACTCACCGGGCCTGCCACCTCATCGATTTTCTGGCGTCGATTTCCGTCCCAGTACCTCCGGGACCGACGACGGTACGTTGGCCGCTGCCACAGCTGGGCTCTCGTTCAGCAGTGGGACACCTCGTACGAAGCCATCCTATCTCGGCGCTGATGTGCCACCTGTACCACCATTGCCACAACAATACCAGTCTTTCAACAGCAAGTCGTCTGACAGTACATTGACAACTGTATATAATCCGCTGTTGCAGTTGCATCCTCCTACCTTGACACAAAACCTCTCGGACGAGCGCAATTACCGGGACCGCAGCGACGACCGGGACGTCCACATGGACGACGACGAGATGTTCCGGATGGATCAATGACAAGGTGCGACACGACCGAGCCAGGGAAACAACCACATCCACCCGTTCCTTTTGACGACCATTATTTCCTACACTCATTTAGTAAGATTTTTACGGCACTACTTTAGTCATTGTGTGTATTTCTTGACTACGAAAGCCCCAGAAAAGAGAAAACGCCTGGTTTGGGGCTCAGCGCTCGCAATTGGAGGGTTTTCACACGAAGAGGCATCGAGGGCGATAGGTATTGGAACGATGATACCTACATTGTTGGAAAAGAAAATCCATATAACATCCGCGCTCCGCAAGACAGATACCTAAAAGCACCGATGAGTCGACTCATACACGCGCTACGATGTCGACGAGGTTAAAGTGAGTGGGACTGTCGGGCCTATGCGTTGAGCAGGATACAATTACAATAACGAAATGAATTTCATTTACATGTACAAGCGCACAGGAGGCGTGCGTGTGCTCTTGGCCATCTGGAGATCACTTCAATGAATTGATTGTTGTTTCCAACCACTTGGTTTCTACCACCCTGTGTGCTTTCACACGCCCACTCCGACTCGACTAGTCGTATGACCCTCGCAGCTCAAAGCAAATATTTCTTTAACAGCCCCGCCATCTGGATCGGCAGGATTGACACGATGCTAATGCATATCGTTGGGATTGACAGTGCTATCTTAGTACGATGGATGTGGCCCGCGCGCGTGCGTGGCACTTCGCCGGCGCTGTGCTGATCAGGGGCAATTAACTTTTGCCGCCGGGGTGGTGGTCGATTGTCGATTCCGGCAAGCCGAAGACGAGGAAGATCTCAAGAACCCCCGTGCGGCCGATCATTTGCATCGACGCTTGGGGATTTTGATGATGTAAGTATATTTTGCATGAAGTGATGGTGATCAGCAACAAGCATATAATGATCGATCACCTTGACGCTTCAGTTGATCCAAGATCTTTAGAAGATAGCCGGGAGGTGCTTATAACCCAGTCCGTTCTGGAATTTCAAGCGCTCTCTAGCACGACGAGGCCGCCAACACTCAGAAATTGAAAGCCCACGAGAGGTGATCTTGAAGGTCAGTGCCAGGGAACGCTCCTTACCCTCCGAAGTTTCATCCATGCCGAAGCTGGGCCGAGGAGATGCAAGCTGGGGGCTTCAAACTTAGAATCTAGGCACAAACGTGGGCTTCCATATGACGACGCGTACATTTCTTGTCGTATGCCATACACCCTCCTGCTTGCGATCACACCCACAGTAATGACTGTGCTCCGTACAGAACTTCGCAGCTGGCGAATGACGGACCGAAACGGGTTTAGAGCCAGACTAATTGCCTCCATCATGAACTCATGCAGCCTCGACAATCTTGCGTCCTGATCTCATTCTCGAAGCCATGATCGTTCTTACTCCATCACGCTTGCAGTAGATTCGTTTGATATTCCGAAGTTCGTATTAGACCCTTCCCCAGCCTTCTCTCTAGCGTCACCGCCTTATCCAGCCTCGTCGGATTCCTTCACCGGTTTGAAACTTGCCCTTTTGGCTGACCATTACATCACGACGGGCACGCGACCTTGTCACAGGATCGTGACAAAGCGTACGGGGTATATTCAACCCAATTCTCCACAAAGCAAACGTGAAAGGGTGCACTCGATCGAGTAATCGTCGCTTTGCCATCAAGACTGCGCCATGCCGCTCAAAGCCACGGAAATTATTTCCCATCCGGCGTTCAATACTGTTGAGTGGGATTTACCGCCTACCAAGGAGGGCTACGCCGAGGTCGCTAAGGGACGAGCTGGAGGCCCGTTCAAGCTGTACTATGAGGTTCATGGTCAAGGAGATGTCAAGCTTGTAGTAGGTGGTTTCCAAATTCTTCAGTATCTGTTTACCTTGTGTGTGATGTGGCGGGCTGCCTGGTTGGTGGATGGCCGCAGATGTGCTTGTAGGAGAAGAATCGAGGACGAGGTGCCTGCAGACGACGTGAGCCATTCACTTGGATGGCCTAGAGGTCATGGGCTCTTGGGTGCGAATGCTTTGAGACTGGCCATTGCATCGAGCCTTTCTCCAGAATCCGCGCAACAGCCCCAGTCCCAGCGCGGGCGGCGACGTCAACACCTTCGATTTTGTACTCCGTCTCAGTGCCCTGTCATCTAACATTCGTTTTCGTAGTGGTTAATGGGCCTAGGCGCCTTTCGCACAGCATGGAAGCGACAAACCAAGTACTTCGGCCACGACCGGTCCAGCCGATACTCCTGCATCGTCCTCGACAACCGGGGCATGGGCCTCAGCGACAAGCCCTCCTGTCGCTACTCGACCTCCGCGATGGCTCGCGACGTGATTGAACTACTGCAGCACGTCGGCTGGTTACCGCTCCCGTTATCGCCGTCTTCGTCTTCGTCCACAACCACCTCCCCTCCAAGGCGAGACCTCCACATCATCGGCATCAGCATGGGCGGCATGATCGCGCAGGAACTGTCGCTCCTAATCCCCGACCACGTGGCCTCCCTCTCTCTGATCTCGACGGCCCCGCGCCTGGTACGCACACTCCCCTTCGTCGAGAACCTCCGCGGCAGGATCAACATGTTCATCCCGCGGGACATCGACGTGCAACTCGAGGAGATCGCGCATCGCTTGTTCTCGGACGAATGGCTCGCCCAGGAGGATACCGAAAACGAAGACCCCGCAAAGAACTTCCCCACGAATCGCGATCGCTTTGCTGCGGGAGAACTGCAGAAGCGGATGGACAAGGCAGGGTTCACGCGCAAAGGGTTCATGCTCCAGGCGATCGCCGCGGGATGGCACTTTAAATCCGCCGAGGATGTCAAGCGGATTGGTGATGTCGTGGGCAGGGAGAGGATCTGTGTCGTGCACGGCACGCAGGATCGGATGATTAATTTCCATCATTTCGGCATGTTGAAGGACCAGCTTGGCGGAGAGGACGGTGGGGCCCAGTTCAAGGTCTGGGAGGACAAGGGGCACGTCCTTGTCTGGGAGGTTGAGGACGAGTTCAATGCCTTCCTGGAGGGTAGATTTGAGAAATGTGAGGCGATGAGCAGGTGACGTCCCGGTGACTCGATGGGTTGGCTATTGTGTCTTCAATGAGTTACGAGCCAGGGTGGATGCGGATACATACAGTACCTACATAGATGGCATGGACTCGGCTGCTCTATAGTAGACATGACGAGCATCCTGTGCGGTATGGTTATACAGGAAATGCTAATTCACGGTCCCTTTGGGTTTGCTATGTTCAAGCGCTCTTCATTTCTCAGGTTCGTGGGACGCCACCTCAGCTCTTCGGAACGCACATTGCCGGAGGAGTCGAACTAAACTGGAGTCTGGTAGGTTGTAAGACATATGAGGTTTGGCGATAGGAATCTGGGATTGCGCTTCAAGTCACCGAATTCCGTATCTAGAGGCTGATGCTTTCTCAGTCGAAACTGAAGAAATCATATCATGGGGTGAGTCCTCTAGTTTCCTCTCCTCCTTCTTGTGCCATCCCTCCCGTTGGCTTCATCCAGTTCCGTAATCTATACATATCGAGAGGAGAATAATGCCTCAGTTCTCCAACGCTGCTCGATCAGCTCGGAGTTTGACGCAATCGCCAAATGCAACTATCCGCGCGCTACCCATGCATATACAAGCCGGTCCCGAAACGCCTGCGCTATGCTTCGCAAATACCGCAAATCCACGACCAAGCCAAGGCTCATACTGTACACATCCTTTCAGAATCAGCCCGCATCCATTGTTTCCACCTCAACTTCGAGGACCTTCCCTTTCCAGAAGCTCCTTCGCCTCATTAACCTTACTCGCCAAATACGGACTGCCTCCTCGATCCGGATGATTTGACAGCATGAGTGCACGATGGTTCTTGCGTATTTTTTCTTTCGTCAACGTCCGCTCGCTCAGATCGAGGATCAAGGACGCTTCTCGTTTGTTCATCTTCGGTTCGAAGCCGCCTTTGTAGAAGGGACGGCCAAGCGCGTTGAGACCATTGGGATTGCGGTAGCGGCGGAAGGCAACCAGGCCGGCGCGACCCTAGGGGAGATGTGTCAGTACAGAATGCGGGAAAAGAGGGAGGAAAGGCCGCACGAAGAATGCTGCAGCGGCGATGCCTACGCCGATGGCGAGCGTGGACGCCATTGTCGTTGGGGTGTATTTTTTGCGGAAGCCGGGATCCCAAGCTGAGCAAGAGGCGCGATGAGAGCGATGGTCAGACCAGTGGCCAGGGTGTTTGACGGATGGATGTGCGAGGAGATTCTCTGAGGACAGTCGGACCTGTGGCCAGGATGTTTAACGGATGGATTTGCCTGTCGTGCTGGTGTCGCAGGAAAAAGATTCGGCGCCGGGAAAACGCACCCGGCTATGTTGCTCTATTGGGCGATCCCGATGACGCAGGCAAGACTTGCCGATCTCGCCTTTAGTTGCCGCCTCCACATGTCGCCCAGGAACTATCAAACTGGGACCTAGTCGACCTGGTTGATTGTTCCAACGACAGCACTGATTGTCTCACTCTGGTCCCTCTTGCTCGGTGTCCTCGGGCGTCTCCCCCCCTCTGATTTGTCTCTGCTGCATGATGTGCTGTCTCGGAGCAGTGCGCGCTGCGTGTGGACGCAGGCCCAGGATGACCCTGCATAAGCTAACCTATCGGTCCAATCGTGCCAGCACGAACACGTTGTCCTCCAGCACGAGCGAGGTACCGACAGCCAGATTCTTCGACGTACAGGTGGGGAGATCATGCAAGCGAGACGGGGTTCTCCCAGCTCCCGAGGCGTAGAAGAATCCCTGAAGATTTCGCGTTACACAGCTTTTGTTTCCATCCCCAGTTTTCGTGTTGATTTTCGAGCACAACTTCTTCTGGGTTGAGCGGTTGCCAAACATGCGTGTTGCTATCATCGGAGGCGGGCCGGGAGGCCTAGTGACTCTGAAATACCTTCTGGAGGCTAGTCAGCGGTTCAACGTCGCGCCAATCGAAGCGAAACTCTTTGAGGCCCAGGATGGCATTGGAGGCACCTTCCGCTACCGCACGTACCCGGAAGGCGAGGTGAGCTTAGCTTCACTCACCGCCATGGTGATTGACAGCACTAATTCGCATTACAGATGGTCTCGTCAAAGTTCTTGACTGTCTTCTCCGACTTTAGAGTTCCCAAGGGCCGCTTCCCCAGCGGAGACAACGACTTCCTCAAGCTTAAAGAGTATGTAGAGTACCTCGAGGACTACGCCGATCACTTCAAGTTGCGGCCACATATCAACCTGAACACCAAGGTGACGAATGTGCGCCGAGCTAAAGGCGGCAAGGGCCATGTCGTCACGTACTCTTCACCGGACGGAAGCACAGAGGAATGGGCCTGCGATGCTGTTGCGGTCAGCACAGGGTTGCACGTACAATCTGTGGTGCCGGACATTCCTGGTATTGAGAAAGTGCCCACAGTCCTTCATTCCTCACAATACAAGGGCCGAGAAATCTTCAAGGAGGGCAGCAACGTCGTGATCCTTGGTGTGGGCGAAACGGCAATGGACATGGCCTACTTTGCCGTGACTTCGCCCACCAAGACCGTGACGCTTTCCCACAGAGGCGGCTTTGTCCTGGCACCAAAGGTAAGCGGCTCACTTACCTATGGCAAGCTCGGTGGCTGACCCAGTCATCCACAGTTTGTTGAACGATTTGTCGTCAATGGCAAACAAGAACCAGACCATGGCGCCTCTCCAGTTGATACAAACTGGAACAGTCTGTTCGACACTGCGTATTCGCATCCAAAGCTAAGGAACCAACGTTGGCAGTGGCAGTTCTATGATTGGTGGACCAAGGGCGCATGGTTGTTGCTCAACAACACGCGTTATGGTTATGGCCAGCACGCTGCGATCAATAAGGGCTATCACATGTCTCAGAGTGCGTATTTTTCCTTTCATCTGAAGGACCCCTCAAGTCACTGATTGCATTAGTCCTCTTTGTCAAGTCCACCAGGGTCCAGCCGTACTTCAATAGGCGGTACCACACGTACGGCAAATTCGGGCAGTGGAAAAACAGCAAGATCGACCTCCCCAGAATCGATCAAAAGGGGCGGAGCGTCGAATTCGCTCCTTGGCCCGAGTATATTGATGACGAAGGTGTTATCCATTTCAAAAAGAACGACTCGATAGAGTCCAAGTACATTGAGACCGTGAAGATCAAGCCGGATGTCATCATCTTCGCGACAGGCTACAGTCATATATCCTTCCCGTTCCTGAGTCCAGGATATCCCCATTCCGAGGACGCCAATGTTCGTGCCGTCTGGAAAGAGGGTGACGAGACGGTTGGGTTCATCGGCTTTGTTCGCCCGCAGATTGGTAAGTTCTCAGTCCTGATCCAACCTTCCCATGGCTCATGTGTGACACAACCCCGACGGTCTCTGCCATTTGCTCACCACGAACCAATGCCAGGCGCAATCCCACCCCTCGCAGAGTTCCAAGCCCAGCTCTGGGTCCTTCGAATTCTCAACCTCCTCCCCCAGTCGAACCTCCAACACCTCTCTCCGTCGTATGACCCGGACGCGGAAGAATGGTACAAGTTGAAGCCCCGAGCCGGCGCACGCATCCTCCACGGCGTCGATCACGAAACCTACGCTTACCAACTCGCCTTGGACATGGGTGCCGCACCGTCTATCTTCGACGTTCTGAAATACGGCAGAAAAGTCTTCATCGCGTGGGCCTTTGGTGCGAACTTCAATACCAAGTTCCGACTCGTCGGCCCGTGGAAATGGGACGGCGCCGCAGAGATCATGAGAACTGAGATATACGAACTGATTCAGAGGAGGCCAGTTGTTTGGGGTAAGTGCCACATCCGGCCCTTCTCTCTTCTCTCCGGGATCAAGCCCGAATGACAAGCGGGAGAAAAGAAAGCTTCAAACAAAGGAAATATTATGCCTCGTCACTTCCCGGGCACCCTGCTAACACACATGCACACTCATCTTAGGCCACCTCCTGCTCAACGCTCTCCCCATGTCGATATTCGGGCCCCTCAGCCTGGTCTACTGGATCTTCTTCACCTTCTTCGAGCCCTTCTTGAAGGTGTTGCGCTTGGGCGGGTCGAGACCCCGTCCAAAACGCCAATACATCAACGGCCATGCGAGAACGCCGTCCAAGCAGGTGTGAGGAACGAGGATGACAAAGAGACAGACAGTATACGTGCACACACATATACACACATGCATGACAAATCATGACAACGACAACGACCACGACGACAACAGGCGAAAACGGAGTATCGGAACTCCCAGAGTGACGAACGACATGCTACATATTTCTTGGATTGTATAGGCCCAACGTGCTCCCTTCACACACTTATGTTCAGAATGACAGACAGCGACAGTAGGTAGTTGAGTTTCGTTTCGTTTAGTCTAGTTAATTCGATTTGGTTTTCCCAGATTTTGCTTCTTCCATCACAGTTAAAGACACTGTTTCTGCTTTCATGCAAGCCCATGGCCTTACTCAGAGTGCTGTGGATATCAAGCCATGCCGTGAGTCGTACAATTGACCTCAGCTCAATGAGATGTAGCAATTGGAACTAGTTGAAGAAATCAAACTTCATTCATTTACCGGGTTAAAGGTATATCCCTCGCGTATCCTGTCTTTGATCATGTCGTCCGTCATGTTGGACGAATCGTGCATCTCATCATTCCAGTAGTAACCTAGTAGGGGGGGGGGGGGGGGGGGGCGCGGGCGGGCGGGCCGGGCGCGGCCGCGGCCGGGCCACGGCCG